>CM031233.1:370839836-371555720 GCA_018340775.1 Taxus wallichiana var. yunnanensis
TCGGTTTTCGTGGAGTTTGGCATCCGGATATCAACAGCCGTTGTACCTCCCGCGTGCGTGATTTTCAAATCTGGATGACTCCACTTGAAGTTTCTTAAATAGATCTTGCTATTATTTGAAAAAGATATTATTTGCCTCGCCATATAGAATAAAGCAGCACGTGTGAAAGAATTGATGATTTTGATTTTCCTCCAAAGATTAAGGCTTATCTCTAGAGATTGCTTGCTTATGAAGCTCCGCATGGATGCTGTTGTGAAGCTGATTAGGGATACTATCATTATCCCAGACAGTAAAATTTATATTAATGCCATAATTGGCCAGTGCATCCGCCAGATTGTTGCCTTCCCTGTAAGTATGTATGATTCTGATACTATTGAAGGTGTGGCAAATGCTTATGGATTCAGAGATAAAGTCTTTAATATTCCAACTGGGAGATGAGGACTGATTAAGAAGCTTAATGATATTAAGGGAGTCCCCTTCAACAATAAGGTTCTGAATATTTTGAGCCCGTGCAACTCTCAAGCCCCAGAGAGTAGATAGTGCTTCGGCAAAATGATTGGTTTGAATTCCCATTTTTCCAGCATAAGCAGTAATCAAATTACCTTTGTGGTCTCGTATTGCTCCTCCTCCAGCTGCTGTCCCAGGGTTTCCCTTAGAGGCACCATCAAAGTTCAGCTTGTACCAATTAGAGTCAGGAGGATGCCATTTAATCAAAGATCTATCTACACTATTCCCAGGGTTGCTCCAATTTCCAATGTGCCAATTAGATAAAATGTGCTCTTCATTCTCAGGATAACACTTGTTCTTGGGGGGTTTAAATCTGGCCATGTCCTCTTTGATACCTTGAGAAATTTTGCCAATACTGATTTTATAATTCTGCTTCTTATTTCTGAAAATGATATTATTTCTGTCCTTCCAAATCCTCCAGATTAAGTGTGGGATTGCTAATTTCCAGATTCTTTTGATAGCACAATGTCTGAATGGTGGGTTCCATTGATTCCATAGCTGATTAAGGTTCTTCGGCAACACCCAAAGAGCATCAAATTTAGAAAGAACAAAGCTCCAAATTCTATTGGCATAAGCACAATGTATGAACAGATGACTAATGTCTTCATAGTCATTCCTACAAAGGTGGCACCAATTAGGAATTATAAATCCTCTTCTCATCAAATTGTCAGTGGTGAGAATTCTACCTCTGATGGCCAGCCAAAGAAAAATTTTTATTTTGGGGGTTAACTCAGGCATCCAGATCTTGTTCCAGTTAAAGTCAGATTGGTTACTGTGAGAAAGATTGGTATAACCAGATTTGACTGAGTATTTCCCATCTTGTGAATTGCTCCAAACCAGCTCATCCTTGGAATTCAGCTGACTTAAAGGGAAGAGGTCTAAAAGATCCTGAAGGGAGGAAGTAATTTGTTTCAGCTCAATTCGTTCCATAGAAAGTCTTTTCCAAGTCTTGTTGGTGCCATTTCCTTCAATATAGTCCTTGACTTTAGTTCCATACTTGCTTATAAGGCTGTCCTTAGCTGTCCCAAATCTCTCCAAGAGGTTGTCACTGAACCAGTTATCCTCCCAGAAGTTTATCTCATCGCCATCCTCATTTTCAAACATTTATTTTCCTTCTATTAATATTGGTTATCATATTAATAGAAGGAAAATAAATGTTTAATGTCATCAAGGTTTGAACAAGGAATTAATCTTGAACAAGTGCATGCATGCAATCTTACTCTAAAAAAATTGAACAAGCTAACTTGCAAAGTGTTCACATTGATTGAAGGATAAGGATGTTAAGACTCCTTGCTCGAATTGAGATTAGTTGAAGAAGGATCTCTTACCAATTGATGGTAAGTTGGTAGAAATCCAAGAGTCATATATATCAAAGATCAAGTAAAGGAATTTGAAGCACTATTTCTTTCAAAATTAAGACAAGCTCATTGAATTAGCCCAAAATTCATGAATTTTTAAATTGAAAATTGAAGTGTAAAAAGTTCAAACATGATATATTAGTTACAAACTAGATAATTTCTCTTAAAGTTTGAACTTGTTGGATAGATAGAGGTGAAAAATAAGATGAAGAGGATGAGTTGGAATTAGTGAAGAATTTATCCTCCCCAAAGAAGTTAGAAGGTTTTAAAGAAGTCTAAATGTTATCCTTGATTACATAAATAAAATGAATTCGCTTCCAATATCGAATCTTTTTTTACCGAATGACAGAGATTGTTAAGAGGAGAAGGTTAAGAACTACATGTATATATGACAATAGACTAATATTGAAGTAGGAATCATATGGATGTTGATTTCATGGTGTCTAAAACATTGAATAGTGAATAGAGAATACAAAACTCAAGTTTTTGAGTAATGAATAATAAGTGCACAATGAATTGAAGAAAATAAAGGAGTTTTAGAGATGCATAGTGAAGTTAAAACATGGATTCAAGTATGTTTGTATGAAGATTGCATAAATTATACAACTTGTTGATGAAGGTGTGAACTAATAAAATGGTCAAAACTCTTGAAGAGTGTGTAAAAATTGAATCGATATAAGTATATAAAAGAGATTGAAAAAGGGTGATTGAAAAATAGATACAAAGTGAAGGAGCTATGTTAATGTGATTTACAAAATAGAGACTAGGATGAATTAGAAAACATAAATGATAAAAATAATAGTGAATTTCAAAATGGAGATACAGGGCGGTAGTATGGATTGTCTCAAGAAGCTAGAGTTTAGGTACAAGGTGAACTAGAATTGAATATTTGATGAAAGTGCAGGTGAATTATGAAAGGCAGGTTGCAAATTTAGGATCATAATCATATGTTTAGCATCCAAGATGAAGAGTGGTCAATTTTTGTATACAAACTGAGTTTCCACTCAGTATAATCAGGGAGTTGTTGCTTCCTTGTAGGTGGTAGCTTGTAGAAGGTCAGTGGTTGTTGACTAAATCACTTTGGGATTTGTTTCTTCTAACATCAAGTAGTTTCTTGATTGTATTTTGGGGTTGTAGCCTCAAAACATTGAGTTGCATCTCAACTTGAAATCATTGTAACACATAGGAAATTTTTTCCAAATCTAGTTCTCTGATTTCAGTGGGTTTTCTCCCATTGTGGGTTTCCCACATAAAATAATGTGTTCCGTCTCTCTTTATTTTTCTTGTGTATGTTTTTATATGATTTTATTAACAAGTTTTTTGAAATAGAAATATCTGAAAATATTGATAAGAAATGGATTCACCCCCCTCTCAGTCTCCAAGTTTCGAACACTATATGCCTTCAAATTTTTAAAGACAAAAGTAATGTTGATTTTGTTACTTGTTGGAGAGGTGTAATTAATCAACTATCATTTTCATTACCAAAAATAGAATTAATCAAAGTTTTCTATCACTCATGTGCCAAACATATTTCATCCACATTACAAATCCAATAATTTCAAACTTTTGATGAGGATTTTACCATGGCCCGTAAATTGGAATTACGAGCTCTAGAAGATGGTCGGGTCAAGCTTCTTCCTAAGAAACTTGTTGACAATGATCCTTGTAGATAAACCATCAGATTCATGGGAATCCTTAGGTTAGTGGGAGGTGCACCCTAAGGAGAACTCCAGATTTTAAATAAGATGAATCTTCTCTATGGTGTGGGATGAGGGTTAGAAAAGTGAAACGAAATGTGAATTTCAATGGGGGTGATATGCCAAACAAGCCTTCTAAGAGATCAATCAAGAATGCAACTGTTTGAAAAAGGGAAACAATGAACGACTGAAAAGGGTGGATGAAATTACACCACAAGCTAGAGAAGATCACACATAACACTACCTCAAACTACTCAAGCACAACTTCAAAGATAGTAATAACATTGAGAGATGCACAATTTCTACATGAAAATAAAGGCAATTAGAGACAACAAAGATATGAAAAGGATGGAAAAAATGCACCATAAGGCATATTAGATTACTCCAAAACCTGTGCACATGTATTAAAAAACCCAAGAAGAAGGCTAGAGCTCCAAACCCCGCCTTTACAGAAAAGGGACTAAGACAAAGAAGAAAACCAATTGAATCTTTTTCTTTTCTATATATCTCCTTTCTTTGAGACCCAAGTCAATATATATAATCACAAAGAGATAAGGGTGAAATCCCAAAATTGCTTTTTCAACCACTTGTAAGATGTAATAAATGAGTGCAATCAATGACACCTTACTTGTAAAAGACTCCTCCTTCTGGCCCGTGACCTACAACAGTGAAATAATGATGGCCATGCTCATTAAATGCATTCCCAACCACTTTCCAACTATCTCTTTGAATTGGGATCATTCTTTAAAAATCACCATCAAAGCTTCATCAATTTCTACATTTCTTAATTGTTGTGCATCGTGCTTGGTTTATTGGAGATGGATATGTTTCTTTTATTTTCACCCACCTACCCTTAATAAAAATAAAAATCCACTTTCTATGGCATAGAGGATGTTGAGAGCTTTCCGAAAAGTCCAATTTTGTGAAAATCAAAGTTCTGGGTCAAAATTTATGCTCGTTTGAACCTCGGGGTCACGCATTCCACGTGGGATCTCACAATCTTTTAAAAGATCTGAGCATTTAAAATTCCTGGTGGGCTTCATGATTAATCCTATATTGAATTGACCTACCGCCAATATTTTGCAACCTACTTTGGGTTTGGAGTCTATCTCGTGCTGAGCTCCACATGGAGGCCAAGTGCATCTCTAGAGTCTCCACTTTTCTTGCACCTTTTGAAAGTGTGCCGAGCTGACACATGAAACCCTCCACAACTCCTTTTCTTTTCCCTTTGAGTTTGTAATGGGACTCGTTGTAGATTAATATGAGGATCCTTTCCTTGACAGGCCCCTCATTATTGACTCCACATGGAAGTCCCATGGGGTTTTGAGTTTCACCTTCCCTTCACTTGTTTGAATTGTACCAAGATGAAATGTGGCACCTTTCGTGAATCTTCTAATTTTCCTTATTTAACTCGCTCTAGGATTGGTTTTGACTCTTCGAGTCAACTTTCTTCATTTTTCATCATGATTTGGATAATTCCTTACAAAAATACTAAAGGATTGACTCATCTCACATTAGTATAAGATTCTCAACACTATCTTGATTAATCACATTAGTAATCTACTTGTTATCTAATTTCAATGGTGGTGGAGGAAATTAGATAACAAAACCAAAAGTTGAGTTTCCATCCAAATCAACATCTAACCCCGATAAGTCTAAGACATATGCCAATTCTGTCATAGTTAAAGTTTCTCCCAAGGAAAATCTCACCACCAAACATCCACATCAACAACATAGCTATACACCTATAGGAGAGACTTATAGTCCATTTTTAAAAAAATTCTTGCCTCCAATATGATGTTTCTCCCACCTATTCGACCCATCGACACATTAGTATCTAAACCCATTTGGTACCGAGATAATGACGCATTTTCCAAATCACCCCTCTTCTTTAGATCAACCATAAACAAATGATTTTTACACCATCAATACAATAAAAATATAGAACCTATCCTTGAATCCACCTTGTTGCTCACCAAGTTGAAACCCGTAGAATCAACACCAATATCCAATGAGCCTAGTAAATATTTTCCTAATGAAAATATTACTAAAACTATTCCCACATGCACATCACACACCATTACCAAAACTATATCTCGTATCCTATGGGCGTCCCAAAAATACATGTGAAGCCAAAATATGATAAACAAACCAAAAAAACCTTTACCCGAGGGAAATATAACTCTGTTACATCCTCATCAACCACACCTAATCTATCTAAAACAAAAAAAGGAACCGCAAAGTTCCCTTTTATAAGTCTCTTTCATTAATCACCATCGTTTTTACCTCGGCCTATATTTTTTTGTTCACTCTGTTCAAAATCAGCTAAGTATGAAGTTGAATGTGGAAGGTTTCCATGTGTCTCGCTGGCACAAATAGGGCATAAAGAAAAAGAAGAAATTCTCTCAAACTTGTGTTGTGTTGTCTACGTGTCCCAGGGCCCGTTAAGTTACCCTAGTGGGTTGAAAAGTCAAAATCATAGCAAAGATGCAACAAGGCCTCCATGTGTCGCCCGAGCACACTTTCAAATAGAAAAAAAGAGGAAGCCTCCCCAAACTCGCGCGCACCACCACGTGTCTCTTAGAAGCAATTCAAAGGATCAAGTTCTAGAAAAGGCCCTCAAACAAGTTTCCACTCTCCACATGGAAGAAAAGGATCATCAGTAACTCAAGGAGGGATAATTACGTGAATTAAAGGCAAACAAAAATATCTCAACATGTAGTTGAGATATTAACCCTAAAAGAGAGGATAATTTAAGAAAAATTGAATACTACCAAGAGAAGCTTCGATTCCAGCCATTGAAGCAAGAGCCACAAAAACATATAAAAGGAATACCAGTCCAGGAAGGAAAATAATGAGGAGGATCTTTTCAAGAAAAGTATAAAAAAGTTACAAAATATATCCAAGGTTTACTTTTTTAAATAGATAGCCTTAGAAAAACTCTGTTATAGAAGAAAATAGTAATCTATGCCACTTCGGCCTTATGTATCTTTTTCTCCATAAATAAGAGTCCTTGTTCTATGCACTTTGGATTTCATATTCTAATTCTTTCTTTTCTTCTAAGTAGTTCTAGATAATTTAAAAATCTATCGTGTTATATGCCCTTGGGTTTTAACTTATCTATTATCTATGTTTTTTGTGTGTTTCATCTCCTTGGATTTTGATAAATCTAAGGTGTTTCTAAAAATAGGTGGATCATGTTATAAATATCTTCAAACTATTTTAGATAATATCCATGGGTATCTCTCCATCTCTTTAGGATCTATTTTGTCACATTGCCTTAGTTAGTTTTACTTTAAGATTTCTCCTAATGATATCCCACGCCAGAGAAGAGCCACGCTTCTTTAAAATCTATAGGTTACCTTAAGGTGCACGTGATACTAACCTAAGGTATTCAATGACTACGATGGTTCATATACAAGGATAATCATCAAAAATTTCTTGACATGCCGGTGAGACTGAACATCTACACATCTAGATATTTCATCATCAAAAATCTACTGATTCTAGTAGTATTTAGTTAGTCTAATCTAGTCTACAAGACAAATGTGAACAAGGGTGAGAACTAGGGAAGAAGGTGTGTTTGAATATTTACAGCTATCCCCACCTCACAATAGAAGAGGTAGACAGATCCAGAGATCTTTATCTCCTCCAAACCAGACTCTCTCAACACCTCCACCAGGTAGGCCCTTCACATAGTCAACTAGAACCCTTAGACCTATTTTTATGGCTCACCTTCAAGCTCAACCTCCGAGGTAGTTTGTTTCATGGAACTAGGGGAGTCCGCTCATTTTTCCCACACCCCAACGATGTGGAATCCTATCCCAACTAACGCACTAAAGGTGCTACCCAAATTTAGTGGAGAAGATTTCAAAACTCCAGAGGAACATCTCTAGGATGTAGCAAAAATATGTGTGGTACATTATATTAGGGAGCAAGATGTCACCTTATGGTTATTAGTCACTTCCTTCAAAGGAAAGGCTTTGGATTGGTATTGATCCTTAAATCCTAATACTATTGGCACTTGGGACTAGTTGGGAAATGTGTTGGTAGCAATATTTAGTGAAAAGGGAGATAGATCATTGCTCTTACAATAGCTTATCAACATCAAGAAGGGCCCACAAGAGATAATGATAGATTTCAACACTAGGTTCCATAAAACTTGGAAAAGGATTCTAGTCCTGGCAAGGCCACCTATAGGTATGGCTATTGTCTTTTATTTAAAATCTCTAAATTCAGATATTTCTATAATGATTCAATCATTAGGAGGGGATTCCTTACTGCAAGCCTATAACATTATTTTCCAAGCTGAGAACAATTTAATAGACGCTGGGAAACTTCCTCCCAAAACCCCTTTTCCAATATACCCTAAGATAGCCCCCCTTCTGCAAGCACAAGTACCAAGCCCTGCTCAAACCCCTACATCCTTATATAACTACCCATCTTCTCATTTGGCTCCAACTCCTACTACCGCATCCTCATCTTCTTCTCCCGAAATGGAGGAAATGAAAAATATTTTGAGAAACATTTCTAACAAGATAGTAAATCTTAAAAGGAATCAGACCGCTTATCCAAGACAAAATTATCAAGGTGGTAGGCTTTCCTATTCCTCTCAATATCAAAATACCCAGAGACCGCTGCTTATGTAGCCATCTAACCAGTTAGTTCTTATACCAACACCACTCTAGACTATTCCACCCAATAGCAGAAGAGAGATGGTACCTAGCCAAAACCATTTGGCTAAAGACCCCAACGTGTGGTTCTTCCCTTGTAATAATTCTCACATGCCAAGAGACTTCCCCAAGGGAACTTGCAACAAAAGGTGGTTGAACAACGATCAAGAGAAGGCTATGATATGGATACATCTAGACCTTATCAGTCCGCGGGAGTCCAAAATGTTGCTTTCATCGTACATATTTAAGGAATTTCCCTAGAACAAGAAGTGAATATCATACTAGAGAATGATATTTTCTCTTGGGTAGAAGGAGAAGAATCCGTATTTACAAATGAAGCATTTTTTTAAAGATGGTTTAGTTTAATTATAACACTCGCTTTAAGAAAAGGATCATAGAGGATGATGATCTGATCCCAAGAATGACTGAAAAGATGTAGAAAGAGCCTTCAACCATCATAACCACATCACTACCTATCACCATAAAATAAGCTCCAAGAGGAACTATTTAGAACTAAGATATCCCCAACCCTACCAGTGAGGGAACTAAACACTAGTCACGATCTAAATTATTGTTTCTTAGACCAATTAACGTGGTCCAACAACTCAAGAAAGTACTAACTAACACATCCTTGTGGGATCTTCTGAGCATCCCAGAGTAGAAGGAATTGCTCCAAGAAGCACTCAAACCAAATGATGATCCAACCACCTCCGCAAGGAGAAGGAATGGGTAAAATCCACCTAATTCTCAATGGAGGAAGTATTGTTGAATCAAAAGGTAGAGGTGAGTAAACCAAGGCCCAACCCCTTTTTTATGACTCTTATCATAGGTAAAAAAATTACTGCATAATTCTATGATAGACTCTAGTGCTAGCACTACAATCATGCCCAAAGCAATTGTAGATGCCTTAGGCATTAAATATGAACCCTTGAAGAGGGGAGTCATGCAACTAGATGGGAAGTCTATCCAAACCATTGGGGCTATCAAGGGACTCCCATTATAGCTCTATTCCTTCCTGAATATAACCATATTGCAGGATATTGTGGTAATCAACCTCCTACATGTCTTTGGATTTTGCCTCTCTTATGATTTTATAGCTAATATTGGAGGCTATATGTCTCTAGATTGGTCTCATCTGATTTTGTGAACCAAATACAAGTATAAAATGAGGTTCTTCTCATAATCCCTCACCAAGGAGCATATAGTGGACCAAGCGGCCTTAGGATTTGAATATTCCCATGTTATGATTACTAGGGAAGAGGAATCATGCACATAAGACGAAGACCCTCTGAGCTATGGTCATTTAGCCAACCTTCCTCTAGGTGATCCTTTTTAGAACTTTGACTCCACCGGTTTGGGAATTTATATAATTTTTAATGAGGACTTTGTAATCCCTAAGGTGGAAAAAGGATATGATAAAAGGAAAGGAAATCCCTCTAAATATTCCCAAATATGGACCCTACATTTCGATGGGGCCAAAAGAAAGAATGAATCAGAGCCGGAGTGTGCTTACTGTCCCCAAGTGGAAGAAAGATACTTCAGTCATTTTGTTTCCAATTCTCCTGTACTAGTAATGAGGTAGAATATGAGGCCTTGGTGCATGGTTTGACTACAACCCAAAAAGAAGGCATCAAACAATTGAGAGTCTTTGACAACTCAGAATTGGTAGTAATACAAGTAAGAAATACTACCGCCATAAATAATCCTAGGATGAGATCCTATCGGCATCAGGTATGGGATCTCATAGATTATTTTGAAGCTTTCAATATCAAATTGATTCCCGGAATCAAAATACGAAGGTTGATAGGATGGCCTTGATCAGGTCATAGTTTGACCCAATCCAGGATTTGATAGCAAATGAGAACACCATAAAACTAGTCTTTTGTCCTGTTATCCCTGAAAAATTCGATCATTGGTAGATCTTTAATAGTTACTGATAGATCATATACTTCCTTCAACAATCTAATAAATTTACAAACTAACTCTAGCCCAAGATCGAGGAAGCATATGGAGATCATATTATCTAGTTGAAGACAAATAAACTTCCAAAAGGGTTAATAACCCTAGAGAGTCTCTTTGACTCAAATGATGCTAGTTTTGATTGAAGGAAGTTTGTAGCAATAAAGGAGGACTATGTCAAACTAGAAGTAACTAAGGAGAGATGACTAAAAGTTAGGAAATCAGTGACTCAAAAGGAGAGAGAGAGACTCATGGCCTTATGTCATAAGTATGATAAGGTGATGGCTTGGATGTATGATGATCTGCATGGTTACAATAAAGACATCATTCAACACACCATCAACCTCGAAGAAGGAACTAAGCATGTGCATCAAAAATAGAGGCTCATGAATCCAAAGATAGAATCCCTCATGGCTAAGGAGTTGAGGAAACTACTAGAGGCTCACATAATCTTTCCTATCAAGCACACAACATGGGTCTCCAATTTAGTCCCGGTAAGAAATAAAAATGGTGAAATCAAGCTCTGCGTGGATTTCAGAGATCTAAATAGGGCCTCCCTAAAGGATCACTACCCTTTTCCCTCTATAGAAAAATACTATAGATAATGCAATACCCCAAAAGTGTAGTCAAGAATTTAACAAGATCGTCGTCTTCAACCAATCCTGACCCCAAGTGAAAGAGAAACAAGTGTTTTCAATTAAGGATGAGAAAACAAGACAAAGGGAATGATATGGTAAGTAAGAACTGATATCGATCTTGTGATTATCTAAACTAAGAGTGTTGTTGCTAATTAATGCCTTAGAACAATATTATTGTTATTGGCTTAAGCTTGTAAGCACTAAGTCAATAAGTCTCACGAAGTATTGTGAACGACTTACGGTCAAAAGTCTCTTCTTTGTGATATACATCACTACAAATCAATCTTGAGCCATGACATCACATTAGGCCTGGTCTATATATTTCTAAAACTATTATACATATTTGCGAGATAATGTATCATTGTGACAGACTTTAGAAGGTGATGTGATTTAAACATCAGAGTCGAGTGGAGGGATTCACTTAACCCATATTATTGATTAATCACTTTGTAGATTGGTTGACATGAGCTTGTAAATTTGGGGTCGAGATGTTAATTTTGGGACCTTTGAATTATTGAAAATTTAGTGTGTGATTTTTAGGTAATCCTTTTGAGATGCCGGAGTTAGTTGAACAACGATTTAATGACCGTAAAATGGTATAACCAAACCGCTATGTGTAAGATCATTGATAACGTAAGGTAGGTCATAGACCTTAAGGGACATGCCAACATATTTAAAATTATATAATGTAACTCCAGGGGAGTTATGGGGCATTTAGATAATAACATTAAAGCTATGCATGTGTTATAACGTTGGTTTTATATTATATTGTATTTCATTCTCACCAAAGGTTAATCAACCTAGGTTATAGAAAGTAATTAAGTGAATGATATTTAGCAAATTTCATGGAAAAGGTAAATGAGGTTTTAAACTGTAGAAATCCCGCCAATTTTGGAGGAGAGTTGAAGGGCGGTGGTAGTTGGATGAGTCATTGGTGTGGTACTCCAGCATTTAACACCATTAAATTATGCATTTAATATTTACGGAAATCTGTAAAGCTCCCTAAGGAAGTAAATTACATGTAACTTCTTCATTTGGTTTTGTTGATGAAATTGGGAGAAAAATCCACTTCTGGTATCTGTGCATGGCGAGTAAACTATGAGTTCATATCACTATTTTAAGAAGAGGAAGTTCATTTTTTTATGGGAAAATTTATAAATCGGGAGACACCATTTTGTATGACTACAAAGAAGGTTGGAATTGTTGGCTGGTTTGAGGTGGATAGTCTTGAATCCATAAGCTCTTTGTCGCTATAACACTTGCTGGGAAATATTTTGAAGGATGTAGGAAGTGAATTCGCAGGAAAGAATCATTCCTTATCCCTTTTATCTTTTTATTTTATCAGATGCTAGAATGAATACATATTGTAATTGTTTGAGTTAAGATTAATTGGGTATGTGATGGTTGGAGGTTGTTGTTTTTATACTCTATTTTTCTCGTGAAAAGAAATGGTAAACAATATGAATGTTAAACCTACGTATTTAATATTGTTGCTATCTTTTAGATTGCTCAAATCGTGTTTACTTATTAAGACCTAGAAAGAGCAATTTTGGTTGCATTTCACCGAGGAGGTTGACCCGATAATAATGGGTTTTTGTGCAAATAATATAATGTTATGCAAAAATCAAATTTGGGTGTATGGGTTTCCTTTTACCTGACTGAAATATGGGTATATGGATCTAGTAATTAAACCTATTCTAGATACTGGTGTTTATTACTTTCACTGTTCTATGCGTAACATCCATAGAAAAAGGAGGTATATTTGGGCATGAGCCTAGGTAGATCTGGTGATATCCTGTTGGTATTTCTATCTCATGCATAGGATAATTTATAGACTTCTTCTTCCATCGATTGGATTGAGAGAAGAATAGGATTTCCGTTGGGGTGGAGGATTTTCTAGTCACCCATCGTAATCTTTTACCATTAGTGGGTCTGTGAGAAAATTACATTTACCACTCCCTCCTTGTAAAATAAACCTGGGCATAAACCTTTCTGGCAAGGCTCAGTTTGAATGATGTGTTAATAAACTGTCAACACTTCTTGTTATCCTTGTTTGATATGTGGATCCTTGCAACTCCTAGGAAATTTTATTGGGAAATAGTTGGGGTTACTCCTAGTTTTGTAGTAGTTGGAAAACAATAGATGGCTGAGTTGCAAAAGTATCTCATGTTGTCATCATTTAGCCTCGTGAAGGTTGTAATCTCAATAGGAATGTTCCTTTCCTTAGGATATAGGAATTGCTTTTGTTGATATAATTGAATGTTGATTTTGTGGAACCTTCAACTCAATTCAAATTTAAGAATTCAATTAATTGCTCTTAAGTGGTTGTCTAAACCAGTTTGAATTGACACTGGAGAACAACAAATGAAATTGGGAATTAGGTTTCGAAGGACTGAGCCTAATTTATCTTACGCCGGGTATGGCACACCAATTCTTCCTCCTCCAGGAAGTCTTGATGGATAAAGATTGGAAAAATGATGGATTGTATCATTTTTATAAGGAAGGCTAAAAATCCTTATTGAAACCAAAGGGTCTTGGTTGGTTGGCACCTCGGATGCATGTCTTAAGTATTGTTGCTCCATTTATATGGCACAAAGGTGGAACTAAAACTTAGTTTTGTTCCCATTTCTTTAAACCAACCTTTACTACAAATTTTAATATTAATATTATGTGAAGTTTATGTAACTGATTGAATCTCTATAGGATAATTAAATCAAGTGTAACATATCTCCATTATTGAGGAGTAATATGTGCTAGTCATTGAGACAAATTTGGGGAGTTTAGACTCTTTACGTATGCATAAATAAGCTTTGGAATGGCTGTGCCTTCAGATTCTTATTACAAAGTTGAATATAGTAAGACATAATTCGAGATGATGTGTTTTATTAAAGAAGGTATAATACGGTATAAATAGGCAACAAAGTCTATATTTCCTTAACTCCTTTAAGTTACTATGATATGTAACTTGAGATGTATAGATATCATTCCTTCTTAGGATATTAATGGATAATGCTAGAATATGTTGTTTTATGTAGTTATGACATATAAACGTCATGTGTATTAACCAGATCTATTTGATGGATATGTTGGTATTGATGAAACTGGTTGGTTTCATTTCCGTAGCTTGGATTACCTTGTGTGTCCAAGGTTAATACTTGTTTGAATTGCTTGAGCAGCAACAATAGTTGCAGAAATTTCTAGTTATGAATGGGATGGTATAGATACTTACCACGATTTGTAAGAGTTTGATACTCTATATAACCTCTATGGAATTTAGTTGTAATTATAATAACATGTGGTATTAATTAGTTGATGGTCATTGTTTGACATTAACATATTTACCGGGCATTACTTCAATTTAAATAAGTGAAGTGCTGATGAGACTTTTTCATGGAGGAATACCTGAAAAGGTAAAAAGAGTTGTACTTAATGTTTGCAAAGCAAGTTAATTAAATATGATGTTTGTTGCATTACATGGTTAAATTGTAAGAATGAGATTATTATTGCAGTATATATTCATTCTAACATTTAATGACATAAATTGATAAATGGGATAAAGGACTTTTCTTTCTCAGTTCAGTCAAACTGATCTTTCCTAACCATTGTAGGAAAGTGAGCGAAGATAACAAGCGTAAAGTAAAGAAACGCCTTGATTGTCTAATTGAACCGTATGCTTACTTTTAAAGGATAAAGTGGCAGTCAAATTTGTTGAATTGAGACATTATTAATTATGTCAAGGAATTTATTTGTTTCCTTTGAGCAAATATTTTATTGTAAAAATCTACTGGGTACAATTATGATATATTGTGACATGGTAAAGATTCCATATTTTTGGTCAATAAATACTGCTTCATATTGTTGAAGAATGTTGATGCCTCTCTGCAATCTCTATAATAAATTCTACTATGTTGTAGTAGTGTCGGTATAAGAATGGCTTTATACTTATGATATTTTATGAAAATTGGATCATTGGACGATTGTAATGGAGGGCTGTTGTAACTCTCTGTTTTAGAAATATAACAACTATCTTATGGACTAGGTGAACCTAGTAAGTTCAATGGATGAGTTGTGAAGTTATAAATCAGTAATATAATGGATAGGTTAATGGAATACACTATGGAGTAGTGTTGATGAATTCTTTAATCTAAACTGATTAACTTATGGGAAATTAATATTATTGTTAGCAAGAGGTTGTGATTCCTCACAAGACCAGTTAAAGGTTAAATGCTTGGTAGATGAGAAATCATCTAGGTATGAATCTTGATGTATATGCTTATGTATACATACTTAAGGAATATTCTTTTAGTAAAGTTTGAGTAACTATACTAGAGATAAATTAATATGATGAACCTTCTGGATGATAAGATAAAGTTCAACATATAAGGGTTATGTCTTTAAACTTGTTGATGTTCCTTTTGGGAAGCACTTAAACCTTTAAGGAAATTAAGTTGAAATACTTGTAAAACTAACCCAACTCCCGTAACATGATGGGGAGTTCAACATAATACTTCAAGGTGAAATAATAATGAGAATAGAACACGGATGTTCTTTGATACTTAAGTGAACTGTCTTTCCATAAAATGGGTAAATAAAGTATAAGATCTATCAGATTACCATCATTCAAAATATGATGTGATGAACATTTATGATGGAGTTACTCCAACTAACAAGATGTAATGAAGATAATTCATTAATAATCAGGTTGAACATAAATGCTAAAAGGACCCATAGGATATGGGATATAGTTGGCATAGAATTGTATGGGAGATGATTAAATCCCAGAATACTAAACCTCTATGAAACCATGGGTATGATGCCTAATGCAAATGATGAGATTGTTGATGGGAACATGTAGATTGTTCTCAATTTGAGTACTTTCCATCATATTCACTATGGAAGTTTGGTGTCTATCCTAAAATTTGTGAGTTGAAATCAACCATGATTAAGATATGATAGTGTAGTCATATAAAGGATAGCAATGATCTGATAGCTAGAATTAATGGAATGTATCTTTGGATGCCAAGGAAATTGGTATAAGGATCCAAGAAAATGATTATACTACCAAGGTGATAGTAACCATGCAAATAAACCTAAGTCAGGTTTGGTTATTGTTGTAAAGGTCCTCAAGAGAATTGGGAATTCTACTGAAACAAGAACCTTAAAATGAATGAGATTTATATATATAGATAAATCAGACCTAGCTAGTATAAATGCTAAAGTAAAACTGAATAACATGATTCTAATAATATAGCATAAGTGTTATTGAAAGGAGGATAATGGGAATGACTCCGTATGTCCCTAATGATGAGTGATTATGTGGCTCACATGATTTCTTATAGGAGTAAGAATAACATTAATGGTTATTACTCCTTGATAATGTTTGGCATTATTTTATTTGGTTGAATTTGAATCTTTAGTAACAACAAGATTGGGAATTTAGATCTAAAGAGTGATCTATCTTATGTCTGGAATAGATAGGTAGAAATGAGTATTATTGGAACTACATTTAACCTATCATGATATTATGGGACAAGACTCTAGTTTCACTTCACTAAGTAATGAAGACATGGGAACTAGAAAAAATTGTCTTGTTTAATTTATTAAGGTACCATGTCTCATTTTTAGACTCTTGACAGGGAAACTCACTACTACCATTACGTGATCATATCCATTTAATGACATTGGTTGTTATTTGAATACTACCACATAACAACTATACTGAGTTTCCTTATCAAGATCTTAAAATGTGGTTTGGTATTGCTTAAGTACAAGCTTGTTAAAGTTACAAGGGTAGATGAAACCCCATGGGTTGGTACCCCGATGCCAACATATGATGGCTATAGGAAGGGAAGCAGTCTAGTAATGATGTGAATCATTACAAAGACATTTTCTTTCCCATAGGCATCATAGGATGACATCGAGGTACAACTACATGTAGGTTAATCTGGACTTGTACCTTGTACAGACTTGTAGCTGTTTACAACATCAATGACTACAAATCCATATAACTGAACAAGTGAATAAGGTGAGATGACAATATTCCAATGGTGAGTGTGCCTTGAAGGAATCAAGCATGACATACATGAATCAGAAACCTTGCACAAGGTAGTGTAATTGTTGATTACATTGTCGATATTTCACCATTATCTAAGCTATGAGATGCTTGTGGATTTCATAGGTGGAACCCAGGTACACACTTAGGGGTTATCACTTATATATCATATCCTATTAAAGGAGAACCAAAGGGATACATTTTATGTATGGCTTGTAAAGAGAATTGAGGGAGAATGAGTAAAGTTCAATATTCTCTCATACAACTACACATGGTTCATGATAGTTATCGAAATGGATTGCATTAAGACTTATGTTGGATTTAAATATATGGGTATTTAAATCAGCTACATGAGGTAAGATAAAAAAAAGAAAAATTCTCTAAGATTGAAGTGACAAAAAGTGGATGTTACAATAGAAAATTGAAGGCTCAGAGATATTTTCTCTATTGGATGGTTTTTCGAGCTATAATCAAATATGGCTCGTAGAAAGGGATCAACACAAGATGACGTTCATAACCAAATGGGGAACTTTTTCTTATGCAAAAATGCCTTTTGGACTCACAAACGTTGGGATACCTTTCAAAGGGCCATGGATTCCATGTTTGGATCATTGATAAACAAAGTGATCCTTATATATCTTGACGATCTCATGGTGTTCACCAAAATAGCAAAGGAGCATTTTGATGCCTTAGAGGTTGTATTAAAAAAATGTCAAGAATTTAGAATCTCCTAAACCCAAAGAAATGTGTCTTGAGTGCCCCAAGGAAAACTCCTAGGACATATTATGTCAAAGGAAGGAATATCCATTGATCTCGAGAGAATTAAGGCCATTCTAGAGCTACCCTTGCCAGTCAATAAAAAAGTGGTCCAATATTTCCTAGGAAAAATCAACTTTGTTAGCAAGTTCATTTCAGAATTTACCAGGACAATCCACCTAATCAATCTCATGCTAAAAAAGGGCCTCATTTTCAAGTGGACCTTTGAAGGTCATTTGGCTTTTAAGGCGATAAAATAAGCTATTGCATCTGCCTCGGTGCTATGTAATCTAGACTTATCAAAGGATTTTATTATATATTTATATGGGGGTAAGCATAACATAGCATCTGTACTGACATAAAAAGGAGAGTCATAAAGAGAGGAATATCTTATCACCTTATTTTTAAAGACCCTCCATGAATATGAAACAAGGTAAAATTTTGTAGAAAGACAGGCTTATGCCATAGTTAAAGGCTTGAAGAAATTATGACACCTTGTCACTCATAATAGGATCCAAGTCATGGTGGCTCACTCCAGCGTCAAAGAATACATAATGGAGGGTGAGATAACTGATAAAAGAGCCAATTGGATTACTAATATCCTTGAGTATGACATTGAGGTAAATCCCACAAAGCTTGTAAGGGGTAGGGTTCTATGTTAATATTTAACACAAGACTTCATGCCCCTAATTGAAGACGAACACAAGGAGATACTATATCTCTAGGAAAGTAATTCAGATAGATGGGTCTCGAGATAGGGTGTGTTTTATACAAACCAGGAGTATCCAAGCCATCTACCCTTGAAGAAAGGAGGTATTATAGGCAACATGGGGCAAATTTTACTTTGATCAACAATTTCCTTTTTAAGAGGAATTTTAATGGAATCCTGCTGAGATGCTTGGAAAATGAAGAAGCTGAAAGAGTCTTATGAGAATTACATCACAAGAGCTCGGGAGGCCACTTTTCCTCCCAGACTACAACCATAAAAATCCTACAAGCATGATACTTTTGGCCAAGCATGTTCACTGATAGTCAAGTAGAGGTAAACAAATGCAAGGTTTGCCAAGTTTTCACTAGTTTCTAGAGAAATGTGGCCTTGCCTCTCAACCCCATCCTAGTTGAGGAACCCTTCACACAATGGGGTTTGGAATTCATCAGAATGGTTAATCTAACTTCAAGCACTAGCCACAAATGGATCCTCACAAAGCAACCGATTACTTCACCCAATGGGTGGAGGCAGTCCCCCTTAAAGAGGCCACTGAGAATGTAATCCTAGGACTCCTACAAGATATAACTACATGCTTCGGCCCCCCGCACTATCATATCGGATAATGCTAAGGCCTTTGTGGGAGCCAAAGTATCTGAATTTGTAGTAAAGCACAAGATATACCTAAAAATGTCCTCCAATTATTACCCATAAGGAAATGGTCTAGCGGAATCTACCAATAAAAACTTGATCAGACTCATAAAGTGAATGGGGCATGAGCGTAAGAGATTATGGCATGAACATATCAAGATAACCTTATGGGATGATCAGATCACCCCAAAGCAGATCCTAAAAACTTTTTCATATGAGATAGTCTATGGGAAAAGCATCATAATACTGATTTCCCTAGAAATCCCTACATTATAACTATTGAAACAGGATGAGATAGAAGATAATGGAGCAATGTAGGTGAGACTCACTGAGCTAGTAGAGCTCTAGGAGAAATGTGAATCTACTCATGAGGCCATGATTAGCTACCAATAGGTGGTTAAGACTTAGTTTGATCAGAGGACATTGGAACTAGAATTCCAAGTTGGGACTATGGTTCTGAAATGGGACGCAAGGGATGCCAAGCTAGGAAATCATGGAAAGTTCAACCTATTATCGAAGAGACCCTTCAAAATTAGTGTATGCAAGTAGCACAATGCATTTGAGATTGAAACTATGGAAGGAGATCCCTTAATAATTATGGTGAATGGAATTCACTTGAAACCTTTTCTGTAAGTCCCTTCGTAAAAGGGTTGTATCATATGTATATTTTTATTTTCTTTGTTCTTTGCTTTGTCTATTTTGTCCCTTTTTAATAAGTGTCTTAGACACGTGTCCTTTGTAGATCCCCATTCCCAATTTTGTAAATTTTTGGAGGAGTGTACCTCCCTATTTCTCCCCAAAATTAATGACCCAACAACTTCCTTGACACTTAAGAGAAAATATTTCGGATCGATACAAAATCTCTCAAAGAACACAGAACTTGGTGGTTAATGTAATTAATTAGAAATGGGTAATTATGTGAAGTGACCTTATTTGTGCACAAGACATTACTCTCCAAGTAAGGGAAGATATGTAAGACATTAGGAGCCTCCAACAGGATCATTCTAAACACTAGAGTCTTCTAAATCAACCATTAAGTGGAAAAACTAAAGGAATCCTAGCCTTCTCCAAATTTTAGAGAAACGTAATGGAAACCTCTAGCTCCACACCACCACCAAAAAAATATTATGTGGGAAAACCCATTCCCCCTCATCCTCTACAACCAAAGTTGAGGTTCCTTGATGGAGGGTCTCGGTTTAATGACCCTACTGTGATTTTTGACCCCATTGATGATGTCTTCAACCTAGTCCTCAACAAGAAGCATAAGGATTTGAGAGAGGAAACCTTCACCAATTTTCTCAACCTAGGAAATTATGACTGTTTCAGATCTAAAATATGGAGTAGAACACTTTCCCAATACATGGTGCCTCTCATGCACCCATACCGAACTTAGATAGATGTGCATAGCATAGATGTTTCCATTTAAGAACCCATACCATCCATGGTAGAAAATTAATGGTGGTGATTATACCCCAAGCTATCAAAGACATGTTGGCTCAAACTCGTGACCCAATGGCTAGTTTATATGATATGGAAAAAATCTAGAGTGTCTGGATGAAATTATAGAATAAAGCTTCATTTCTTAATAGGGAGCTGAGATAGGAAGACACTGGTGGTTCAGGGAATGCATGATTTCCCATTCCATTGAAATCACTTTTAGCAGATTCTCGGGATGCATGTTCCATGGTAGAATTATTCTTCAGGCAAGATTAAGACAAATGCATTGAGGATTGGAAGATGAAAAACTTATTTTGAATGAGATTTGTCACCAAAGAGAACACCTACCACTTGATTTTACGAAGTTGTTGTGAAATTTATTTACAAATAGCTCAAGAAATTCTCAATGACCTTAACTTTCAAGTATTCATCCTATATGTTCCATCTCATTCTATATCAAAACACCCAATATTTCATTCAATTCATGACTCTGACTCTATGGGACGTGGAGGTGGATCCTCAAAAATCATTCTAATGTCCGCATGGACCCATATACTATCCCGCTCATTGAACGTATATGAATTCTTTAATTATTTTGTGGAGCCCCTCTTGCTCAAGATTGATCCTGAAGGGATCAACAACATGATGAATGACTTGGTATAATCTATCCTTATAGACCCCCTACACCCCTACAATTAATTCTTTACCAGAGGACACTCCATGATTCACTTACATGGTTTCAGAGAAGAATCCTTTATGCTCCCTAGGGTCCTCACGGGTCAGGTGGTGGGCCTCGAAATAGCCAAGAAGCTAGTGCTCTTGGATGTTGAGTTTGGCTCAGGCCGAAAGAAAAAGGCACTTTTTGATATCCCCTTGAGCAAGGGAGGAATCCGTGTGCTTAAAATCAAAGCAAAGCATAGCCTTACTAATAATCTATCTTCCTACAGAGTTTTCCTTAATTCAAGACTCATGGAGGTATGACCCCAGACGAGACAATGACCGCAACTATGGTTTGTAACAAGGACTTAGAATCTTGTAAGCATAAACCAAGGGAATATTTTGAAGCAAGGTGGAACCCCGGGCATAGTCGCTTGACATATTTGTTGATCTCAAATACATCGACCCTAGGTTGGGAGGCATTGCACTAGGTGAAGTATAAATATGACCTCACTCTCACCATGACTAAGGGACTCTGAGCAGCCCTAAAGAAGAGATATTGGAGCACGAGATAAAATTGAATCCTATTAGAAATATAGGTAGGAGATTGGCCGAGCACCCTAAATTTTGATGTCATCTCCGGTGATGAGATGTGGAAAACTTTTGGGATGAAAATCATGCTTCCAATGTGTATAGTGAGGAAGCAATCACAATAAATTTGGAGTGGTTCACAAAATCAATCACGTAATCCTTCGATCCCTAACAACAACCATTACCTATTTTTTCTCACCTTTATTTTCTTAGCATGATATTATAGTGCAAGATCCTCCCACGCCACGACCCAACAATCATCCCCTCAAGTGTGAAACTGTGGAAGAATCAACATCAAGCCTACCATACCAAAAGTTGAAATCATTCGTGGCTCCAACTTCAACTCCCCTCTCCCTCCTCTAGGGGCTCCATTTCTATCTCGCCCTCTTCCTCCATTTTCTCCTTCTAGTGGTATTCCCTTGTCTATATCTCCATTAAAGATTCTCCCTCCACCTCGACGCGCTCGCTATTTTCTCAACTTCCCTCCACCATCCCAACCTTCTCCCCACATGGTGATAAGATCTTCTATAACCCTAGTGGCTTCGATGCCCCAACCACAAGTTATAATTCCTTATGGCCTGCCACCTGGGTTCCCATTCGTGAGAGGAATGGTCCCTTCTTCCTCTGAATTTTTGAGTCAAGCTGAGTCTCGCCAAGGCCACCTAAGACAACCAAAGGGAAAAACAAAAGAAGAAGGAGATGGTGGCATGAGCAATGAAGCATATGCGGTCATTATATGACCATCAGCAGATCTCCTTAACAATCACTTGAATCATCCCTCAAACATCCAAACCCATGGAATAGATGCAACCAGATGATTATTCTATTAGTTTTGTAGCAGTTGACATTTCAAAGCTCCAACCTTAGGATAAGGTTGAATTAATGAATGAGATAGCAGTGGTGGTAGTCACTATAGACTAGTTGAACCTAGAAATAAAGTGAAGAAGGCATAATCGGCCTTTGGAGGGTAGAGACCACTATAGCTAACCATGAGGTTGAGATAAAGGCCAAAGGTAGAGAAATTGACCAACTCAAAGGAGTTGAAGGGAGCCCCATCAAAAGAGGCCCTTGTGGCTTCTCAGGTGGAGGCTAAGACTCTAGTAGCCAAACTCACCACATCGAGCCCTCAATCCATTTGCTCACATAGGAAAAAGGAGCACTCCAATAGGTGGTTGATTCAAAGGAAAAGGTGGAAAAAATCTAAGCCAAGTTGTGTGTTGTCGAGGCGTAAAAGGGAAGCCTCCAAACAAATCTTAAATCATCTGAGGACATGGTCAAAGACTTGACCCGTAAAATGGGGCAATAATCTCAAAAGGGGGATTATAACATTAGTACAAGAGCTATATGCTTCCTACTATGACCGAATTTCCACTATGGAAATGGATTTATCCCCACACTTGGATTTATATCCGATGCTCAGGGATTTTTCTCTAATGTGGAAACCACAGCTTCCACCATCACCAAAGACACATTGTTCATTAAGGTCCCTAAATCAATACTCTTGATTCAGAAAATTTATGATGCTTCAGACTCTACCCTTCAAGGGTAGGGATCATTGATAGGAAATTGATTTCTATGAAAATTAATGAGATTCTAAGCTACAACAAGGCCTCTATCAAATGCTATAATCTCTTATGCACAGCTCCACCAGGGAATCAAAGAGAGGAAGTAGAGCATCAATGAACCTAGTTCAGTTAGGTTTACCTTCCCCCTTCCCTAATGATTCTATAGGCCTCACAAAGTACCAAATTCAACAACTCCTAGTTCCAAATGCCAAGATAAGACTGTCTTTCAGTCTGTAAAGAAGATATCTAGTGTTGTTGAGGTGGAAGCCATTAAACACAATCATGCAGTTGGAGTTCCGCTTACATGTAGTAGTGCAGAATCTCCAAAATTTCTCACATAAGGAGATAATTGAGTTGGATCGAGCCTTCTAGGCCTTGTAGAGAAGGACCTATCCAATAGAAGTGGAATGACTTGGATATCAAGATGCCTTGCAGCAGCTCTGAGTGGCATTTTGAAGCCACATTTTGATATTTTGAGGCCGATGAGATTGTCAAATTCTTCCATGATTGACATGAAGTCCCTTGGTGAGTCTTTATAACTATAGAGTTCCTTTTTATAAGACTCTTTCATTAATCACCTCATTTTGTTTCCCGGCCTAGCTTTTTTTTGTTCGCTCAACTCAAAATCAGCTAAGTATGAAGTTTATTGTGGAATGTGTCCACGTGTCTCGTAGGCATAGTCGGGCATAAAGAAAAAGAAGAAAGGATCTCAAACTTGTGTTGCATTTTCCACATGTCCCAGGCCCGATAAAGGTTACCCCGATGGGTTGAAAATTCAAAATCATAGCAAATATGCAATAGGGCCTCCACGTGTCACCCAAGTGCACTTTCAAATAGAGAAAAAGAGGAAGCCTCCCCAAACTAGCGCACACCCACCACGTGTCTCTCAGGCACAGTTTAGAGGATCAAGTTCTAGAAAAGGCCCTCAAACAAGTGTCCACTCTCCACGTGGTAGAAAAGGATCATCATTGACTCAAGGAGGGACAGTTGGGTGAATTAAAGGAAAACACAAATATCTCAACATGTAGTTGAGATATTAACCCCAAAAGAGAGGATCATGTAAGAAAATGAATGCTTCTAGTAGAAGCTCCGATTCTAGACATTGAAGCAAGAGCCATGAACATCTATAAAAGGAAGTCTGATCTAGGAAGAAAAACAAGGGGGACGATCCTTTAAAGAAAAGAAAACAAAAGTTGCAAAATAGATTCAAGGTTTATTTTTTGTAATAGCTAGCCTTAGCAAGACTCCGTTATAGAAGGAAATTGTAATCTGTGCCACTTCAGCCTTATGTATCATTTTCTCCATAAATAAGAGTCCTTGTTATGTGTAATTTTGCTTTCATATTCGAGTCTTTATTTTCTACTAAGTAGTTCTAGATAATTTAAGAAATCTATTATGTTATGCGCCCTTGGGTTTTAACTTATCTATTATCTATGTTTTTCATGTGTTTCATCTCCTCAGATTCTGATAAATCTAAGGTGTTTCTAAAAATAGGTGGATCATGCTTTAAAGCTCTTCAAACTATTTTAGATAATCTCCTGGGTATCTCTTTGTCTCTTTAGGATCTATTCTAGTGCATCACCTTAGTTAGTTTTACATTTCTTTTAAGCTTTCTCCTAACCCTATCCCACACCTAGAGAAGAGCCAACTTCTTTAAAATATGGAGGTTACCTTAGGGTGCACATCCTACTAACCTAAGGTATCCAACAACTTTGATGATTCATCTATAAGGATAACCATCAACAAGACCTCATAAATAAGGTATTATTCATGTCTTCAAAATCCCTCAATATGTTTTTCCAGATCAAATCCATTTGCATGGACCTCATTCCCTTATAATTTTAGGGTCAAAATCCACCTACCAATCCCCTACATTAAGTCCATATCCTACACATATCACACAATACAACTATTCACAACAACATGTATCTATATTCGGTCATTGTCCCTCAACCATCACATAGTCTAACTATCTATACCAATGGGCACCCATACATTTCCCTCGTCTTCCATTCATCATGACACCAAGAAATCCTCCACGAACAACAAATAAACAACATATAAATAAATTTTTATCTCCTCCTAAGGAAAATAAAGGTAAAGCTTTGTTACCATCCACGTCTACACGTGAGGAACATTATGCAACAATCTTAGATGACATTCTTTGATGGTCACTTATAATATTACCACATCCTAAGTTATCTCGATCATCGAGGTATGGAAGCCCACCTAGTATGACTTAAAATTTTTTTGTGATTACCACATAACATGAGGACATTCCATAAAAGACTGTAGGGCCTTAAAATTTCAAGAAATTGGTAGTCCACTCTTCCTTCCTTCTCAATCAAACACAACACTAGCATCAACATATTCATCACCAAAATCTGAATAATGCATCCCTAAAGTGCCTTCTCACCAATTCGATGTTGTACACATCACTACTCATTTACAAAATTATGAAAACAAGTCATCTAAGCCTAAGAAAAGTTAAAATTTCATCGCCATACCTCTACCTCACAAATTATTAGCTTCATCTAATAAACCTAAGATATCTATTTCCTTAAATCCCAAAGATTCCAATCAAACACCATCATCCAAAGCATAAATATAAATACGGGAAGTAACTTCTTCTTTTACTATTTTCCAAAAGGTTGTTATCAAACAATTACACCAATCCCCGTCAGGATGTCACTTTATGAATTATTTCAAACATCACCTTTTCACAAACATGCTATGATAAAATCCCTCTAATCCATAACTATACCATAAAATGATCTGGTTTCCTTCAAAAAAATTGGGTGCTCTTAAATCATCCATTGCTATATCATTCAAACCATCTAAAATTCCCTCTCTTAGATTGGAGGACCATGATCTACCACTCTTCATTACCACTTAGATCAATGACATCTCCATAAAAAGGGTCATGATTGATAGTAGTTCTTCCATTAACATTATATCCTCCCTCTCCTTTGATCAACTTAAGTTACCCAAAATTGTTATCACTCAAACACTAGTCCTATTATGATCCTTTAATGACACTATCACACCCACATTATGCACTATTATTCTACCAATAAAAGTTGACATTAAAACCCTATTAGAACTCTAATACATTATAGAAGGAGAGTTTTAATACAATATGTTTTTAGGAATCCCTTGTATACACAACATGTAATATGTTCCTTCCACCCTCCATTTTTATCTCAAATATGAACATGAGGGTCAAATTTTCACTGTCCCCGTTGATCCAAATCCATTCGCTAATTGTTACATGACGTAACACCCAAATGAAGTCCTTATACCTAAATCCACACCCGATTCATCTGAAGAAGTGTCTACTAGCACATCTATCCCTTCTTCCAAGCTACCAAATGATTCTTCTTATGGCGAGGTTGTAAAAATATTACGCTCAAGGAATACCATCTCCTCATGCTCAACTCCATCCCTTCACCCAAAACATATGGCCACTATGAAAAACAACCCATGTATGAACCAAACATAGGAGATGTTATCTCTTACAATCCTCCTTATCTCAAAAAAAACCTCTTCTATGGGGTAATTGATAATCCTCCATCTTGTGTTATCAATCCACATCACACCAAGCCCTTCACGTTAAACTTTAAATCCCTCAATAACCAAATTTTTTCTCATATGTATCTTCATCACTGTGCATGGAGAGGTTTTGGCCTCGATAATTATGAATAGGGAACCCATGACTTAGTCATCCCACATTCTATTAAATCTTATGAGAAAATGGTTTAGGTTACAAAATGCCCATCTCTTGAATATGCAAAGTAGCTACATCCAAACTTGCTACGTCCATGTTTATTTTGAGCTAGAACCATCACCACCGATAAGCCCTAAAGATCCTATGGACATAGATGACATTATATCCATCCCACCTAATTTTTGAACTTGATATTGTATATTTAGGGTCACCTACTTATCAATCCAACCATGCCACTAAATCCTTACCCCTTATTTGGAAAGAAATGGTTGAAGAAGATTAACCTACTGTAGATATCCTCCAATGTAAGGATGACCAAGATATTCTTTCCCATATGGGATATGAAGACCACTTTCTTCATAAATCCCTTCCATTTGACACACCACCTCTCCTTAAAAATCCACCCTCGACGTTAACTTAGGCACCCCTCAGGATCTAAGCATAGTTAAGATCAGTCAATATTTAAATCCATAAGAACTCGATGATTTCAATTCATTCCTAGAAAAATATTACTAATCCTTTTCCTAAACATAAAATGATATAATAATAATTGATCCCAACATTGTCATGCATAACATACTCAAGTACCTTAATGCTAAGTGGTTAAACAAAAACTTTGTAAAATGGATCCCTATTTAGCTCTCCTTGTTAAGGAAGAGTTACAAGGCCTTTTATCTTCTAAATTTATTATACCCATTGACTATCCACAATGGGTCTCTAATGTCATCCTCGTAACCAAAGCCTTGGCAAAGATATTGTTGTCGTGTAAATGTGCAACATGATAATTGACAATTTTTAAGCATGATAACGATACCCATGTCCCAATTTTTCAAGTCCTATCATTCCAATACATCCCAGTCTATCCCAGGCAAGTGACCTCTCAAATAATGTGTTATCTCATCCCCTAGGTGATTTAGAAAATTCCATTTGTTCCTCTAGGTGATTTTAGGAGTTCATCAAAAGTTGGAAGCTATAGGAAGTTGTGGGAAGGGAAATCACTGGCCTTCCTTGGGCTAAAGAAACCCCACGAAATAGAGAAAAAATTCCAAAATAT
Source organism: Taxus wallichiana var. yunnanensis (assembly GCA_018340775.1). Classification (NCBI taxonomy): domain Eukaryota; kingdom Viridiplantae; phylum Streptophyta; class Pinopsida; order Cupressales; family Taxaceae; genus Taxus; species Taxus wallichiana. The sequence goes on from CM031233.1 coordinate 370,867,865, forward strand.
ATTTGGAGGTGATTCAAAGGTCTTAGAATATCATGGAAGTGATTCAGGAATATTCTGGAAGGGCTCAAAGAAGTTGGGGTAGTTTTTCCAGAATTAGGGTTCACAGGCCTAGTCAGTGTACAAGTCAAAGCAATCATTGAGCTTTGAAAGGTGATTCTAGGAGCTCCAGATGGATTTAGGATTAAAAAGATCTATATAAAGATAATTCCAATCCTACATGATGGTGAAATTAGAGTTTTCACAACACTTTGGCGCATCGTCAGTCTGTAGGTAGTTTTCTCAGAACGGGTTGAGTACTAAATAAAAAATCCCAATTTTTAGGGATTTAATGGAAGAATCAAGACATGATACCCCACCATTGGATTTAAAAGGCTATTTATAATTAGGTTCATATATAGGTTTTTACAAAATGTCCATCAGAAGCTCAAGTTATCATCGTCATAAGTTATTCTCTTGGAGCAAGTTCAGGACTTAGCCAAATTTTGGGAGGACACATGCCAGCTCTAAGAGCATGGTGGAATTTTATTTCCATGAAATCCCAAAGGGTTAGGTAAATCAACCTTGTAAAAATTCACCCAACCCCCATGTGACCTCGGGAACCTCATACGACCATCAACATTGCCAGTTCAACCCTCGGGTGTAGTTTGGAACTCAAATCTCCCGGCCATCATATCAAGGACACATGTTAGCTCCAGGAAAACCATGGAATTTTATGTCCCTCATAGTTCATGGACATCAGACCTTGAAAAATTCACCCATACCTCTAGGAGAGAGTTTTGGTCACCCATGTGACCCGCTTTTAGCCCTTAGTGCTTTAAAGTTGATTTTTGAGCACTCACTCCCTATCGTCACATCAACGCCACGTGTTCTCTCCTTACTTGCCATGTAAACTGATGTACCTCATGTATCTTTGAGGTGAGGGACATCAAGGACAAGAAAATTCACTCATCCCTTAGCATGTTTTTAAAAATTCAAATATTTACCTGCTTCACTGCTTCTAACTGATTCCACTCCCATGCACAGACATATCTCCATTCTTCCTTTGCAACCTCCTTTCCATCAATCCACCATTTCTAAACCTCAAAATAGACTTGTAAAGTAATACTCTCCTTCACTCCATGAAATCATATAGGTCTCAGAAGGAATTTTGAGCAAATGAAGAAGGAGAAACGAAGAACAATGAAAGAGAATAGTAGAAAATCTCCATAGCCAAAAAATGGAGATTCACAAAAATCTTGCAAACCAAAGGCATGTATCAACGAACCATTTTCTTTTCTTTTTTTTACTCTATCCAAGACCATTAAAAACATACTTTTAAATTCTCCTCTAGTGCAACAGAGCATTCACAATGAAGAAATATCCTTTTAAGCTCAAAGAAGAAAGAAGTGGGATTTCCCGTCAAACTGGTTATCGGAGTGAAGTAAGATTTCACGTGAAGCACGAGACGAAAAAAACACATCAAAAATAGATGAGAAAACCAGAACTGAAATTTCAAGATCCATTAATGACCTCCATGACATAGTAATGGAAAAAATAAGTGAGCTACCTCTTAATTTCTCAAGGTTCTACTTGGCGAAATCACTCGAAAAATGGAGGAAATGATCATCAAAAATAAATTTTCCCATGAACTAGTTATTGCACCATAAAACCCCTATTTTTTAGGAATTTTAAGGGCTGTGATTTTTGTTAGTACAATTCCTATCACATGAAGAACATATATGAAATAGGTAGTGAGCTACCTCTTCACTTCTCAGAGTTCCAGTGGGTGAAATCGTGTGAAAATTAGAGGGAATGATCATTGAAAAATCTAGTTTCGCATGAACTAGTTTTTATGCCATGAAACCCCTATTTTTAGGGATATGGATGGCTGTGATTTTTTTTCAGTACTCTACCCATTCCATGAAAATCTCATTTTACCACTTGTTTAGATGAAGGAGCTACTCAAATGCGGAGCGTGGAACCCCGAAATAAAACCCAAAGTTTCAAGACTTGTTTTGTCACATCCTGACATCCACGATGCACTTACTAAAAATAGAATGCCTTCCTACATAGGGGTAGGTTACTTTCGGTAATCCATCATTAGAAGAGGATAAAAAAAGTAAGTGAACATAGAGGGATTATCACATGTAAAGTCGTTGAAAAATTCATCTACGCTCATGAGAATTGACACTTACTAAAAATAGTAAGTGGTTTCACAAGCCCCTAATATAAATATTTGGTTGGTCCGAAAGGTGAGATGAACACAGTAAGAAGAAATAATTCAAGCTACCATAGCTGACATAGGTTGGGAAAAGCTAACTATGACACTTACTAAATATAGTAAGTTGCTGGAGGTTTATTTACTAAAAATAGTAGTTTTGTTTCAAAGGGTGAGTTTGAAACAACGAGACATTGATTATGTTTCATCACATAATATATTTCCATCATCATTCTAGGATTATAAAAAAAAATCAGGGGAAACATCTTCCCCTCTTCTTTATCTTTTTCTCCCTCTCCCCCAACTTTCTCTCCCTTCAAATGTTCTAATTCTTTGTTGGGGTTTGTACTTTTTGATATGCATTTAAGTCACCTAAAAGTTACTTTAGAAACATAATGGAAAGTAAGTCACCTTTATTTTATAAAAGGCACTTAAATATTTTGTAGGAATATGAATAGTCTATTGTTAGAAATAAGGCATATGGAGGGTCATGAAGAAGATGAGGAGTCGAGTATACTCTATAAATTGTAAAATCGTTTCCATCTCAAGGGGTTGGTCATTAATTTTGTAAGCTCAAGAGTGCATTATACCTTGAGAGAACAAAGGAGATAGCCAAATTCTTCCTTTCCCCCACTCTCTATTTTTCCTCTATTCCCACACTATGTACAACTTGGTTTAAGCAATCAATACAAGAAGAAGGAGTTTTTATATTTCTTTGACTAAGGGATTTCTTGATACTTTGTGATGATAAATTTCATTTTGTCTTGTTTCTATGTGTAAAGTTTTTTCCTCCTAATTTTAATGCATGTGATAAAACTTCTAATTGATGTATGTAGGAATATGATTTTCTACTTGCAACATTAGTTCTCCTATCTAATTTCTCACTCCCCTTTCCCTCTCTACAGACAAATTCCTCTCTTGCAAGTATCTACAAGATTTTTGCGAGTTCAGTTGAAAGGCCACCACAGAAATCCACATTTTCTCATGTATGCATATACGGAAGCTGCATTAGTTAAGTAGAGGGACTTAGATTCCTAGAGCATTGGCGAAATCCTCAAGTTTGTCCACCTAAAAATTTTATAACCAAACTTTTTTTGTGCCCACTTGTGGGATAGAATTGGCAGCATCTACACCCAAAATATGACCGTAAGGTCTAAAAAGTCAAATAATAATAATAAAATAGTGAAAAGATAAAAAAAAGTTCATGAAAGTAATTTCTTTGAAAGATACACTATCAATTCCTGTATGTGACCTTTCATATTCCACAGTGTATTTTCATATTCCCACTACAAAAGTTTCTAAAAGTTGGCTAAAGGAAGATACACTAGGTTGAGCAGGTTGAGAGGTGGTGTTGATTCCATTTTCAAGGCTTTGAAAAATCAGCAAGAACGAATTAGATATAATCCATACTTCTTCTCTTAATCCTACTCTCCATCCATCTCTTCAAGTAGTTCACTTGGTAATCCTATTAAGACTCTGTTTATACCCCCTTCAAATTCTCCCATTTTTCAACCACCCTTGAGCATTGAGTTCCCAAAAGAATAAGAATTTGAAGAAGAATTTGTAGAAGTAAGACCTGAAGTAGAAGAAGAAATGAAAATGGAAGATGAAGTAGAAAGACCCCAACCCATTGTTCATGGGGAGAAATACGAGCCCATTTGCTCTTGAACATCCTCTTCATGATCTACCAAAAATTTCCCGAAAGAAATTTCCAAAGTTCAAAGTGATGGCACACAATTCCCTAAAGATCACATATTGGCCTTCACCGCATGATGTGGGATTCTTGGCCCAACATGAAGATGTCACCGTAATATTGTTTATGGATTCTCTCCAAGAAAAAGCAACAGAATGGTTCTAGCTCCTACCTACCCAATCCATTACTTGTTAGAATGACATCAAAAATAAGTTCAAGGAAAGATTTAAATTTATTGAGGAATGTCAAGACCTCCTTGTTCAATTAGCATAAATGAAGAAAGGAGAAAATGAAACTATGAGATACTTCATGGCTCGTTTCAATCGGTTTATTCATAGGATACTAGAAGAAGATTCAATGTCTCGAGAATAATATTAAGAGATTCTTCGTAAATGCTCAATCATCAGAGGTAGGATTTCACCTATAAAGAATTCAACCAAGTAACATTGTAGAAGAGAAAGGAAGGTAATTGAACTTGATGATGGTCTCATCCTCTCTGGAAAGATCAAGAATCCATATAAGGGAAAGGCCCAACATCATGGAGATGATAGAGCTAATCTATTATTGAAAAATTTAGCAAATGAGATGGAATATTTGAAGAGGGAATTATTTGAATGAGTATCTTCTCAAAGAAGCAACAAAAACTAGATTGCAAGAGCACCCCAAAGGATCACCTTGGAGGCCCCACCTATGAATGTAGATTCCAGGATTCAAGAAAAGGAAGAAGAGCTTGAACAAGAAAGTGAAGGTGGAAATTTCCTAGAAATTGATGAACTTGAGAATGATACACAAATCAGGTTTTGTGAGTATTTTGGAGGTGATGAAGAAGATGAAGAAGATGTACCCAATTTTTCATGCGTGGTATTCACTCACTCTCAGTTTGAGAAAGGAGAACCTCCCTCCACTGCTACAAAGAAAAATAAGGTTGATAATCCTCCTATGGTGACTCCGTAAAACAAAATCATCTGCCAAGGATCTTTGCTCCCACCCTCCATAGAGTTTGCATTGTCTAAGCCTGATCCTTTAGCAAGTAAGAAGGCTCCCATAATCCAAAGTAATTCTTTTTATGCCTCTTCTAATTCTAAATCTAAATCGCCCTCGTAAAATCTAGTAATTTGAAATCTCCTACTGCACCTTTCAAAATACCCTCCATTCCCCAAAAATATACTCTTGTTTCCAAACCTTTCCTAAATCCAAAAGCAATACCTTCATAACCTTCACTTGTATTTGATCCTTTTTATTTCGTAGAAAATGTGAACAAAGCCAAAGTGTAGATTACCGAAACTATTTTTTTGTGGAATCACCTTGAATAATTTGAGAGGATTGTTCAATACATGAGGAGTGGTAGTTTAACATCCAATGATGAAGATCCTCATTCTAAAGGAATGCTACCAAACCCATCTACACCTCCCTTATAGAACATGTTTTCTTTGAGTGCATCAAATACTAATAAGGTGAACCTTTTTATGTCTTCCTCCTTATTAGAGAATGTGTATTGAAGAGTTTCATAATATATTTTGGTGCCTTAGACAACATGATTTCTTTAAATGTCACCAAAGCTCTCAAACTTACCATGAATCCACCTAGTGGCTCTTGTTACTCTTTGGAGTCAAAATAAGTCCCACTTATAGGGAAAGTTTCGGTGATGATTTTGGTAGTAGACATCCCACCCTCGTTTGGAATGTCTATGAGTAGATGTTTATACCGAGACTTGGGAGGAAAATTTAGATGAATTGGTCATCTAAAACCATACCAGTGAAGGGAGACATGGGGAAATAGCTTCCAGAAAAGAAGACGAGGTACATGGTACAAAAGTTTGGAATCCTAGAAGATAACAATTTGTACCAAGATAGTAGGCGGATGAATCACTTTGTGATGGATGAGGAAGAAGTAGATATTCCAATATTGATAGGGCCATATATGCCTTCTTGGAGAGATTTTGATTTTTAATAAGCATTGAGGAGATTCAAGTTATAAGAGGAAAGCCTTAAATTACCAGATAATGCAAACCATGAGGAAGAGGAGATGGTTATTGATGATTTTTAAGAAGAAAAATCAATTTATATGCTTATCCAAGATGAAGAGTAATTCTCATTCCCATTTGGGGAGGAATATGATCTCAATCAAGGCCATCTATGGAGAGATAAAATCAGATTGTGATGATCTCGTGAAAGGCTTGAAATAAATATCTCGTATAATAACTATCGAGAGCCATGGAAGAAACAAAGGACCCTGAGCTCGGCCTTGAAATTTTGATGCAAGCCATGAATATGCAATACAAGCGTGAAGATGATTTGGAAGCATTAACCAATGTGAAGGTTGGCCTTATTTAGATAAGGAAAGATGAAAAATATGATCTTCTTTATGGAGCTAATGGTTGATGGATGCAATAACAAAATAGAGATATTTTCTTTCCCATTTTAAGATGAAGAATCTTTTGATGACAAATAAATTGAAGCCAAGAGTTTTGAGACCTTTGAAGATGAAGATATTTTTATGAAGGAACGGTAGAGTGCAACGATTCCCAAAATGATGAGGTAATCCCACTAGATAGTTTCCTTGAACTACATTCTTCAAAGGCATACAAAGAGGATCTGTAAGAAATGACAAATCATAACTTTGTGCAAGAAATATTGGATGTAATAGATGTTGTGGAATACCTCGAGCTGATTCTTGATTTCTTCACTCGTGCCATGGACATATAAGACAAGTATGAGTTTTCCTTCAATCCTCCCATCAATACTCAAATGCCTCACAATGGATTAGAGATAAAGGATGAATCAAATGTTTCTCATGGAGAATATGTCAATGAGCATAGACCCAAGAAAGAAAGTAACTCAGAATATCCAAGGAATTGGAACAAAAATCAGCTTTGGGGTAGTGATGAGATGCTCGATGGAGAATCAGCTATATGGATAAACATGGAAGGTAATTGGAACTATGAAACTGATTTCAAAGAATATGAAGGCAATGCAATTTATAAGTGAAGGCCTAAACATAAAGAAGCTCATGTAGGCTCACTCCTATTAAGTGTACATACAAATGTGAAAGTATCCGGCTTTCATAAGTACAATAGGGAAATTGACAATTTCCAAGCATGACAACGATACCCCTGTACCAATTTTTTCAAGTCCTATCATTCTAAGACATCCTAGGTCTATCCAGACATAAGCCAAGTGACCTCACAACTAATGTTATCTCATCCCCTAGGTGATTTAGGAAATTCCATTTGTTCCCCCTAGGTGATTTTAGGAGTTCATCAAAATTTGCAAGCTACAAGTAGTTTTGGGAAGGGCTATCATTGGCCTTCCTAAGGCTAGAGAAACCCCAAGGAGTAGAGAATAAAATCCAAAATAGATGTAGAGGTTATTCAAAGGTATTAAGAAATCATGGAAGTGATTTAGGAATATTCTGGAAGGGTGCGAAGAAGTTGGGGTAGTTTTGCCAGAATTAGGGTTCACAGGCCTAATTAGTGCACATGCCAAAACAACCGCTAAGCTTCGGAAGGTGATTCTAGAAGCTCCAGATGGAATTAGGAGAAAAAAAAATCTCCAAAAATATAATTCCAAGCCCTACATGATGGTGAAATCATGTTTTTCACAACACTTTAGTGACTCAGTGCTGTAGGAAGTTTTCCTCGTGCATAAGTAAAGTACCAAATCAAAACCTAATTTTATAGGGATAAAATTGAAGAAAAAAGACATGAAATCCAAAAATTTGGATTCAAAAGGCCATTTCAGCCAAGTTCATATAAATTTTTTCCAAAAAATTCCATGGGGGTTCAAGTTATCATCATCGCAAGTTGTCCTCTTGGAGCAAGTTCAGGACTTAGCCAAATTTTAGGAGGACATGTGTCAGATCTAGGAGCTTGGTGGGATTTTATGTCCCTAATGTTCGTAAGGTTAAGGTACATAAACCTTGTAAAAATTTTCCTAGTCCCCATGTGACCTTTGGAGCCACATACGACAATCAACATTGTTAGTTCAGCCCACGGGTGGAGTTTAGAGCTCAAATTCCGCCGACGGATCAACGACACGTGTCAGCTCCTTGCTTACCATGGAAATTGATTTCCCTCACGTCACTTTGAAGTGAGGGACATCAGGGATAATAAAATTCACTCATCCCTCTCATAATGTTTTTCAAAATTTAGATATTTACCTATTTCGCTTCTAACTCAATTTCCACTCCCATGCACAGCCATATCTCCATTCTTCCTCTGCAACCTCCTTGCCATCAATCCACCATCGCTGAAGCTTGAATTGAACTTGTCATAGAATTAATCGCCTTGAATCCATGAAATCATATAGGTCTCAAAAGGAATTTTGAGAAAATGAAGAAGGAGAAATGAAGAACAACGAAGAGCACAATAGAAAATCTCCATAGCCAAAAATAGAAATTCACAAAAATATTACAAAAGCGAGGTAACGTATCAATGAATTTTTATTTTATTTTTGTTACTTTCTCCAAGACCATCATAAAAATACTTTTAAACTCTCCTCTAGTAAAATAGAGAATTGAAAATGAAGAAATATCCTTTCCGGCTCAACGAATAAAGAAGTGGGATTTCAGTTAAATGGTTGTTGAAATGAAGTAAGATTTCACGTGAAGCACTAGGCGAAAAAACCCACATCATAAATACATATTTTTTTGCAAATAGAGGGAAAAAAATACCTGTAATTTCAATCTCCATTAATAGCTGCCATGACATAGTAATGGAAAAATTCAACGAGCCATCTCTTCAATTCTCAAGGCTCCAAAGTGGGCGAAATCACCCGAAAATTAGAGGAAATGATCGTCAAAAATCTAATTTCTGTGAACTAATTATTGCATCATGAAACCCATATTTTAAGTGTTATGAAGGAATTTTTTTCATTATGCTTCCTATCACATAAAGAACATATATGAAAAAGGTAGTGAGCTACCTCTTCACTTGTCATGGTTCCAAAGGCAAAATCACGCAAAAATTGGAGGGAATGATAGTTGAAAATATAGTTTCATGTGAACTAGTTTTTATGCCACAAAACCCTTATTTTTAGGGATATAGAGGGTTGTTTCTTTATCAGTATCCTTCCCATGCCATGCAAATATCATTTTCCCACTTTTTCGGATGAAGGAGATACTCAAAAGTGGAGCGCGGAACCACTGAATACAACCCAAAGTTTCAAGACTTGTTTTATCACATCCCGACATCCACAACGCACTTACTAAAAATAGAATGCCTTCCTGCATAAGGGTTTGTTGCTTTGGGTAATCCACCATTTAAATATGATACGAAAAAAAAAGTGAATGTGGAGGGAGTATCGCAGGCAATGTCATCAAAGAATTCATTTCGGCTTACAATTCCCACTTACTAAAAATAGTAACTGGCTCCACAAGCCCCTACTGTAAATATTAGTTGGTCTGAAAGGTGAGATGAACACAGTAAGAAGAAATAAATAAATCTACCATAGCTAATGGAGGTTGGGAAAAGATAACTATGACACTTACTAAAAATAGTAAGTTGCCCAAGGTTTACTTACTAAAAATAAATGGCTATTCTCAAATGGCAAGTTTGGCACAATGGGATATTGAGGGAGTTTCATCACATCAAAGATTTCCATCATCATTCAAGGATTATCGGAATTTTCAGGGGCAACATCTTCTCCTCTTTTTCTCTTTTTCTCCCTCTCCCCTAACTTTCTCTCCCTTTAAATGTTCGATTCTTCGTTGGGGTTTGCACTTTTGATATGCTTTTAAGTCACCTAAAAGTGAATTTAGAAACATAATGTAAATTAAGTCACCTTGATTTTGTAAAAGGGACTTAAATATTTTGAGGGAATATGAATAGTCTAAATTTAGAAATAAGGAATATGGAGGGTCATGAATAAGATGAGGAGTCGAGTCTACTTTATAAATTGTAAAGTAATTCCCATCTCAAGGGTTGGTCATTAATTTTGTAAGCTCAAGGGTTCATTCTACCTTGAGAGAAAAAAGAGATAACCAAATTATTCCTTTCCCCAACACTCTATTTTCCTCTATTCCCACACTATGTATACCTTGGTTTAAGTAATCAATACACGAAGAAGGATTTTATATATTTCTTTGACTAAGGGATTTCTTGATACTTTGTGATCATAAATTCCATTTTGTCTTGTTTATATGTGTAGAGTTGTTTCCTCCTAATTTTAATGCATGTGATAAAACTTCTAATTGATGTATACAGGAATATGATTTTCTACCTACAACATTAGTTCTCCTATCTAATTTCTCACTCCCATTTCCCTCTCTACAGACAAAGTCCTCTCTTGTAGGTATCTAAAAGCTTTGTTGTAGGGTCAATGGAGTGTTGTTGTTAGATTCTCTTCAAACATCCACTACACAAATCCACATTTTCTCATGCATGTATATAATGTAACACCCTTTACAATTTTTATTTTCCTCCTTTACATTTCAAGTGTTGACATGTGATTTTCCTTATAGAGATATGTTCTTTTTATTTCGGAGATCATTCTTGATATGGATAAATCATTGTTTGTTCTTAAGATCCTTTGACTGAATTAGAATGGCTTCCTTGAATCGATTTTTCACTTCTTGTAGGTGAGTTACAATCTAGTTTAAGAATTGTAAACTTATCTATTAATCTGACTCATCCTTGGATCAATTTCAGTGATCCAAGGAATTTTTTAAAATCTACTATGTTGAACAAATGATAAATCCACATTCCATGAATTGAAAGACGTAAAATTGAACTATGATTGATTACAAGTTATTTGATTGTTGTGTGAACATGTTTATATTTAGTCGTATGTTGTGTTTGGATATTTTCATTTCGATCATGGCAGGACAATGTTGACATAAACAAACTATAGCTTGTTCACGGCATAGGAAACATTCTAGTTCCTAAAACTAAAGGGACTATCCTACAGAATCCTAAACTAGGTAAAAATATACATATGTACTACCTAGCTATGTTAATTAATTGAATTTTATCCTAACCTAAGATTTGTACTAAAGGATCATGGAGAGGCTACTAGGTTATTTAAATTATCCTAAAACCTAATGCTATATGGTTGTGTGATGATCTAACCTAATGCCTAAAAACTATTGTGTTGGAATTAATCTAACCTATGTGGAAACTACCTAAGGTGGCAATTTATGGATTGGGTTATATCCTAAGGTTACCTATCCTAAGCTAACCTAAGATCTAACCTAAGCAATTGTGACTACCCTAAACTAATGGGCATGAAGGGGGAAATGGTGGTCACATGTATCATAGGTGATGGTTCCAAGGAATTTAAGTTGTTGATAAGGTTTTTAAAAGCTCATGTACTGCCAGTTTTGGCAAGGGCTAGTTGACTTGGTGGAGGATTATGTGGAAACTTCACTAAAAATGGAGCTGCATGATAATTTTGATTTGGCATTCACCAAACTTGGAAAGTGGGGAAAGGAAGGATATGTACGAAAATAGGAATTAATGGAATTTATGGTTTTCAAGTTTTTGCTCAAACCATTTTGGAAAGCATGCAAATGGGATTGTATGGGGTTATTTCACTTTGCATGTTTCATGATTTTCACTCTGCATGCTCTCTAGTTTTTGAACCAGCAGATTGAACTGCACTTAATGGCTATTCTTGAGATTTTTGACCTATTTTTGGTTCGTGGGATATATAAGAGGCAGTGTGGAAAAAGAATGTGGTTGTTTGATTTTTCATGGAGAAGAGGAGAAGTTGTGAGCTCAACTGGAGGTTCTCTTCGATTTGGCGTAGAAGCACTATCAGGCATGATAGGCTCTAATCTTTAAGATCTCTTGCTTTCTTATAAATGTTTCATTAAAATGATTCTACTCTTTTGAGATTCTTGGATTGCATATCTTATCTAGTTATTTTCTTGTTGGGTTTATTAAATCTTGTGATATTGGTGTTGAATCCTTGGTAAATGATGTTTTGTTTGAAAACTTACCATGTGTAGTTCTTAAAAAAGAGAATACATTAAAAATGTATGTACATAACTTGGATTTTTCATGTTGGAACGGGTAATGGAAGTATTATATTTAAATAATCTTCATTGTTATTTAGATATGGTTCAGAGTTTTTAAGAACCTTGGGTTGTCTAATCTTGTTGGAGTTTGTGTTTTTTTATCGTGAGCTTGTATTGAGCTTGTGTTTTAGTAGAGCTTGTATTCAAGCTCGTATTTGGTTTGGAACTTGGTTCTGGTTTTGTGTTTGTTGAGAACTGTTGATGGAGGTTCTTGTTGTTTTGAACCAGTGTTGGAATCTTGGATATCCCTGGACTGTTGTTGAAATCTGTATATAGCTCGGTGCTTGTGTTTTATTTCCTTATGATAACCTAGACTGTTAATGCCAGTTCATAATGTACATGGTACTTGTATTTTATTACTCGTGTTTGGGGCTCGAACTTTGGTGAGAAACTTGAGTTCTATTGCGGGATAATATTTGGCTTCATGTTTTGATAGGAATTGGTGTTGGAGCCTCTTGTTGTTCTAAACCAGTGTTGAAATCTTGGGTAACTCAGGACTGTTGTTGAATCCATATGGGGCTCTGTACTCATGCTTTACTCTTGTGGTATTTTGGACTGTTAATGGAAGTTCATGATTTCACCACACTCTTATCTTGTTATTTTTGATTCTAAACTCTCATTGGAAACTTATGTTTCGTTTGAGATAGGTATATGACTCCTTGTTTTGAATATGAACTGTTAATGGATATTTGTATCATATACTACCTCACACTAAGATAATGTGTATATTTGAGCTCATGTTGAGTTTTTGTAATTCGACACTATACATGAAATTTAGAACTTAGTTTTTGCAAATAGTAGTAGGAATGATGTGTTGGTTACTGTCTGGTATGTTGAGTTTCCTTTGTTAATGATTTAAACTTGGATGGGAACTTGTTGTTTCCCTGAACCGTGAATAATTACTTGGGTAGTCTTATACCTTTATGAGAAGCTTATGTTCATCATTGTGCTTGGATTTTGTACTTTTGAGCTCTGAGATGGTAGTATTATTGACACATTCGATTTGGTTTGGTATTTGAATTGGGTTTTCTTAACTTCTTAAAGAGTTTAAAAATCATAACTTTTCTAATCGAACTACTTACTCAAGGAAATATGTGAGATTAGATTATATCGAGCTGTTAAATATCCTTGGGGATCTAACTGGAAACATTTTCTAAGAATAATGGATTTCAGTCTGAGTTTGTTGATACTTCTGATCATGTTTAACTTATTGATTGGTTATTTTTCTATCTCTTGTTGGTTATAGTAAATACACCTTGTGTCTTTATAAATGAAAGGAATGTGATTCATTTAGAATAGACCATGTTTTAGGACTATTATTTGTATTTCATTCTGGATATGGAATTGAAACTCGTGTTCATTAAAAGTAAAGAAGTGTAAGGAATATGGCAGTGTGCTTTCTTATTACATTGGATAGATCATTGGTTGAGCTTTTCTGTTTTGATTCTCTTTTTATATAGAGAGATTTATTTATGATTTGTTTGGTATTCCTTTACCCAATCATTTGTAGAAATGATGTTGGAAGAGATTTTATTATTCGTTTTGATTGATTTGGAAATGCGGTTTGTTTGGCAGATTGTTGTTTAACAAGACTTTACTTGTTTATTTTTAAATGAGTAAGTTTGTCCTTGCACTCTATCTTTTTAAGAATTCTCCTTGGATGAACTCGAGTAGAGATTAAATCATGTATGAGTCTACCTTTATTTTTGAATATTGTTTGAGATCTTTAAAAGTTAACTTCTATATGTGGAAATAGATTTAAATTTGCGGGTAGACCAATTGATTCTCTATTCCTTCTTGGATTAAAATGAAAATTTGTTCTAATGAATATCTTAAATATTATATTTTAAGGTAGTCATCTTTTAAAAGAAACAGATAAATCACGTTTTGAATCTATTCTATTTCTCATATGTTTTGTGTCGGGCATAGTTTGTAATGGTTTTTTTTTTTTTTTTTAGGAGTTAGATGAGTCATCCTAATAAGAACTATGCTTTAAACCCTTCTTTTGGCTTGAAGAAAAGATAAATGTTGTATTCTTTTATGAAATATTGGGAACAATGAGATGTTATGATCTATTTTTTGACTAAGGATAATTGATAGAATCAATTAGACTCTATTTTTGTAAGGTTGATATGGTGGATTATATTGTCATTTTTTTGAAAGTGAATTCAATTGGTTAAATTGTACTTATTTTACATTACTTTTGAAATATTGCTTATATGATGTAATAATTGTCTCATTAAAGTAGAGTTTTTAATGGAACAATTATTGGAATGCACTTCTTTTTAAGGCTTAGTGTTTATCATGCTCGGATTCATTGGCTGACCTATGCTAGAAATTTTACGAGATGGACTTTGTAAGTGAAAAGGAAGGCAAAAACTTATGTGATGCATTGGCTGATTTAAGTTTGATTTTTGTGGAGAACTCGAATCATCCTTAAGATTGTATTGAAAAAGAAAAAGTAGTATTCTTTTGTAATGAAGGTGGTTGTCTTTCTGACTTCTTAAGTTGCGAGAATTTGATGTCATGACTAAACAATTCAATATAGTAATATGATATGGAATAAACATTCATTAATAACTATTGAATTTGTAAATGATTTATAGGGGTACTAGGTCCTAGCACTTAATCATGTAAAGGAAGATTATTCCTCTATCTTAGGAATGAAAATAAAATATATGACGTGATTCCTAATCATTAGACTTTGTTTAATAAAGTCTACTTAGTTACAACCTAGATGGTTGTTACACTTCCTTGAATGGTTAAGTCACAATAAATGGAACTTATGATGCTGATATCCTGTTATGGTTGATGGCTTGTTAAGTCCATTAAATAAAATTAAAGGAAATGTTAATCTATGAAAGTTCTATAACAACCAATTGAATCCGTTGTAGAGAAGACCTTGAGGAGTGTTGGATTAGGGTTAGGAAAGGTTGCTAAAATCTATTTTTAATAATCCAAATTAATTAAATTTATATCTAGGATGTTGACACACACTAACTACAGGATGCACCTTTGAGAAGATTAGGATATTCTCAAGGATATAGCGATGCGATCGACATGTGGCAACACCCTTTTGTATTAATCATCTAGATCTACACACTTTGGACTTGATCTTAGTTTCTCTCTAGGTGCAGTTAGTAACATGTTTAAGATATGGGGTAGCCCTCTAAAACTCGGGATACCTTGGAACATGGGGTTGAATTAGGTTGACCCAGTTTGCCAACTTACCCTAAGTCTTAGTGAGCCTCCCCCTATCATTACGTATGTTTTTAACTCGAGCTAGGGTTAAACCTTGGGCAAGTGGACTGACAGAAGTCATTAATGGACATTCTAGATAACAATAGAGTGGGTGAAGGATGTATTCCAGATTGACGAGTATGTCATCAAGGAATATTAATATGAATAGTATGTTAGAAATCTTTCACCAAAGTATCGTAAGCTATTGGTTGCATTGTCCTATATCACCTAGTCTAAGGTTTGTGATGTAGATAAATATTGGTAACAAATATTCAGATAGGTTCCTTAGATAGATCATTCAATACCATGAACAGGGGAAAGAGAACCAAGTATACGTAGTATACAGAAAATTATTCAATACTTAATGTTAAACATGAATAGATCGATAGTTTATCGACTCAAGAAATGAATAGATCGATAGTTTAATGTGTCATTACAGTTGTATATGGTTATCTTTTATATGAATGGTTGATAAAGAATTTGTGTTCTAAATTATGAATTTAGAACATATAACATTATTTTAAAAAAAATCCCCTTATTTCTAAAGTCTTAAAATGGGAATGTTACATATACAATCTGATGCACTTAGGTTAAGTAAAGGGACTTAGATTCCCGAGCATTGGCAAGAAATCCATAATTTTTTCCACGTGAAATTTTTTCTCACCAACAGATACACATCTACATAGAATTTTGGGATCTTGATCTTGCTTTTCCTAAGGATTAATTCCCTCTTCCAAACATAGATATACTTGTACACTAAACAACTAGCTATGAAATGCTTTCATTCATGGATGGATTTTTGGTGTAACCAAATCCTCATTTCCATTTAAGAAAAAAAAATTCTTTCATCACCTTTGGGGAACCTTATGTTATTATGTCATGTCATTTGGTCTTAAAAATGTAGCGGCTACTTATCAACATGTTATAATGTACATCTTTCATGACCTCATCCACAAGACTGTCCAAAGATTACTGATGATCTTTTAGGAAAATCTAAATCATAGAAAGACCATCTTGATGTCCGTGAATCAATCCTAATTTATCTCATCCAAGTTTTTCTTTGTCTTAATCCTGAAAAGTGTGTTTTTTGGGTTTTCTCTAGAAAATTTCTAGGATTCATCATATCTATCTCGAGGCATTGAAGTTGACCAAGTAAAGGTTATAGAAATAATTGAAATTCCTCTAGCATCCAATATAAAACAATTGCATTCCCTCAATGGTAAATTGTATTCAAATAAAAGTTTCATATCACAACTTTCTGACCATTGTCAATCATTTCACCATATACTTTGTGCAAAGACATAAACTTTCACTGGGATTCTTATTTGAAGAAATCCTTTGATGAAATCAAATGATATATATATCATTGCTTACTCACCTCATGAAGGAGATATATTTATCTATATATATCTACTTTAGAACATGCTCTAGGAGTTGAGCTCATCCAACATGATAATCAAGGTCATAAACATGTCATATATTACATTAGCCACACACTCGATGAGTATGAATTACGCTACAATAAAGATAAAAAAATATATTGTGTGTTATATTTTCCCACCTCCAAAATTTAACATTATCTCCTCAATCACAAGACATATTTCATCACTAGCTTTAATCCACTTAAGACTATGTACTCTAAACCTTATCATAATTACAACATAACTCGATAGATTATGCTCATGATTGAGTTTGACCTGGAAATTATGTCATATAAATCTATTAAAGGTCAAGACATTTCATATCAACTCGCTGATCCACCCTTTCCAAATAATCAACTCCCTCATGAATACTTTCCTGATGAGTCCATCAACAACATCGATGAATCTGATTTTTCCCGTTAAAATAACTCTGTTCTTCGATGGCTCTAAATTCTAAGAGGGGGATCCAAAATCATTGTCATACCTTCCTATAA
Organism: Taxus wallichiana var. yunnanensis; assembly: GCA_018340775.1. Classification (NCBI taxonomy): domain Eukaryota; kingdom Viridiplantae; phylum Streptophyta; class Pinopsida; order Cupressales; family Taxaceae; genus Taxus; species Taxus wallichiana. The sequence continues at coordinate 370,884,926 of CM031233.1, forward strand.
TATTCCACTTCCACTATCATTGAAACTTAACTTCTAATGTACTAAAAATATGGAAAAATACAAAGCCTTAATTATGGGTCTAAATACCATTATTTTCTCATGTGTCCACATTCTAGAAATCTATGGAGACTAAAAAATTTTCATCAGCCAAGTCAAAAGAGAATACCAATGTAAAAATGAAATACTTTAGAAATATAAAGTTGTTGTCATCTTCCTCCTCTACACATTTGATCTTCATACCATTACGCAATATTCTAATAGGTTTGTAGACACTATGGCATCTATCGGATCCCTCGTCCCTTTTGAAACGAGAAAAATCTAAGGATAAAACTAAAATGTTTGTAGTTGTTCAACGCTTGGATCATCCTTCATATCAAAACAAGCTACCTTCTATTAATTTCATTAAAAATAATCCACCTGATCTATGGTACACATAGATATATGACTATCTCCATTGAATGTAAACTACGGTCAAACTTATCACATTATGTTAAATGATTATTTCTCTAACGTGTCACTCACTTTATCATCATAGGTGATATCCTTTATAAATGTAGCTTTGATAATATACTATTACAATGTCTTAAATCACATGAATCAATCAAAGAAATCAAAGAGGTCCATGATGGCATTTGTGGTGGTCACTTTAGTGGCAATGCCATCGCTAAATGCGTCATATAGCTAGGGTATTACTAGCCTACCATTACCAAAGATTATTTTGTATATGTAAAGAAATGTGTTAAATGCCAACTCCACTCAGATCTCATCGTGTACCTAGTCAAGCACTATAACGTGCTCGAGAACTTATGACCCTTCTCTTAATGGGGGTTACACCTCATTGGTGTAATCAATCCTAAGTCATCCCAATAGCATCAATCCATTATCACAATAAATTAATACTTTAATAAATGGGTTGAAATAATACCTTTAACCTCAAAAAATTAGGGCTATCACAAAATTCATATATCAGAATATCATATGCTATTTCGGAATCCCACATAAACTCATCATAGATAATGGAAAATCCTTCAAAAATAAAGAAGTTAAAAGGCTATGTGATACATTCAAAATTAATCTCAGTTTCACATCACCATATTATCATTACGTGAATGGATAGGCTAAGGCCTCTAACAAAACACTTAATAAAATCCTTATAAAGATAGTAGATGACACATGTAGGAATTGGTACCTCCAAATCCCATTTTCTCTCTAGGCTTATCGAACTAGAATTCGTACACCTATAGATAATACACCCTATTCACTGCCTCATGGATAAGAATTCATCCTACCTCTTGAAGTATAAATTCCATCACTTCGTGTATCTCTAAAAGATTTTATCCCTGATGAAGAGTATCACCAAGATCACTTAGGACAACTTAAATTGTTGGATGAAAAGTGTTTAACAGCCCTTGAACATCATAAAGTCTATTAGGAACATATTAGTAGAGCATATAAAAAACATGTCAAGGAGCATGACTTTAAAATCAGTGATCTTGGTGTTACTGAGAAAATCAAAATGTCACCACATTAGAATGGAGTAAACGTGGAAATATTACCCCAAATGGATTAGTCCATATATTATTACTCACAAATATGGGCTAGGAGCATATCGTCTTGCTTCTCTTGATGGGGAACCTAAAAGGGAACCTTTAATTCTTTTCACTATTGGTCTTTCTACTACTAAATAATTGATTTTCATGATAGTAGTTACATCTAAATCCTATCACTTTATCATTGTAGTGGTTTGAAAGTATGTGGTTATCTATCAACATCCTAAATATACCTTAAATATGAGCACCACGGGTATTTTCACCACATCTTTCATTGCAAGTTCCTTCCTTTGCAGGAACCTCTTAGAAATAATTACACACATCCATCATGTACCAACCAAAAACATGACATGGGGCATTAATGTGTACGTCATGTACATGTTTTATCCCCTCCTCGAAAATATTTATCATGATTTTTCCCTCAACTCAAAAAAAGATGTAAAAAACAATTGGATTCTCCTCTTATTAAAATACCAAAATATAATATATTGATCCCTTGAAGGATAACTATTCACAATTATAAATCATTATCCAAAAATATAAAAGGTAGATTGATCCCTCAAAGGACAACTACTAGTCAAAATTATGGACCGATCCCTCGAAGGAAAATCATCTTGTAAAAGTTAAATATCAAAAATTTAGACCATAACCTCAAAATATGGATACTCATGTAAAAGCGGCTTTCCACGTTGATTAGCCTTCAAAAATATGCCAATATACAAAGAATCTAGGAAAAGCTTCCCGTATCGATCAACTTTCCCATTATAGCAAGCTTCTCGTCGCAATAAGTTTTCTTCAAAATAATATGTAAAGATGGGGCATCTTCCCTATGAACTTGTTGAAGAGGAGATCCTTTTTCCCACATCAACGTACATACACAAAATCCCTTCTATCATCCTAACAAAGAACCTTCACTCAAACCCACATTTTTATCGTACCCATTGATAATCTTATTTAACTTATTATAAGGTTACGAGCGTAAGTGTTTTTCAAAACCCACCACATATATATCAAACCCATATTGGTGTAATCATTTCATTTTTACCTCATTTTATTTAGTCACATTTTTATATACCATATTTTAGGGTCACATTTTAAAGTCATTTGGATCAATTAAACATTCAACCACACCTGATTATATATAACTAAACATGTTTTGCTTCTTTATATCCATAAAAATCCATCTAAACATTAATGTATTCCAAAAGAAGCTATATAACACACAACACATGTAAATTAAAAAAAATACAAGCCATAAAGCCTATCATCATCTTGTGTGTGTGTGTGTGTGTGTGTTTGTGTGTGTGTGTGTGTGTGTGTGTGTGTGTGTGTGTGTGTGTGTGTGTGTGTGTGTGTGTGTGTGTGTGTGTGTGTGTGTGTATAAGACAAAGTTTGGTATCCATCGTAATTAGTATCCAAAAAATCAATATATATCATCATCATACAACAATGGGTTATAGACATAAAAACTTTACATTCCTCGAGCTCAAACATATTCATGACCAAAGGCGAATCATCTACACACTTCACTATATAATCCCTCTTAAACTACTTTCAATTAATATATTTACAACCACTACATCTCTAAAGTCTAAAATATTTATTTAATTAATTGAAAATATATGTAAAATGATTACTATCCCCTCACACCTAACCCTGCACACCTCAATGAACTAACTAAGACACCTCTTTGATTACTTATACCACCTAACTACCTTCTAAAATTAGTAACTTACCCCTAAACAAGTTAACCTTTTAAAATCTCTAACCTCCTCTAACTAAATCTTCCAAAAAAGCTAACTTCCATCATCCAAATGAGTTAGTTCATGATTTTTTAATCACTCCTCACACTAAAAACTTTGAAATCCACCATTTTGAGCTCAAAATGGAAGAAAATAATTTTATTTTCTAACCAAACTAGATTTCCCCAAAATCACTGAGGATTCTCCACGATCACTTGCGATCTATAAATACTTGTTTGCATACCTCATTTTCTAACACGAATCCTCAAGCTCTTGCAGGTACACTTTGTCTCAATCCCAACTCATCAAGCATCCAAGCACTTCACACCAACTTAATTGAACGTCACACTACTAAAGGAATATTAAATTCATCACCAAATTTCTCATTTTCACCCTCCAACCACCTTCCATTCATCTATCATGCCAATTCATTTTGCAAGGTAAATCACTTGTTTTATTCATCTTAGATACTAGTAACCGATGTGTTTTTGTTTATAAATCATCTACATGTTGTTAATGATTTGTTTTCATTAAAATTGATAGCTTAGTCACTTATTTTGACTCTATTTTAGAAAATTGTTAGATTTGACGAAACAATCACTAGCGATTGCCTGAATCACTTGTGATTTCCTTAAATTGCTAGTGATTACTATATTTTTATGATTTTTCACCATTTTCTGCTAAATCTAACCAAAATGCAAATATTTTTCTTTTTACATACTAATATTTTGTCTAGCATGATGTTTTCAAATGGCATTAGGTGGTTTTAATCTCCCTATAGCTGATTCCTTCCTGTCATCCACCATCTACTTTACGGGAACAATATAATTTTCTCCATGATCTTGAACTCTGTGTGATCCAAGAAGCTCCATTTGATCACTTAGAGGCTATTTTTTCCTCCACTCAGCGTATTCGAGAAGCCACCAATGCTTTTTGGGAGGTGTATGATGAAGCGTTGAGACTCTAAGAAGATCTTGTTTAGTATGAGCATCGTTACGAGACCGCCTCAATCATTTGGAAGAATACTACCACACAAATTCGGAGATCGAGTCTCATAGCCACATAAGTATATCTAACACAGATACCACATTCACTCACATTTATGACACCCAAGAGGAGGATTCTAACTTATTTTTTGAGGACTACACCTCTCGCCCGACTTTGACCTTACTGAGGAAGAGGAAGAGATAGTTGACTATGTAGCTTCTAACATATCTAAAAATTTGTACATAGACCAGGAATCTAAGTTATGGATTTAAATCATGAATGATGTTATCTATATGTATCTAGTTTAAATAAGTGATAGTCACATTCCTATATTATTACTTTGCAAGAAAAAGCACAAGTACTAATAAAAGCTTGAGTGTTTCCTAAGCCATAACATCATGTTGATATGATATGTAGCTTTGTTTACAAAAAAATTTTATAGGTAAAGAAGCTTTCGATCCATTGTTTTAAATGGTGCACTGAGACACACACAATCAACAATACGAGTATCCTAGAAACCCAGACATATTGAGCTCAAAATCAGTTATTTCCCTCTTGAATCCATCAAGAAAATAAAGGTAAAAACCACACTAGAATTTCTAGTACACTGGTGGGACAAGTAATCCTTGTTTTATTTCATCATTTTTATCATTATTTTGATTCATGTTTTTATTGACTACGAATCACTAGTGATTGGATTATTCACCTGTGATTCCTTTAAGTCACTGGTGATTTCCTTGTATTAATCTCTTAACATATTATTATTTTATTAAGGGAAAATAGTTTTGAAGGGACTATACCCTGTATACAAAAGGGCTCAAAAGCCAGATAGTGAAGATGAGAGAAACAACCCAGAGAAGGGCAAAACAGTCAACCAAGAAGGGCTCAACAGCCAAATATTACAATATAAGTGAAAAAAGGATCTAAACGTACAAAGATCCAAAAGAAAGAAGGAAAGATAAAAAAGAAACCAAAAGAGAAACAACATATAGAGCTCCGCCAAAAACAACTCCGAACCGCGGATGAGCGACCACATCGTAGCCAAAAAACAACATCACAACAACCCGTTACTTGATGGCTCTATCAATCTTGGTCTTGATAGCCTGCAGCGACATGAAGAAGGCAATGGTAGTGGCCTGAGAGGAGTCTTGCATATCTGCTTGGGAAATTGCAATATCCCTTTTCTCTTTAGGACCCCAAATGTCCTCATTAACCCCACTTAAAGCTATGAGACACTATGGACTGTTGTTCAATGAAATTATAAATGCTTTTGAGGGCAGACAATATGCAGTCATTGCGGCTTTTAGCATTCCCCAATCTACCATCTAAGGACTGTAGCTTCTTGTAGACTTCAGCAATAACCCCCTCTTCCTCCTCAGTTTGAAGGATTCTTTTACCCTTAGCTCTTTCCATGTTTTTTATAGCCCCTTTGAGCTCTTGTATCTCCTTTTCTAATCTTTCCACCTTGTCCAGCAATTCCTCCTCCTTGGGCTCCTCCATTGGCTTGCTAATATGCAGGAGGTTTTCAGCAAGTTCCAAGTCTTTGTGGCTCCTTAGGACCCGTTGGGAAGTAGGGATTTTAGCTTTAAGGCTCTTGCTTTTCTTGCTGGAAACAGATATCTTCATTCTTTCTTTTAAGAAGGGGGAGTGGAAGCAGTGTAGGCAGGTGGAGGTATGGAGGAGGGAGGTGGGGTAGGATTCACGGGAGGGCAGCTAGAGTAGTGTCGGTGGATCAAGAGGATAAGTCCCTAGTGCAAAGGGACAGCCCTAGAGTGGCTCACGAACTTCCCTTATAGATTTATCTAGAGAGTTAATCAAATAGTGAGGAAAGTTGATAATGTTATTTCTACAAAAGTGATTCAGAAAAATCAGATGCTTTTGAGGTATAGTCATAAATCTTCCTTCCAAGGTAACGTACCTAACCACCATTTTGGCCAGCTTAGCAAAATGTTCAGGAATCGACACCACCTTGATGCCAGTGGCCACGAACTCAAGATTTTCCCCCTCTTCCAGAAATTTCTTGGTCTCCACCTCCCTATCCACCTTCTTATTGAAGAATTTGGTGCCTTCCAGGCTGAGGCCCGTGATCTGAGTGATGAGCTCTTCCGTGATTTCCATCTCCATGTTACTATACTTGACAATCCTATTCTTCCAACCCTGGGAAAATTTGATAGAAATGTCTTGGTCGAAGCCTTGGATCCTTTCAATGAAATTAGATAGGCCCCACTTTTTAGGTAATCCCAAAGCTCCGCATTCTCTTTCCACTCAGGATTGTGGGTCGGTTCAGTTTTGCAAGGTGGACCCCCCATGTTTCCTCTACTTCTTTTTCTATTCTCAACGGTAAAAAAGCTACCAATGTGTGGGACAGGCCGAGCTTTGATTTTGATATTTGAATCTTTCCTTACCATGAAAGCTGATTTAATGATTATGCTACACTTGTTATTATTTCCCCACTCCTTGGCTTTCCTCCTATGCCAAGAAATGATGACAGTCCATCCCGCACAGATCGCATCAGCCATCCATATCTTTTGTGATGTCATCATTGAGCTTTATTGCATGAGCATCCCCCTAAACCAAGTTTGAAAGGAATTATTAACACTGAAGTTAGCCAAGTGTCACACTACCCTATTACCTTCCCGATAGGTGTGGGTGATTTGGACATTTTCAAAGCTTTTGCATAGATCAATAGCTTCCTCAATATAATCCCTGATAGACCAACTAGGGTGTTGCTTTTTATTCAAAAGATTGATAATATTTAGAGAATCACCTTCAATTATAATATTTGGAATATTGCAATTTCCTGGCAAGTTTTATACCCCAAAGAGCCGCCATGGCTTCGGAATAATGATTAGTCTGCCTGCCCATTCTCCCAGAAAAAGTAGCAACAAAATAGCCTCTTTGATCCCTGATGATTCCCCCTCCTCCAGAGTCACCGGATTTGCCTTTTGAGGCCCCATCAAAATTTAACTTGTGCCAATCAGTGGGAGGTTTAATCCATCTGATTGTGGTTCTGTCAGTACCATTGTTATTTCTATTGACAGTGGCAATATTCCATTCAGTCAGGATGCTTGCTTCATTCTCCGGGTAAAGACCATTTTTAGGGGGTTTAAATTTAGCAATATTATCTTGCACAACAATGATAATTTCCTTATATACTTTGTTACAAGCCTGTCTTTTGTTTCTGAAAATACTATCATTACGAGCCTTCCGATTCTCCACATAGTGTGGGGCGAACAAGTTGCCACAGTCTTTTCACCATGCAATTTTTAAATGGAGAGCCCCATTGCTCCCAAGCTCGAAGACAGTAAGGGGAAAATTCCATCTCAGATTAAATTTATCAAAAACAAGCTGCCAAATTTTGGAGGCAATCTCACAATGGAGGAATAAATGTTTTATATTTTCAGCCTCTTTCTGACACATGCAACATCTATTTGGCATGATGAATCCCCTCTTGATGAGATTGTCATTAGTTAGGATCTTGCCATTAATGATTAGCCACCAAAAGAAGTTCACTCTAGGGGTTAACTCCGGCATCCACAGCTTGTGCCACTTAATTTCACTTTCCATGGATACAAAGAAAGAATTATATCCTGATTTAACAGTGTATTCCCCATTGAAAGAATCTTTCCAGATGAGCTCATCCTTAAGGTTTTGATTACTTATATGGATTAAGGAAAGTTGATTCTGGAGATATGCAATCTTAGCCTATATACTATCATTCTCCACTTTTAGCTATTTCCATTTTCTTTTGTTTCAATCCCTCTCAATGTACCCCAGAATTTTTGTCCATACTTAGTAATTAAGTGTCTTTAATATTATCAAAAGTAGAAATCCAGTTAGAATCCGTCCACTTATCGATCAGAAGTTTATGTTTTTCCATCTCCAAGCTTCCAACTACACCCCGAGAGAGAATGTCTGCGTTGTGTAGAAGGTTGTTCCAGAAAATAGAACCACTTAGAAGAGACTGATCATATATGAAGGAAATCTTGTTTTGGTTTGAAAGATATTTAATCTTAACCAGCTCTGTCCAAGGTCTGTGCTCTTTTATAAGCCTCCATCCTAATTTTTCACTAAGGGTAGTACTCATATGTTTGATATCTTTTATGCCTAACCCCCCTAGCCTCTTAGGTTTACAAACCTATTCCCAAGCCACAAGGTGATATCTGAATATGTCCTCAGTACCGTGCCATAGAAAGTGTTTTTGAATCTTGTCAATATTTTTCATCACTGCAGTAGGCATGTTGAACATTGACAGTATGTAAATAGGCAAGTTTTGAAGCGTGCTTTTAACCAAAAGGCACTTACCTGCACTTGAAAGGACTGCTCCTTTCCAGCCAGCCAAATTTCTTTGAAATCTCTTAATAAGATCATTCCATACCTCCACAAAAATCTTGCCAGTACTTTAAGGTAATCCTAAGTAGGTAGCTGATAGAGAATTAATAATGCATCCTAGAATATTAGCAATCTTTCTTTTCCTTTCCCTAGGAGTATTGAAGAAATAAATAGAGATTTTGTCAAAATTAACTTTTTGTCCTGAGGCTTCCTCATAAAATCTGAGGACAGTTTTGATAGCCTTTGCCTCAATAATGGAAGCCATCAGGAGCAGCAAAGTGTCATCGGCAAACTGCTGATGAGAGGAGATCTGATTACCAGTAGTTGGAGGGAAGCCTTTTATCATGCCAATGTCAATAGCTTTGGAGATAGATCTGCTTAAACTGTCAGCCATAATAATGAATAAAAGAGGGGAGATTGGGTCGCCTTGCCGAATACCTCTATTGCTGGCAAAAAATCCCACACGTTCTCCATTAACAACCACAGAGAATCTAGAGGTAGAGATACAAGAGTGAATGATTTTTCTAAATTTTCTTTGAAACCCAAACTTGGATAAGACCTCTTCCATGAATCTCTAGGAGACTCTGTCGAAAGCTTTATGCATGTCTAGTTTGATGGCCATCCCCGCCTTTTTACTTTTATCCATAAAATGTATAGTTTCATGAACCAGGATAATTCCATCTTGGATAATTCTTCCTTGGATGAACCCACTCTATTGTTGTGAAATGATCTCCATGAGAGTAGGTTGCAGTCTAGTGGTGAGGATCTTTTTGAAAATTCTATAAATGACATTAACAAACTGATAGGCCTAAAATCTTTGAAGTCTTTTGAATCCAACTTTTTTGGGGAAAGCACAATGTGTGTATTATTTAGTTCTTTAATGAGATTTCCCATTACAGTAAAATTCATTAACAACTTTCAAGAGATCTTGAGCATATTTCCAATCATCTTTGGAAAAAGTTAGCCAAGAAGCCATCTCGACATCGAGCCTTATCCCCTTCTAAAGCAAAAACAACCTTTTTTAATTCCTCAATGGTGACAGTTTTTGAAAGACTTTTAAATCTCTCAGAAGGTATGAGATTATTAGGAATGGAGTCTAAGAGAAAAGAGGCCGCTTGTTCATTGTAGGAGTTATCTTCAGTGAGAAGGTTCTTGTAAAAATTAAGCGCCTCTATTTTGATATCCTCTGGATCCTTAGTAATGTTTCCATTTCCTTTAGCAACCTCAGATATTCTGTTACAAGCTCTATGTTTGATGGCTGTCAAATGAAAAAAAATTGTATTTCTATCTCCATCTTTAAGCCAAAGGGCTCTAGATTTCATTCTCCAAAAGGATTCTTCATGGCTGTTTATATTATGCAGATCTGAGAGGAGTTTTTTTCCCGCTGATTATCCTCTAGAGTCATACCTTTCATGGAAACATTTAGCTCAAGCTCTTCCATATGTTGCTTAAGTTCTTTCTTCTTTTCAAAAATGTTTCCAAATACCTCTTTATTCCAAATTCTAATCTTCTGTTTAACATTCTTCAACTTCTGAAGAAGCCTAAATTGGGCCGTCCCTGTGCCTTCCCAAAACCACCATTCTTTAATTTTGACCATAATGTCTTCATGTTCGAACCACATTTTCTCAAATTTGAAATTGCCATGAAAAGGTTTTGTCCAATTGAAGAAGTTGAGGACAATTGGATTATGATCAGATCCCATTCTGGGGAGAGAAGAAAGATGGAAATTCTGGTCTAGGATCCAATTTGCAGAAATAAGAGCTCTGTCAAGTTTAACCTGAATTAAGTTTTCTCCTAACCTTCTGTTGGACCATGTAAATTGATTGCCATGAAGCTCTATGTCCATAAGATTAAGAGTCGAGATGAAGCCTGCAAATTCTTCCATACCAAGGGAGAATTCAGAACTTCCCCAAACTTTTCTCCTAGATTCAGAGGAGTATTGAAGTCTCCCATAACCAGCCAGTTCATGCTTTCAACCTTGCTTTGGAACAAGGTTAACTCTTTCCATAGATTTCTTTTACCAGTAGCAGTATTGGGTGCGTAAATATTAGATAGAATCCAACTATGATTATTTTCAAGGCTTTTAAAAATAATAGCTAAATGATTCAAGGTGGAGGAGAGTACCTTACCATCAACCATCTTTGTATCCCAAAAGGTCGCTAAGCCTCCAGAAGCCCCTTGAGAGTCAACAGCAGCAAAGGCAGCATTCTACCAAAAATATCTTTTGAAGTCTTCAACTGCTTTACTTTTCATTTTAGTTTCCTGAATGAGAAGAATGTTGGGTTTGTTTGCTCTTTTAATTTCCTTAAGCATTCTTTGCTTAGGCCCCCCATTGAGGCCTCTGACATTCCAAGAAATAACCTTCATTAAAAAAAATTTGGAGATGCATTTGCCGGATGGTTCAGAATTCTCTGTGTACCATCTGTAATTTCTTTTTCAGTTTCTTTTTCTCTTGCTTCTCTCTTAGATGGCCTGCCTTTTCTAAAGGTTACTCCAAAATTAGCAGTTCTTCTAGTAGTGGCCCTTGTGATTCTTGAGGTGGAAGCTTCCCAGCTTCCAAGCTACTTTTTTTTCCACTACAGAGTGATTCCGGACTTTCTTCCAGGATTTTTGAACCTCTTTTCTTTCTTTTCACTAAGATGAATCCATCATTATCATAGTCATTTTCCTTTCTAATGGGGGTAATTTCCCCATCCTCTTTTCTTGTGGCAATATCAGTCTGCTTATCCATTTTAGGAGCTAGCTCCTCCACATCTGTGTCCTCCTTCTCTTGGTTTAGATCTCGTGCAATGGATTCTAGATCCTCTTTACCTTTTCTTGTCTCATTTTTAGTTTCTCCAAAGAGTTGTTGCTTAGCAGCTCTTGATGAGCATTGATTTTGTCTATCCCTTCTTCCATATACGAGAGAGAAATGTTAACTTTTTCATTTTCTTCATTAACCTCCATGTTCAACTTAACCAGATTTGGTGTCAAGATGTTCAATCTTGAATCCAATAACATCTCCCTTTTGTTTTCTTCCTCATTCATACCCAAATCTATTTCTTGTTGAGTCTCAATCAGTTTCTTAGGTTTCAAAATTTTTTTGAAAACCGGTGGTCTCTTCGCCTTAAATCCTTTTTTCCTTTCTTTTAACTTGGAATGCTTCTCCAAACACCTATTTCCAATAATTTGGTTCGAGATATCTGCTCTTTAACCGCCTTATCTCCTGATTCTGTCTTTGATCTTCGGGAATATGAGAAAGCTTCAGATTTTGAGGCGAATGTTTAGGAAATTTCTTTGGCAAAATGCCCTAATCTGTGGCATTTGCTACACCTTAGTTGGAAAGCTTCATATTATATTTGCTGATTCCATATTCCAAATTTGGATTGTAGAACAATGTGATCGGGAAGCTCCTGATCCATTTCAATGGAGACACAGAACCTATTAAATGCCAACCTAGATCTATTTCTTGTGGGCCCATCCAGGCCAATGGGTGAACCAATTGATTTGGCAATGTGCAGGAGGATTTCATCATCCCATAGATGCAGAGGAAGCCCTGGGAGCCTACACCATATGGGTATGGCATGAATATTCTCAACAAATGGATTGAATCCAGGATACCATTTTTTTAAAAATAGTCCCATATTACCCAGACACCAGGGACCACCCAACAAAACGAAGTCAACATCCAATTAGAGATTAAATCGAGGCAGGAAAAAAACCCTTTACCATGGTAGTGATTATTAAATCCCCTTTTGGTTTCCATATGCGAATGGCCCATTTTCTAATAGTGTCCACATTGGGTCTTGATCCCAAAAATTTTTTGACAAGGCCTAGATTGGTTTTCTCAGAGCTCTTTGTAGACACATGTCAGTGTACTGTTAGTGGGTCACCCCTTCAACATTTTGTACTTTTAAAATCACATGCAGACAGAGGTCTCGCATTTTTGTCAGGAGGAGTCTTAACCACATCCGCCCAGGCTCTAGACCCGAAACTGCCATCAGTGATCACATTTTTAGCTTTTACCGGTTCATTAGCGGCTACATCGCAGTCCTTTGAAAGACATTCAGTAGCCAGAGCTGCTGAAACAATGCTTTCAAAACCCTCATGCAGCCCACTCTCATTGTAACCTCTCTTAACATATTTTTTTATTATTGGCAAATAGTTTTTGAAAGGGACTATACCCTTGAGAAAAAAAGAATGCCTAAGAGCCGGAATAAGAGTGAGAAGCAGAGAGAATGGATCAAGATCTGAGTGTTACAATGAAGCTCGAGGTATCCCAAAAACAGCTACCTTAACATATTATTATCAATCTGTAATATCTTGTTTTCTGTTTCCTACTACTAATCGGCATGAGCTCTTTTCTCTCTGGAAATTGTACCACCTTGATTTACTAAGAAAACATTTTGATAATTGCCAAAAAATTAAAAGAAACAATGAGTGTTTTCATGGTAATTTATAAAGCCATCTCTTTAAATTTCCTTTTTTGATTCTTGGTTTTTTGTTTTCATCAAAATCAAAGATTTATTTTGGGACCTTAAAACAAAAAAATTGCATTCTTATTGTTTCACATAGTTTAATTCGGGAGGTAAAGTTTATTGTATCCACTTATTCCTCCCTCACACACAACCAAACCACTTCAAATAAAAAATGCATTAAAAAAATCTGACCCAAGTGAAACTAATTAGGATTTCATCACCCAATAGGGAAACTGACTCAGTGTTCTAGCCATGTATAAACACCTACTTGTCATTATATTTTGGCTCAACACCTGACTCCCTTATCATGGGACCGTGAAGTGAGGGGGTAGGCCCCAATATACATGCCTATACTGACAATAGTACAAAATTGTGCCTCACGTACCTTCAGGTATATTGAGGAATCCACCCTTAAACACACTTGAAACTAGCTTTAGATAGCCACTTCTTAGGACCCTCATTGACCATTTTACACATTTCACCTTTCATAATTAAGTAAAATAAGAATAAAATAACACCATGCTTTCCTTTTCTTGTTATTTATTAATCAACACATTTAGTAATTAATCATTTTACTATTTATTTTTTCTATGTTTGTTTATTTTGGTACTCACTAGACAAAAAACTGCTGAGTGCGGAGCTTAATTACTTCATAGGATGCTTACTTTTACATGTTTCTAGTTTTGTGAGAGACCAACATAGTCGAAGGTAACCAACATTGTAACACCCCGAACTATTGTTACTTTCTCCAGAGCATTCAAGTATTGATAAATGATTTCTTCGTATAAGGACATGTTCCTTTGGTTTTGGGAATTCATGCTTGATATGGATTGTATCCTCTTTGCTCTTGAAGATCTTTGGTGAGCCGGAAAATACTTGGAATCTTTTGTTTCTTTCATTCTTGCACTTGAGTTCAACTGATTTTACGGATGAATAGTGGATTTATCCACCTTTATGACTCAAACCTTGGATCGGTGATATTGATCAAGGAATTTTAAGTTTATTCGGGATGAACAAAATTTATTGACCTTACAAAAGTTACAAGGTCTCGATTGAGTTTTGAATGATCAATTCCAAGTTTAACTCAGGGTGATCATGATAAATGGAATGTGGTTCCAGATATCATAACATTCGGAAAGGCCTGGACCTTAAGCCAGGTAAGATGTTTATGTTTATTGATGCCAAATAAAATTCTTTACAGGAATGTTTTATCTAGTATGGACTCTAACACTAATTGGTCCTATTTTGGGGACCTAGACTAGATTCGTTAAGGTTAATAGTCTTAACCTAAACTATAACCTATTGGTTAAAATAATTGCTAATCTAACCTAGCCCTAAACTATGAGCTTAATGCTCCTAAGGGTTAACTACACCTAGCACTATGGAAGTGAGACTAATGTCTTACCCTATGATCTAACCTAAGTTTCTAACCTATCTTAACTAATGATAAGAAGGGAGGGAGACCTAAAGAAGGGTCACGAGTCATGGGCGGTGGTTTCCATGGCATTTAAGAGGGGGATAAGGTTGAAGGACTTGGAATGCTGTCAGGTTTGGTGGAGGATAAAAATGGCTAGTATAACCTGATGTGGCAGCATCACCAAGGATGGGAATGTTTGTTTGTTTTCATGTGGCGATCACCAACTTTGGTGATCGATGGCAATGGAAAATAGGCGGGAGGATGGAAGTAAATGCAATTAATGAACTTTGGTTCCCGAGTGCAGATTTCTTAGGAAGGCATGCAATTGGAATATTGTTTGGTTGTTTGTCTTTCCATGCATTCCATTTTTCACTCTGCTTGAGCACTGGTTCTTCGAACCATTTGTCTACTCTATGTTGCATGGTAACTTTGAGAGTTTCTAGCTTCCTTCTCTGTCGGGGAAAGTATATAAGGCATGGAGGTAACAATTTATTGTTGTTTAATCTTTCGTGGAAGAAGAAGAGAAGGTGCAAGCACATTTAGTGGTCTTCTTCGAATTTTTAAGTGACACTATCAGGCATGATAGGCCCTAACTTTTAAAAATCTTGCTTTCCTTTAAATGCTTTCATTAGAACAAATCTGTTCAGAATTTTTTTGGTACAGTTGGTTTGGCTGGTAGTAATGTATTTGGTTTCTCTTTTTCTTGATGATTTGGGAATCTCTAGTTATACGTAGACCCTTATGAAATCTACTTCTTTTATCTTCTCGCCTTGCTGTGAATACTATATGGGTATCGTCTTCTGTAGACGCGTTTTATGTCTCTTTGTTCGACTGAGGTAATGAGTTTCCAAACTGTACCATGTTAGACGTTGTGCTTGATGATTTCGTGTTTGAAGAATGACATGGAAAGAATTGCTTGTGTCTGATTTGGTTGGTTTATTGATTGTTGCTTAGTTGTATGAGCTATTTTATTACTTGATAGCTTCAGATGAATATAAAGTTAGATTGTGATGAAACTGTTAGTTCCTTCTATAAAGCTCAATGGTTTAAGTCGGATGCGTGAGAAATATATTGAATACTAAGCATGTACCTTTGTTGAATAGGGTCTGGATGTTTCTATGATTATGGGTTCGTAAGTAATGAAATATTTGGTGTAGCTGTTTTCTTTACGATTTTTACTTGGATATTGGAACACAGTTGTGACCCAGTGAAAATTTACTTGATGAACTCTGATCCCTAACAATTTGTGGGTGATCTTAGGTCTGCACGAATGGAAATTAGTTTTTATATTAGAATATGAATGAATGTGTTGATGTTTCCTGTAGTGACCTTGAAATCTATCATTAGAATCCATCTATTAACACTGGAAGTGCTATTTGTTTGGTATCCTTGAACGCAATAACAAACTATCCAGTGTAATGGCTAGAAATAGGTAGTGTAACCTATTGGTAAGTAATGATAGCAGTTACCCTAACTCGTAGTCTAAAATGATTCAAGTCCTGGGTGAAGAGTAGACTATTTTATTTGGATCAAGATTGTGGACTAATATTTGAACGTATGTGTATTTCGTTTATAACAACATGTGGCTTTTGTTAATGTGCAATTGCAAGACCCTAGGGATCTAAGGGTGACCTTTTAAACAATTCTACCAGATTGGAGCTAATGGTAAACTTGGGTGTTGATTTTCTTACTTTCTCTTCTTCCCTAATTGAATTCAAGATTGATTGTATATGCATTACTCCTGGGAAGTTGGTACAGTCCTGAACTTGTTTGGAATGGAGATCTGAATGCCTCTGTTTCTTTCTCTTAGTTGTAAAGTATATGTTGATATAGGATTTTTGGAATACGAAAGTATTCTCTCCCTTTCTGGATATTATGAGTGCTCCCTTCTTTTGTATCTCCATGAGATCTCTACGGTATGGGTATAAGATGAATAGTCTGTTAAATTATGGGGAGAGAGTGGTAAGTGTTGAGTCTTGACCGAAGTCTCCTTTCCTTATCTATAGTTATATTATTACCCTATTTGAGTTATTCAGTTATCTACTTGTATAAAAGTAGTATTGTAGTAGAAGTTTGTATACTTATCAATGTCATTGAAATAATGCAATGAGTATAAAGGAAATCCATCAGTTGAACTTGCTAGAGGCTATAATCTATCTTTGCTTGAATTGTTAAATGCACATCTGTTGGATACACATATTGGTAAGAATTCATTCTTGAATGGAGTAATTTTATTAGGATTGATACTGTCCTTGGTTTTCGGATGGATGGATATTTTAGATTCATTTTGTTTCTTCTTAGTCTCTAATATAAGATGAATCATCCGAAAAGATTAAATTTGATATGGTAGTTATAATATGAAGTTATGTTATAAAGTCATGTATGGTAGAAGGATAATTAGTGTGATTCATGTTTATAGATTTGATGAGATGATTTCATTTAAACAGATTGTTTAATGGAAACAATTGGTGGAATGCAATTGTTTTAAGAATTAGAGCTTATCATGCTTAGTTCACTGAACTGACCCGTGCTAGAAATTTTTGCAGATGGTCATCGTAAGTGGTAAAGGCACACTGAGATCGATATGATGCTTAGAATGTTTAATCTAATTTTTATGATGAATTACGACAGGATCTCTCTAATTGTACTATAGGAAGAAAGTTGCTCTTTTGTTGATGTTATTGTATTAAATATGCCTTAGTGCATAAATTTTAATGGTTTAGGTTGAGATTAAAAGAAATGGAGAAATGTTTTCTTACATGGCTATGTTCTTATTTGTTGAGTTGATCTTCTCGCGTCTGGATGAATAAGAGTGCATTTTTATTATTATACGCCATGGGATCTAAATGGATTCCCTAAGTAAGCCTTGTAAAAATTATGTGACTGATTACTCCATGTTTGCTAGTAATTCTTTTATATTATGAATATGGATAATTTGAAAATTAGTTCACTGCATTTCTATGGAAGTTGGGGTTGATTTATGCCCTAACAAGTAGCTATAACTCGATGAGCATTATACTAATCCTTAATAATGTTATAAGTCAAAGCAATGTAATGGATGGATTAAATTCACCATGTCTTATTTGCAATAAGTCTGATACATTCAGTCTTAGGGTTGATATGAACCCTTACGGGTTAGTTATCTTCCTTATGAGAGAACTTAGGGCTATTGCCCTATTATGAGGAAATAAGATTTTTAGGGACTGATGGACACCTTGACAAGGTCACAAATCTTATTAAACTTCTCTCTGTGAAAATTGAACTTAATTACGTAAGGCAACTCAAAGGTGTGAAATTCTGGGTTGGGAAAAGACTACCCAGTTAGGAGGGCCTTTAATTCAAATTCAACTCAATATAAGTAACTTTGTGAAGTTATGTAAATATTTCCGAGGTAGTATTATAGGATGTTGACACATGAAAACTAAAAGGTTGTACCTTCGAGAAGATTAGGATCTTCTTGAGGATACAACAATGCGCAGTGACTTATGGCAACACCCTTTTGCATTGATCATTAAGATTACACCTGAAACTCGAATAATATTTTCCTTTGGGACTGGTTAGGACCATAGACATGTTACGAGGCAGCCCTTTCAGACTCAGGGTACCTTGACACATGGGGTTAACAGTGGGTGACCCAGTATGTCAGCTTACCCCTAGTCTTCAAGAGCATCCTTATAACGTGTGTTATGATATTAACCCATTCCTAAGTGAAAACTTGGGACAGGGGAGACTGACAGAAGTTAGTATAGGACGTTCTATATAACATCGGAGTGGGGTGATGGATGTATTCCAGATTGACGAGTATGCTGTCAAGGAATATGAGACATGAACAATATGTTTCAAATCTTTGGCCAAAGTATCGCAAGCTGCTGATTGCGTTGTCCTATGTCACCTAGTCTAAGGGACGTGATGCCGATGAATGATGGTAATAATTATTCAGATAGGTTCCTTGGATAGAGCATTCTAAAATCCCAGATTAGGGAAGAGAACCATAAGAGTGAAGTGTTCAAATGAAAACACCAACTCTATTATACACATGAATAAATCGGTAGTTCACCGAGTCATGGAATGAATAGATCGGTGGGACACCAAGTCATTACAGATGCATATGGTTATCTATTATAAGAATGATTGTTATGATCTGTGAGTTCTAAATTATGTATTTAGAACTAGAAAACACTTTTCAAAAAAAAAAAAAAATCTTGTTCTAAAGTTCTAAAATGAGGATGTTACAAACATCATTCGGGAGTTACCAACATCGGTCAACATGTGACCAATATCAGTTAGGTAAGGACCAACATTGGTCACACAATGCGACGATGCTTTGTTATTTGAATGAGAAATAGAATAAATATTTTTCTTTAAAGATGATTTCTTGATAGTAAAAGCATAGTTAGTTTCAATATATATATATATATATATATACATGTATGCATTGTATGAGGGTATGAGAAAAGAAAATAACAATTGTTTGCATGTTAGTTTTCTTGGTGAAGAAGAAAGAGTAGCCGAGTGAGGGAAAATCATTGAACATCTTGTGAGTTGTTGGAAAACAACAAATATTCATTGTATTTCCTCTTAAAATAATTGAATAATAATATTTTTCATTTCTTGGTGGAGGTAGCCCATCTTTGGGTGAACCATGTTAAATATAGTGTTATCTTTCTCTTGTTTATTTTATCTTCTAGCTTATTTCCGCATGTATTACTTGTATGCTTTATCTGATTTTAGATCTGTGCAACACTATTATATGGTTTAACCCCAACAAATGGTATCAGATCTTTGTTTGGAGGTTTTGTGTGTTAACAAGATTTACTCATAGAGGGTTTTCTGATTGAGTGGGAATAGATAAATGACAGAAGATAGTAAATACTTGAGTAGAGAAAAATCGATCGTAATTATAAACTATGGAAGATGTAGGTGGAGGATTATTTGTATCGAAGGATCTATACTTTTTGTTGGATGAGAATGCATAGTGAACATGGTGACTAATGAAGAATGGAATGTTATTAAAAGAAAGGCTCTTGGATCTATAAGATTTATCTTTACAACATCAGTGGTTTCAAATTTTACAATTGAAAAAACCACGATAGAGTTGACGAAATATTTAGAAACTTTGTATGAAACTCCTAGTGCTTCGAATAAGGTTTATTTGATGAAAAAATTGTTTAATTATAAGATGCAAGAAGGTGGATCTGTATCTAATCATTTGAATTATTTTTAATCTGTTGTAAATCAATTAAAATTGGTAGAAATTTTGTTTGATGATGAATTGAAAGAACTTTTATTCTTATGATCTTTTCTAGATAGTTGAGATAACTTGGTAATGGTTGTAAGTAATACAATGTCTGCTTCTAAAGGTTTGAAATTTGATGATGTGGTTAGTGTAATCCTTAATGAGGAAATATGTAGGAAAAACTTAGGAGAAACATCATCTGGAAATGCTTTAAATGTAGAAAGTAGAGGAAGATCTAAGGAGAGATCATCTAAGAGAAAGAAGAATGGGAGATAAAATTCAATACATGGAAGATATAGATCTAGGTACATAGATTTACTTTGCTAGAATTGTGGAAAGAGAGGACATGTAAAGGAGTGTTGGTTCAAGGAAAACAAAGAGAATACATAAGATAAAGGTAAAGAGGAAAATGTTGCAAGTGAGGTAAAGCAATATGACCTTATTCTCTCCTTGGATAATAAATTAAAATCTTGGGTTTTAGATTCTAGAGCTTCTTTCCATGCTACCCCTAATAAGAGTTGTTTCATAAATTATGTTCAGGATGATTTTAGACAAGTTTATTTCGGAGATGATGATCCATGCAATATTATTGGTAAAGGTGATGTTCATCTAAAGTTGTAGAATGGAAATCCGTGGGTATTGGAAGGTGTGAGGCACATGCCAAGCCTCAAGAGAAATCTAATATCCGTAAGGAAACTAGTTGAATCGGATGAGTGGTTACATTCACAGTTGATTCTTGGAAGGTTACCAAGGGATATCTTGTTGTGGAAAGAGGTAAGAAGGTAGGAAATTTATATCTATCTACTTGTGTTACTAATTCTTTTTTGTGCTATCTACTATAGATTCAGATGCAACCATGTGGCATAATTAGCTAGGCCATATGAGTGAAAAAGGAATGCAGATCTTAAAGGATAAGGGTAAGATATAAGATTTGAAAAATTAGATCTTGAATTTTGTGATCATTGCATATTTGGAAAGTAGAAGAGAGTGAGATTTCTCAAGGTTGGGTCAACAAAGAAGGAGAAGAAATTGGATCTTGTACACTCAGATGTGTGGGAACTAAATCAGGTAGATTCTATTGGAGGATCCCAATATTATGTGAATTTCATTGATGATACCACAAGGAAGGTATGAATCTATTATATTAAGCGTAAATCTAATGTTTTTGATAATTTTAAAAGGTTAAAAGAACTTGTGTGAAATGAAATAAAATTTAAATTAAAGTTCCTTAGATCTGACAATGGTGGTGAGTACTACAATAAGGATTTTAATGATTATTGTTTAATGAATGGAATATGAAGAGAAAGAATAGTTCCTATAACTCCACAAGAGAATGGAGTTGTAGAAAGAATGAATAGAACAATCATGAAACATGCTAGAAACATGAGGATACATGTTGGTTTGCCTTTGAAGTTTTGGGTAAGAAGTAGATACAAAATGTACTTGATCAACCATGGGCCTTCAACAACACTAGATGGTGGAATACCAAAAGAAGCTTGGTCTGGAAAAGAGGTAGATTTTTCTTTTCTTAGAGTTTTTGGCTCAGAAGATTTTGTGCATGTCGATAGGGAAAATAAGAAGAAGTTGGATGCTAAATCTAAGAAATGTAATTTCATTGGTTATGGCTCTGGTGATTTTGGATATTGATTTTGGGATTTTTAAGATTCTAAGATTGTTAAGAGTTGTGACGTTGATTGGAATGAAAAAATAATTTACTTAGATCAAGTTTTGGTGCCTAAACATGAACATGTTGATATTTTGAAGGAAAATAAAATTTCAGACCTAAAACAGACATACACAGACACTAACGTCTATTCCATGTAAAACCGTGTCGGTTAAGCTAAGCTGGTATTAATAGATAGGATTGGGTTAAGAAAAAATAGTTCTGGAACTAGCTTTGGTACTCCTTGAACCAATGTTGGTAAGGTAAGCGAGTCGGATTGTGAGTAAAGAAGAACCACATTTAGTTAAAAATAGTGGTTAGTATCGGGTGACTAGCGTCGATCCCGACAGAGATTGACATGAATGTGCAACAAGCACAAAATGAGCCCCAGACACCCCAAATCTTAGTGAGAAGGTCACAAAGGGTAAGTAGACCTCTAGAGAGATTTTCACCTTCCTTTTCTTATTTATTATTGACTGATAGTGGTGAACCAGAAATATTTGAAGAAGAAATGCAAGTAGATACCCATGAGCAGTGGGAACATGACATGGATGAGGATATGGACTCCTTGGAACAAAATTAGACATGAGATTTGGTCAAGTTTCCAATAAGTAAGAAAAACTACAGAACAAATGGGTTTATAGAATCAAGGAAGAAGAGGGTGGAATAAAAAGGTACAAGGAGAGGCTTGTGGTAAAGGTATTTGTATAGAAAGTAGGTATTGACTTTGATGAGATTTTTTATCTTGTAGTTAAGATGAATTCTATTCGTACTATTTATTCTAAGTTTGGTTGTAATAAAAGATTTTCATTTAGAACAACATAATGTTAAGACAACTTTTCTTCATGTTGATTTGGAGAATGATATTTATATACAACAACCACTTGGTTATGAAGTCAAGGGTAAGGAGAAACTTGCGTGTAAATTGAAAAATATCTTATATGGGCTCAAACAAGCTCCAAGGAAATGGTATTTGAGATTTGATCGTTATATGCATGAGCATGGTTGTATGAGATGTGAATCTAACTATTGTGTTTATTTTAAGAAGTTTGAAGATGGGAGCTTTGTTAGTTTTATTGTATGTGGATGATATGTTGATTGCAAGATCTACTATGCAGGAAATTGGTAAACTTAAAGAAAATTTAGCTCACACATTTGCAATGAAGGATTTGGGATATGTAAATAAAATCCTTGGCATGCAAATTTAGCAAGATAAGAAAAATAAGAAGTTGTATTTATCTCAAGAGGCTTATATAAATAAGGTGTTGGAAAGGTTTAACATGCAAGTTTCAAAACCCATTAGTACACATATGGATGGAAACTTCAAATTGAGAAAAGATAAATGTCCTTCATCACACAAGGAGGTTGAGTACATGACATATGTTCCTTGTGCTTCAAAGTAGTAGGAAGTTTTATGTATGCCATGGTTTGTACTAGACCAAACATTGTATAGGAAATGGGAGTTGTGAGAAGGTTTATGTCTAATCTAGGTAAAGAACATTGGAAAGAAGTCCAATGGATTCTCGGAGTATTAAAGAAGGAAATTCGACATGTAGCTATGTTATGGAGGTTTAGATAATTAATTACGTGGCTATATTGAATCATATATGGCTAGAGATTTATATGGAAGGAGGAGCACCATCGGATATGTTTTCACATGATAGGTGGAACAAAATTTATTTGGATTTCAAGATTACAAAAGGTTATGGATTTGTATACTACAGATATAGAGTATGTTGCAGCTACAAAAGTTAGCAAGGAGATGATATGAATGAGTAGATTCATGGAAGAGTTGGGAAATAAGTAAGATGATTGCAGATTAAACATACCGAATCCATCTTTAGATAGCCACTTCTTAGGACCCTTGTTGACCATTTTACACATTTCACCTTTCATAATTAAGAAAAATAAGAATAAAATAACACCTTGCTTACCTTTTCTTGTTGTTTGTTAATCAACACATTTAGTCATTAATCATTTTTTTATTTTTTATTTTGTGTTTGTTTATTATGGTACTCACTAGAAAAAAACACGTAATCAACCATTTGAAAATATGTCTACCTCACCGCTTGCATTTCAACTTCAAGCCCCACTTCATACTGCATGACTTCCAACAATAATTTCTTCACCTATGCAACCAAAAGTGTTTCTTTATAATACAAACACATCCAACCTCTTTTTATGACACACAAACATGGAATGAAATAGGGTTGTCTATAAAAAAACTTGACAATAGTATTTTCACTCTCCACAACAATACCATGGACAAATTCTTTACACACTAGAATCAGAACATTCATTTTCTCCCACTACACCTAAACTCCCATTTTACAACGGGGTGATCCTTATTTTGAAGGAATGTTAGACTCAAATCCTATTGCTCTCAATGTATATCGGCATCCATAAATATTAAAATACAACCGTTTACACTTTGTAATCCATTACACATGCTCACAACCCTTTACCCACCATTACACAACTCATTGATCAGAACCAAGAACATGTTGTCCAACAGTTGTTTCCTAAAACTTCAAGTCAATCCAAAACACCAAACATTAGTCAATCCTAGAACATTACTAACTCTACTAATCCATTTGACACATTGGATGAGAAACCTTTTGCAAGTCAACCCAAAGCATCTAATGTCTCCTCAACACCTGTCTATGATCTTCACATGATCTCATCACAAAAATGTCTTCTCAACAATTCACATCTTCACCAAGTCCTTCTATAGGATCCACACCCCCAAAGAGTACCATCACTTCCACATCAACTCTCTCAATCTCTTCACAGTACCAACATCATCATTGAGTTCCATCCCTCTTTCTACTTTTGTATCATCTCAATAAACTATTGTCCCCATCCAAAACATTACCATGTCTATTCCTTCAACAACACCAATGATTAACACCAGTGCCATTGCTAGTACACATCCTATTTCGCAATACATGCCACAACCCTCACAACCATTGATTTATGTGCCATAGTCCATACCTCTGCAAATCATTCCACAATACCATATCCCGAAACAAAATATCCCACAACGGGAACCATACTTTGTCACTTTTACACCTCCCCAATAGACACCTATATATTTATAGGCTCTCATAAAAACATCAACCCCATTAAAATACTAGTACATGTCTAAACCTCGCATTCTATTACTTCACAACAAGGTTTCCCCCTCAACAAAACATCCCATCATAGAACATTCCCTATCAGCAAAACATCCCCCAACAAAACATCCCACATCAACAACATATCCATCAACAATATGTACCTCAATAAAACATTCCTCAATACAATACCCCACAACAAAACATTCCACAAAAAATCATCCCTACCAACATAATCTCTCCTATCAACAGAATATCCCCCAACCAAACACTCCCTACAAATAAAACATTCCACAAGTAATGTCAAGCATACTCACACCAGTCTTCATATAAACCTAGCTCATCCTCATACTAACAACCTTAGGAAGACCCTCCCAAGATCTCCTAAGCTACATATCTAGTTTAGAAGCTACCTCATCCTCATCTAAAAATATGCTCTCATATGAAAAAATTTGTAATGAACCCATTCATCTTTTTATACCATACAAACCATATCCCCACACTGGGAGTTTGCTAATTTTATGAAGTTCTAAAGAAAAGAAGACCCCCAACAATATATTCACACTTTTCGCCATGCATGCTATCTGATATCTCACTACCAAGATTTAATGTTGAGAAAATTTCCCATGTCCCTCACTGGTCCAACCTTAGACTGGTATAATAGTATTCCACAACATTCCTTATTTTCCTTCGCGCAGCTCACCCAGCTCTTTCTAGACCATTTCTCCATAAATGTAGCTCATAAAATCACCATTAATGATTTATATGCCATCAAACAATTTGAAGATGAATGTGTCATTGATTTCATCACCCATTGGAGGGTGTCACTAATCAGTTATCTTTCACATTGCCACAAACAAAATTGATCAATATTTTTTGTCATGCGCTTGTGCTAAACACATTTCATCTACCCTACAAATTCAATCATTCCACACCTTTGATGAGGCCTTTACCATGGCCCGTAAGTTGGAATTGCGAGCTCTAGAAGATGGTTGGGTGAAGCTTCACCCCAAGAAACCAAAAATAGAGTTCCCATATAAATCAACATCCATCTACCAATGTCGTCATAATCAAATCCTCTCACAAAGAAAATCCTATTATTGAATGTGTCTATCAACAATGTAATTACACACCTATAAAGCAGAAACTTATGGTACATTTTTTTGACAAACTACTTGCTTCTAACATCATATCACTTCCACCCATTTGACCTATTGACATATCGGTATCAAAACCCATTTGGTACCATGATAATGATTATTGTAAATTCCATAGGGTTAATGGTCATGACATAGAAAGGTGTTGCACATTCCATAATGTCCTTCAGGACTTGATTGATAAGGGTGACCTCCACTTAGATAATCCAAATGTGCCTCCAAACTAGAATCTTGACATATTTAAACAACCTTTCCCGAATCACCCCTCATCTTCTGAATCACCACAAGAAAATGTCATCCACACCATTAATACAATAACAAAATTTGAACCTATTCTTCAGTCCACTTTATTTCCTAGTGAAATAAAATCTGTAGAGTTGACACCAAAGGCCAATGAACTTGATATTGTAACTACAAAACCTTTCCTTTCTCAAATAGATATACAAACTAGTCCTACACCCTTATCACTTAGTGACTCAACATCCACGGAATCAATATCTGAACTTGATAAAATCATAACCTGTCGAACTCCCGTTACCACTAAACCCATTTCCATGCCTTCACCTAACACTATTCAAGAATCCATGCCCAAATCTCTATATATAACTATACCTACACCTATACCCAGATTTGTAAACATAACCATGGTACCACTTGAGACATTCTTAGCTCAACCACCCCCACCCAAACCAAGTAAGGATCTTAGTCATCAACAACCTATAAAAATTAATAATCCAAAAAATCATGTGGACTATATCAACCACATTATTTGAACCCCTCTTCCTTCATTAGCATCAACTTCAATGAATACACCGAGCTCATCTAAGACTTCAAAGGGACCAAATAAATAGGGCATTGTTTAAGTCTTTAAAAGTCCTCATTATGATGAAACTTATCATTTTTGTTGTCCTCCACCTTTCCCCATCTTAATATGAGGGGAATGCCTTATTTTGGGGAACCCATTGTTATACCAAAGCAAAGATCCATGAGGTACAATGAAAAAATCATCATTTAAAATCCTAATCAAGATCCCTCCTATTATTCCTCCTTTATCATATCATTTAATTACCCCATTATTATAGGGAAAAACACACTAATCACATTCCTACAATAATTCCTTATGCTACATCTACAATTCTACAATGGACATCCACATCGACCCTTAGCCGTTCACTCCCGCACAATCCGATTACCCTCTGTAGCCACCACCCATATAGGTGTTGGGGTTAGCACATCAGTTTTATAGATAATATATCAGATATAGGCATACATGCAAATAAAATAAGATATTCTAATCGAAGAAATATACAAAACAAGAGATATAAATCAACACCGATTTAATGTGGTTCACCTAGTGTGGGCTACATCCACAAAGAAACAAGTAAATCTATTATCCAAATCTTTGACAAGATATACAACTGAAGATTTACAATATTCCACACCTCTTAGATGTTCAAGTAATTTATTTCACTCAAGCTTTTCCTTCTTCTCTAAGAATTCTCTCTCTCACCAACTTTTGTAGGTTCTTCTTAATTCTTACTTCTAAACCATAGCTTTCATGTTTATATAGGCATATATAAACTTAGGGCACTTAGCCATGAAATTACAATCAATAGATCTACTTTAATGCTAAAAATAGATCTAATTCATGAGAGTTAAATAAAACACTCCTGTATAGGTAACCAATGTAGGTGACCGATGCTAGTCCCTCCTTAACTGATGATGGTTATTGTGTTTTCTAGCAAGTTTCTCATTGCATGCTAATCTAATGAAATTGAGCTCCACATCTCAACATTCTCCCACTTGGAGATTAATTACTACACCATATCTGTCTGACAATGTCATTCTTGGATCCTCCATTAGCTTTGTTTCTTTCTCTTCAAGTCTCAAACTCAAAGACCAATAGAATTTGAGCGTATCTCCAACTTCTCCTTTTTAATGGCTTCGTTAGCATATCCATAGGGTTATCACTTGTATGAATCTTTTCCAGATTCAACTTTCCATCCTCCAATACCTTACGTATGAAGTGATACCTCAAATCAATGTGTTTCTTTCTCAAATGAAAAACACCGAGTTATTTTCCAAATGAATTACACTCTATTTGTCTTTGAATAGTTTGAAATAATATTTCTCATTTCCCAAATCTTTCATGAACCTACTCATCCATATCATCTCCTTCCTATCCTCTCGTAGTTGGAACATACTCTTCCTCCGTAGTAGAAAAATCCACAACCTTCTACAATCTTGAAATCCAACGAAATTCCATCCCACCTACTATGAAAATATATCCAGTAGTGCTCCTCCTACCATCCAGATCTCCGGCCATATCGAATCAACATAGCCACATAATAAAATATACGGACCTCTATAGCATAACGCATGCTAGATGTCCCTTTCATATACCTAATTATGCATTGGAATATTTTCCAATGCTCTTTACTGGATTATCCATATATCTAATCACAACTCCCCCTTTGTTTGTGTAATGTCTAAATCACGGTACAACATAACATACATGATACTCCCAAGTGCTTTGAAGCATATGGCACTCATGTCATGTATTTGACCTCCTCATGTGATGATGGACATTGATCTTTACTTAATTTGAAGTGTCTAGCCATAGGTGTGCTAATAGGTTTCACATTTTGCATCTTGAACCTTTCTAATAGCCTGTAGATATAATCCTCCTAAGACAAATAAAATTTCTTATTCTTCTCGTCTCTAAGTATTTACATGTCAAGGATTATTTTTTCATCTCCTAAATCCTTCATTTAAAATGTGTGATCTAGATTTCGCTTAAGCTCACAAATGTCCTACATACTAGATCCTACAATAAGCATATCATCCACATACAATAACAAAATAATATAACTCCCATTTTCAAGCTTCTTGAAATAAACACAATGGTTAGATTATTAAGGGAAAATAGTTTTGAAGGGACTATACCCTGTATACAAAAGGGCTCAAAAGCTAGATAGTGAAGATGAGAGAAACAACCCAGAGAAGGGAAAAACAGTCAACCAAGAAGGGCTCAATCAGCCAAATATTACAATATAAGTGAAAAAGGATCTAAACGTACAAAGATCCAAAAGAAAGAAGGAAAGATAAAAAAGAAACCAAAAGAGAAACAACATATAGAGCTCCGCCAAAAAATAGCTCCAGAACCGCCAGATGACAGCCACATCGCAGCCAAAAAATAGCATCACAACAACCCGTTACTTGATGGCTCTGTCAATCTTGGTCTTGATAGCCTACAACGACATGAAGAAGGCAATGGCAGTGGCCTGAGAGGAGTCTTGCATATCTGCTTGGGAAATTGCAATATCCCTTTTCTCTTTAGGACCCCAAATGTCCTCATTAACCCCACTTAAACTGCAGACACTATGGACATGTTGTTCAATGAAATTATAAATGCTTTTGAGGGCAGACAATATGTAGTCATTGCGGCTTTTAGCATTCCCCAATCTGCCATCTAAGGACTGTAGCTTCTTGTAGACTTCAGCAATAACCCCCTCTTCCTCCTCAGTTTGAAGGATTCTTTTACCCTTAGCTCTTTCCATGTTTTTTATAGCCCCTTTGAGCTCTTGTATCTCCTTTTCTAATCTTTCCACCCTGTCCAACAATTCCTCCTCCTTGGGCTCCTCCACCGGCTTGCTAATATGCAGGAGGTTTTCAGCAAGTTCCAAGTCTTTGTGGCTCCTTAGGACCCATTGGGAAGTAGGGATTTTAGCTTTAAGGCTCTTGCTTTTCTTGCTGGAAACAATATCTTCATTCTTTCTTTTAAGCAGGGGGGAGTGGAAGCAGTGTAGGCAGGTGGAGGTATGGAGGAGGGAGGTGGGGTAGGATTCACGGGAGGGCAGCTGGAGCAGTGGCGGTGGATCAAGAGGATAAGTCCCTGGTGCAAAGGGACAGCCCTAGAGTGGCTCTGAACTTCCCTTATAGATTTCTCCAGAGAGTTAATCAAATAGTGAGGAAAGCTGATAATGTTATTTCTACGAAAGTGATTCAGAAAAATCAGATGCTTTTGAGGTATAGTCACAAATCTTCCTTCAAGGGTAACATACCTAACCACCATTTTGGCCAGCTCAGCAAAAGGTTCAGGAATCGACGCCACCTTGATGCCAGCGGCCATGAACTCAAGATTTTCCCCCTCTTCCAGAAATTTCTTGGTCTCCACCTCCCTGTCCACCTTCTTATTGAAGAATTTGGTGCCTTCCAGGCTGAGGCCCGTGATCTGAGCGATGAGCTCTTCCGTGATTTCCATCTCCATGTTACTATACTTGACAATCCTATTCTTCCAACCCCTGGTGCAAATTTGATAGAAATGTCTTGGTCAAAGCCTTGGATCCTTTCAATGAAATTAGACGGGCCCCGATTTGAGGTAATCCCAAAGCTCTCGTGTTCTCTTTCCACTCAGGGTTGTGGGTCGGTTCAGTTTTGCAAGGCGGACCCCCCATGTTTCCTCTGCTTCTTTTTCTGTTCTCAATGGTAAAAAAGCTACCAATGTGCGGGACAGGCCAAGCTTTGATTTTGATATTTGAATCTTTCCTTACTGTGAAAGCTGATTTAATGATTATGCTACACTTGTTATTATTGCCCCGCTCCTCGGCTTTCCTCCTATGCCAAGAAATGATGACAGTCCATCCCACACAGATCGCATCAGCCATCCATATCTTTTGTGATGTCATCATCATGTACTTGAGGATCCACACATTAGCATCCAAATTACAGCCGTTAGTAATGATTTTCACTACCATGTAGATCAATGATAATGGCTTTATTGACATGAGCGGGTAGAACATCCCCCCTAAACCAAGTTTGAAAGGAATTATTAACACCGAAGTTAGCCAAGCTGTCAGCTACCCTATTACCTTCCCGATAGGTGTGGGTGATTTGGACATTTTCAAAGCTTTTGCATATATCAATAGCTTCCTCAATATAATCCCTGATAGACCAGCTGGGGTGTTGCTTTTTATTCAAAAGATTGATAATATTTAGAGAATCACCTTCAATTATAATATTTGGAATATTGCAATCCCTGGCAAGTTTTATACCCCAAAGAGCCGCCATGGCTTCGGAATAATGATTAGTCTGCCTACCCATTCTCCCAGAAAAAGTAGCAACAAAACAACCTCTTTGATCCCTGATGATTCCCCCTCCTCCAGAGTCACCCGGATTGCCTTTTGAGGCCCCATCAAAATTTAACTTGTGCCAATCAGTGGGAGGTTTAATCCATCTGATTGTGGTTCTGTCAGTACCATTGTTATTTCTATTGACAGTGGCAATATTCCATTCAGTCAGGATGCTTGCTTCATTCTCCGGGTAAAGACCATTTTTAGGGGGTTTAAATCTAGCAATATTATCTTGCACAACAATGATAATTTCCTTATATACTTTGTTACAAGCCTGTCTTTTGTTTCTGAAAATACTATCATTACGAGCCTTCCAGATTCTCCACATAGTGTGGGGCAGAACAAGTTGCCACAGTCTTTTCACCATGCAATGTTTAAATGGAGAGCCCCATTGCTCCCAAGCCTGAAGACAGGTAAGGGGAAAAGTCCATCTCAGATTAAATTTATCAAAAACAAGCTGCCAAATTTTGGAGGCAATCTCACAATGGAGGAATAAATGTTTTATATCTTCAGCCTCTTTCTGACACATGCAACATCTATTTGGCATGATGAATCCCCTCTTGATGAGATTGTCATTAGTTAGGATCTTGCCATTAATAATTAGCCACCAAAAGAAGTTCACTCTAGGGGTTAACTCAGCATCCACAGCTTGTGCCACTTAATTTCACTTTCCATGGATACAAAGAAAGAATTATATCCTGATTTAACAGTGTATTCCCCATCGAAAGAATCTTTCCAGATGAGCTCATCCTTAAGGTTTTGATTACTTATATGGATTAGGGAAAGTTGATTATGGAGATATGCAATCTCAGCCTGTATACTATCATTCTCCACTTTTAGCTGTTTCCATTTTCTTTTGTTTCCATCCCTCTCAATGTACCCCTGGATTTTGTGTCCATACTTAGTAATTAAGTTGTCTTTAATATGATCAAAAGTAGAAATCCAGTTAGAATCCGTCCACTTATCAGTCCAGAAGTTTATGTTTTGTCCATCTCCAAGCTTCCAGCTACACCCCTGAGAGAGAATGTGTCTGCTGCGTAGAAGGTTGTTCCAGAAAATAGAACCACTCGGAAGAGACTGATCATATATGAAGGAAATCTTGTTTTGGTTTGAAAGATATTTAATCTTAACCAGCTCTGTCCAAGGTCTGTGCTCTTTTATAAGCCTCCATCCTAATTTTGCACTAAGGGCAGTACTCATATGTTTGATATCTTTTATGCCTAACCCCCCTAGCCTCTTAGGTTTACAAACCTGTTCCCAAGCCACAAGGTGATATCTGAATCTGTCCTCAGTACCGTGCCATAGAAAGTGTTTTTGAATCTTCTCAATGTTGTTCATCACTGCAGTAGGCATGTTGAACATTGACAGTATGTAAATAGGCAAGTTTTGAAGCGTGCTTTTAACCAAAAGGCACTTACCTGCACTTGAAAGGACTGCTCCTTTCCAGCCAGCCAACTTTCTTTGAAATCTCTTAATAAGATCATTCCATACCTCCACAGAAATCTTGCAGTACTTAAAGGTAATCCTAAGTAAGTAGCTGGTAGAGAATTAATAGTGCATCCTAGAATATTAGCAATCTTTCTTTGCCTTTCCCTAGGAGTATTGAAGAAATAAATAGAGCTTTTGTCAAAATTAACTTTTTGTCCCGAGGCTTCCTCATAAAATCTGAGGACAGTTTTGATAGCCTTTGCCTCAATAATGGAAGCCATCAGGAGCAGCAAAGTGTCATCGGAAAACTGTTGATGAGAGGAGATCTGATTACCAGTAGTTGGAGGGAAGCCTTTTATCATGCCAATGTCAATAGCTTTGGAGATAGATCTGCTTAAACTGTCAGCCATAATAATGAATAAAAGAGGGGAGATTGGGTCGCCTTGCCGAATACCTCTATTGCTGGCAAAAAAGCCCACAGGTTCTCCATTAACAACCACAGAGAATCTAGAGGTAGAGATACAAGAGTGAATGATTTTTCTGAATTTTCTTTGAAACCCAAACTTGGATAAGACCTCTTCCATGAATCTCCAGGAGACTCTGTCGAAAGCTTTATGCATGTCTAGTTTGATGGCCATCCCCGCCTTTTTACTTTTATCCATAGAATGTATAGTTTCATGAACCATGATAATTCCATCTTGGATAATTCTTCCTTGGATGAACCCGCTCTGCTGTTGTGAAATGATCTCCATGAGAATAGGTTGCAATCTAGTGGTGAGGATCTTTGTGAAAATTCTATAAATGACATTAACCAAACTGATAGGCCTGAAATCTTTGAAGTCTTTTGCATCCAACTTTTTTGGGGCAAGCACAATGTGTGTATTATTTAGTTCTTTAATGAGATTTCCCATTCTGTAAAATTCATTAACAGCTTTCAAGAGATCTTCAGAGCATATTTCCCAACATCTTTGGAAAAAGTTAGCCGAGAAGCCATCTGGACCTGGAGCCTTATCCCCTTCTAAAGCAAAAACAACCTTTTTTAATTCCTCAATGGTGACAGTTTTTGAAAGACTTTTAAATCTCTCAGAAGGTATGAGATTATTAGGAATGGAGTCTAAGAGAAAAGAGGCCACTTGTTCATTGTAGGAGTTATCTTCAGTGAGAAGGTTCTTGTAAAAATTAAGCACCTCTGTTTTGATATCCTCTGGATCCTTAGTAATGTTTCCATTTCCTTTAGCAACCTCAGATATTCTGTTACAAGCTCTATGTTTGATGGCTGTCAAATGAAAAAAATTGTATTTCTGTCTCCATCTTTAAGCCAAAGGGCTCTAGATTTCATTCTCCAAAAGGATTCTTCATGGTTGTTTATATTATGCAGATCTGAGAGGAGTTTTTTTTCCCGCTGATTATCCTCTAGAGTCATACCTTTCATGGAAACATTTAGCTCAAGCTCTTCCAGCTGTTGCTTAAGTTCTTTCTTCTTTTCAAAAATGTTTCCAAATACCTCTTTATTCCAAATTCTAATCTTCTGTTTAACATTCTTCAACTTCTGAAGAAGCCTAAATTGGGTTGTCCCTGTGCCTTCCCAAAACCACCATTCTTTAATTCTGACCATAATGTCTTCATGTTCGAACCACATTTTCTCAAATTTGAAATTGCCATGAAAAGGTTTTGTCCAATTGAAGAAGTTGAGGACAATTGGATTATGATCAGATCCCGTTCTGGGGAGAGAAGAAAGATGGAAATTCTGGTCCAGGATCCAATTTGTAGAAATAAGAGCTCTGTCAAGTTTAACTTGAATTAAGTTTTCTCCTAACCTTCTGTTGGACCATGTAAATTGATTGCCATGAAGCTCTATGTCCATAAGATTAAGAGTCGAGATGAAGCCTACAAATTCTTCCATACCAAGGGAGAATTCAGAACTTCCCCCAAACTTTTCTCCCGGATTCAGAGGAGTATTGAAGTCTCCCATAACCAGCCAGTTCATGCTTTCAACCTTGCTTCGGAACAAGGTTAACTCTTTCCATAGATTTCTTTTACCAGTAGCAGTATTGGGCGCGTAAATATTAGATAGAATCCAGCTATGATTATTTTCAAGGCTTTTAAAAATAATAGCTAAATGATTCTGGGTGGAGGAGAGTACCTTACCGTCAACCATCTTTGTATCCCAAAAGGTCGCTAAGCCTCCAGAAGCCCCTTGAGAGTCAACAACAGCAAAGGCAGCGTTCTGCCAAAAATATCTTTTGAAGTCTTCAACTGCTTTACTTTTCATTTTAGTTTCCTGAATGAGAAGAATGTTGGGTTTGTTTGCTCTTTTAATTTCCTTAAGCATTCTTTGCTTAGGCCCCCCATTGAGGCCTCTGACATTCCAAGAAATAACCTTCATTAAAAAAATTTTGGAGATGCATTTTCCGGATGGTTCAGAATTCTCTGTGTACCATCTGCAATTTCTTTTTCAGTTTCTTTTTCTCTTGCTTCTCTCTTAGATGGCCTGCCTTTTCTAAAGGTTACTCCAAAATTAGTAGTTCTTCTAGTAGTGGCCCTTGTGATTCTCGAGGTGGAAGCTTCCCAGCTTCCAAGCTACTTTTTTTTTCCACTATAGAGTGATTCCGGACTTTCTTCCAGGCTTTTGAACCTCTTTTCTTTCTTTTCACTAAGATGAATCCATCATTATCACAGTCATTTTCCTTTCTAATGGGGGTAATTTCCCCATCCTCTTTTCCTGTGGCAATATCAGTCTGCTTATCCATTTTAGGAGCCAGCTCCTCCACATCTGTGTCCTCCTTCTCTTGGTTTAGATCTCGTGCAATGGATTCTAGATCCTCTTTGCCTTTTTCTTGTCTCATTTTTAGTTTCTCCAAAAGATTTTTGCTTAGCAGCTCTTGATGAGCATTGATTTTGTCTATCTCTTCTTCCATATACGAGAGAGAAATGTTAACTTTTTCATTTTCTTCATCAACCTCCATGTTCAACTTAACCGGATTTGGTGTCAAGATGTTCAATACTGAATCCACTAACATCTCCCTTTTGTTTTCTTCCTCATTCGCACCCAGATCTATTTCTTGTTGAGTCTCAATCAGTTTCTTAGGTTTCCAAAGTTTTTTGAAAACCGGTGGTCTCTTCGCCTTAAATCCTTTTTTCCTTTCTTTTAACTTGGAATGCTTCTCCAAATGCCTATTTCCAATAGCTGGTTCAGATATCTGCTCTTTAACCGCCTTATCTCCCTGATTCTGTCTTTGATCTTCAGGAATATCTGAGAAAGCTTCCAGCTTTTGAACTGAATGTTCAGGACATTTGCTGGAAAAATGCCCTAATCTGTGGCATTTGCTACACCTTAGTTGGAAAGCTTCATATTCTATTTGTTGATTCCATATTC
Organism: Taxus wallichiana var. yunnanensis; assembly: GCA_018340775.1. Lineage (NCBI taxonomy): Eukaryota > Viridiplantae > Streptophyta > Pinopsida > Cupressales > Taxaceae > Taxus > Taxus wallichiana. The sequence continues at coordinate 370,920,519 of CM031233.1, forward strand.
CAAATTTGGATTGTAGAACAATGTGATCGGGAAGCTCCTGATCCATTTCAATGGAGACACAGAACCTAGCAAATGCCAACCTAGATCTATTTCTCGTGGGCCCATCCAGGCCAATGGGTGAACCAATCGATTTGGCAATGTGCAGGAGGATTTCATCATCCCATAGATGCAGAGGAAGCCCTGGGAGCCTACACCATATGGGTATGGCATGAATATTCTCAACAAATGGATTGAATCCAGGATACCATTTTTTAAAAAATAGTCCCATATTACCCAGACACCAGGGACCACCCAACAAAATGGAGTCAACATCGATTGGAGATTAAATCGGGCCAGAAAAAAACCCTTTGCCATGGTGGTGATTATTAAATCCCCTTTTGGTTTCCATCTGCGAATGGCCCATTTTCTAATAGTGTCCACATTGGGTCTTGATCCCAAAAATTTGCCGACAAGGGCCAGATTGGTTTTCTCCAGAGCTCTTTGCAGACATCCATCAGGTACCTGTAAGTGGGTCACCCCTTCAGCATCTTTTGTACTTTTAAAATCACATGCAGACAGAGGTCTCACATTTTTGTCAGGAGGAGTCTTAACCACATCCCCCAGGCTCTAGACCCGAAACTGCCATCAGTGATCACATTTTTAGCTTTTATTGGTTCATTAGCGGCTACATCGCAGTCCTTTGAAAACACATTCAGAGCAGCCCCTTTGAAACAATGCTTTCAAAACCTAATAGAATTCATCTTAACAACGAGAGAAAATATTTCACTAAAGTCAATACCTACTTTTTTTTTTGCAAATTTCTTTACTACAAGCCTTTCCTTGTACCTTTATTGTCCACCCTCTTCTTCCTTGATCCTGTACACCCACTTGTTCTGTAATTTCCTCTTACTTGATAGAAACTTAATCAAATCCCAATTTTGGTTTTGTTCTAAGGATCCCATCTCCTCATCCATGCCATGTTCCCACTGGACATGAGTCTTATCCTACATTGCTTCTTCAAATCTTTATGGTTCACCATTATCAGTCAATAATGAATAAAATAGAGGTGTAAATATTTCTAGAGGTTTACTTACCCTTTGTGACCTTCTCACAAGAGTTTGGGGTATCGGAGGCTCAATCTAGACCTCCTAGACATTTGTATCCAAATTTGTTAATGACCCGCCGCCACCACTGTGAATCGATGTTGGTTGTTAAGAGATATCAGCTTGGCTATCCTCAGTAACTATCTTGGTTCGCATGACCAAGTGTCGGTCGGTCGGTCAACAACATCAGATTACTATGTAACCATTTGATATTGTTTTAAAATCTGAGAGTTCATTTTCATTGAAAAAGTTCTCAACCAGTTCATCCTTGGGTACCAAAATTTGATCGCTGTACATTCTCTTTTCATTCCATTCAACATCATGACTCCTAATAATTTTATAATGTATTTCAATACCCATGTATTTCCATTTTACAATGTTATATGAACTTCCCCTTTTCCATTAATACTGCAATGTTCATCATCACCAAATAAACATGCCCAAAATTGCCATGGATATAATTTTGAAATAACCCTTGTTAGGGGTTGTATGGAAATAAGCTCTTGAATCTAAAACCCATGATTCAATTCTATTATCTAACAAGAGAATAAGAGCATCTTACATTACCTCTATTGTAGAAAGATTTGATTCTTTACATTTTTCTCGAGTTTTGGTTCTCTTTATCCTTTGACCAACAATATTTCTTTGCATGTCCTTTCTTTCCACATTTCCAACTTGTAATTCCCTTATTTCGGATTTAGATCTATTATCCCTTGAATTTTATTTCCCATTACTCTTACTCTTAGATCTCTCCTTTTTCTTTCCCTTGCTTTCTACATTTAAAGAATTCCTAGATGATGATTCCTTTGTACTCTTCTTGCGAATTTCTTCATTCAAGATTATAATAACTACAAAATAATACTTCAAAATATTATTAGTAGATGATGTATTAGTAACAACCATTACCAAGTTATCCCAACTATTATGAAAATACCATAAGAATAAAATTTCTTTCACTTCATCATCAAACAATATATCAACTGATTTTAAATGATTTACAATAGATTTGAAATCATTCAAATGAATGGATGCAGATCCACCTTCATACATCTTAGAAATAAATAGTTTCTTCATCAAATAAAATTTATTTGAAGCACTAGGTTTTTCATATAGATTAGCAATAGATTTCATTAACCCTAACGTAGAATTCACTTCTATAATATTAGAAGCCACGAATGCTGCCAGGCTCAATATTATAGATCCCAAATCCTTTCTATTAAGAATATTCCATTCTTCATCAGTCATCTTTGTAGGTCTAGACTTCTCATCCAATGGTAAATACAAATCTCTTTGATACAGATAATCCTCAATTTGCATCTTCCATAATTGATAATTTTGGCCGTAAAACTTATCTACCTTGTATTTGTTTTCTTCTACCATTGTTATAGCTCCCACTCAATAGAAAACCATCTATGAGTAAATATATCAACACAAAACCCTCAAACAAATATCTGATACCAATTGTTGGGGTTAGCACACTGGTTGTATAGATAATATATCATATCTAAGCATACATGAAAATAAAAGTGGATATTCTACCAGAAGAAATATACAAAAGAAGATATATAAATCAACACCAAATTTAACAAGGTTCACCTAATGTGGGATACGTCCACCAAGAAACAAGCCAATCTATTATCCAAAGCTTTGACAAGATATACAATTGAATATTTACAATCTTCCACACCTCTCAGATGTACAATACTTTCTTTCACTCAAGATTTTGCTTCTTCTCCAAGAATTCTCTCTCTCACCAAATTTTGCAAGTTCTTCTTAATTCTTACTTCTAAACCCTAGATTTCATGCTTATATAGGTGTATATAAACTTAGGGCACTTAGCCATGCAATTACAATCAATAGATATGCTTTAATGCTAAAAATAGATCTAATTCCCGAGAGTTAATTAAAATAGTTCCGCACAGTAATCGATGCGATTATCCCTAACCTATGTCGGTTCATCCTCGCTTGACCAATTTTAGTCATAGGTGACCAATATTGGTCCCTCCTTAATTGATGACGATTCTTGTGTTTTTCAACAAGTTTCTCATTGCATTTTAATCCGAACTAATTTAGCTCCAAAACTCAACAACAAGTTCCCCATCACCTTTTATTGGAATAGTTATAAGATGTATGTGACCACCAAGTAAACCATCCACTATCAAAATACTCGTTTCACATACCCCTAAGAGAAATTAATGCCTAGATACATTCGAATGAAAGGATGATATGCCACCATCTTGGATAATTTGTTTCACTCATCAAGTTAGCACCTCCTAAGTTTTCAAACCGTCGGGGTGGAAGCCTTCTAAGGTTACCAAAGAACTTGAAGCCATGCCATAGAAGATTGTAGAGACTTTCATCAAAAAATTAAGAATATTTGAAGTTCTCTCTTTCTTCCCTCTCCTTCAACATTAGCGTCAACACCAATGTAATTAAATGAATCTACCCCTAAAGAATATAATCACCAATTTAATGTTGTTTATATCACCATGTGCTCATGAAATTATGACAATGAACCCCCTAAATCCAAACAAGATAAGGACTCTTTGCTATACCCCACCACTAGAATTGTCAACACCATCTGATAAACCTAAAGTCTCAATATCATTGACCCTTGAAGATCCTAATCAATCATCATCATATAAAGCCAAAGTTTCAATAAATACCGCTACTCTTCCTCTCACCACATTACAGAAAGTGGTTGTTAAACAATTACATCAATCTCCCATCAAAATGTCACTCTATGAACTCATCCAGACATCACCAACTTACAAACAAGCCATGTTAGAAGCACTCCAATCCATTACTATCATAGCTAATGATCCAACTTATTTTTCAAATTTTGTACATGCTTTGGAAGCATCTACCACTATTTCATTTGAATCATCTGAGATGTCTCTCTAAGACCCAAAGATCATGACTTACCACTTTTCATCACTACTCAAATAAATGATATCAATATCAATTTAAAGTCATGATTAACAGTAGTGTTGAAATAAAAATTATATCTTCCCTTGATTTTGAACAAATTAAGTTACCTAACACCTTCGTTTCTCAAACTACGGTGTTACTATGCTTTGTTAATGAGATAATCACACCCACACTAGGCATTGTCATCTTACCACTAAAATTTGGTGTCAAAACTCTACAAAAACTATTTTACATCATAGAAGGTGAGTTCAAGTACATAATGTGTTATTAGGATGCCCTTTGATACGCACCATGTGTTGTGTTCCCTCAACTCTCTATCATTTTCTTAAGAATGAACATTAAGGGTAGACTCACATGGTCCCTGCTGATCCAAATCCATTCATTGATTATTATATGATGTGAAATCCAAATGATGTGTTAGTACTGTTATCCAAATAACTCTCCTAGTGATTTGGGTAACTTGCATACACATTCCAGCTCCAAGTTATCTATTACATGGTTGCGTGCACTCAACTCACTTGGCACATTCCTTTGTCTATAATTTTCCCTATAGGCCCTTCCTCTCATGTGCCCTATCTGTGCCCTTCTGGCCCTCTCGTGCACCATGCCTATTAATTTTTAATAGTTGCACCTTGACCATGCATTCTCTACTCACCTATTTGCCTCATTTTCCCCATGCACGTCGCGCATTCTTTCCTTTGCCTCTTTCTACTTTCCTCCCATGACTCTTTCTTCCACACATGCCCTTTCACGCCCTTCCTCGCGCCCTTCTGTGCCAAGTCATCTTTAGACCTCGCTTGAGTGTCTGCGCATGCTACCTATCAAATCATGCCAATAAGGTACCGAATCCTTGCAACAAACCAATGGGTGACACATGGTAGAAAATGACAAAATAGTTGCATGTTGGCCTTCACTTCAGCCAATCTACACGTGCCATGTGTTTTACCTATACCGACAACTCTAACATCTTCTCGATAGTCATATCTTCTACTATAGATCTTAGATCAGCATGCACCTAGACTTGTCGAGAGCTACTGACATCAGCTATAGTGCCAAAAATTCAAAATTCAAATTCTGGCAGATCTGGTAGGTGAGAAATGGGAAAACATCTTTTTGAACATTGATGAGTAGATCTGATTACTCCAACCACCCGATTTGATATTATCTTCCCTCCTATATCTTCAACATGTCAAATAGGCATGGGAAAGCGTATTTCATAGATTTCCAAGAGGATTTACAGGCATTGAATGCTTCTTATTGGTGGTTGTGTTTCAAATTTGGGTTTTCCCTCCTTCTCCCTTCTTCCTCCATGGATTCATCTATAAATGTAAGAGCAAGGCTCATTTTTTATGTTGGACACTCTGGATCCTTACACATTTTCCAAGGACTCCATATTTTCTATATTTTGAGTTACAAACCTCTATGTTTGGCTCTTGCATGTGGATATTGGCCCCCTTCATCATTATAACAACTTTGTGCATTTCTTGAAGTAATAGAAGCATCATTTTGAGACTATTCTCTATCACAACGTGCTTTCATTCATTCTTCTTTCCTTTTCTCTTGCATTGTGTGTTGGTTGTGTTATTTCAAGTCCCTTGTAGCTTTGTATTTAGTTGTGTTCCATGAGAAAGACCCAGTTGATATGTGTTTCACCGTGCTACTCATTCCTAGTCTCTTTTCACGTATCTTCCCTCACTATCGCTTAGAACAGAGATAGTGTTCATCCTCTTTTCTAGTGCTATCACCCTTTTAGTTTGGTTTCCTTACATGTTATCCTTCTTTCCTTGGTCCCTTGGCCTCATTAGCTTAGTTTTCCTTCAAGCACTAGGAGTAGTAGTAGCAGTAAAAATAGATAGAGGAAATGACCTTCTCTAGAGATCTGTCCCAAGCTTGCAAGGTACCACAACTTTGGGACGGTTCCGTTGTGCTCTCAAAACCTCCACCCTTCTAATATCTGAGATGCGGGTGCACTTTTGAGTAGCCAAATGTTTCGGGTAAGCATGCCCGGTGGGACTAACATTGAAATCTCAAATTTCATATCTCTAATTTATGGTGTGTGGAGTTAGTGTTTCAGCCTTCGGAGGCTCATTTCAACACATCCGTTAGACCACGGGATATTGACAAAGTATGAAGGCACGTAGGCACGCAAGGTCCCGCTTATAAAAAGGCGTGCAAGGTAAAAGCATGTAAGAGAAAGGTTTAAGGAAGCACATAGCACATGTGACATGCGAAATGAGGTTTGAGACTTAGTCACTTTGAGTGCCTAGGAAGAACATGTGAAAATCATGATCATTACACGTGGATAAGATGCCACCTAGTGATAGGTTGGCCCCGACGAGGCATGCCTTAGAATCTTCTAGAATAACATCATGAGATAAAGTTGAAATCTCAGGCCTAGAGAAGCATTCTCGCATGAAGGACCACATTCAACACTTGGCACCGATCTAACAAACGTTGGAAGGCAAGTTGGTAGTGTAGGATATTTATAAATATAATTGTCTGTGGATTAAAAGGAGACACTAGGAGTTTGATATACATGGCGAGTTTGAGATATAGTATGGGTGGAGCTCTACAGAATTGTTGCGAAGACTCTATTAGTGGATAATTGATTTAGGAGAGAATGTACTAGGCATGGAGTTGTAAATTTTCTTTTGATAGCTTAGTTACACAAGTCTAGTGATATGCATGACTATGGTCTACTCTCTGTGACACTCTGTAATGAATCAATGAATGTGATGAGGTTACCTGATATAATATATACGTGAATATCAATGGTTCTAATGCATATTTCTCTCTTATGAGTTCTCTTTCCTTTCATGCCATGTATGAATGCTTGTATAATTCTTTCTGTCATAATATATGTTCTGGATTCTGTTAAAGCACTTGATCTGAAGTGACTACAAGGATCTAGAGGCTGTTTTGAGCCCTATGGTTCTTGTATGTCTTAACTTCCCTCCTAAAAACTCTTACACTAATCATAGATGATGTTTCCCACTAAACTCACATAAAAGAGAGAATCAGTACCGCGCATGCCTCGGGTGAGTGCTCAGCTTCTACTAGGTAATAGGCTAGCATGCATGAGGGTTCCTTCCTTTTGTGATGGGAGTAAAAATGAATACATCTTGGTTCCATTACCGAGACCTCTTTTCAAAGTTGTAGTGGGATATAGCATACATCATGATCTATGTAATAAGGAATGACAGAGTGGTTAACATTGGAAAATGTTGAATTATGGTTCAATAGCACGGAGGATGAATTTTCTCAGAGATTCAGTACTAGACCTAAGTTTAATGCATGTATATGGGTAGAAGACAACCTCTACCATGATCTGTATGACACCTTCTTCTATTGTTTCCCAAAGAGAACTATATGAATGGCTTTCACCTATGCATCATGATCAAGTTGGCATTATGGATCGCATGTGTGGACCAAAGAAGACTACAAAAGGTGTAGGCTATAGATCTGACATGGACCCATGCTGTAGATCATTGGTGGAGAGGAGCATGAGACTAGTTATACTGAGTACACCATTTCTACGTACTCTTGTCCGGAGGTTGCTTTGAGTTTGAATATCTACAAGAACCTAGAGGAACATTTCTACATGTTATTCCTCTAGCTATGAAGATATTGATGGTTACCATGTGTTTAGATACATTCCCAATGGATGGCTAGACCTATTTGAGCACCGGGTAAGGGAGTTTGGGTGGAGGAAGATGGAAGATATCATGACGAGAGAGGGAGAGGGAATAGAGATGAATCAAGTATAGTGAAGCATGTGAAAGGGAGATTGTTAGATGACATGAGGCTACTAGTGTGATGGATCTATGGAGATAGATGTTTGTGGGAAGGAGTTGAGGTTCACACGGAGGACGTGGAACTTGAGCATTCTGTGCTACCCCATCTTGGAAAGCGCATGAGGGAGACCCCTTCACTTTTGGTGAGAGTTCATCACACGGATAAAGGAGAGTCATTGGTGCATATCTAAACCCACCTAGTGACCAAGCCCTTGCACTTGGTTTTCTCAAACTAGGAAGAAGTGTTATTGACCCAATTAATATTAGTGGAAGAGACAGATCTACACCTAGAAGGTACAATTTTATAGTTCCTTCTTCTATGGCTGCACATATTCTAGTATTTGGAGGAGTCTTTGGAAAAGGATCAATTGTAAAAGATTTCAGTCTCACATTAGGGAGTGGCGTGAGACACAGTAGTGGTAGCGGAGTGCCATCACAGACCATCGGTGCATAGTTCAATGGGACCGTGGGGGTGTTTGGTACAGCTCCTATAGGCCCTATTGGACCCAGTGGTTCTAGTGGATCTGGTGGCTCTAGAGGCATAGGACCCAGTGGACCTGGTGGATCAGGTGGTGGAGGAAACACTAGAGGGAACCAAGGCTCTGGCTCAAGAGGATAGGGACCCCAACCACCACCTCAAGTATTATTTGAAATGTCTCTGCATTTAATAGATTACAAGGGCATTAAGGATGTTTTGGAATATGTTCACAAGTGTGAACTGCTACGGCACGCGAAGGGTATCACAACCCCAAAATAGAAGGCTATTCAGTTTGCAACCATGTTGTAAGGGCGTGCAAATAGCTGGTATAGGAAGTATGACCCTCATCAAATGGTGGTGGACTACAGTGTTTTAAAGAATGCATTCTTGGTAGAATTCCACATTCTTGAGTTTGAGCAGAAGAGCATTAGTGCTCTGAAGGAGATCTAACAAAGAATGATAGAGAGTGTGCGGGAGTATGATGCGTATTTTTAAACTCTCTTGTCTAAATTATCTTATGATATTCATCCTTTACAACATGCAAAATGGTTTTTTGGAGGATTTATCACCCCTTTTAGAAGGTCCTTGTCTCATTAAACTTTTATAGACCTGTGTGAAGCATTGGAAGCTGCCCTACATCCCGAAGTTGTTGGTAGTATTGACATCGGTGTTATCCCATTCTTTGAGGCTCAAATTACTGCTATGGTAAGGAAGTTGGAAAAATTATCTATGAACTTAGCCCATGAGACTCACAATGGTTTGTGGTGCATGGATTGTGAAATAGAGATACACGTTAAGGATAATTACCCCAGGAAGGATGATACATGCTATGACAAAGAGATTGTGAAATTTTTCATAGGGACCATGATGCAAATAGATGTCCTTATGCGCAGCACATGATTAGGAATAATGTGTTTTGTTATTGTAAAATTTACACATCTATAACCCATGATACAAAATACTATAGGCTCATTGATCGATTCATGAGGCTATTAATCATGGGGTGCACTAAACTAGCATTGTCGATGGTTCTAAAGGTGATGATTGCCTTTATGAGGAGTGCATAGATGGAGGTGCGTGTGGAAGAGGTTTTGAGGAGGATTATGTGGTCGATGTAACCGTGGAGGAAGGAGTAAGTCCTCGCACGTAACATGTTTCAACTTTGGATCTACTAAATATTACAAACGTGAGTTCTCGGACTGTTGCAGTGTGCTCATGGTGTGGAAAGAAGCATAAGTATGAGGAGTGCTTGAAATTATTTAAGCATATGAATCAACACCATCGAAGGACAAGGGCACTACAATGGTCAACATCAAGAAGGTAGACATATAGTGGATGCCTCATGTAACATGGGATACAGGTTTGGAACCTATCTTGGTAATAACAAGGGCAGAAGGTGCATGCGCAAGAGAGGTACCAAGACATAAAACCCTAGTTTCAAGGGAGGAGGTCATTCATGGAAAGTATCCAGACCTTGTGCATAAAAAGGAGATATATCGAGACACCATGGATGTTATTAAGAGTTTACAAGGGGAGATCCAAAGGTGTCTAAAGGAGAAATCCGGGGAGGGAGGAAGAGGAAGGAGATTCAAGGCATAGAAGGATGACCTAGATGAGGTCAAGGAGGTGTGTAAAATGCTAAGGTAGGAGAATATCATTGCTTTTCTAGGATCCTAGTTGAGAGAGATGGTGCCAAACACCAGAGAAGAGCATGAGATATAAGTCTTACATGTAAACCTTCCCCCTCATAGCCTCAACTATGACAAGGAGATTACATTGAATGTAGTTAGTAGATGGATGGCTCCTCAACAATATCCTCATTGACATAGGCGTGAAGGTTAATGTTATGACTTTAGATGCATGGCATCAAATGGGAAGACCTACATTACAACCATCTTCAAATGTGCTGTATATGGAAAACAAGACTAAGGTAATGCCCATCGGTGTCTTGAAAGATGTAGCTATTACTATCTAGGGAGCCAAGTTTACTAGGTACTTCAAGTCTTAGCACTCGCCGAGGTGAACAATTTCCCAGACTACTTGGGCGCCCTTGGTGTTACAAGAACAATGTGGACCTTTGGTTCAACAAAGGGTACATCAACTTTGAGAAAAAGGAGGAACGGGTCATTATACCCCTGGATGATGGGAAGTCGACACCCTATATTGAACTATTGGGAGAGGAAGTTCTAGATAGGATTTATGTGCACTCAATTAGAGACCCTGAGATGATACACCCTACTAATGGGGCTATCTAGTTTGAAGATGCTCATTCAGTGAGTGATATCACCAGTCTGGCATGTGACAATTGGGTGCATGGAACTTACAAATTAATGGGATGGCATTTGAGAGGGTCGGTGACCAATGTGACTAAGGTGCACATGGTTAGGCACCTTGGAGGAAAATAAGCGCCCAAGTATTCACGAGAGCCTTCCCGAGATCTTTGCAGGAGGTGGAAGCTCGGTGGAAGGATGGAAAGGAATAGAGGGGGATGTTAAGTTATGTCTTTCTTGGCATAGTAGCTTGGTGGTGGGACAACATCACGAGAGCCTTTTAAAGTGACATGAGGTAAGAGTTTCTCTTTATCAAATTTTCCAGAGCAATGTACCCACCATCATCAAGGATTACCATGGGAAGGAGTCTACCTCTTTCCATATCGAGGAGTGTGAAAGGGTCTAGAGAGAAGGCACAAAAGCTTTGCCACCATCCTCTAGGTGCACAAGTTTTATTCTACACTACAGGTTACGCGCGTGCATGGTACATTCATTTAAAGACACACTGCTAAACAAGGAATTGGAAAGAGCTCATGACTAACCGTATTCAAACCTTTAAATATAGGATTACCAAACTATCATTTGATAAGGACTTATATGGTATCAAGATCCTTACCATGGGGGATAGTGCCAGGATGCAAGATAGGCTATTGGAATTACTAGGTGAACTAGGATTGGAGGCACATTATGAAGAAGAAGAGGAAGTAGAAGGGTTACAGATTGAGCATATGTGTCTAGAAAAGGAGAAGGGAAAGTTAGTATATGTGATTAATGGAGAGGAATTAGAAAGCTTGGATGTTAGCCATTTTATAGGGATGTGCAAGGTAGTGGAAAGTGTAGATACTGCACGTGTGCCTACCATGAGCCTTTAAAAATGAAGAAAGTTAACATCAGTTTAGGAGAAGAACATAAGGAAGATATTATTAGGGATTACTGGACAGAGAAGGAAGTATCTAAGATCATTGATCACATTTACGAATTTGAGGATTTATTCCCCATGGGTACCATGAGCTCAAAGGCATTCACCATTCCTTGGGGGAGATGAAGATAAAATTGAAGGATGGTGCGCGCTTAGTTAGGAAAAGGCCCTACTAGATGAATCCCAACTTATGTGTGAAGGTCAAGGAGGAGATAGACAAAATGATAGCTTTTGGGATCATTAAGGTAGTGGAAGAATTGGAGTGGATAAGTTCAATTGTAATCAGCATCAAGAAGGATGGGTGGATTAGAATTTGTGTGGATTATAGGGAATTAAATGTAGTTTGTGTCATTGATCCATTTCTAATCCCTTCACTAAAGAAATTTTGGAAGGAGTCACTAGGTGCGAAATCTATTCCTTTACGAATGGATTTTCGGGGTACCACCAAGTCCGGATTGCAAAGGAAGACTAGGAGAAGACAACTTTCACCAATGAATGGGGAAATTTTGCATATACAATCATGCCCTTTGGGTTGAAGAATGCACTAATTGTATTTTCACACACAAGTGGTGTAAGTATTCCAGAATTCATCCATAAGTTTCTTCAGTCTATTTGGATGATTAGACAAAGATATGGTCTCAAGTTAAAAACCATTGTGACAATTTGAGGTTATTGTTTGAGAGGTGTAGGTAGTTGAGGATATCCTCAACATTAATAAATGTGTTTTACTACACCATTTTGGACTTTATTGGGGCATATCATATGTAAGGAGGGCTTGTTGGTAGATCCCGCTAAGGTTGTAGTTATTATGGGGTTAAGGGAGCCTACTAGCTAGAGCGCAGTGCATAGATTCCTTGGGCATACGAGATATTATAAAAAATTCATTAAGGGATATGCCAAGATCACCATGCCTTTAGAGGAGCTTCTTAGACATAAAAGTTCCTTCCATTAGGGAGAGGTGCAATAGAGGGAATTTGATACATTAAAATATAGGCTTATCACCACACCTATTTTACATTTTCCCTCTTGGGACAAGCCCTTCCATGTCCATGTAGATGCCTCAGGGACCACCATCGAGCAAAGGTGCTTGCATAACTGAGTAAAGGGATTGTTGATCACCCTCTGTGTTTTGCAAGGTGAAGTCGACACCAATAGATCAAAACTATACCAAAACTAAGCATGAGGCATTTTCAATGATCTACATGCTCTTCAAGTTTAGACAGTATCTGTTGGCAACACCCTTTGTGTTTTACACCAATCACATGGCATTAAAATATTTAGTGAACAAGCATTTTCTACAAGGCGCATATGTTGATGGGTATTTCCGTTTCAAGATTTTGAATTTGTTGTTGTAGTGAAGCCTAGAAAAAGCAACTATGGGCTTGATCATATGTCAATAATTGATTCATGGGAGGATGCACAGAGTATTAAGGAAGTAATGCCAGACACACAACTGTTTAGGTTACAACACGCACCCTCGGATTTGGAAGAGATTGCAATATTTTTAAAGGAAGGTGTGGTGCTAGAAGGAATGAAGACATTGGAAAAGAAGCAGTTGGCCATATGCACCACACCCTACATGTTAATTAGTGGAGACTTATACAAGTTAGGACGTGATGAAGTTTTGCATAGATGTGTCTTAGAGCATGAGTGCCTAGCCATCATAGAGGAAGGACATGGAGAAAGTGCTTTGGGCATTATTTAGGTAATGCCACTGCACGTAAGATATTAATGGTAGGTGTGTGGTGGGAAACCTTGTACAAAGATTATAGAGACTATTGTAAAGCATGTGACCATTTTTAGTGCATTGGAAAACTAGGAAGGAGAGATGAGATGCCTTTGCACCCTATTCCTAGCACGAAGCCTTTTGAAAAGTGGGCAATAGACTTTATAGGACCTATTGCACCAGCAACGTGTAGGACTGGGTCACGTTATCTCATCACTTACATGGATTATCTCACAAGGTGGGCAAAGGTAGCCCCAACTAAAGATTCTATGGCAGCAACAGTGGCAAGGTTCTTATGGGAGAACATTATCACGAGGTATGGATGCCCGTTGAGTTTAACCAGTGATAGGGGTATACATTTCCTGAATGAGACCATGAGGATCCCTGTTATCGAGTTCATGGTGGCTCAACAAAAGACTACAACCTATCACCCACAAGCAAATGGAATTGTAGAAGCATTCAATAAGATACTAAGTCATACCTTCACCAAAATTTGTGATGTTAGAAGACAAGATTGGGATGACAAAGTATCGGCAATATTATGGGCTTACAGGACAACATATAAAAGGTTGAACAAAGCCACACCTTTTCAATTGGTGTTTGGCATGGAAGCTATTTTTCCGGTTGAATTTATGTTGCCTTCTCTGTGAATAGCACGTGTAGGAGGGTTAGCTGATGAACAAGCACTGGAAGAAATAATTGATGAGTTAATGAAACTAGATGAGAGATGATCACTTCCCGATGGAGCCAAACAATGGAAAAGGAAAAGTAAAAGGCTTGGCATGATCGCCACATTAGGAACAAGAATTTTGAGGTTGGGCAGATGGTGTTACTATATGATTCCAAGTTTCTACACCATCCTGGGAAGTTGAAAGTCCATTGGTTGGGTCCCTACATAATATCGTACATCCTTGATTCAAGTGCGTGCGCTTATAAGTGCTTGGATGGGAAGAAGTTTCCTGGACACTTCAATGGGAGTAGGCTGAAGCCCTACTGTAAATAAGTCTTCTTGGTATTTGGAAATAAGGTAGTTTTTCCAGTTAGTTTAGAAGTTTCCTTTATGCATTTTCCCTTTCTTGTGTTTCCCTTTTGCGTTTTTTTTTTTCACCTTCACCTTGTACACACCGTAACCTTATTGCTATTTTTGAGAATTTGTGAGTGCACAGAGGACCACACATTGCTTTAAGTGTGGGGTGGAGAAAAGTGAAGAAGTGCATGATTAAAGTACCAAGGAAGTTGTGTTGAAAAGCCTTGTTGAGTAGCCAGGTTGAAAGAGGTATATAAAGAGAAAAGATAAAAGAACAGGTTGGTGTCTAGGGTAAAGCTATTTGTAGATCCCACATACCGAGGAAAAAGTGCATTTAAAGCAACATGAGGTAGGTGAGAGCAAGAATTAGGACAAAAGAAGTGCCTTCGACATGGGTTACACATGCACAAGAGTCTCTTGTCAGGTTGGATTGGTTGCGCGCGCGAGGAAGGTTAGAGGAGTTTTCACGCAGAAGGGTGCATGAGTGAAAGCACCGAAGACATAATTTTTTTGAAAAAGATGCATTAAATGAAAAAAGTATGATGGTAGGTGAGGTAGCATTAAATTTCAGAAAAAATAAAAGCGTAAGTAAAGGATCGGGGCACTATCATTTTTACTTTTCAAAATAGAGGAGTTTGAGATATAAGTGAGTTATATAAACTAGGGTTTTTAGATTCAATCGAGTGAAAGAAGATATGTGAGATTGAAGCGTGAGCAGCCAATTTGAGTTTGAAAACAGGAAGGGGTTACATGGGCATGGAAAGAGTTGAAGAGGTGTTGTCTTGTGAAGATTTTATCCCAGTTAGGGTTCAAAAACTAGGGCACAAGTTCAAAAGAGTTGTATCATGGATTTGAGATCAGAGGATTGGAAGAAGTAAGACAGAGTAACAAGGAGAGAGTAGGAGTGATAAGAGGACCTCGAAAATGGCACCCAAGAAAGGGAAGGGCAAGGCAAAGGCCAAACAACAAGAACCTGAAGTAAACACAAATGAAGAATGGTATGTAGAGATGCAATACCTAGATGGGGTGATGATGGGGAAGGAATGGGAATCCCACCTAAGAAGTGTACCTATTAGTGACTATAATCACCACACAAACACAATAGAAAAGGAAATGGCATTAGAATTAGTGCACCCCACTAGCAAATGAACACCAGAGGGTTTGCCAATATACAATGATGACGTTAAGGTCAAAATGGAGAAGGTAGGGCTACTGCAACTCTATGAGTTTCCCTATTTTGGAAAGCCAGAGCGCCTATACCAATGGTTGATGTCATGGGTACATGAAGATTACTTCCACTTTGTAGGGTGTAAGATGTGTATGACTCCCCAACTTATTTCACAATTTATAGGCCTCATATGTGAGGGAGATAGCTTGGAAGATGACCTTGGTGACAAGGAGGCTATTCAAGAGACCATCACCGAATATGCCTGCAAGAAGGGGTCATGATATTATGACATTTCAGACATCAAGGACCCCGTGGTGAAAATGGCTATGCATCTGGTGACTAAGTTGAATGGCCAGGAAAGGTGGACATAGGTCAACAAACCCTGGTTACATGTCTATAGGAAAATTGTAGAAGGCACCATATATAACCTATCTCGCATACATCACAGAAGAAATCGTTAAGTGCATGAAGGAAGGGGATAGGATCCTCTTTGGAAACATCTTACTCACCATTGTATTTCAAAGATTGGGGTGCCTGACGCACTAGAGAAGTTTTTATGGGAGTACCCTACCGAGAATCCTTCTCCCGTGAAGAAGTTCGAAAAGTATGCCTATGATACAATGATAGAACCCCATAAGGTGCGGCTAGAGAAATGGCACATGCACTGAGGAACACATTTGAGGTAGAGTGGAGAATCTTTGAATAGCTCCCAAGTAGCTACCTAAAGGGGAAGCCAAGTTCTTTGTCTATTAACATTTCTTCTTGGGAAAGTTTAAGCTAATAAACAAATTATGGAGCCCTTGGTGTAAGCTTCCTTCACGTTCACCGCCCAATACTTCCAAACGAGAGTGAAAAAAATTTAAGGAATCTCAAATAAAATAAGGTTGGATCTAGGTATTCGGACCGGGAGCATAAGGAGATGAGGAAGGACCTGAATTACCCGATGGCAAGTGCACATACATGAAAAATTACGTGTCACACGAGATCTAGATGACTAGGTTGATAACACTACCCATTCTTTGGAGGAGCCACAAAGTGCACATGTACCTCCGTATAAGGCTAAAGTTCGAGAAAGGTGCATATCTAGAGAATGAAGTATCCATACCTGAGGATCCCTTGGAGAGAAAGAAGCCCACACCCAAGAAGAGGGGAAGAGAGGAAAAATCACCAAGTGTGTTGACTACTCAGATAGTGAGCATGCCAACAACAAGCACCAAGCCAAACACCTACATACAGAGAAAGAAGTCCCCGGTGAAGGAGAAGACACTAGAAGTAGAGGCACCTAGGAAACCGTATGCCAAGGAAGAATCATCGAGGGAGAAGATAAGGCTGAATCCCCTATTCAAGAGCCACCTCTCAAGAAAAAGTAGAGGGTAGATGAGGAAGTTGACTCGGAGGTGACCGACAACTTGGAAAAGTACATGGGTGGAAGAGGGGATGAGAGTGAAGAAGATGACGACGAAGAAGATGAGCCTGAAAAAGACTAGGAGCCATGGGTTTTTAGCATCTATGACTTAGAAGAGGAGAGTGGAGATGAGAAGTAGGAGTTCATATTCATGTGGTGCAAGGGCACACAGGATGAGGAAGACACCTGGAGATAGGGAGGGGAATGAAGAGGTTGGCAGGGAAAAGTAGGGAGCCATAAGTTTTACGAAGGAGTAGATCACTGAGGTGGCAGGAAAGAGAAGCACAAAAATGCTCAAAGTCTTGGTAGACCAAGAGTTGGAGTGTAGCGCAGACATAGTGCTGAAGGAAGGGAAGGAGGAGAATATTAAAAAGAGCATGATAGCCTGGGAGGAGGTCCCACTCTAACAGTAAGTTTCCCCAAAGGCGTGTGCTCAGTAGGAGGACTCTTGATATGGAGTAGAGGTAAGTAATGGGCTATGTTGATGACATGAAGAAGGTGCTACATGTGTGTTTCCAAAGCACTGTACCCATAGAAATAATTCTAGCCATGGGGTCTTTTGAAAAGGATGACGCATACCCCAGAACAAAGAAGATGCTCTCTTGGGCATTTGAGTCCCACATTGATGAGCCAGACTTTGAAGTCTATCAGGGGGCACTCATAACATTGCTAGAATCTAAGGGGGTCAATCCCTTAGTGAATGCTTAGGAGCTCTTAGATGAGCAAGTTTGCAATGCACTTAACAAGGTCATGGTTGAGACTAAGGCTAGACTCTTCGTGTGAAATGATAGGATAAGAGTCTTGGAGGAAAAACTAGGGAAGAAGGAAGAGGAGCTGGCGGAGAAGACCCGAAGCCTAAAGCAAGAAGAATTGATCAATGCATAACTAAGGTGTGAGTTAAAGGAAGAGAAGATAAAGGTGTAGGAAGTGTACAAGAAAATAGAGTCTATCAAAGGCACCATCTTTTTGAAGCACCTAGACTTAGCGCCATCGCATTGTAAGTACTCGTCCCTTCTGGAGTGTATAGAAGATCTAACACACATCGTCACTATGGAGAGATGACCTTTGGCCCTTGACTCTATAAAATAAGTGGCCACACACTTAAAGGAGGAGGAAATATTGAAGGTGGTAGTGCTTATTGCTAAGTTTAGCCAAGTACTCACAGAGGTTAAGGTCACTACCCAATCTATGGAGGCCACATATGATACATGCACAGATAGGGATGAGGTGGCAAGTTCCTTGGTTGCCACACTTGAAGCATAACTAAAAGATTTTCAAGAAAATAAAAAGGGAATATGGCAAAGAGGGACAAGGTTATGGCCGAAGTAGAGAAGAAATAAGAGGTAATTGAGGCTTTAAGGAGCTTAATTAAGACCCGAATAAAGGAACTATACCCCTAGATTACTAGGAGGATGGATAAACTCAAGGACACGGGCAAAGAGATAGAACAAATCATGGAAAATTTTGTCACCCGGGGAATTGGCCTAAGTTTTGATGAATTGAGCACCTGGTGGGTGAACTCTTCCATAAGGCAAAAGGTGAGGTTAAAGAGTGGAATAAGCTAGAGGTAGATATGCAAAAAGATTTCCCTAGGTTGTTGAATTGATACTCCCCCATTCTTCATTATTTCCCCAATTCTTCATTCCTTATTCTTTATAAAGTCTAAGACTATTCATTGATTCCCTAGACAACATGCATCTTGGTTAAGTCAAGTGTTTGTGAGGATGAAGAAATGTGCTTAGTGTTGGGTGATGTTATACCCCTGGGATATTAACCAAGTAGGAAGACACATAGGCATGCAAGGTCCAGTTATGAGAAAATGCGGTTATGAAAAAGTGCACAAGAGAAAGTTTTAAGGAAGCACATAGCATGCGTGATATGTGAAAGGAGGTTCGAGACTTAGTCAATTTGAGCACCCAGGGAAGAACACGTGAAAAGCATGATTAGTTGCACATGGATAAGATGCCATCCAGCGATAGGTTGGCCTCGATAGGGGCATGCCTTGGAATCTTCTAGAAGAACATCATGAGATAAAGTGGAAATCTTAGGCCTGGAGAAGCATGCTCGCATGAAGGACCACATTTGACACTTGGCACCAGATCTGAGGGCACTGGAAGGTGAGTTGGTAGTGTAGGAGAATTATAAATACAAGTTCCTACGGAGTAAAAGGAGACACTAGGAGTTTGATATACATGGTGAGTTTGAGATATAGTATGGGTGGAGCTCTATAAAATTACTTCAAAGACTCTGTTAGTGGATAATTGATTCTAGATAAAATGTGCTAGGCATGGAGTTATAAATTTTATTTTGATAGCTTAGTTACACAAGTCTAGTGATATGCATGATTACGGTCTACTCTCTGTGACACTTTGTAATGAATCAATGAATGTAATGAGGTTACCTGATATAATATATACATGAATATCAATGGTTCTAATGCATATTTCTCTCTTATGAGTTCTCTTTCCTTTCATGCCATGTATGAATGCTTGTATAATTCTTTATGTCATAATATATGTTTTGGATTTTGTTAAAGCACTCGATCTGAAGTGACTGCAAGGATCTAGAGGCCATTTTGAGCCCTATGGTTCTTGTATGTCTTAACTTCCCTCCTAAAAATCTTACACTAATCATAGATGATGTTTCCCACTAAACTCACATAAAAGAGAGACTCGGTACCCACGTGTGCCTTGGGTGAGTGCTCAGCTTCTGCTGGGTGATAGGCTAGCGTGCATGAGGGGGTTCCTTCCTTTTTTTATGGGAGTAAAAATGACTACAACATTTGATGACTCCCAATATTTTAAGATCCCTATTTCAACAGATCCTTAGTGTCTTTCATGAGAAGAGTGCACACAAGAAGAAGTGCAACAGCTGAAGATTCTTTTGAATACATCCAGCTATCCTTGAGAAGAGTTCATTCTAGAAATATCACATGTGCATCTCTATATTTAGCGCACCATGCCCACTCAACTCCTCCTCAAAACAAACAGGTTGCACACCCTATAATGGTGCATCGGCAACCTCCTCCATCAAGAAAATTTACAAAATTTTCTAGAGGGAGTCCCTTACTCCTAGCCATACAACATGATATGCCAAATGACATGCTTAAGAGTATTCCTTACTTTACTGGTGAGAATCAAGTCACCCCTCAGGAGCATATCCAGGATATATCAAATGTGTGTTCACTCTATCTGATCACACATGATGATGTAACAATCAGGTTGTTTGCAACCTCTTTCAAAGGTAAAGCACTTCAATGGTACCGAGGCTTGAGACTTGGATCTATCACCACTTGGGATGAGATGGGAACAACTCTTTGTAATTACTTTGAAGATAAGTCAAATCACCTATCATTGGTGGAGTAACTGAAAACAACAAGGAGGGCACCCAATGAGTAGATGACTGATTTCAACATCAGATTTCAAAAGACTTGGGATAGAATCCCTCTTGTGGTATGACCAGCCCAATGTGCTTTCCTTTATTATCTAAAGGTTCTCAACAATAATATTTCAGTTGTGATCCAATCTATGGGAGGTAGGACTTTAGCAGATGCTTATAGCATTGCAGTAAGGGCATAAAATAGTCTTATTCAGGAAGGAAAGTTGGCTCCTAGAACACCCATGCCCTTATTCCTAGAAATGTCACAAGTGCCCCAACCTTCTATGGCCCCTATTCCTATCTCTAAGAAAAACATGAAACCAATTTCCTCAACATCCTATTCTCCATCACAAAAAGGAAGATGAAGAATTCAAGGACTTGATCAAAAATTTATCAAACAAGGTCATATCATTAGAAAAGCAATAGGCACAAGCCTATCAAGTAAATTCCAATCAGGCTCATGGCCAAGGCAATCAGCCTTGGCAGAATCAATATGGAAATCAAAGATACGTGCCTAACCAGCAGAATGATAGATGATATCCTAATGCACATTTTCCCTTACAAGTTGCCCCTCCCGTGACTTCTCTCCTAGTACCCAGTGCAAGTCAGGTGCTTATTCCAATTCAAAACAACTTGGCACAAGATTCATAATGGTGCTTCCCTTATAACATGCCTCATATTCAATATCATTGTGCTAATGTTATGCATGTCCAAACCTTCATGATCTAGAATGCTTCGGATTGTGAACCTCAATGAGTGCCCCAAGCGAGATAACCTAGAAATACCAGAAGCTCTTTAAGAGACAAATTTGATGTTCTTTGGGACATGAGGACTTGTTTGATCAATCAAGATGTAGAAGATACAAAAATACAATGCACCCAAGTTGTAGACAACACAAGATACAAGAAAATAATGTTAGATTCAGGCACGTAGGTTATAACCCCGACAACACAAGAAGATCTTTAGAAGAAGAAGGAATCAAAAAAGGCATCTTGTAGTAAAAGTGCTCAAATTCCTATGTAGGAGGCCCTAGGTAAAGCTCTTTCTGAAGTAGCACCCACCCCTCCATTGGTAGGTTAAGCCTCTCCTTTAGCTAAAATTCAGGCTTCCATGAATGAACAGTCAAGAAGGGATATTATTCTCCAAATGCACAAGATGGGGGGCCTTCCATTTAGAATTGTTGAATAGACGAAGAGAAAAAACATAAACATCACAATGTGGGATGCCTTAACCATTCCATATCAGTGGGATATGTTTCATGAAGCTCTGGTGCAACTCCCATGTGTTGATCCAGTTATGCAGAAGCCACGTGCTTATGTCAACATCTACCAAAAAGAGGAAGAAAAAGTAAGTAAATTTAAAACCCCACCCTTATATATGTCCTTGATTATAGGTAAAAACCTAGTGCATAACTGCATGATTGACTCAGGTGCTAGTACTTTTGTTATGCCTAAGAAGATAGCTGATGTCTTAGGTCTTAAATATAGCTCTTTGTCTAAAGGATTCCTACAACTTGATGGCTCAATTTTGAAAACCTTAGGATTCATCAAGGATCTTGAGTTAACCCTCTATGCATGTCCAATCCTAACAATTACTCAATATGTATTAGTCATTGACCTGCCTCCTTTATTTGCCCTATGTTTATCAAGAGAATTTACTACTAAAGTGGGTGGTTACTTGTCTTCTAATTGGTCTCATATGTTACTCAAGACAAGGTATGGTACCCAGTTTACCATACAAGATGAGCCTATATTTTCCTATCATGTAGAGTCATATGTCCCATCCCCTCTCCAAGCCAATTGTCTTATCCAAGAAGAACAAGTTTTAGTTCCTGAAGAGCAGTCTCTTCCACCCTCTGTTCCAGACCTAGTGCTTGATGAATGGGTGGAAAGACATCACAAATTTGATCCCTATGCTAAAGAACTAGAATCCTATAAAACTAGGCTTGGTACTTATTACATTCTAGAAGAAGACATTATGCTTCCACACACGCTCATGAAAGACAAAATTCAAAATGGTCTATGGAAGTTGTACTTTGATGGATCCAGAAGAAGAAATGATATGGGAGTAGGAGTGGATCTCATTTCCCCTAAGGATGAAAAATTATTCTTCACGCATGGTGTGTAGTTTATATTCTCTAATAATGTGGCAGAGTATGAAGTGCTAGTGCATGGCTTACTCATTACCGAGATGAATATAATTAAGGTGTTGTAGATATCTCGAGGACAAAGAATTGATCATCCAATAGGTTACTAACAAGTGCCATAAAAATATTAAGCTTCTCAAAGCTTATAAACATAGAGTTTGGGACCTCCTTGAATGCTTTGATGCTCTTAATCTGCAGGTGGTTCCACCACAGAATGAAAATGAAGTTGACCAGATGGCTGCACTAGGTTCATAATTTTCTTCTCTGAGGAATTCGTCAAAGGAAACACTTAACATATAAGGATGGTGATCATGCCATCCATTCCAGATAATAACACCAGTTAGCAAGTGTTTGACATTGACACATAGATCATCTAGCTTATCCAAAATGAAGCTGAATTTTCATCAAGTATGCAAGTTGACTTGCATAACAACTATGGTGACTAAGTGATATAGATGAAGAAAAATAAGTTACCTAAAGGGCTGGTCACCTTAGAGAAAATGTTCAGCCTTGATGATGAGTTCAAGGGTGAAGAAAGATACATGCATGCCACATAAGAAGATTGCTCCTTCATTACTATTACACATGGGAAAGAGTTGTTGCTCAGTAGGACTTGTGCGCATGAAGAAAAACATGCCTTCATCTCTCTCTATCAAAAATACAATGATATTTTCTCATGGGAGTATGAATACCTCAAAGGTTTTGATCCAAGTGTTGCTCAACACTCTATTGACCTTGATTCTAGTATAAATCCCATAAGATAGAAGCAATGACCAGTCAATCCAAAGATAAATCCCCCCATGAGAAAGGAACTATTAAAACTCATTGAGGAAAAAATCATTTTTCGTATCAAATACTCTACCTAGGTTGTAAATCTAGTTCAAAGTACACAAAATGAATGGTGAAATCAGACTTTGTGTTTATTTCAAATATTTGAATAAGGCATCTCTAAAGGATCACTACCCTTTGCCTTTAATGGAGTAGATTCTACAAACCGTGGTGACACACAAAGGTTTTCCATGCTAGATGGATACTTAGGTTTTAACCAGATCTGGTCAAGGAAGAGAATCAATCAAAACAACATTTACAACCCAATGGGGAACATATACATATCAAAAAATTCCCTTTGGTTTATCAAATGTGGGTGCCACATTCCAGTGCGTTATGGATGTTGCCTTCAAAGGATACATTAATGAGTTAATATTGGTTTACCTTGATGATATAAATATCTTCTCAAAGTAGAGCACAGATCACATGGCACACTGGAAAAGGTCTTTAAGATATGCGAGAATTTGGGGTATCTCTTAACCCCAAGAAGTGTGATTTTGCGATGGTGCATGGCAATCTCTTAGGCCATGTGGTTTCAAAGGATGGCATCACAATTGATCCTGAGCATGTTTTAGCCATCCTATCTCTTTCCCTACCAGTGCATAAAAAGGCCCTACAGTCCTTCCTTGGCAAGATCAATTTTGTTAGGTGTTTTATCCCTAACTTTGCGGGACTAGTTCAACCCATCACCTTGATGCTCAAGGACATAACCTTCAGATGGATAGTAGAAGGAAGAGAAAGCTTCAACAAGATCAAGAAATATATTGCTTGTGTGATAACACTCATCAATCCGAATCATTCAAAGGATTTCATACTTTATGATTATGGATTTGATGCAAGCATTGTTGTTGTCCGACACAAGAAAATGAACAAGGGTTAGAATAGCTAGTGGCTTTCTTTAGCCGATGCCGAAGGATTATGAAATAAAATATAGTCACAAAAAGAAACAAGTCTTTTCCATCATGTGTGCACTCAAGAAATTCAAAATTATGCTCACCACCAATCATATCAGGGTGTTAGTCTCCCACTCTTCTGTCAGAGACTTCATCATGGGAGTAGAAATCAATGAAAAGAGAGCATGATGGGTGACCAAAATCATGGAATATGATGTGACTATTAAGGCCACAAAGATGGTAAGAGGTAGTGCACTTTGTAAGTAGATTGTTGAGGATGCACAAGCTGAACTTGAAGCTTCATTATTTTTGGATGAAGACCTTTCGCTTATAGAACTTGAATAGAATATAGACCCTAGCACACATGACTAGATGAAGGACATGATTACATTCCTTTCCGAGGGTGCATACCCTCCTGGTTTAAATAAATAAAAGAGAAGACATATGAGGTTACAATATGTCCCTTATGTGTTGATTGATGGAATTCTCTTCAAAAGGAATCTTGATGGCATGTTGTTAAGATGTATCAACAGTGCATGAGAATGAAAAAGTGTTAGTAGAATTTCATGATGGATTCTCTAGTGGACACTTCTCTGCCAAGACTATAACAATGAATATCATAATGACAAGTATCTTTTGGCCTACCTTGTTTACAGATGCACATAGGTGGGTCACAAAATGCAAGGAATGCAATTTATTTGTAGGAAAGAAAAGATTGATAGTGCTTCCCCTCTGACCAATCCAAGTGGATCATCCTTTTGTGTAATGGGGTCTCGACTTCATAGGCATGATCAATCCACCTTCAAGCGCTAGACATAAATGGGTATTGATGGCTATAGATTACTTCACTAGATGGATAGAAGCTGTTGCACTTAATGAGTCAAATGAGGTAGTCATCCTTGACTTTCTCAAGGGTTTAGTCATAAGGTTTGGCATTCCTCAAACCATTATCTTTGATAATGCAAAGGCCTTCCTTGGTGCTAAAATCACTGATTGGGCTCTAAGTCTGGGCATTTACCTGAAAATATCTTCTAACTATTACCCTCAAGGAAATGGTCAGGTAGAATAAAAAAACAAGAACCTAATCAAAATCATGAAACACATAGTGAACATCATCCAAAGACAGTGGCATATAAAGGTCCTGTGTGCGCTCTAGGAAAATAGAATCATAGTAAAAAGGCAATAAGAACATTGCCTTACAAGCTTGTCTATGGAAAGGAGGTTGCCCTTCCTTTGACACTAGAACTAAATTCATTGGTGCTTTCCCAGTAGTTGGAATTGGAAGGCATGGACCAAAGAGAAATCAGAATGTTGGAGCTATTTAACCTTGAAGAACTCAGGAACTCTAGCATGACCAAGCTAGAACAACATCAACAAGTAATAAAGAAATGGTTTGATAGAATGGCTAGGCCTCAAGATTTCAAATTTGGGGACCTAGTTCTAAAATGGGATGCTGACAGAGCTAAGCTAGGGTACCATTCAAATTTTGATGTACTTTGGAGTGGTCCATACATCATCAGTTCTTGCAAAGAAGCTAACTCTTTTGAGTTAACTCATCTTGATGGAGGTGCACTACAAATCCCAGTAAATGAGATTTATCTCAAACCTTTCCATTAAGTTTGTTGCATCATGTTGTATATATTAGAATAGTTTCAATTCCTCCAAGTGTGCTTTATGTACATTGTTCACTTGTACATGGTTCTTTCCTCTTGTGTGCTTCCTGCGCATGCTCTTTTGTTACTTCTAGAGTGCAGAGCTTCTCTCAGCAGTTATGAGATTCAGAACAGAGTGCAGAAATTATTCTCAATTAATCGGAGGGAAGTTTCATGATTGCATAAGTGGAATCCATGCCCAATGGATGCTTCAGGATACTGATATCTTTCATCTAGCAGAAGATGGGCCCCAAAGTCATCAGAAATTGTTATCCAAATAACTCTCCTAGTGATTTGGGTAACTTGCATACACATTCCAGCTCAAGTTATATATTGCATACTTGGCACATTCCTTTGTCTACTGATTTTACCCGCATGCCCTTCCTCTCACATGCCCTCTCACACGCCCTTCCCAAACCCTCTCATCATGTACCTGTGCCTATTACTTTGTAATAGTTGTGCCTTGACCATGCATTCTATGCTCGCTTGTTTGCCTCATTTTCCCCATGCACATCACACGCACTTTCCTTTACCTCTTTCTACTTTCCTCCCATGCCTCTTTCTTCCGCGTGTGCCCTTTCACACCCTTCCTCACGTGCCTTCTTTGCTAATTCATCTTATGACATGTTGGAGTGTGCCGCACGCTACCTATCAAAGCACACCAATAGGGTGCTAAATCCTTGCAAAAAACCAGTGGGTGACACGTGGAAAAAAATGACAAAATAGCTGCACCGTTGGCCTTCACTTAAGCCAATCCACATGTGCCATGTGTTTTACGTGCACCGAAAACTATGAAATATTTTGACAGCCATATATCTTCGCTACAGCTCAGATTGGCACATGCCTAGACTTGTCAGAGAGATGCTAACATCAGCTATAGTACTAGAAATTCAAAATTCAAATTCTAGTAGATCTCGTAGGTGAGAAATAGGAAAATTTATTTCTAAAAATTGATGAGCAAGTCTAATTTTTCTAACCACCTGATTTGGTATGATCTGCTTTCCTTTGTCTTCAACATGTCAAATAGGTATGGGAAAGCATATTTCATGATTTCAAAGTAGATTTGTGGGGATTGAATGCTTCTTATTGGTGGTTGTGTTTCAAATTTGGGTTTTCCCTCATTCTTCCCTTCTTCCTCCATGGATTCATCTATAAATGTAAAATCAAGGCTAATTTTTTATGTTGGAAACTACGGATCCTTACGCATTTTTTCAAGGACTCCATATTTTCTATATTTTGAGTTGCAGACCTCTATGTTTGGCTCTTACATGTGGATATCAGCCTCCTTCATCATTATAACAGCTCTGTGCATTTCTAGAAGTAATAGAAGCATCATTTTGAAACTATTCTCTATCCTAACATGCTTGCATTCCTTCTTCTTTCCTTTTCTCTTGTGTTGTGTGTTGGTTGTGCTATTTCAGGTCCCTTGCAGCTCCATATTTAGTTGTGTTCCATGAGAACAATCTGGTTGATATATGTTTCACTATACTACTCATGCCTAGCCTATTTTCACACATCTTCCCTCACTCTCACTTTGAACTGATAGTGTTCATCCATCTTTTCTAGTGCTATCACCCTTTTATTGTAGTTTCCTTTCATGTTATCCTTCTTTCCTTGGTTCCTTGGCCTCATTAGCTTAGTTTTCCTTCCAGCACTAGGAGTAGAAGTAGTAGTAGAAATAGATAGAGGAACTGGCCTTCTCCAAGGATATGTCCCAAGCACGCAAGGTCTCACAACTTGGGGATAGTTCCATTGTTGTCTCAAACACATTGGCCCTTTTAAGATCCAAGACAGTGTGCAAATTTGAGAAACCAAAAGTACCCAAATTGATTCTCCCTTTATGATTGAGCATCACCGTAGTTTGAGAAAGATGCTTGGAGACAAATAAATTAGAGTGTGAGTCATTTTGTAGTGGGAAAGGATTTAATTGAATCGTCATTTACTCAGGCTTGGCAAAAATGGATAACACTATGTATAGGGTTTGACCTACCCTAACTACTTTAGGTTGTGCCTTCAACCAAGGTGAGAGGACCCATTTTGTAACCCATATTGGTGGATAACATCTACATATTTATAGTATTTTTATTTCCTTTCACAAAATTAAGAGGATATCTTAGAAGGTATGGTCAATACAACGTAGTCTAACTCTCACGAGTTGTCACTTTAGAGGACAAAGAAACCTTCTAAACAAAATCTAGGTTACTAAAGGCAATGGTAAAAACTGATTGCTCCTGCATATTGAGGTAAGGGATGGGTAAATCAATGAATTCCTCAAGCATTTATGAATAGATAGTGAAAGTAGGGGTAGTTCATGTATGGTTCATCTCTGGATATGTATTTTATGGTTGGGAAGTTAAGAAGGATAAAGTTGATTATACCAAATATCTGAGAACTATACGTAAATGTTGATAGATCCACAAGGAAAAAAAGATGAATAGCTTCAAATAGTCAAGATGAACCTTCAACTAGAAAATTGTGCATTTATGAAGGCTCAAAGACACACATATTCACACATTCTTCAAGGTTTTAACACAATAACTCATGTTAAATACTCAATTAAAACTTAAAAACCCCTATTATATCACGCTCATGATACACTCATAAACTGACAAATAATTTGTATCACTAAAATGAAAGTAAAGTGAATTTAAATCACTTATTGCATTATGAAATGAAAGCTCTCTTCATAATGTAATTGTAAATGCCACAATACTTGTCATGAGGATGATATTTTGTGTGATTTCAAAGGATTTCTAATGTAAGACTACAACAGGCACATATCTAACTATTTTAAAATATCTCAAGATGACAATAGACATAACATAGTTTATTATTTACATAGATAACTAAAGGTTTCCCAAATTTGATCGAAAAGGAAAGTTTGTTTAAAATATCAAATTTTTGTCAATGGCTATACATCTGCAACCATCTTGACATGATCAATTTTGAAAGGCACAAAAGAAATAATTGGTTTCTCAAAAAAATTTCCCAGACAATGGCTTCTCTTGGCTCTTCTCTCCTTTTTTATCTCTGACTAAATTTTAGTTTTTGGCATTTCCTTTTCATACTTTTATATCACTCACTTTACTTCAAATATTCGCCCCCCCAAAAAAAATAAGAATATTCTAAGGAATACTTTTTTTTACAAAAATGTTCTAGAAAATGATATTTATGAACTTCATCCCATACTTCCAGGTGTATGAAACATGAGTCTTTTCAATGTATTCCACCTGTGTCTGACTAGGACATCTGGTCTTCACTTTTGGTAGGCTATTTAAAATGTTCCTTTCTAATTTGATTAACAATCATTTCAGATTGATCACTGAGTGTCTCCATATGATTTTTGACATGACACACACTTACGCTCATTTCTTGAAATCCTTCTTGGGCTCAGCGCACTTCACTTCACATCTTACTAGTTTAAATTCCATACATGATGTTTGTCAAATCATCATAATTTACCAGTTATGCTCATCTATACTTTCCTTCATTTTTTAATTTTCCCTTATGCGATCTGAGAAATATCCTTCTCATCTTAGGGGAAAGATTTTTCCAGACCAGAGATATGTGTCACCTTGTGCTATAAAGCTCAACCCTACCCTCTTGCAATTATGTATCTCTTTCCTAATTTTGGGTATAGCAGAATCTTTACAGAAAAATGGCAAAGACACTTGTGGCACATAGCTTGAAAGAAATATCTTTGGAAGATCTGAATCATATCTTTGATCTAAGTGGCCCAGATGAGGCTTTTTTAGGGCCTTGTTTGAAGTAGAATGCACAGGAGACACAAAAGGACCTCTGACATATCAACGAGTCCGCTTAGCACTTTTAACCAGGCTGATCAGAATCAATCCTGTATTCACATCTTTCCAAGTCATGTATTTCCATCTTTTTAGATGGGAGCATATGAAAACACCTAAGGATTTAAAAGATATTGGGTTGAGAGGAGGCCTTAGGTCTCTAGGAAAACCAGTTTTCAATGCCCCTTCTTATGCAACAAGGAATTTGCATCAAAATAAATTCCTAAGGAATCATACATATTGTATGAAAAAACATCCATTGATACAATGCCTTCCATTTCCAACAAAGTGAATGAGTTGGAGAAGAGGATTCATTCCTTGGAAAAGAAACAAGAAGAAAATGTGCCTCTACCACCAAGTCTAACAACAACACTGCCTTCGGGCAAGAGGAAGGGAGAAACACAAACTTAGTCTCTAGTCATCATCTCGGATGGAAAAGAAGTCATCTATTTCTACTCTCTGCTTAAGGGAAACACTTTCCTCAGCTTGGGATAGTAGAGTAAGGTTAACAACCCGGCTATCTCGCACGTTTGAGGAATTTTTCCCCTCGTTCTGAGTGGGAATTTCAACGACCTTAGCCAATTACTTCTCCCAGCAAAAACCCACCTTTCTCTAGGAAATGGGAAACAAGAACTAGTTCAAAGCCTCACATTTCATCTAGTCACCAACATGTAGTATCTACCCCTCCTGTCATTCCAAACACCCCCTTTAAAGTAATCCTGGTAAGTCAACCCTTCATAAGGGGAAGGGGAAAACGACCTTCTTTTCAGGTGGTCTAGACCTCTTGGATTGGGTATCATCCGACCAAAAGAGAATTGAGCTTGAGGAAATTATGGGCCACCTAGGATGAATTTGGAGTCTTTGATGGACATGGGGATGTCTAGGGACCTGATAGGGTCGATTGTCTTCATACAAATAGCACAAGACTCGGCTAAGTTTGTATTGAGGAAGAAAAAACTTTTGAATAAACTTCCCCTACTGAGGGGAAATTATGAAGTAGGACTAAATAATTCTTAGGTGTTATTCTCCTTTCGTTGTTTCGATTTCTAATGTATGTACATCTCTTTTTGTCATGGGTAAGGGCCCCTATAGAACCCTATCTTTTTTTTTCTTTGTTCAACATTGCAAGCAATACAAGGATGTTAATAGTTCACATATCTATTTCAAATGTATATGAAATTTTAATCTAATCCACTATGAACTAATACATATTTTTAAATTACAATTGAAACAAAGAAACAATAAAATTTTAGAGAGATAATTACATTTAATGTATTAGAAATATCAATTCACAATATTAGTTCAATGGAGTATGAAAAGAAAATACAAAATGAGGAAGAACATGCTTAAACATGTTCATCATCTTTTGTGCTAGCATCATCCTCCTCTTCATCCTTTTCCTCTACATCTTTCTCTTGTGGTAATCGAACACATAAGCATCATATCTCTGGAATAATTCATTTACTTCATCCTCGTTAGGTCCAAGGTGATGCTAGAAAATCAATGTTTGTCTTGATATTAAGTCTAGACATTGAGCCATTTTCTACTTATATTCTAGTGTCTTGGCTTTTTCAATTCGCCAATGTTATTCTCAATCTTCATCATAATTTTAATAGTTTCATCGGAGAATTCATCGGTCTGGATATTAGTTTTAAATGAATTGAGTATAAAATCAAGTCTTAAGTCCCCATAACTCTTTTTAGAATTGTTCATCACCATGTATTCTAATCTTTGATCAATGGCATCAATTAGATCATCAACCCAGTTTATTTTGACTTCAATCTTCTTCTTGATTCCATTTATGGTATCTAACCTCATTTTTAATTCTTCAAGGGAATATTGACTCCCTTTTCCTCTTATTTGTAAAATTCCTTCTTGCTCAAGTAGTTCCTCAAAGTAATCCGGGTTATGTGGTCAAGCTTGGGGAGAGTTCCCTCCATGTAAAAATCTCATTGTCACACTCTTCAATTATTCCATCAATTTCATTTAATTGACCTTTGAGGTCCTCATATTTTTCCTTACTTTTGTGATAACTTCCTTTCCTTTCTCAGTTAGTTGTTCAACCCAAGTATCCACCACTTGGACCTTCTTAACAAAACTATTTACTTTATCCATTCCCTCAGGGGTATTCACATAAGTACTTGCTTGTTCATGACTAGTTTGTCCTATTAGTTTTTGCAAACATGAACTTAAGGCCTTAATTTTTCCTTAAGTTGCTTCTTTTTCATCCCATCTTCATCCACCTTTTGTAAAAGACCATTTACTGCTTCAGATACTCCTTGATTTAGTTGTTCCCTTGAAGGTTTTCCCAAGGGAATAATTTGAATGTTGTAATCATCATTGGTTATGTCTTTTCTTTTCTTACCCTCAAAAGGAGTTGTTATCTCTAGGGTTCTTTCCCTAATGAATCAAGTAAGAGTCCTTGTGATGGTTTTGGCCCTTTTGGGGCTCTCACTATTTTTGGAAAGGATAAAGCAGTAAGGTCAACTTCTTGTATAGGAAGGGCCACTTCTTCATTTGAAATTAATTCACTGATCCATCCCTTCTTCAAACCTGTTCCAACTTTTGTTTCCTGTGATCCTTGCTGGGGTTTCTTAGAAAAAACTACTATTTGTTGGGACATATCTTGTTCCTGTTGCACCAATAATTATATTTTTTCTTGACCACTTATCCCAATTATCCTTAAGTCAATTTCACTCTGTACCATTAATTCCTTTAGATGCTTCCTTTCCTGATCTGGTACTTCATATTGATTATCCTTAACTTGATCTACATCAAAACTCAAATCGAACTCCTTTTCTATTTATCTAGTTGAAACCATAGTGGCAAGAGTTTCTTCCCCTTCACCCTTTTGTATCAAAGTTTGGGAAATGGATTACTTTCCTCCCAAAACCGATTGAGTTTTCAAAATACTACTTTCATTCCCTAATGATACCTCAAGAAATGTTATGACAGGTTGTTCTATTGGAAGTAAATCCACATTTCCCATTAAAATTTGTGATTATCCACAAATAAAAAATTCATCACCGTAATTATATCTTGTGCCATTTTTATTTTTTCTTCAAAAGATAATTTTTCTTCTTGAAGAATGTCATCACTCTTAGTAACCTCAACAAGAATGGGCACAAAATTTTCTACCACCAACTTAGTATTAACACCCTTTTCCACCAATAGCTCTGGTTTATCCATTTTCAAAATCATTCATTTTGGGGAAGACAAATTCACTTCCTAATTTCTTACTTCAATTTTTAGTCATGAGGATCTCTTTCTAATTCCTTACTTGCTTCAATATTAACCACTAGTGTTAATAAGGGTTCATTAATAGAAAACCGAGTGCATCCAGGTGTGGATTATCCCTCATTAGCATCGATAGCAATCACCTCGGTTTGTACAGATTTACAACCTTATGCATTATTTCAACTGGTGGTGGATTGATATCTTTAACAAGTAGAGCTTTAGGAATTTTCATACCTGGGGTAAGAAACTTACTATCCAATGGATGAGCTGTAGTATTCCCTTGGGAATTGAGCTTTGAATGCATTCCACCTCTTTTTCCATGAAGAATGAATGAGGGATCATGGGACTTGATTGCCCCATACTTGGTAATGATGTATCCTGCTACTTTTGGATGTTATCAATTCTTTCCACTTCTGGGGGATCAATTACCCCATCCCTATTTATGGAATTCTTTTGTATATGGGCACCTACACTTACTAGGATTGGTTGGTAGATGATTTTGGGTTTCTTATGTGTCCTCGCAAACTACTTCACCTCAGTTGTGCTCTCTTTTCATCTTTGTGCGCCTGGGTTGAATGTGACCACTTGAAATGGCTGCACTCATTAACTTTTCAGTATTATGTGGCTTTGGGACAACATTTGGGCTAACCACATGTGATGTTAGACCCTTTCCCTTTTCCTAGAGTGGCACTACAGGAGTAATAGGCATATTTTCCATGGACTTTAAAAGCATTTTTTCAGTTTTCTACCTAAGGGATGACATGGAAGTACTGTCTCTCTAGTATCTATTTTCCACTCATCAATAAGCCATTCATTAGGACTTTTGGAGGGAGATAGAGGGTATTTTCCTCCTAATGGGCCAATTTTATTAGTGCTCTCCTTTATAGGTGGGATATCATCATTTAAGTTTCCCAGATTTCCTGAATTGATTGAGGACTCTTGTATTTTTTACTGACAAGTCAATATTCATCTGAACCAGCCAATTTACCATTCTAGTCATGACATTGGTTATCCTCATGTAGAGATCATCATATTCCTCTTCATTCCAAACTGCAGGAGCTATAGGTTGAATTTCTATCTTCTGATGAATGTAGAATTTACTCACTGTGTGTAAGTCATCTACAACCCCCTCTAGATTGACTATAATTTTTAAGTATACCACTTATGATAAATTCATTCTTATAAAATCTATCAACCTGACTTTTTCTTTGTCCCTACAATTCATCTAGTAGTCCTCAAAGTGAGGCTCATGCTCAAAATTGTTAGCAACATTGTTAAATACCCACCGAATGTCATAATTGGCTCTAGCCTCAAATGTCTCCATGGCAAAATTCTTCATTTCTTCTCCAATTAGTCTAGCCTTTATAATGGAAGGGCATGAATACCTTCCAATTATGATAGGGAATTTGAAATTTTTTTGTGCCTCCCAGTAATTAACTTGTGCACAAGCACTAGTTGCCTTACCAATTCACATAAACACAACTTGTCATTAACATACCTAGGTAATTTAAAAGGTTTTCCCTCAAAACCACTAACCCTAATATAAGTGAACTTCTTATACTGAATGAAGTAGCACCCATACTCCATAATCACTTTCCTTGCATGCTCAAACATTCTGTACTGTCCCCATTCTAGTTTGAACAAGAAAATAATCGGGTGCAAATAAAGCATCATTTACCAATCGACATTTCCACTCTAGTTGGTTAACTATAATTGAGGGAAAATTTCATGCATTGGGAACTTTTTAAAATCAACACGTGGTGACAATGCTGGAAATCATCTGTACACTGCAACATTATAAATCAGATATGTCATCATATAGAACTCCAACTCTGTAGTATCCCCTATCTCAATCCTTTTTACCAGAGTAATCATATGATCATGGATTACATCTGAAATAAAGGTGGCCCAACAAATATTTCCTTTTCTCTCAAGAATAATCCATATAAATGTGGACATCCACTCTTTAAACTCATTTGTAGTTTCCATACTTGTCATTCGACTCAAAAGCATAATGATATCCTCAACCTCCTCAACAAATTGTGCCCTAACCAACCTTTTGGGGATTTTAGCTGATGCCTTCCTCTCTGTAAGGATCCATTATGTGTTTATCATTTTGGCATAATCCTTCTTCTTTGTTTCATAGTCCTACAAGGCTAGTTTGATGCCAATAGTAATTGGTTTAGTAATTACAGGTAATTTCAGTAATACTCTAATGGCTTTTGGTGTCAATGTCAGCACCATATCCCCGCCTCCCGTCTAATACTTCCCTCTTCTCAGAGTCATAATTCATGGCACAAAACCATACTAATTCTAGGCATTGAACAGAGGGTGGGATGGCACCCATTGAGGTGATGTGGCTATCGTGAATTTCCTTTAAAGATTCACTCAAATGAGAACTATTTAATATTTGATGAAAATCATTTAAGTCGACACTCATAAAATTTGTGTTTGTTACCTTTTCTAGGTAACTCATGACCCCTAATGTAATAAAAGAAGAAAATGGCATAGTCTTCATTTCAAAAACCCTAATTTTACTTCAACTATTTTTCCAATAGAACTAGACATGATACACAAGAATTTAAAGTTCTTACCAATTTTCCATAAGCACCCAAGCAATTTTGGACTAAAAAAACTTTCATGCTTCTCAAGTTCACAAATCGAGCTCCACAATAATTCCAATTGCACTTCACTTGATAAAACTGACAAGAGACCATCAAAAAACAATAAAGGATGAATTTTTCATATCCCATAAGGCCCTTAGTTCACGTGGGAGAATTAATGGTGGCGAATTAAATACATTGTATCACAAATTTGTTAACTCTACATTTTGCAACTTTGAATTTGAGCCGTCCATGTGGAACAAATTTTAGTCAAGAAGACATGGAGGTATCTTTCATATTTTGTGATGCTCAAATAAATTGTGTATTTTTATACATTTTGGCCTACCCATCTGCTTTTAATGTAGGCCCAACACGTGGCTTTACCTGGGTGTCAGTGGGGTAGCGACTTACTTTTATAACTTTAACCCTTTTCAAAACAAAGAAAAAAATTCCAAAGTTCCTTGGCGACCCGCTTCCCCACTTTTATAATAAACAATGGCCATGTGTCCTTTTGCGGGTCCTAGGCATTCATTTTATATTTTCACACCTTTTTCCATAATGTATCAAAACATAAAAAGGCCCACCTTCCCACAACCACTTGATTTATGACAAGTGTACACCTCTTGGGGCTGAAGTAAAAATTTTCTCACGCCACTTCATAGTTTCAAATATCTATTCGAGAATTCATCGGGCCCCGAGACTAATTCAAGCATTTTACAAATATAATAAAAAGTGACAATTTCATCAAATAGACCCACCACATAGCATCCAATTAGAGATGAACACATAGCCACATATTTCAGGACAAAATTAACAAAGGATACATGATCGTGGAAAAAAATTAAATAAAGGGGAAACCCCATCATTCATGTCCAAACTACAAAAAAATTTCCTCACGAAATAAAAGCGTAAATAATACCATGACTCAGGTGATCCACGACCATAGGAAAGGAATGATAATGATACCTTAATGAAGGAATTTTTTTGCATGCATCCATACAAGAACATAGAAAGTGCATCAAACCAGGTGGACTAAAAATTTTAAATGAAAAGGGAGAGATTATAATTGAGCACAAAACCCAAATCGACTCGGGGATGGGTACTCCCTACGAGTGCCGCAAGAACAAAACATAATTCAACAACAGAGACCATGTGCCAAAAATCCATTTGGCCAAAAATTCAAGAATTGACCTCCAAAGAAAATAAACAATATCCAACCATCCAGGAACAAATCAAGAAATAAAAATTAAACCAGTCACCAAGGACCGGGACAAACTGAAATAAGAAAAACGTAGAAAATAGAACAAAACCAAAAACTCGTACACTATACAATGATACGTACCAAAATTATGAGAAATAAGTCAAGGAAATGTTTCAATTGCATGCCATTAACATGAAACTCAAGAATTTCTCCATCTAAATTTTCATGAAAAATGTATGCTTGCCAATTCTAATGTTAATAGAATAAGGATCCATCCATAATGCATCGGACTTTTGATGTTTTACCTTAATCTCATGTCTACTATCCCACAATAGCACAAGATCTCCCACACTAAAAACTCTTGGGGTTACCTTTTTATCAAATAGTTTCTTCAACTTCTCCCTAAACTTCACATGTCTTTGATGGGATTCTCTTCTCTCTTCATCTAATTCAAAAATTTGATTTATATGTGCATCATAGGGACTAATCTCTTGATCCTCCAATTATTGAATAAATTTATAAGAAGATAATTGCATATACAAGGGGAGGAGATCCTAAGTTTCATATACCAATTCAAATGGGATCTTTCTAGTATCTCTTTTAATAGTAATTTGTCAACCCAAACAACAAACTTCAACTTCTCACCCCACTTTTGTTTATTTAATTCCAAGGTCCTCTTGATTATTTTCAACAAATTTTTGTTACTTGATTCTACTTGTCCATTACCTTGGGGATTGTAGTTGGAAGCATATGCTAAATTTATCCCATACTCCTGACACATGGCTACCAAAGGTTTAGCTCAAAAACTCATAGCATTGTCAGCAACTATTTTAGCAGGCACTCCAAACCTGCAAATTATATGATTTAAAATGAAGTCCATGAAAATTTGGTGGGTTGATTTCTTAGTGGGGATTTCCTCTACCCATTTGGTGAAGTAGTCAGTGGCTACCAATATCCATTTATGGCTGGAACTTGAAGAATCTGAAATATCCCCAATGAAGTCCATCCCCCACTGCTTAAAAGGGGATTCAATTGATACAGGCTGTAATGGGAGGGATCCTGAAGCTTTCAATATTCCTGAAAAATGTTGATAGCTCTTGCATTTTCTTACCAATAAATTTGTATCCTTAAAAGTGTTGGCCACTAAGTAACCAACCCTTAAGATCTTATGGGCTATTACTCTTCTATTGAAATTCCCCCACAAACTCCTCCATGGAAGTCAACAATTAATTTCAGGGCTTCGTCCTCAGTGATACACCTTAAGAGAAATCCCTTAGGTTTTTCCAAGCCAACCCATAATCAGTGATGATATATTTTTGGGAATCCAATCTAAGTGCTCTCTTTTTATTTTTTCTTAAATACTCAGGGCATTGCAGATGTCTGAGATAAAAAATAATATCCTTGTACCATTCAAAATTTATTAATTTCTCAAGAATATTCAACCTTTCTTCATCAACCTCATTTATCTCAACTATCTATAGATTGATTTCTATCATTATCTTTACCATGACCAAAGCTCTAACCAATTTTATATTTTGGATGTCCATGTCATATTCCTACAACTTATTTTCCCATCAGCATCTCTTACTAGAAATTTCCATTTCTGACAGGATATCCTTGACCATAGTATGAGGGACATAAGCTATGACTTTAGAACTTAAAATATATGGCCTAAAGTTTTTGTGGCTCTAACCAAAGCAAAGGCATGTTTCTCCATGATAGTATACTTCAACTCTTCCCCTTGTAATTCTTTACTAAATAAATCAATTGGCCTTTCATCTCCTTCATCATCCTTCTGTAATAGCACATATGCAATGGTATTATCATAAGCAAAGGAAAACATTTGGAAGGCCTTTTTGTAATCAGGAGCTACTAAAACAGGGGAATTTTTCAACGCTTCCTTAATCCCAATAAAGGATTGAATAGTTTCTTCTTCCCATTTGATAATCTGATCCTTCTTCAACATACTAGTGATTGGGATAGTTAATTCAACAAAGTTGGAAATAAATCTCCTAATAAAATTTATCTTCCCTGAAAAAATATTGAATTCCCTTTTTGGTTCTTGGAATAAGAACTTTGTTAATGGCTTCCACTCTCTCAGGATCAATCATGACCCCTTCTTTTGATACAATATGTCCAAGCAACTTAGCCTTTTGAACCCCAAAATGACATTTCTTAGGGTTCAGTGAGATACCATATTCCTGCACCTTAACAACATATTTTCTAAATGTTTCAAGTGGTCACTTATCTTCCTTGAAAATCTGTCACATTGTCTTGATACACAACAATGAAGTCATTTATATATCCTAAGAATGCTACATCCATTTCTCTTTGAAACATGGCTCTAACATTCATCAGGCCAAATGACATTCTCACGTACACATAGGTACCCCATGGAGTAGTGAAAGTAGTTTTGATTCTCTTTGATTGCTTCACAACCACTTGGTTATACCAAAAAAATAATCCAAAGTAGATAACAACTTTGAACCTGTAACCAATTGCAACATGTTATCCATATTTGGCAAGGGGTAGTTGTCCTTAATTGATGCTTTATTTAAATTTCTAAAGTCAACACACAATCTTATGTCTTCGTTCTTCTTTCGAACAGGTACCAAGTTCGCCACCCATGAAGAATACCTCGTAGGTTGTATGATTCCTCCATCACTTAAATTTTTCAAATATTCTTGCATTTTTAGGGAGAGGAGTGGATTAATTAGTCTTTTATTTTTCCTAAACATCTTTAAATTAGCCTCTAGGGGTATCTCATGCTGAAAAAGGTATTCCCTATATGCTTTCAATTCTGAATACGACCATGCCAAGCAGCCTGTACTTTTTTAACAACTAGACATATGATTTCTTTTCCTCTCTATCCAAGTTTCTACCTAACCATATTTTCCAAGGTTTATCCTTTGTGCCTAGGTTATGTTCTTCAACATCTCTTGAGGTTGACATGTGTCTATTAACAATGCAATCAACATTATCAAAATTTGATTCCAGTGCAACCAAACCTCTAGGAATAGTATTTATTTTTAATTAAATAATGTATTTACCAAGTAGGGTCTCTTTTCCTTCACTTGCACAAACCATTGGTTCCCATTCCATAATTTGATTGGTAAATTCTCCTTTATTTTGCAAAAACCTTGGACATGGGCATCATCTTCAAAAACTTGCCAATGCTTGATATTATTAGGGACAGATGGCCTGGTCAATATTTCAATATCATATTCACAATAGGGGGATACTATACAATTCTCAAACCTAGATCCCAATACTGCCAATTTTTCTGCTACAGTATTGTATTTCCTAT
Source organism: Taxus wallichiana var. yunnanensis (assembly GCA_018340775.1). Lineage (NCBI taxonomy): Eukaryota > Viridiplantae > Streptophyta > Pinopsida > Cupressales > Taxaceae > Taxus > Taxus wallichiana. The sequence goes on from CM031233.1 coordinate 370,960,364, forward strand.
CATGGTGTATTATATTGAAAGAATCAAACATTTCAATTAAGTCCCAAACTGCATGCTTATATTGCTTCATTCTTTGATTTTTTGTTGCATACAACTTTCTAACTTGTTTGACTATCAAATCTGAATCCCCTTTAACAATAATATCTCTGACACCATACTTCTAAGCAATCCTTAAACCCAAGAGTAGTGCTTCGTACTGTAATATTATTTGTGCACTCAAAATTAAGTTTAAAAGAAAAGTTAAACTCCTCATGGCTTGGAGATATCAGGACAACACCAACACCATTACTAGATCTAGAACAAACCCCATCAAACATTAGAGTCCAAGAAAAACAACCTGCTCAGGATACTTGCACTCATCAATTTTATGCTCCTTAAAATCAGCATAACCCATAAAGTTATCAACATCAACGTTTGTGTATAATACTTCATAAGAAGCATTGTTAGGGTCCTCAATGAGGTGTAACATTTTCTTCTCACCATACAACTTCACAAGGTTTCCCTCAATTGGTATGGTTGCAAATGACATGTCCATTTGTACACTTCCACCTACACTAGCTGCCCATTTTCTAGACAATAACATTCCCCACTTAGCAGATGACCCATAATAACCGTAATCATGGTTAAGCATTTTCTGGACAAGATACTAGTTGCACTACCAATCCTTTGACATATATAATTACTGGAACTTCTCTTGAATCCATAGTAGTACACTTCCCAAAATATTTTATTACTTTGATATTTAACTTTTTCATTACCTCAAGAGGCATTACATTACATGAGGCTCTTGAATCAAACATACAGTTATGTAGCATCATATCCTTAATAATTAAAGTGGTATAAAATGGATCAACATCAAGCTAAGAATTAACTAGTGATGTACCCAAATATACCTCATGTGATTCACCTAGTTCCTCCAATGCTTGTGGTACTTCTAATTCTGTAATAATAGAAGGATTTTCTACATTGTTTACACTTTTTCCCTAGGTAATCTTTTCTTCCTTAAATCCCAAATATTCAAATGTCCTTTTCCTATGCTCAGGGATCGTAAGTAATTCCAAAATGGGAAAAGTAAACTTGACTTGACTCAAGATTTGGGCTATGTCACAAGGAATATATTTGGGTAGGATAGTATTAGGAGGAATATTCATAATTTCATCTAATAGTATAGGAGTTTTCACAGTTTGGGCATGGGCAGGAGTACAAGTTTTATTTGGGGTAATTAGGCCTTTTCTAGATGTATCATTCATAGGGGTTTCCTTTGGGATATTGGTAAGAAATGGATTTTTTCTTGGTTGGTGGCCCTACCCCTTTGATAACCTTACTTCTAGTATTATATTCTTTCTCCTGAGTAACTACTGCATTCATCAATAGTTGCATGTCCTCTTCGGAAGGGATTCCTCCATCATATTTTTTAATCATCAAGGCCCTTAAGTATTCAAAATCATGATTAGGAAAATAAAATTCTTGTACCATATATTTTTCCAAAGTATTAATAGGAGGAAGAGGTAATACCGTGAACACAATCCCAAAAATTTTCAATAGTTCGGAACTTATCAATTTAGTTGAGGTTGCCCCTTGCTATGAGTTCTCAAGGAACTCCATCATACACACATCACCATATGCCTCATCATAATTTTTCCTCAACTTCCTTATCTACATCACATGGGGAATGTGGTAAGAAACACCTATCACACCACTCAATAACATTGGCCTCTTCTACGGTAGCAATCCTAGCAGTCAAAGGATCAGGAACCAATCTATTTTCCCTGGGTTGAGGCTATTTATTTCCTGATCCCATGGGACCTTTCCCTATGTCATTTGATTTGTGATCAGATATGGGATGATTTCCAAACCTCTCCCATTGTGTGGCTTGTGTTGACCCTGAGAACTTTGTCCTATCCCTTTTTTTGCTTTGGCTAGTTTTTATGATATCTCTTTAACTACTTCGGAAAAAGTCTTCGCAACCTCTTCTATATCCACACCTTTGTTTGAATGAGGCTTCTTAGGATTGATTAACTTGACACCCTCTCTCTTAGGAGGATTTCCAACTACCTTGATGTTATTTTCTATTTGTAAGGCCATGGTGAAATCCTACCTCAATGTTCCTGGGTTCTTATCTCTCAAGTAATAAGCAACCTTTTTATCAAAAGCATCAGAATATTTTATCAAACAAGACTCATCACTTGGCCTTAGGATTATAGGTAACCTATTCAAGGTTTTTTGAACCTAGTATTGAAATCCTAGACAGATTCATTTGGGTTCTTCTTTATATTTTCAAACTTAGATAGAAGGAACCTGGGATCAGTCTTATCCCCATATTGTAGTCTAAAGGCATTTTTCATCTTGGTCCATGAGTCTATTGAATTATCTGGTAAATACTTGTACCAATCACGTGCATCCTCTTCAAGAGTATGAATGAACAAATTTATATACATGTCTTCAAAATCAATTTCAAAATATTCCATCATATTGACAAAGAGTCTTAAATGCTAGTCACCAGTGATGGCATTATTCCCTTGAAATTTTGGCAACCTATTTCTGACATCTTGTGGCACCATATTAGGATATCCAACCATACCTCTAAAATTTATTGGTCCAAAAGTATTGACAATAAAAGGAGGTCTAGGTGGAGGTTGAGCCATATTTCCTTAAGGAGGTGATCTTATAGGAGAATCAAAATGATAAGGGATGAGGGGTCTTTGGAGCACAAGAGTATAAATCTTAAAGTAAATATCCTCTAATGACTCAGTTTCTTGGAAAACCCTATCAACCTTGGAAGAAACAAGGAAAAATGAGAGGCACACTTTTTAGACAAAAATGATGGCCCCTCTCCAGTTGGGGAATTTAAATTTACATGAGGACTACTTGGTTTAGAATCACTTGAAGACATAGGGTAATCTTCAACCAAAGTTGATCACCTTTGAAAACTAATATCTCCTTTCTTGATTCTTGATTTCCAACCACTTTTAAGATTTGTTTTCCTTCTGAATTTTCTTTTCCTAGTTTCTGGAAATAACTTTCTAGTAGGATCCCTAGTGAAGAAAGACCTTCTTCCCTCCAGCTTTGCAAATATTAATGAAAAATTTCACTTGACATAGGTTAAGACACTGGTAATCATCAAAATTTTAAACCAATTTGGAGTCACCACCAAGGATTCTCACCTTAGATGTGCAAATGCACTATAAGTAGTTTGTCAAATGTCTATCAATACTTAATTTCTATAAATCTTAGCAGATCTGACCTTCCTTTACCCATATTTATCACTATTGATGCAAATTTAGTGCAATAACCGCTAGAAAATGGAAATACTACACAATGAAATTGTGATCTTGCACAAATCTTACATATCTCAACAAACGATGATGTTTAAACAACATAATTGTACTCAAATCATTTAGGAAACATTACTAGGGTTGGTATGTATATAAATTTATAAAAATAATCCCTGACAATAGTGCCAGATAAATGTTGGTACCCAAATTGATTCTCCCTTTATGACTAAGCAACACCGTAGTTTGAGAAAGATGCTTGGAGATAGATAAATCAGAGTGTGAGTCATTTTTTAGTGGGGAAGGATTTAACTAACTCTTCATTCACTCAGGCCTGGAAGAAATGGATAACACCGTGTACAGGGTTTGACCTACCCTGACTACTTTAGGTTGTGCCTTCAACTAGGGTGAGAGGACCCATTTTGTAACCTCGTATTGGTGGATAACATCTCTGATTTATAATATTTTTCTTTCCTTTCACAAAATTAAGAGGATATCTTGAGAAGGTATGGTCAATACAACATATTCTAACTCTCACGAGTTGTCACTTTAGAGGATGAAGAAACCTTCTAAATAAAATCCAGGTTACTAAAGGCAATGGTAAAAACTGATTGCTCCTACATATTGAGGTAAGGGATGGGTAAATCAATGAATTCCCTCAGCATTTATGAATAGACAGTGCAAGCAGGGGTAGTTCATGTATGGTTCATCTCTAGATATGTATTTTATGGTTGGGAAGTTAAGCAGGATAAAGTTGATTATACCAAATACCTGAGAACTTTAAACAAATGTTAATAGATCCACAAGGCAAAAAGATGAATAGCTTCAAATAGTCAAGATGAACCTTCAACTAGAAAATTGTGCATCTATGAAGGCTCAAAGACACATGAAGCTTCACACATTCTTCAAGGTTTTAACACAAGAAATCATGTTAAAGACTCAATTAAACTTTAGAAAACCCCTATTATATCACGCTCATGATACACTCATAAACTAACAAATAATATGTATCACTGAAATGAAAGTAAAGTGAATTTAAATCACTTATTGCATTATGAAATGAAAGCTCTCTTCATAATGTAATTGTAAATGCCACAATACTTGTCATGAGGATGAGATTTTGTGTGATTTCAAAGGATTTCTAATGTAAGACTACAACAAGAACATAGATAACTATTTGAAAATATCTCAAGATGACAATAGACATAACATAGTTCATGATTTACACAAATTACTCAAGGTTTCTCAAATTTGATCAACAAGGGAAAGTTTGTTTACAATCTCAAAGTTTTGTCAATGGCTATACATCTACAACCATCTTGACATGATCAATTTTGAAAGGCACACAAGAAATAACTGGTTTCTCAAAAAAATTCAGAAAATGGCTTCTCTTGGCTCTTCTCTCCTTTTTCTCTCTAACTAAATTTTAGAAAAATTAACCCTCTTTTGGCATGGCCTTTTCATACTTTTATATCACTCGCTTTACTTCAAAGATTTTCCCCCAAAAAATAAGAATATTCCAAGGAATACTTTGTTCGTTACAAAAATGTTCTAGAAAATGATATTTACAAACTTCATCCCATACTGCCAGGTGTACAAAACATGATTCTTTTCAAAGTATTCCCCATGTGTCTGACTGGGACGTCTAGTCTTCACTTTTGGCAGGCTATTTGAAACATTCCTTTCTGATTTTGATTAACAATCATTTCAGATTTATCACCGAGTGTCTCCATATGCTTTTGATATGACACACACTTATGCTCATTTCTTGAAATCCTTCTTGGGCTCAGCATACTTCACTTCACATCTTACTAGTTTAAATGCCATACATGATGTTTGTCAAATCATCATAATTTACCAGTTATGCTCATCTATACTTTCCTTCAATTTTTAATTTTCCCTTGTGCAAACTAAGAAAGATCCTTCTCATCTTAGGGGAAAGATTTTTCTAGACCAGAGATATGTGTCACCTTCGGGCTATAAAGCTCAACCCTACCCTCTTGTAATTATGTATCTCTTTCCTAATTTTGGGTATAGTAGAATCTTTACCAGAAAAATGGCAAAGACACTTGTGGCACACAACTTGAAAGAAATATCTTTAGAATATATGAATCAAATATTCAATTTGAGTGGCCTAGATGAGGATTTTGTTAGGGCCTTGTTTGAAGTAGAATGCACAAGAGACATAAAATGACTTCTGACATATCAACGAGGCCGCTTAGCACTTTTAACCAGGCTAATTAGAATCAATCCTGTATTCACATCTTTCTAAGTCATGTATTTCCATATTTTTAGATGGGAGCATATGAAAACACCTGAGGATTTAAAAATATACTAGGTTGAGAGGAGGCCTCAGGTCTTTGGGAAAACCAGTTTTCAATGCCCCTTCTTATGCAATGAGGAATTTGCATCAAAATAAATTCCTAAGGAATCATACATATTGTATGAAAAACCTCCATTGATACGATGCCTACCATTTCCAACAAAGTGAATGAGTTAGAGAAGAGGATTCATTCCTTGGAAAAGAAACAGGAAGAAAATGTGCCTCTACCACTAGGTCCAGCAACAACACTACCTTCGGGCAAGAGGAAGGGAGAAACACAAACTTAGTCTCCAGTCATCATCTCGGATGGAGAAGAAGACCAATCTATTTCTTCTCACCGCTCAAGGGAAACACTTTCTTCATCTTGGGATAGTAGAGGAAGGTTTGTAACTCAAGCTATCTACATGTTTGATGCATTGTGCCCCTCATTCTGAGTGGGAATTTCAAGGACCTCAGCCAATTCCTTCTCCTAGGGAAAACCCACCTTTCTCCAGGAAATGGGAAGTAGGAACTAGTTCCAAGCCTCACATTTCATCCAGTCACCAACATGCAGTATATGCCCCTCCTGTCATTCCAAACACCCCCCTTCAAATTAATCCTGGCAAGTCGACCCTTCACAAGGGGAAGGGGAAAACGACCTTCTTTTCAAGTGGTCTAGACCTCTTGGATTGGGTATCATCTCGACCAAAAGAGAATTGAGCTTGAGGAAATTATGGGCCTCCCTAGGATGACTTTGGTGTCTTTGATGGACATTGGGATGTTGAGGGACCTGGCATGGTTGATTTTATTCATACAAAAAAAACACAACTCGGTTGAGTTTTCATTGAGGAAGAAAAAACTTTTGAATAAAATTCCCTACTAAGGGGAAATTATGAAGTAGGACTAAAGAATGCTTAGGTGTTATTCTCCTTTCGTTGTTTTGATTTCTGATGTATGTACATCTCTTTTTATCATGGGTAAGGGCCCCTATAGAACCCTATCTTGTTTTTTTCTTTGTTCAACATTGCAAGCAATACAAGGATGTCAATAGTTCACATATTTGTTTCAAATGTATATGAAATTTTAATCTAATCCATTATGAACTACTACATATTTTTAACTTACAATTGAAACAAAGAAACAATAAAATTTTAGAGAGATAATTACATCTAATGTACCATAAATATCAATTCACAATATCAGTTCAATGGAGTATGAAAAGAAAATTAAAAATGAGGAAGAAAGTTCTTAAACATGTTCATTATCTTTTGTGCCAGCATCCTCCTTCTCTTCATCCTTTTCCTCTCGCATCTTGCTCTTCTAGTAATCTGGCCACATAAGTATCATATCTCTGGAAAAATTCATTTACTTCATCCTCTTCAGGGGCAAGGTGATGCTAGAAAATCAATGTTTGTCTTGATATCAAGTATAGACATTGAGCTATTTTATGCTTATATTCTAGTGGCCTGGTTTTCAATTCATCAATCCTATTCTCAATATTCATCATAATTGTAACAATTTCATGGGAGAATTCATCTATCTAGATATTACTTTCAAAGGAATTGAGTAAGAAATCAAGTCTTAAGTCCCCATAGCTCTTTTTGGACTTATCCGCCACCATGTCTTCTAATCTTCTATCAATGGCATCAAGTAGATCATCAACCCAGTTCCTTCTGACTTCAAGCTTCTTCTTGATTCCATTTAAGGTATCTAACCTGATTTTTTTCAATTCTTCAAGGGCATATTGACTCCCTTTCTCTTATTGGTACAATGCCTTCTTGCTCAACTAGCTCCTCACTAAGCCAGGTTATGTGGTCAAGCTTGGGGAGAGTTCCCTCCAAGTAAAAAATCTTGTTGTCACAGTCTTCAATTATTCCATCAATTTCATTTAATCAACCTCTGAGGTCCTCATATTTTGTCCTTGCTTCTATGATAACTTCCTTTCCTTTCCCAGTTAGTTGTTTAACCCAAGTATCCACCGCTTGTAACTTCTTGACAAAATTATTTACTTTATCCATTTGCCTAGTTTTATTCACATAAGTACTTACTTGTTCATGACTAGTTTTCCTATCAGTTGTTTAAAACATGAACTTAAGGCCTTAATTTATAACTTAAGTAACTTATTTCTCATGCCATCTTCATCCACATTTTTTAAAAGACCATTTACTACTTTAGATACTCCTTGATTTATTTTTTCCTTAAACGTTTTCCCAAGGGAATAATCAATGTTGTAATCATCATGTGTTATGTATTTTCTTGTATTACCCTCAAAGGAGTTGTTATCTCTAGGGTTCTTGACACGATGAATCAAGAAAAGTCCTTGTGATGATTCTGGCCCTTTTTGGGGCTCACACTATTTTTGAAAAGGATAAATAAGTAAGGTCAACTACTTGTATAGGAAGGGCCACTTCTTCATTTGAAATTAATTCACTGATCCATCCCTTATTCAAACTTGTTCAAATTTTGTTTCCTTTGATCCTTGATGGAGTTTATCAGGAACAAATACTATTTTCTTGGACATCTCTTGTTCCTATTGCACCAATAATTCTATTTTTTCTTGACCACTTATCCCAATTTTCCCTAAGTCAATTTCACTCTATACCATTAATTCCTCTGGATGCTTCATTTCCTGATATGGCACTCCAGATTGATTATTGTTAACTTGATCTGCATCAAAACTCAAAGGGAACTCCTTTACTATTTTTCCATTGAAACTATGGTGGCACGAGATTTTTCCCCTTCACCCTTTTGTATCAAAGTTTGGAAAATTTATTCATCTCCTCCCAACACTGGTTGAGTTCCCAAACTGCTACTTTCAGCCCTAATGATACCTCAAGAAATGTTATGGGAGGTTGTTCTATTGGAAGTGAGTCCACATTTCCCATTGAAAGATGTGATTCTCCATCAATAAAAAATTCCTCATCAATAATTATATCTTGGGCCATTTTTATTTTTTCTTCAAAAGACAATTTTTCTTCTTGAAGAAGGTCATCACTCTTAGTAACCTCAACAGGAATGGGCACAACAATTTCTACCACCAACTTAGTATTAACACCCTTTTCCACTAATAGCTCTGGTTTATCCATTTCAAAAACCATTCATTTTGGGGAAGACAAATTCACTTCTTGATTTCTTACTTCAGTTTTTAGTACAAGAGAATCTCTTTTTAATTCCTTAATTGCTTAAATATTAACCATTGGTGTTAATAAGGGTTCATCAAAATAAAAATTGAGTGCATCTAGCATGGATAATCCCTCATCAACATCTATAGCAATCACCTCAATTTGTACATTTACAACCTTATGCATTGTTTCAACTGGTGGTGGATTGATATCTTTAACAAGTAGAGCTTCAGGAATTTTCATACCTGGGGTAAGAAACTAATTGTCCACCAGATCAACTATAGTATTCCCCTAGGAACTGAGCTCTGAATGCATTCCACCTCTTTTCCATGAATAATGAATGAGGGATCATGGGACTTGATTGCCCCATACTTGGAAATGATGTATCTTGCTACTTCTGGATGTTATCAGTTCTTTCCACTTCTAGGGGATCAATTACCCCATCCCTGTGTTTGAACTTATTTGGTGTATGGGAACCTACCCTTACCAGGATTGGTGGTGGATGATTGGGTTTGTTGTGTGTGCTCTCAAACTACTTCATTACGGTGGTATTTTTTTCATCTTTATTCAGACCTAGGCTAAATATGACCACTTGAAATGGCTATACTCATTATATTTTTAGTACTATGTGGATTTGAGACAATATTTGAGATAAACACATGTGATGCTAGACCTTTTCCCTTTTCTAAGAGTGGCACTGCAAGAGTAATAGGGGAATTTTCCATGGAATTTAAAAGCATTTTTCAATTTTCTGCCTAAGGGTTGACTTGGAAGTACTGTCTCACTAGTAGTTGTTGTCCATTCATCAATAAGCCCATCAGTAGGCATTTTGGAGGGTAATAGAGGGGATTTTCCTCCTAATGGGTCAATTTTATTAGCACCCTCCTTCAGAGGTGGGATATCATCATTTAAGTTTCCCATATTTCTGAAATGATTTAGGACTCTTGTATTTTGTACTGACAAGTCAATATTCATCTGAACTAGCCAATTTACCATTCTCCTCATGACATTGGTTATCCTCATGTAGGGATCATCAGACTCCTCTTCATTCCAAACTGGGGGAGCTATAGGTTGACTTTCTATCTTCTGATCAATGTAGAATTTACTCACTGTGTGTAAGTCATCTACAACCCCCTCTGGAATGACTATAATTTTGAAGTCTACCACTTGTGATAAAGTCATTCTTGAAAAATCCATCAATGGATGTCTTATTTGTCACTACTGATTCATCCAAAGTAGTCCTCAAAGTGAGGCTCGTGCTCAAAAGTGTTAGCAACATTGTTAAATACCCACCAAATGTCATAATTGGCTCTAGCCTCAAATGTCTCCATTGCCAAATTCTTCATTTATTCTCCAATTAGTCTGGCCTTTATAATGGAAGGGAATGAATACCTTCTAATTTTGATAGGGAATTTGACATTTGTTTTATGCCTCCCAACAATTAACTTGTGCACAGGAACTAGTTGCCTTACCAATTCACATAAACACAATTTTTCATTAACATACCTAGGCAATTTAAAAGGTTTTCCCTCAAAACCACTAACCCTGATATAAGTGAACTTCTTATACTGAATGAAGTAGCACCCATACTCCATAATCACTTACCTTACATGCTCGAACATTCTACGCTATCCCCATTCTTATTTAAACAATAAAATAATTAGTGCAAAGAAAGCATCATTTACCAATCTAACATTTCCACTCCAGTTGGTTAACTATAATTGAGGGAAAATTTCATGCATTGGGCACTTTTTAAAATCAACGCATGGTGACAATGCTGGAAAATGTTTGTGTTGCAACATTATAAATCAAATATGTCATCATATAGAACTCCAACTCTGTAGTATCCCCTATCTCAATCCTTCTTTGCCAGAGTAATCATATGATCATGGATTGCATCTAAAATAAAGGTGGCCCAACAAATATTTCCTTTTCTCTCAAGAATAATCCATATAAATGTGGACATCCACTCTTTAAACTCATTTGTAGTTTCCAAACCTGCCATTCGACTCAAAAGCACAATGATATCCTCAACCTCCTCAACGAATTGTGCCCTAACCAACCTTTTGGGGATTTTAGCTGATGCCTTCCTCTCTATAAGGAGCCATTGTGTGTTTATCATTTTGGCATAATCCTTATTCTTTGTTTCATAGTCCTGTAAGGATAGTTTGATGCCAATAGTAATTGGTTCAATAATTATAGGTAATTTCAGTAATACTCTAATGGTTGTCGAGTGTCAATGTCAGCACCACATCCCCACTCCCATCTAACACTTCCCTCTTCTCAGAGTCATAATTCATGGCACAAAACCATACTAGTTATGGGCATTGAATAGAGGATGGGATGGCACCCGATGAGGCGATGCGGATATCACAAATTTCCTTTAAATATTCACTCAAATGAGAACTATTTAATATTTGATGAAAATCATTTAAGTCGACACTCATCAAATCTATGTTTTTACCTTGTTTAGGTCACTCGTGACCCGATGTAACAAAAGAAGAAAATGACATAGTCTTCATTTTAAAAACCCTAATTTTACTTCAACTATTTTTCCAACAGAACAAACATGATACATAGGAATTTTATTTTCTTACCAATTTTCCACAAGCGCCCAAGCAATTTTGACTCAAAACAACAACTTTTATACTTCTCAGGTTCACAAATCGATCTCCACAATAATTCTAATTGCACTTCACTAATAAAAATGACAAGATACCATCAAAATAATAATGAAGGATGAATGCAGTTGTATCCCATAAAGCCCTTGGTTTGCATGGGATCATTAATGGTGGTATAATTAAATACATTATATCACATTCATTAACTCTAATTTTTACAAATTTGAATTTGACCAGTCCACGTGGAACATATTTTAGCTTAAGTGGGCCTGGGGTATCTTTTGTATTTTGTGATGCTCAAAGAAATTGTGTATTTTTACACATTTTTTCCCACCCATCCACTTTTGATGTAGGCCCAACATGTGGATTTACCAGGTGTCGTAGAGGGTAGACTTAATTTTACAACTTTACTTCTTTTCAAAACAAAGTTGAAATTTCAAATTTCCTCGCGACCCACTTCCCCACTTTTATAATAAAAATGGCCATGTGTCCTTTTACGGGTCCTAGGCATTCATTTTATATTTTCACACCTTTCACCATAATGTATCAAAACATAAAAAGGCCCGCCTTCCCACAACCACTTGATTTATGACAAGTGTACACCTCTTGGGGCTAAAGTAAAAATTTTCTCATGCGTTGCTTCATAGTTTTGAATATCCAATTAGAATTCATCGGGCCCCAAGACTAATTCAGGAATTTTGCAAATATAACAAAAAGTGACAAGTTCATCAAATAGACCCACCACGCTGCATCCAATTAGAGACGACTATCCATAGATTTCAGGACAAAATTTACAAAGGAGACATGATCATGGAAAAAATAAATGAAGGGGAAACCCCATCATTCATGCCCAAACTACAAAAAGTTTCCCCACAAAAATAAAAATGTAAATAATACCATGACTCAATGTGATCCATGACCATAGGAAAGGACTGACAACGACACCTCAATGAAGGAAAAAAATTCACGCATCCATACAGGAAGACATAAAGTACATCAAATCAAGTGGAATGAAAATTTTAAATGAAAAGGGTGAGATTATAATTGAGCGCCAACATGATGTATTATCACCTAAATCCATATTTGAGTCTTTTGATCTAGCCTCCACTAGCATATAAATACCTTCTTTCAAATTGTGAGATGATTCCTTTGTTCTTGATCTGCCATGAAACATCTCACCCTCGGGGAATATCACCTTCTTATGCTCAACTCCATTCCATCACCAAAAACATATGTTTCCCAGGAAAATAAACCTATGTATGACCCTAACATAGGATATCTTATCTCCTATGGACAAACGTATATTAAAAAGAATCTTTTTATAGTGGTATTGAAAATCCATAATCCAATTTGATTAATTTACATCATGCAAGCCCATTTACATCAAATTTTAAATCCCTTAATAACCCCAATTTCACATGTATGTATCTCGTCGTTGAAATGCGTGGAAAGTTTTTGGCTTTAGACATTATGAACAAGGAACACATGAAAAACCTAACTTGCGCACTCTCAAACCATATGAGAAAAATAGTTTGAGCTATATAAAATCCACTCTGGAAGTAACTGGAGGTACTTAATGTGAAAAAAAATCTGATTCTTGAACTAGACTGTTACCATCTACCAAGCCTAAGGATTCTATAGATACAAATGATATTGTACCTATCCCACCAAACTTTGTTTTTAATCAATACTATATCCTTAAGACCACTCACCTATCAATCAAGTCACTCCATAAAACCATTACCAATTATTTTTCCACAAATAATTGAAGAAGATTCACTTGTGATAGATATCCTTCAATGTCAGGACAACCAAGAAATCCTCTCTCACATGGGAGATGAAGATTGTTATCTCTAGAAATCCCTATCATCTGAAACTTCCACTCTTATCAATGAAACCACACTCGATATTAAAATTTGAACCTTTTAGGATCCCTACATAGTCAAAGTCAGTAAAAGTCTCAATCCACAAGAATTTCATGATTTCACAATATTCCTAATAAAATATCATCAAGCATTTTCCTAGTCATATAGTGATATGCCCGGGATCAACCCCAACATTTTTGTACATAACATAGTCACATATCTTGATGCCAAGCCAGTCAAACAAAAACTCTGCAAGATGCACCCTCACATAGCTCTCCTTGTTAAAGAAGAATTACAACGTCTCTTAACTACTAATTTTATCATACCTATTGACTATCCTCAATGGGTTTCCAATATTGTTCCCATAACCAAAGCCTTAGGAAAAATCTGCATTTGCATGAATTTTAGGGATCTCAATCTTGTTTGTCTAAAAGATGATTTCCCTCTTCCAAACATAGATCATCTCATCAACCTAACAACGGGCCATGAAATTATTTCCCTTATGGATAGTTTTCTAGTTAATAAAATTATCATTACACTGATGATCCATGCAAAACATCTTTTATCACCACCGGGAATTTTTGCTCTTGTTTCATGCCTTTTGGGCTTAAAAATGTAGGGGAAACATATCAAATTGATATCACATATATATTTCATGATATTATTAAAAATTGTTAACGATTACATCGATGACCTTCTTAGGAAGTCTAAATCTCAAAAAAACCATCTTGAAGTCCTAGAATTGATCTTCACTCACCTTATTCAATTTTTCCTTTTTCTTAATACTAAAAGTGTTTTCTTTGATGTTCTCACTAAATGTTTTAGCATTTATCCTATCTATCTGGGAATTGAAGTCAACCCCACCAAATTTATGCCAATTATATAAATTCCTCCACCTTCCAATCTTAAGAAACTGCATAGCCTTCAAGGAAAATTATATTCCATTCGACGATTTATATCACAAATCTCCAACCTTTTCCAACCCTTTCATCACATGCACCACAAAAATGTTGAGTTTTATTAGGATTTTGGTTTCCAAAAGAAATTAATAAAATTAACTAATATTTATCATCACCACCTATCCTCACTCTGCCATGTGAAGGGTAGCCATTTTAATTATACATATCCACTTCAAAGCATGCCCTATGAGCTATGCTCACCCACCATGGCAACCAAGATCGCGAGAAAGTTATATATTACATTATTCACACACTTCATGAATATGAGACACATTATATAGAGGCTGAAAAACTATGTTGCGCATTGTATTTTGCCACCTCCAAGCTACGACACTATCTTCTAAATCAAAAAACATATGTCATCACTAGTTTTAACCCACTTAAATCCATGCATGCCAAACCTTATCATAATGACCACATAACCTGATGGCTCATGTTAATGACCAAATTTGACTTGGAAATTATACCACAAAATTCCATTAAAGGTCAGACCATTGCTGATCAACTTGTTGAAGCACCCCTTCAAGATAACAAACCACCTCATGAATACTTTCCTAATGAATCCATTAATAAAATTGATGAATCTAAAAGTTGCAAAAAGACTTTGTCCCAATAAAAATGATCCTCTTATTTTACAGAACTAAATATCAAGAAGGAGGAGGATTCGATGTTTTTATTATACCAAACTGGAACATTCCCATCTCATTATCATTCAAACTCAACTTTTAATGCACAAACAATGTAGTCATTTTTGCACCCCACCAAGAACAAGGGAACCTCATGCGTCTCGGCCTATCACCCAGTGGGCATTGGGCACTCACCCAAGGCACATGAGAGGGAGCTGAGTCTCTCTTTTATGTGAGTCTAGTGGAAGGCATGGTTCATGATTCGACTTAGTGATTTAATAGACATGAATAAGCTATAGAGATCAGGATGGCTTCTACACCTCTTTAGTCATAAAAGAAACAAAGCACACAATAGAAATAATAGAACCAAGAGTTTGTAAATCCAAAAATATACTTAATCATTCAAGTAAGGTCCATGATTATACAAGATCAAAAGCGAGTAAAAACATGCTAGATAATATAGAAGGAGATCTTAATGTTACCATGATGGCAACCTTATCATATTCATTCATAGTCTTGTTACAAATTATCACAGAGGGGAAGACCATAGTCATGCACCATGTCTGAATTCATACATGTATTCTCATGAAACAAAAATGTCATTCCCCATTTCCCCATTACAACCTTATTGGAATCCTTTACCCAATTTCATCTCATAGTTCTCGTAGTAATTTTATAGAGCTCTACTACCTCACTTTGTCTTTGTTCTTTTCCAAGGGCACGTGTATAAATAGGCATCCGAGCTCTACAAACTTCTCTACTGACCTCGAGATCTAACCCCACGTGTCAAGGTGTGGGTCACCCTAGGCGCACGCCTCTCCATGTCATGATTAAATTTTTGGATCTTTCTATCGCAAGGTATATTCCTTTAGGACACCCTGTCACCAAGCTGGAACCTTATCCAAATGGAACACGTTCTTCATGTGTTCTATCCTAAAAGGCCAAAAGTGGCTGAGTTCAATTGTTCTTCACGTGGTACACACACCCTGGGTTCTCCAAGAAGCCTTTTGAATACTACCTTGCACACCTTAACTTGTGTGCTTCCTCCGGTCATGCACGCCTACTCGCCTTTAAGATTTGGGAGGTATATTAGGGGCCCAACATTACCCCACACTTCACCTATTCTCTACCCTGGAAACCTTCTCAAAGAATGTAGTACAAAAAGAATGTAATTCCTTGCCTTGGAAAATAATGGGGGGAAAGAATAAAGAAAGGGGGAGAAAATGAATAGGGAAAATTCCCTAAAGAATAAGAAGGGGAAAGTTTTACAGGAGGTTAGCCTCTAGTGTACTCCAAGCGCTGACTTCCTCCTATGCTTTAGTGCAGATGTCACCAACCAAGGTGCTCACCTCGTCGAAGGTTAACCCTTCCCCTTGTGTGTTAATGGTTTCCACCATAGTCTCTAGTTCTTTAGCATGATCTTCCAGGGCATCCATCTTCCTCGTGATGACCTTGTAGAGATCTTTTAGCTGGGTTTTGATTGAGACTTGTCGGTTCTTAATGGCTTCAGATTTCTTTTCCACTTCGGTTATGATCCTTTCTCACTTGGCTCTATTACCCTTATTATTTTCTCTGAATTCCTTTAGATCGGCCTTATCGTTGGCAAGCATTATGCTTGTCATTTTGTCTTGATCCACGCAGTGGTCATAGGAAAACCATGTAGTTTGTGTAGCTATTCTTACGTCGACAAGCACCTTATTATATTTAGCCACGAGCACGATGACCTTCAACTTGTCTTCCTTCTCTAAGAATGCCACTACCTCGTGTCGACTCCAATGCCAAAGCCTTCCTTTCCATGGTGAGGATCCAAATCAAGTCCCCTAGGCACTCCAGGGAGGATCTATACTTTTGTGCTTTGGAGGTTTAAGGTCTGGGTGCTTCATGATAATCACTTGGGAGATGAGCTCCACCTTCTTGTAAAATTTACGTACCCTGCCCTTTTCCTCTTGAAGCTCCCTCTACAGTTGAGTGCTGATTAATTTCTCAAGGCTGAGATCCTTCATTAGCTTCACTACTTCTTCCTTCCTCTTCTCCAACAGGTCCTCCAAGACTCTAACCCTGTCATTCCTGCCGAAGATCCTAGCCTCAATTTCCATGGAGAATTTGTTGAGCGTGTTACACACTTGCTCATCGATAGTTGTTGTGTGTTTACAATGGGGTTGTCCCCCTTTCCTTCAGAAAGCTTTAATACCACTCCTTGGTTAGTCTCGAACTCATGCTCATTGAGGTGGGAGTTGAATTCCCATGATAGCATATTCCTCATTCATGGTTATCCACCCTCAGGGTCAAAGGATTCCATGGTGGTGAGCTCCTTGGTGGGCATGGTACTTTGGAAACGCACACGTAAAACTTTGTTGTGGTCATCAATGTAACCCATAATTTTTCTTCCCCCTTTCACACGTTTACTTCCCATGAGCACACCCTTAGGAATAGTTACCGAAAGATTTGGGCCTTTTGTGCTACCCACACTCTTCTCCCTCTGCTCTTCTTTGAATTCACCAAGCACTAGCTCCACGCTATGCTCTAAATCCTCTTCGACCAGGGTATTGATTATCTTCTCTGCCTCCCTTGTTTCCTTCTCATCCACCTCCTCCTGAGTGAGTTTGGCCATATCTGGCTCCTTGGTACTAGCCCCTTCACTCCTCTCTTTGCTCTGTGCACCTTCCTCCCTTTGGGTGCCCTTCCTCCTTATAAAGATGAAGGCATCATTTGTATCCTCTGCTTCCTCTCCCTCCGAGTCATGGACATCAATTGGCTCTTGATCCACCTCTAACTCTTCCCCTCCATCATCATCCTTTTCACCTAGATAGGCATTTGGGTCATCTATATCTTCAGACCCTTGTTCCTTCGTTCCTTGTTCTTCTTCCCTTGCAGAAAATTTCGGGGTCAAGGATGTTGTCTTTTCTTCATCTGAAGGTTCTTCAGGGGATGGTGGCTTCGCAAGTTCTAGGGTCTTCTCCCTAACCACCATTCTCCTCTTCTTCTAGACGTAGGTACTCGGCCTTGTAGTATCTACGTTCTGCCTCTCCACCGCTCTTTGTTCTTCCTCTTCTTCTTCTTTCTCCTTGTACTTTGGCACTAGCTTTTTCCTTCCCATGGGGTCATCCAGGATGAATATTTCATTCTCTACGTACACATCCTTCTCAAATTTTGGCCTTATGCGTAGGTAGATTCTGGTAGTAGCACTCTCAGTAATGGGTAAGGTCAATAGCTTTACGATGTGTACATCCTGCGTGACATGTACCTTTTAACACATGTGCACTTCCCGGTGTAGACCAACTTCTTTCTCATCTCTCTGTGTTCACTGTCAAGGGTGGATAGGTCAAGTTTTAATTTCTTTGACTCCTTATACCTGTTCACTCCCACCTAGAAAAATTGGGTAGTAAATGAGAAGGGGAGTTTGCACCAGGGACTCCAACTGCCATCCACCAAGATGAATCGCAATGTAAATCTTTGCATATCTTTGTGAACTCTGCTTCTCCTTTCGTCACGGGGAGTTGCTTAGGGATTCACCATTCAACCCCAAATGTGTTCCTAAGGTGCGTGTACCATTTATCCAAGTGCGCCTTGTGCACCTTTGTCATTGACTCATAATTATACTTACGGAACACATCTGTAAGTAAAGGGTCTTCATCGGGATACTCCCATATGAACTTATCGGATGCATCTGGTACCTAATTTTGAGAACAAAATGATTAATAGAATGTTCCCAAATAATATATTTCCTCTATTCTCCATACCGCTTATGATCTTGATTGCTATTTACTAGGAGATATTGTATACAAGTGCCCTCCATGACCTTCTGTAGACATTCAACCATGGCTTTCTCATCACGGGTCCACCTCTCTTGTCCATTCAGCTTTGAAACAAGGTGTGCAACCATTTTCATCACTAGATCACTGATATCTATGACGTCATAGTATCTTGATCCCTTCTTATAATCCTGGGATGTAATGGTTTCTTTAATTTCCTCCTCATCCTAGAGGTCATCTATGATCACGTCCCTTTACAGACTTAGGCCTATAAAGTGTGAGATTAACTGGGGAGTTATGCACATTTTGCACCCTACGAAGAAGAAGAAATATTCATGTACGTGTGTCATTAACCATTGGTATAGGTGCTCAGGATTCCCAAAGTATGGTAACTCGTAAAGCTAGAGAAGCCATGCCTTCTCCATTTTCACCTTGACTACGTCACTTGTAGATCGGCATCCCGTTAGGTGTTCATTTGTTTGTGGGGCACTAGCCAGTTCGGTGCCATTTCATTCATGATTATACTGACCGGTGATTGTAATCGATCACGGTCATCTATCGATGTGGGACTCCCACTCCTACCCTAGTAAAACCCCATCGAGTATTACATCTCTTAGTACCATTCCTCATTGGTATCCAAGGGATTTCTTCTTCTTTCTTCTTTCTTTTCCCTTACCCTTTCCCTTCTTGGATTGTACTGTAGGCTTATCAATTGGTTTTGTGGCTGTCATTTTACCCTTTTCTTTCATTCCCTGGTTACTTTCAAGTTGTTTGAGAGTTTTCTTCGCATGCCCCGTGCCCTAGAGCACAAACCCTAATCTCTTATTTTCTTCCTTCGATCACGACACTCTTTCACAATGTTCCTCACACCCATGAATCACTTCTACTCTGGTTTGTAGATCTAATCAGACTGATTGCGTGTGAGTTTTTGAGATTTTCCTTCACATGAGTTAGCTCTCGAAACCCTATCTCTTGAAAGAAAATCATTCTCCTTGTTTTCACAAAGTAAAATAATGAACTACCCATCCTTGTATTTATATATTTTCCTACTTTTATGCATTAAAGGCTAGGCTACACGACCCATTTGTCGACAATATTTAATGTGATATTTTTCAAAAAAAACGACTTAAGCACTTTTCCTTACGTGCCCAATCCTTGCACGCATTTTTTTCACTCATGCCCATTCCTTGCATGAAAAATTTTCCAACCTTTTGGCACGCAGACAATCCATCTTGATAGAAGACTCTTGTGCATGTATTACCAGATGCCAAAGGCACCTCTTCCATCCTTATGATTCTTGCTTTCACCTACCTCATGTTTTTGTGTTTTTTCTCCTTGTACGTGGATTTCCAATGTAACCTTATTTTTCCACCCATCTGCCTTCTTTTATCCTAATGCATCTTTTCAATAGGGCCAGTTTAAATGGTCTACCAACCCAATCCTCCTGCATAATAACTTCATGCCTCTCTTTATCACCTCACCCCACACTAAATCAATGTGTGGTCCTCTACACAATCATAAGTCTAAAAAAAATTAAATAAGGTTACTGGCACCGAAGGTGCCAAACAAGACAACAACACGAAAGGGGAAAACGTGAAAGGAAAAGCATAAAAGGAAATGCTAAACTAACTAGTAGAACTACCTTATTTACAAACACCAAGAAGCATTATTTATAGTAGGGCTTCATCCTACTCCCATTGAAGTGTCCAGGTAATTTTGTTCCATCCAGTAGCTTGTAACTGGCACGCACCCGAATCAAGGATGTATGAAATTACATAACGACCTAACCAATGCACCTTTAAGTTTCCAGGATGGTGTAGAAATTTTAAATCATATAGCAATACCATCTGGCCAACCTCAAACTATTTGTTTTTAATGTGGCGGTCATGTCATGCCTTTTGCTTAGCTTTTTCAATTGTTTGGCTCCATCTTGCTAGTGAGCGCCTTTCATCCAACTTTATCAATTCATCAATTATCTCTTCTAACACTTGTTCATCATCCAACCCTCCTGCGCACACTATACACGAGAGATGGTAACATGAATTCCACTGGCAAAACTACTTCCATGCCAAACACCAGTTGAAATGGTGTGGCTTTGTTCAACCTTTTATACGTTGTTTTGTATACCCAAAGAACTGCGATACTTTGTCATCCAATCCTGCCTACCCACATCACATATCTTAGTCAATGTGTGACTAAGGATTTTGTTAAATGCCTCTACAGTCCCATTTTCCTGAGGGTGATAAGGGGTAGTCTTGTGATGGGCTACCATGAATTTTGCCAATAGAATCCTGATTGTTTCATTTAAGAAGTGAGTGCCCCTATCACTTGTTAAACTTAATGGGCACCCATACCTGCTGATAATGTTCTCCCACAAAAATCTAGTAGCCGTGGCTGTGGTGCAATCCTTAGTGGGCATGGCCTCTACCCACCTTGTCAGATAATCAGTATAGGTAATAATATACCACGAGTTATTCCTCCGCGTAGCTGGTGAGATTGGTCCAAAAATATATTTCCCACTTTTCAAAAGGTTCCATGCTAGTTATGGGGCACAACGGAATCTCATCCCTTTTCCAAAGTTTTCCAAGGTGCTGGTAGTGGTCACAGGTCTTGCAAAACTCAATAAAATCTTGGTGAATCGTCTCCCACCATAGTCTAGTGACTAGGATCTTGCACGTGGTCACGTTCCCCACATAGTGTCCTCTAGCAATCCCACCATGGGATTCTTCTATTATAGCTATGCACTCATGTTCTAATACACACCGGTGCAAAACCTCATCACGACCCATTTTATACAAATCCCCATTGATCAACATGAAGGGTGTGGTGCGTATGGCTAACCTTTTCCTCTCCAGAGCATTCATCCCTTCGGGTGCCACACCTTCCTTGAGAAAACGACAATGTCTTCTAATTCTGAGGGTGCGTGCCACAACCTGAATAGTTGTGTTTCTAGCATGGTTTCCTCGATACTTTACGCATCCTCTCCCAAATCAATCCTTGATAAATGATCTAGCCCACAATTGTTCTTTCCCGGTTTTACCACCACTTTGAATTCAAATTCCTAAAATAAAAGTACCCAACGACATATGCACCCTTGCAACACTGCTTTGTTTACTAGATACTTCAAGGCCATATGGTCAGTGTAGAATATGAAGGGAGTTGCTAGTAGATATTGTCTGAATTTGTGGAGTGTGTAGATCATTGAAAATGCCTCACGCTCGGTCATTGTATAATTCTGTTCTACTTGTGTCAACTTCCTACTTGCAAAACACAAGGGATGATCAACAATCCCCTCTCCTGGTTGAGCAAGAACGGCTCCCATTGCTGTACTAGAGGCATCCACGTGGACATGGAAAGGTTTATCCCAGGATGGGAATCATAGAATAGGTGCGGTGATAAGCCTTTCTTTTAGAGTGTCAAATTCCCTCTGCTGCGCCTCTCCCCACTGAAAGGCACTCTTGTGTCTGAGTAATATTTCCAAAGGCGCGATGATCTTGGTGTATCCCTTAATGAACTTTCTATAGTACCCAATGTGTCCAAGAAATCCACACATGATGCTTTGGCTGGTAGGCTCCCCTAACCCCACAATAACTACAACTTTCATGGGATCCACCTAGTAAGCCCTCTTTGCATATGATATGCCCCAACAACATTCCAAAAGGAGTTGCAAAGATACATTTCTTGATGTTGAGAGAGATCCTCAACTACTGGAATCTTTCAAAAATCAACCTCAAGTTATCACAATGGTCCCTGACCAATCCATACACTGTCCAATCATCCAAATATACTTGAAGGAACCTGTGGATGAAGTCCTTAAATGCTTGTACCACTATTCACAAAAATACAACGGGCACATTCTTCAGCCCAAAGGGCATGACTGTGTATGCAAAGCTTCCCCACTCAGTGGAAAAAGTTATCTTTTCTTGATATTCCTTTGGAATCCTTACTTGGTGATATCTCAAGAATCCATCCGCACAGAATAGACCTTGCACCCAAAGAACTCCTTCCAAAATATCTTCAATAAAGGGTGTGGGAAAAGGATCTATGATACAAAAAACGTTTAATTCCATATAATCCACACATATCCTAATCCACCCATCCTTCTTTATACTAATCACTATTGGACTTATCCACTTTTATTCCTCCATAACCTCAATGATACCAGATGCTATCATCTTGTCTAGCTCTTCTTTAACCCTTACACGTATGTTGGGATTCATCTTGTAAGGCCTCTTCTTGACAGGGTGTGCACCACCTTTTAACTTTATCCACATTTCACCCAGTGAATTTTAGATGCATTTCAACTCATGGTATCTGTGGGAAAAATTCCTCAAATTTGTGCAAGAGATCAATGATCTTTGATACTTCCTTGTCTGACCAGTAGTCACCAATGACAGCTTCCTTGGGCTCCTCTTCTAAGCCGATGTTAACTTTCTTGGTTTTGAGTGGTTTACTGAGTACGAGCACGCACATGCATCTAAATTGTCAACTATTTCATGTGTGCCAACCAAATGGTCAACAATTAGGCTTTCCATCTCCTCTCCATCAACAACATATACCATCTTTCCTTTCTCCTTTTCAGCACACACACACTCAAATTGTATGTCTTCTAGTTCCTCCTCTTCGAACCATGCTTCTAATCTAGGTCCACCAAGTAAGTTTACTAATCTATATTTCACCATGGTGCAATCCCCTAGAGTAAGGCACTTGATAGTATGGAACGCCTCATTAACTTGTTGCTTGGTACTTCGGTACTCGAATGTGTGAACCAAGTCAGCCACTAACTCCTGCCAACTTCCGTTGGTGGCATGTTTCAGAATGGATATACCAAGTGTGTACACAACCTTGTAGTGTTGAATACAACTTGTGCACCCAAAGGGAGGGTGGTAAAGCTTCCACACCTTCTCCCCAGACCCTCTCACATGCCTAGATGTGGGAAGAGGTAGGTCCATTTCCATTGTAATCCTTGATAGCGGTGGGTATGTTACTTTTCGAGAATCAGACAATGAGCACAATTCTAACTTTGTGCCACTCCAACAATTTTTCACTATACATGGCCCACCATCTTGCTGATGTGTCTATCAAAGCATAACCTAGCATTCTTCATCGCTTGTCCTCCCTCCATTGAGCTTCCATTTCTCTCAAAAAGACCTCAAGGTATGCATCCCTAGAATACTTGGTTATTGCCTTTCCTCCCAGGTGCCAAACTATATGCACCGTGGTTACCTTGGTCACCAATCCTTTTAGATGTCACCCAATCAATTCATAAGTCCCATGCACCTAATTATCACATGCTATACTGGTAGTATCACTGACAAATTGATCATCATCAAACTGGATGACTCCTCCTGTAGGGTGGATGGTCTCTGGATCTCTTATGGAGCGCACATATATTCTATCCAGGACCTCCTCTCCAAGGGGTTCAGTATAGGGGGTGGACTTCCCATCAACCAGTGGTATAACTACCCTCTCTTCCTTGTTTTCAAAGCTTATGTACCCCTTGTTAAACCGGAGATCTATATTATTCTTATAACACCACGGGAGGTGAAGTAGAGCTAGAAAATTATCTACCTTAGCAAGTGCTAAGACTTCAAAATCCCTAGTGAACCTAGTCCCATAAATGGTAATGGTCACATCCTTCAAGACACCTATGGCCATTTCCTTTGTCTTATTTGTCATATACAACACATTTGAAGATGGTCATGTAATGCAGGTCTTCCCATTTGATGTCGAGGCATCCAGTGAGAACATTAACCTTCGTGCCTACATGTCAATAGAGGATATTGTTAAGCAACCATCCATCCACCACTGCGTTCAAGGTAATCTCTTCGTTATAATAAATATTGTGAGGTGGGAGGTTTGCATGCGAGGATCTACCTTTGTATTCTCCATGGCATGTGGCACCTTTTTCTCAACCATGCCCCTAGCAAGGAAATAATATTCTCCTACCTCAGTAGTTTACACACCTCCTTAACCTCATCCAAGTCATCCCTTAGTGCTTCTACTAGTCTCCTTTTCTCATCTTTTCTAGTTTTATCTTTTAAGTATTAGATCTCCCCTTGTAAGCTTTGAATTACGTCCATGGTTTCCTGGTAGAATTTTTTCTAGTGAGTCGGGTTTGGATACTTCTCGTGTACTACTTCTTCTCTCAAAGAAAAGGTCTCTACCTAGGCACCTCCTTTGTGCATGTGTATTCTTCCCTTGTTGTTACCATAATAGGCTCTAGTTCTAATTCACATATTACTCGTGGGAGCCATTGCGCGTCAACCTTCTTAATACTCACCATGGTAGTACCCTTATCCTTTCGGTATTGCTAACTCATATGTTCGTATAACTCTGGGCACTCTTCATACTTATGTTTTTTTCCACACCAGGAGCATTGTAGAAGATCATGGGCATTCGTGCTTATAATGGTCTATGGCTCCACAATTAAAACATGTCCCACGTGGGAACTCACTTCTTCCTCCATATTTACCATGACCACTAAATCCTCCACGAAACCCTCTTCCACGTACATCTCCATCTCTCGCTCTCCATACCCATGGTCATATCCTTTGGAACTACTTTTGGTAATGCTAGTTTGGCACACACCAAGATACATTGCATCATGAATCTAGTCAATCAATCTACAATCCTTGGTGTTATGTGTGTTTGAGGTACATATATTGCAATAAAAGATACATTTCTATGGATCGCACACTAAACAGGGGGCACCTACTTGTATTATGGTCCTCGTGACATATTTCATAGTTTCTGCTATGGTGTGTACCGCCTTCTAAGTACATATCCCACCATTATCCTTTGTGTGCCCTTCTACGTTACAATCCATACACCACATCCCTCCATGAATCTCTAGAACTGTGTTGGCAGATAATTTCTCCAATTTCTTAGCCATGGAAGAAATTTGAGCCTCCAGAAATGGGCTAACACAGTGTCAACACTACCAGCGCCTCAAAGTGTGTAAATCAGCTTCCAATGCTTTGCGGGTTCATGAATGTTTTATGAGATAAAGCCCTCCTAAAGGGTGTGATTAATCCTCCGACAAACCACTGAGAATGTTGTGAAGGGT
This sequence comes from Taxus wallichiana var. yunnanensis, assembly GCA_018340775.1. NCBI lineage: Eukaryota > Viridiplantae > Streptophyta > Pinopsida > Cupressales > Taxaceae > Taxus > Taxus wallichiana. The sequence continues at coordinate 370,985,952 of CM031233.1, forward strand.
GGATATCATAAGATAGTTTAGACAATAGAGTTTTAAAATGTGCATCATATTCCCGCATGCTCTCTGCCATGCCCTGCTAGATTTCTTTGAGAGAGCTAATGCTCTTATGTTCAAACTCAGGTATGTGGAATTCTGCCAAGAACACATTTCTTAGTGTGTTATAATACACAACAATCTATTGAGGGTCATAATTTCTATACCAACTATGTGTGCATCCTTTCAAGGTCATCAAAATTGGTAGCCTTTCGATCTTGGCTCATGATTCCCTTCACATGTCATAGTAGCTTGCACGTATGCACATGCTCTACATCATCTTCTATCCCACTGTAATTTGGTAAGTGTAGAGACATCTCGAAAAAGACTTGAGGAGGTGGCTGAGGCCCTTGCCCTCCCGATCCAGTCCCTTGATTTCCTTCGGTGTTTCCTCCTCCACTGGATCCACTAGATCCTGAGCCACTAGCTCCACCACTTCCACCTCTAGATCCTCCTGTGTTAGGTACAAGGCCTATGTTTGTCATGTCGAACGCTCCCATCATCCCACTGAATTGTGTCGCTGATAGTTTGTGAACTAGTACCACTCCTAGTTGTAGTTCCTCCACCACTTCCTAACGTGCTTCCAAAACCAGTTGTATACGTGCCTTGTCCAAACATTCCACCAAATACTAGAATAGTGTGTGAAGCCATAGAAGTCCCAAACAAGAAATTGTATCTTCTAGGCGCCGATCGGTTGCTTCCACTGATATCAAATGGATCAACTATACTTTTCCCTCGTTTGAACAAACCAAGTGCCAAGGTTCGGTCACTAGGTGGGGTTAGATGCGTGCCAATGACTCTTCTCTCTATGTAACGGACTCTCATCAGAAGCTGCAAGGTTTTCTCTCCCACGCTTACCAAGATGGGGTACCACAAACTATTCGGGTTCCACATCCTCTGTGTGAACCTCAACTCCTTTCCACCATGTCTGGCTCCATAACCCACTTGTAATCCCATGTTGTCTATCAATCTCCTTTTCATGCACTTCATTATACTTGAGCCGTCTCTCCTCCCTTTCCTATTCAGTCGTCAGATCAACCATCCGTCCCCAACCTGGATTCCTCACCTAGCAATTAGGGTGGTTTATCCGGCCATAGGAAATGCCTCTAAACCCATGGTTACCATCAAAAATTTTATCACAAGGGAATAGAACATAGAAATGATCCCTGGGCTCTCGCAAAACTCAAACTCAAAGCAACTTCTCGGACGGAAAATGTGGAAATGGGGTATTCCAGAGTGTAGCTAGTCAATACTCCCTTCCACCAATGATCTATAGCTTTGGTCCATGTTATATCAACATCTTGTAGGTTCTGCTACATTTCTTGGGTCCAAAGGTGTGATTTATAACACCACCCCAATCTATATGTATAAGCCAATAGCCATTCGAATAACTCTCCACGGGAAATAGCAAGAAGAAGCTTTCGTACAACTCATGATAAAGAGTGTCTGCCACCCATCTTCGCGTATCAAACTCAGATCTAGTACTAAATCTCTGAGCAAATTCATCCTCCATGCTTTTAAACCAATATTCAACACTTTCAAGTGTTAAGGACTCCCCCATCACTTTTTTCATAGATCATGAAGTATGTCATGTTCTAATACAACTTTGAAAAGAGGTCCCAACAATAGAAATAAGATGTAGTCATTTTTGCACCCCACCAAGAAAAAGTGAACCTCATGTGTGCCAGCCTATCACCCAGCGGGCACTAGGCGCTCACCCGAGGTGCGCGAGGGAGCCAGAGTCTCTCTTTTATGTGAGTCTAGTGGAAAGCATGGTTCATGGTTCTTACTTAGTGATTTAACAGACATGAAGAAGCTATAGAGCTCAGGATGGCTTCTACACCCCTTCAGTCATAAAAGAAACAAAGTGCACAACAAAAATAATAGAACCAAGAGTTTGTAAATCCATAAATATACTTAATCATTCAAGTAAGGTCCATGATTATACAAGATCAAAAGTAGAGTAAAAACATGTAGATAATACAGAAGGAGATCTTAATGTAACCATGATGGTAACCTTATCATATTCATTCATAGTCTTGCTACAAAGTATCACAGAGAGGGGCAGACCATAGTCATGTGCCATGTTTGGATTCATACATGTATTCTCACAAAACAAAAATTTCATTCCCCATTTCCCCATTACATCCTTACTAGAATCCTTTACCCATTTTCATCTCATAGTTCTCGCAGTAATTCTATAGAGCTCTGCTACCTCACTTCTATCTCTATTCTTTTCCAAGGGCACATGTATAAATAGGCATCTGAGCTCTAACAAACTCCTCTATAGCCTCAGATCTGGCCCCAAGTGTCAAGGTGTGGGTCACCCTAGGCACATGCCTCTCCATGTCATGATTAACTTTTTGGATCTTTCTATCACAAGGTATATTCCTCTAGGACACCCTATTGCCAGGCTGGAACCTTATCCAAATGGAACACATTCTTCATGTGTTTTGTCCCAAAAGGCCAAAAGTGGCTAAGTCCCGAATTGTTCTTCACACGGCGTGCGCACCCTGGGTTGTCCAAGAATCCTTTTAAATACTACCTTGTGCACCTTAACTTGTGCGCTTGCTCCAGCCATGCGTGCCTATGCACCTTTAAGATTTGGGAGCTATATTAGGGGCCTAACAAACAACATGGTGTACAAGTCCTGGAAATATATGGAGATTCACATATTGTCATTAGTCAAGTCAAAGGAGAATTCCAATGTAAAAATGAAATACTTCAAAAATATAAAGTTGTTGCTGATTTTCTCCTTGGCGTGTTCGATCGTTATACCATTCAAGCCATCCCATAATCTTCTAACATGTTTTTAGACACTATGGATTCTTTAGGATCCCTTGTCCCTTTCAAGACAAAAAAATTGAAAGATAAAACTAAGATGTCTATAGTCATTCAATTCTTGGACCATCCTTCACATCAAAATGAGCTACCTTCCATCCACAACATCGACACAAATCCATCAGATCTATGGTACACTCAAATATTTGATTACCTCACAGAATCTAAAATCCCCCTAGACCTATTATAAGGCACTAAACACTCTTTTCTTCAATGTGTCACTCGATTCATTATCATAGAGGTATCCTCTATAAACATAGCTTTGATGGTATATCATTATGTTGTCTCAAATCACATGAATAAACAAAAAAATTAAATAATTCCATGATGATATTTGTGGTGGTCATTTCAATGGTAATGCTATCACCAAGCATATCATACATCTAGGTACTACTGACCTATAATTACTAAATATTGTTGTGGGTACATAAAGAAGTGCATCAAATTCCAACTCCATTCTGATCTTATCCACATTCCCAGTCAAACATTGTAACCTACTTAGGACTTATGGCCTTTCTCTCAATGGGGATTGGACCTCATTAGTGCAATCAATCTAAAATCATCTCAAAAACATCATCCAATCATCACCGCAATCAAAAAATCAGAAAATAGGTTGAAGTTATTCTATAAACCTTGAAAAATATGGCTTATCATTAAATTCATATATCAAAATATCATTAGTCATTTTGGCATCCCACATAAGCTCATCACAGATAATGGAAAATCCTTCAAGAATAAGGAGGTTAAAAATATCTATAATACATTTAACATTAATCTTAGCTTTTCATCACCATGCTACCCCCAAGAAAATGGATAAGATGGGGCTTCCAAAAAAACACTCAACAAAATTATTATGAAAACCGTAAATGATGCAAGCAGAAAATGACCCATTCAAATTTCAATTTCCCTTTAGGCTTATCAAAATAGTATCCATACACCTACTGGCATCATGCCTTATTCACTCATTTATGGATCTGAAGTGATTGTGCCTCTAAAAATTCAAATTCCATCACTCTACATATCTTTAAAGGACTTCATTCCTAATGAAGAGTACCACCAAAATCACCTAACACAACTTGAGTTATTAGATGAAAAAATTTAACATCTCTTGAACATCACCAGGTTTATCAACAATGCATTAGTAGAGCATATAAAAATCATGTCAAGGAGTGTGACTTTAAAATTGGTGACCTTGTACTTAAGGAAAATCAAAATGTAACTACATTAGAACAAAGTAAACATGGAAATTTTACCCCCAATTGGATTGGTCCATATATTATTACTCACAAGTATGGGTCAAGAGAATATCATCTCGCTTATCTTGATGGGGAACTTGAAGTGGAACCCTTAAATTCTCTGCACTTGTAGCCTTTCTAATATTAAATGATTAATTATCATGATAACAATTTCTATCGAACATTACCCTTTGTTGCATGAGCTCTTAATCCATTCCGTCATTCTTTCTTATCATTATTACATGGGGCATATGGATGTAGTTCACCTATATAGTTATCCCTTAATAAACAATTTATTAGGGTATTTCTTTCAACTTAAACAAAGTAAAGTATACACATATGGATGTTTCTTATTAAATTCAAAAAGAGATAGACTAATCCCTCGAAGGAAATCTATTCAAATATCATATTGTCAAAAATAAAAAGAAAAGTAGACTGATCCTCAAAGGAAATCTACTTATAAAAATCATGGACCAATCCCATGAAGGATGGCCATTTAATTCAAGACTAATAAAAATGTAGACCATACCCTTGAAGGATGGCCACTCATATATATAAGGCTTTCTATAGTGATCAACCTTTAAAATACAAAGCATCTAGGAAAGCTTCCCGCATTGATTAGCTTTCCCATAAGTAAGCTTCCCGCACTGACCAGTTTGCTTCAAAAATCTTATTTAAAAAGTTGGGGCATTGATTCCCTATAAATTCGTCAAAAAGGACAACCTTCCTGCCCTACAAAGGCATACATCCATACAATCATTGTGTTCCTTTTATTGTCACAATTTTTTAATCCAAATCCATCATAACTTGCATAAAATGTCTAGTGACAGTCTCATTTAATGTTTTTAAAGGCTACAAGTGTAAATGATATCAAAACACCTAATATATTCTAAAAAAACTCAGTGGGGTGCTCTTTCCACTTTTACTTCATTTTTATTTAGTTATATTTCCAATTTTAACACACTTAGAATGGTTACTATTTTCAAATCATAATTAGACATCAAAAATCATGAAGCATACATCCAACGCATATGGATATTGAGATAAACTAACAAAAAGACCCAACATCATCGTCATCATAGATAAAATCATGTATACAAATGACCATATCATCCATGTAAAATAAAAAGGGCTTCTATGAGCCTATCCATACAAAATAAATATCACTATAAATATATCAAAGTCTCAAAAACCCTCATAAATGTCTCATGTATATATAAAATGGGATTCTATGAGCATGAAATATCACATCGTAAAATCAACATCTCCTAATATAGTACTAGCTATGGCTTCTCTTGTAGGAGAAGGAGTATCACCTGCTACATCTCTCTAAACATCACAATCATCTCCTCTATCACCTCCTCTTCTTCTCTCGACCTTTGAGGTGGATGACCCACACTCATTGTGTTATCACCAAGCTTCACTACCACTTTGTGGTTCCCCCAGGTGGCTAAGTGATCAAAATAAAGAATGTCACGTGGTACTTATTGATGATTATGTTAACATAGTAATCATGATTTGTACACACGGTCTCATAATGTGCCACAAATAACACACAGGTGCCAAGGATGCCCTTCTCTTACAAGCCATGGCTAATAAATATATACCGAGATATGGAAGGATTGGTAATCCCCATGGCCTTCCTCGAGTGTATCCCTCTAACTCTTGTATTTAACCCTATCGGTAGAGACAAGTACAAGATGCTCTTATAAACCATCACGCTTTGTAATCAAACCATCACACTCGGCGATGAGTGTGTCCCGAAAGCCCACAAAATCATGTCACTCTCTCCGAGTGACATCCCTCTCGATTGTCACTGCCGCAACTATTTTAGTCACAACATCATCACCCTCCACTCTCTCCTCCTCTACCTCGGGCTCCTGGGCTTCTCCTCTCGCTCAATCCCTCACACGTCTAACTACTGTGTGGCTCTCTCTACTTCCATAGTCCTCTCAAAATCCCTAAAAGAATGGGAACATAAAGCACAAAAATCTAGAGAAAATTTTGTATCAACAATAGAGGCCATTTTCCATCCTCTTTTGGACCCATGGTACTCGGTTGATCCTCAACAACTACATGCCTCACCACAACAACCTATGCGGTATCTGTATCCCCATCCTCCCGCATGTACATAACTAGATCTGCACTAATACTATGAAATAAGCCAAATTGTCTATGAACCTAGCTGAAGTATAGTAGCTCATCCTCCCGACTATCCAACCTGGACCAAAATGTCTGTTGTAAACCCAATAAGTTCTTAGGAAACTCAGGCCAAGCATAGAAACCCACATACGATTACTAGATCATGTCACCAACATCTAACCACAATATCAAATCAATGTAATAGATATGCACCTTGTCCTTCCTCTCCCTATCAAGATTGACACTGCACATCATAAAATCTAAGTGCCTCACATCAATAACACCTGACAATCCCAATGGATGAGCAATGACAATGTGATCATGAGCCTAACACTACATTTGCAAGCTAACATCATTGCCATATCACTTTTGGGTTGTCTAAGACTATAGATTTATATTAGTATGTGCCAATAATGTACGATCCCACTCAAATATCATATGATCCTCCATCATCTCGGTGAAAACCCCTGTCATCATCTATGGGAATATCCCACCTCCTAAATTGGGCAGTGAAAAGAATGAAATTCCAAAATCATCATGATCATCCGTGGACAACCATCTCTCCCAACGTCATATAAAAATTGATAATCAAAGGCCCCCGATGCAAATATTATATCCCAAGATTCATATCTATATAGCCATTGTATAGTGTTGTCCCTCTATGAATATTAAATACAATAAATGGGTTACCCCCTTACTAGTAGCCTTGTAATCTAACAAACATCATCTAATGTGATGGTCATCTCACCCGTGGGAAACCAAAAGTATTGGTAGAAGGATTCCACCTCTCCAACAATGTAATTATAGGGTTGTGGCATCTGTATATCCATTGGTAGAATCTCATCCCACCAAAACCAACTTCCTCCAAGTGCTCCCAATCCTCATCAATAAAATCCTCTCTAACCTCATCCAACATCAAGGGAATGCGATCTCTAATAGTCATCTTCACATCCACCTACAAAGCAAAAACACACAAAACAAGCATTAATATCATCATAATAATGCAACCAATAAGACAATATCAATTCATAAGCTAAAACATTTTCCAAAATCATAGAAAACACAAACTTTTTAACAAATAGTCAAATCACCAACGATTCACATGAATCACCTATGATTCACATGAATTGCCTACGATTTGCATGAATCACTAGTGATTCTGTCAAACATTTACACCTCCCTAAACCACGTCACATTTCTCAAAAATATCAAAATTCACAAAGAATTAAAAAATTAGGGTTGAAACTTACCTCTTCCTACTTGAGGTTTCCATCTCTCTCAATCAATCACACAAAACTTTTCTTCAGAGACATTTTTTCTCACAACAGATTTAAAACACAAAATAATAGGTTATTTAACCCCTTTTCCACACAAGCCGAGTCACCATGATTGGTCGATCACTAGTAATTAGCCATAATCACTAGTGATTGTCCTACTTTGGACTCTTGTCTACCTTTCCTACAAAACAATTTTTTTAATTTCCACACAAGTGTGCCATGTTTCTAAAAGGTCCTATCCTTCAAAAATATATTAGAAAATCAACATAATAAAAAAATTGGAAATTACCATTTTTCTATGGGAGATGAGCCCTTTGGCCCCCATCACTTGTTTTTACATAACTCTCAAAATTTACCTTGTAGGAATCATACGTTCATAGGTTTTGAGCCCTTGAGCCACCATAACAATTGATTCCCCAAAATTTCACTTTACACCCTCTCTAATTGGGGCAAACCCTTTCTGAAACACAAACACATTGGTACTCATTGTATTGCACTATAGTGGGTTCACCCATACCAACACAACTTTCCTTCATCATTTTTTTAGCGATTTACCAAAATTCCAGACAAAAAGGGGAAAATGTAGACACCAAAAATTTACATCCCCAAGCTCAAACATATTCATGACCAAAGGTGACTCATCTACAACACTTCACTATATAATCCCTCTTAAACTAATTTCAATTAATATATTTACAACCACTACATCTCTAAAGTCTAAAATATTTATTTAATTAATTGAAAAAATATATAAAATGGTTATTATCCCCTCACACCTCACCCGCACACCTCGGTGAGCTAACTAAGACACCTCACTAACTACTTAAACCACCTAACTACCTTCTAAAATCACTAAATTACCCCTAAACTAGTTAACCTTCTAAAATCTCTAACCTCCTCTAACTAAATCTTCCAAAAAGCTAACTTCCCTCATCTAAATGAATTAGTTCATGCTTTTTTAACCACTCCTCACACTAACTTTGAAATCCACCATTTTGAGCTCAAAATGGAAGAAAATAATTTTATTTTCTAACCAAACTAGATTTCCCGAAATCACCGATGATTCTCCCTATTACCAATGATAGATAAATACTTATTTGTAGACCTCGTTTTCTAAGAGGAATCCTCAAGCTCTTCTAGGTACACATTGTCTCAATCCCATCTCATCAAGAATCCTATAACTTCATTAAAAATTTATTCAATGTCACACCATTCAAGGAACATAAAATTCATCACTGATTGCTCATTTACACTATCCAAAACCTTCTTCCACTCATCTATCATGTGAATTCATTCGTAAGGTAAATCACTTGTTTTATTCATCTTAGACACTTTGGTAACATGTATGCTTTTAATTATATATAATCTACATTTTTTAATGCTTTATTTTCATTAAAATTGATAGCTTAGTCATTTATTTTGACTCTGTTTTAGAAAATTGTTATATTTGATGGAAATCGCGGTGATTTCACAAATCACTTGTAATTTCTCCGAATCGTAAGTGATTCTGTATTTTTATGCTTTTTCACCACTTTCTACTAAATTTAACCAAAATGCAAAGATTTTTTTGTTTTCTACGTATATTTTGTCTAACATAATGTTTTTAGATGGTATTAGGTGGATTTAATATCCCCTACAACTAATTCCTTCCCTATTGCTAGCCATCCACTTTATTGGGAATAATACAATTTGTTCCATGATCTTGAACTCTTTGTGATCCGGGTAAATCCATTTGATTGAATGGAGGCTATTTTTACCTCCAATCAGCATATCTGAGAAGGCATTGATGAAATTTGGTAGGTTTATGATGAAGCATTGAGACTCCAAGAAGACCTTATTCAGTACACAGATCGTTACGAGATCATCTTGAGCATCACGGAAGAAGACTATTACACGACTTCAGAGTTTGAGTCCCATAGCCACATCAACATATCTATAATTGATGCCACATTCGATCACCATTATGACACCCAAGAGAATGATTCCGACTTCTTTGATGAGTGCTACATCTTAGTCACGACTCTTACCTTTGCGAGGAAGAGGAAGAGATAGTTGATTATGTAGCTTCAACATATACGAAAATTTATATATAGACCAGAGTCCAATTATGGATTTAAAGCATGATTGATGTAAGCTATATGTATCTAATTTAAATAAGTGATAATAACATTCCTATATTATTACTTTATAAGAAAAATCATAAGTACTAATAAAATATCAAGTGTTTCCTAAGCCATAACATTATCTTGATATGATTTGTAGCTTTGTTTACAAAAAAATGTTTGTAGGTAAAGAAGATTCTGATCCATTATTTTAAATAGTACCCGGACACACACAATAAAAAATATGGGTATCCTAGAAACCCCACCATATTTAGGTCAATATAAGTTATTTCCCCCTTAATTCCATCAAGAAAACAAAGGTAAAAACCATGCTAGACACAGAGCTTCTATGAGCCTATGTCATCATATACATCAAAATCAGGTATTCAAATATACATATCCAAGTATTTTATTAGTATCACCCTTTCCTCCCGGAGCATATGTGCCTCAAAAACACATGTGTCTCTACCCCCTCTAGGATAGCTCATAACAACTATCTCACCTACGACTCTCTCCTCGACACCATAGAATCTCTCCTACGTACGAGGTGGCTGTCCCATGCTCATTGCACTCATACTAGGATTCGCTACTACGTGGTCACCACTTTTCAACCACGTAATATAAATTTAAAGTAGAATCTGAGGATTTCTTGATGATAAAATAAACATATTAGTCTTTCTCTACATGTACAACATCATAGTGAACCCTTTGAAATCACCGAGATGGAGGAGGATTTGTAGGTGCTCCCCCTGTACATGCTAAAATGATCCATCCATGATAGATCTCGCACTGAGATATAGAATTCCTTGTGATCCCAAAGTCCTTCCTCAATGAATCCATATGCCCCTTGTAATTATCTCTATCGGTAGATAGACCTATAATGGTTGTGGATGGACACTATCTCTCTCCCCTACCACCGTATTTCTCTCCATAATTAGTCCATATCTCTACAATGAGGGTATCCAAAACACCAATAAGATTATATCACTCTCTCCAAACCACGTCTTTCTCTCTCTCCACCATAGCCTTCTCGGTGGTCATCAACGTAATAGCTGCTGACTAAGTCATCATCACCCTCCTCCTCATCCTTAGAATCTAGCTCTACCACCCATGGATGTGCTCCACCCTCTGTCTAAGAACGTACTTGTCTCACCCGATGCGCATCCCTCTATGTTACTTAAACTCTATCGAATCTCCTTAAATCCCAAACCCACCATACAAATCGTGGGGTAACCCCTGCATAACTAATATTAACAATGACCCCCTCCTCATTAGGACCATTAGCCTCTGGTAACTCATAAATAGTGGAAGGTCTCATCACTACTTCTTGTAGTGTATCCACATTTATATCCTCCTAGCTATACTAAACGGGATCACCGAGAACTCCTTGCACTATTCCAAACTATCTTTAAACATGGTCAAAATGAAGAAGCTCATGATGACCCTCTATGGGTTCCTAAATTCACATAGGCTATTGTAAACCAAGTAACTCGTAAGGATACTTAGGTTAGGATGGTAAATCCAAATAATGCCTCCATAAAACATTTCCCACCTATAATCTAGACAATAAGTCTCTATAGAATATTGTCTATCTCCTCTTCCCTAAACAACCCCTGTCTGACCTCTACCTCATGAAACTAGGGTGTTGATCACCAATTCCCCATGACAACCATGCTAGTTAAGTAATGACAATATGCTCTAGAGCCCAATCTTGTAAGAAAAAAAAACAATAATATCTTAACGTTTGTGAGCCCTCCAAGCCCTCAACTCTCTAAATATCTAAGCAAGAAGGGTTGGCCCCCACTCAAAAATAGTACGCTACTCCATCATATTGGCCACAACCCCTATCATCATCCATGGAAATAAACCACTCCCATTATTTTGTAAGGCATAACACATGATGGCCATCATAATCATGGTCATCTATATGTAACCCTCTATCTCCGGTGAATAGACGTGGGTATAGGAAAAACCCCTTGACTCATATATGATGTCTACAAAATCCTCCACATATAACCTCATCATCACACCATATATCTCAACCTTAGTAATTTTATACACCACTTCCCCATGGAATGACAATCTGAAGATGTAGCGACCATCCTCTAGGGTAACGGTAATCTCTCCTTTAAGCAACTAGAAAGAGTTGGTGGAAAAGTTCCACCTCTCTAGCAATTCCAGTATCAACCCCAAACATCTATAGATCCATTTGTAATGTCTCATAGTAACAAAAATGATAGCCTCTACATGATCCCAATCATCATCTGACATATAATTCCTCACCTCCTCCAAAATCAATGGAATGCAATCACGAATATTTAATTTCCCATCCACCTGAAAAAATGAACAAATCAGCAATTAGTATCATCAATAAATATATCAAAAACCCATCAAAAATAATAAAATTCACACATCAATCCTTTTTTTTACACCACAAACATCTAGAACATCCATTACTCCTATTCCTTTATCACAAATAAATATTGTCAAAATACAAATGAATCACCAATGATTCATCTCAATCGCCAATGATTCTACTTTGAATCATTGGTGATTACATAAATTGCCAACAATTTTGGCTAGGGAACCCATACGCCCCAAAAATGGTAGCAAAAACCTAAAACTACTAAAAATCACACGTAAATAAGTAAAATTGACTCACCTCTATCGTGTGTGGTTTCCTTTGTCTCTCTTGGAAGATGACATCACAATTAAATATCTCAAAATTGATTGAAAATTCTAGGAAATTATTATCCAAAATTTTTTTACCCTACAGTTAAAATAAATAATAATAAAAGGTCGGGTAGTTATATATACCCCATTTTTCACCATGATTCAATCATTGGTGATTTTTATCAATCTTAGGTGATTCCCTTAAACACCAACGATTCACCCTATTTTAGTAACCATTATCATTTACATCCTTAAGCATGAAAAAGCATTATCTTTGCACAAATGTGTCCTTTCCAAAGGACCCAAGCTCCTTGAAACATTTAAATCAAGAAAACAAAAACAAAGACCAACTTTGAAGACTTGTCATACGTGCCATGGGATGCGTTCCCTTTATCCTCCTATCACTTCACTTTTTCGTTAAACTAGCCTTCTCCAATAGATCACATGTGTATAGGTGTAAACCCCTTGGTTTACCTATCAAGCTGATCCCTTGATAGTACACTTTGTTTTGGTACCCTCTTAGACTAATGTTACCTTTGAAATATGAAACACATAAAAGTAGTTGGTGTTTCTTGTATTACACTACAGCCAAATCACCCATACAATTAAACATTCTAGATCATTTTTGTCTAACACCTTGCTAATACATCCAAAAAAAGGGTAAAATATAGACACCAAAAATTTTCACACCCCATTCATATGCAAATAATTGAATAAATACACCTATCCACATCTTTACACCATTTCATGACATAAGCCTTTCATTTAATTGATTCATTTAAACTCACTTTGTTGTACCATTTAAATGACATCCCTAAGCCTAGGTAATTACCCATACACCCTTTAAATTAATTAATCACTCATCTCACATTTCCTAAGTCACTTTACCCCTCCCATAATTAATTAATTAATCCACATTTTCCAATTCACCTCTACACCTTGCCACATGAATTCATCATGACCTCCTAGTTGAGTCTAAGTTACATGGGAAACCTTTTAAATGTATCAATATACCTATCCTAACCACCTCTATCCTCATCTAACCTCACCCCACTTATCCCTGTGACAAGCCCCTACTTCACACTAGTTACAACTAGTTTAACTAGGAAACCTACCAAAAATAATCCATATCCTAATCTATCAAGATACACATCTCGAACTCTACGAGTTTTCTTACTATAATCTCTCAAAATACCATAAGAAAAAGTTATAATTATCAAGTTTATCCCCTCATATCTCTCCCAAACTTGATCTAACTAAAAACGCCAATGATTTTTTCATTAGCTAGGGATATCTATATATCAATTTCTCTACCTCTCTTTAGGACAATTCATGATCATCCAGGTGAATTCAGGAGCATTATCAAACATTTCCAAGCTTCATTTAATCTTATCAACATAGTTCTACATCTATCCAAAGAACATATATATCATCAAGCATCTTAGAGTTATTCGAAGCTCGTTTATTATCTAAAAATGATCTATATTAACCTCCAACACATCATGGTTAATCAAGGTATGTCGCTAGCCTTTAACTCCATTTTCATCTTAAACATACTTGTATGATAATTATTTATCTCACTCTTTCCTTTAGAAGATCATAGTTTCATATCAGTTAATCAAATATCTTATTTTATCAACCTATCAAAATCTTACAAAATTACTTATAATTCCTAGAATCACCTACGTTTCCTAGAATCACTTATGTTTCCTATGTTTTCTGTTCCTTTAGCATTCAGATTTCATTTAAGATTTCTTATAAATTCCTTTATTCCCCTTTGTTACTAATCTTATGTTAAATATGATTTTTTTAGATGGTCATAGGAGGACCTAACCACCCAATCACAAGCATCAACTCTTTGCTGATCATTCAACATCCTCTTCATTGGGAACAATATGATCTTTTGCATGACCTAGAGTTTTGTGCTTTATCCACATAGCTCCTATCTACATGTTAGAAACCATATTTTCATCCACTCGAGAGAATCTATGAGGCTATCAACAAGTTCTAGGAGGCATACTAAAAAGTTCAACATATTCAAGATGACCTATCTTGGTTTGAATATAAACATGAGGTGCAACTCAACATCCTCGAAGATTCTGATACCAAACCTGAATCGGAATTGGGAAGTGAAGTCAAATTTGACAACTTTTACACATATTTTGCGTGTAAGTATGAAATGAAGAGGAGTATTCAAATTTCTTTGTAGATGACTACATCAAGTAATTTTATCTACATTTATTTTTGGAGGATGATCCAACCTATTTAGTGGTTTAAAATTTCTTTGAAAACCTAGTTCTTGATACGGATTTTGATTTTGATACCTATACTTATTTCTTTTCATACTATCATCCTCAGCTGAATATATGTAATAAAATAAATAAATCGTGCATATATGACCATGTATTTTTTCATATATGTTATATCTCATTTTCATTAACAAGCTTAAGTGTTTTAAAAGGGTGTTTACATCTACATAATTATTTGGCTTCTGGGAGCTGGCCTTTACAAGATAACCCGCCTATCCATATTATTAATCCCATATTGTGTAATGTCTCGATTATAGATTTATTCACGGAAATGAGCTTTGTCCATTCTTCATGGAACACAACAATAAAATATCTATTAGCATCATTTACGTGTATCTTGGAAACCCCTCCATATTTGAGGTTGATATACTTTTACCTCTTAGTTTTATAAACTAAATTTTTAAGGTATAATTTCTTATCAACACTGAGTCTGATGAAATGTTCCTATGGATGCAGGAAAAAATAGCACACTGATACTCACATTGTTCAAAAAGTGGCATACCTCATTTATCAACAATTTACTTATTGGCTAAGGGAAGTAAAATGAATTTCTCACATATGGCCTCGGGATATCAAGCCGAGTGGATGAGATGACATTGGTTGACTATGAGATGAACACAATATAACTAGGTCCGACTACTCATGAAGGGTATTTACATATGTATCAACAATATTCTTCTCACATGTTAACAAGGAATAAATAATAAACGAAGAAGATTGATGAGATAAAAGAACATTGGTGAACACTTTCATCCTATGTGAAACATATAGTAGATCCAAATTCCATGGTAATTCCCATCAAAAAAGTTTCACCCATTAACAGATTCAAACTAGAAGCTATCAAGAGGACACATGAGATCATGATGTAGGGGAGAGCTAATAACAAATGGATCATTTCAATTTCCAAAATGGGAATTCGGTGATCCAAGAGGTATTCAAACTCTTCACCTACATCTTTGCAACTACAAAAATGATGTGGGAACTTAAATACTATTTGGAGAAAGAAAGGGGTTACTTGGAGCCTCTGGGACTAGTGGTGAATGAAATGAGCAACACTCACCCTTAGGTGTTGATCAACAAGAAGGTTTTTGGAACTCTTTCTGAAGACTTGTCATATGTATGGACTAGGGATTTGGAAATAATATTTGAAGAAATCATTTGAGCCATCACTGAGTTGGATGAAAAAGAGGAATAAGCATACAAGTTACATGATAGTATTAATTGTCAAATTCAAAACTTGGAGTTTCGCTATGGGAGAAGATACAAATATTGATGAGTTTATTGGGCCATTAGAGGAATATGCTAAGAAAGAGGAGGGAAATCCATTATCCTTCAATCAAGATACCCTAGAGTTACTCTCGAAATTTGGTCCGCCATCGTACTCATAGAAAGAAACATCCATCATAGCTCGAAAAGTGCAAAGATATCAATGGTGTGTCTAACTGGTGGAAAAATATGTAAGCTATGTTCACATTCTGATGTTAAATAAGTGGAACCTACAATGGCATGTTTCAGCAAGGAATTTGGAGAAACAAAAATATTCTCAAGAATGTAAGATGGAGACCGCCAAGAAGTGAGATCATATCCACAGGGAGGCTCATTATTCTACATAATGATTCCCTCTTATTATTCTTCTTCTCTCTCTCTCTCTCTCTCTCTCTCTCTCTCTCTCTTCTCTTCCCTCCGAACAATTTCGCATTAATATTTCACTTTTTAATATGTATTTAAGTGATCTGTGGAATCATATTGTAATAATGAAGTAACCTTGTTTTTATAAAAGGGACTTAATATTTGATAGGAAAATGAAAAGATGAAAGTCAAAAATATGGCATATGAAAAGTCACCGGGAAGATGCAGAGTTGCTTCTCTTCTATAAATTGTAATGAACTACTCATTTGAGGAAATTCTTTGCTATTTTCTTGAATTCATAACAGAGAGGTCCTTGTGAAAAGAGAAAAGAAAAATATTCTTCCATTCTTCCCTATTCTCAAATGTCTTTCATTTTCATATTATGTACAATTTTTGTTTGAGCATCAATACAAGGAGTTTCTAGCATTTTTTTACTAAGGGATTAATTGATACTTTTTTCTCATTAAATTCTAATTGGTCTTGTTGTTGTTTACAAAATTATTTCTTCCTAATTTTAATGCATGTGATGAAACTTCTAACTGATGTATGCAAGAATATGATTTTCTACTTGTAGCATTAGTTCTCTTATCTAACATTATCACTCCCTTTCCTACTCTCTTTGAAAATTCCTCCCTTATAGACATTTGCAATCTTTTACCACAGTTCAATAGAGTGCCCCTTTTGGATCCCCGAGTGCAAGACCAACTAAGATAAAACTCACCTTACTCACGTATGTGTGGAAAGAAAAAATTTCAGGGATAAATTGGTGGATTTCTTGCCAACACTTTGGGAGTCTAAGTCCCTCGAATTAACTAGTGTAGCTAACATATATGTATGCACGAGTGAAAGTGAGTTTTATCTAGGTGGCCTTATGGTCATAGATCCAATAGGGGAACTCCTTGAACCTATAAAAATATAGTAATCTCTTGCTAGGGAAGTCTTTTTTTGTAGATAGGGAAAGTGGAGTGAGAAATGAGGTAGGATGAAAATCAGATTCCTGCACACACACTAGTTAGAAACTTCATCAAATGCACTAAATTAAGAGGAAACAACTATGGAAGTAACAATAAGACAAAATAGAATTTGATGAGAACAAAATATCATGAAATCCCTTAGTCAAAGAAAGATAGAAACTCCTTCTTCTTGTATTGATTTCTCAAACCAAAGTTGTACATAGTGGGGAAATGGAGGAAATTTGAGAATGAGGGGAATGGAAGAATTTGGATATCTCCTTTGTTCTCTCAATGCACTCTTGAGTTTACAAAATCAATCACCAACCCTTTGAAAAGAGAATGGCTTTACAATTTATAGAATGAGAGATGACTCATCATCTACCCCAATGGCTTTTCATATGTCCTCACACAACTTAAAACTTTTCAACTTCCTAGGAGAATAATAAGTCCTTTTTACAACATAAAGTCGACTTATTAAATTAGGAACATTAATAGATATGAAAAATCACAACCCCAATGCATAATTAGAAAATTATGAAGAGAGAAAGTTGGGGGAAGAGGAGAGAGAAAGAGTGAGAGAAGAAGAAGAGGAGATGTCATTCCCGATGAATTCCATTGATCCTTGTTGATGGAAATATCAATACGATGAAACTATAAATATTAAAACTCATTTGAAACACCTTTTAATTAGCTCACATGTTATTTTTAATGAGTGTTTAAAATTATTGTTGAATGATTCTCACAATGACCGCAACTCCCACCGCATATGGTATACCCGTGACCTCTGAACTATGTAGTGAGTGTTGAAAAAAATTGTCTAGTTCCTTGAGATGGACCTCAAATTACCTATAATCAATGGCCATGGATGATTGAGAATGATGGTATTGACTTGAATGATCATCCCTCTATGTCCCATTATGCCAAACTTGCCCTTTGAGAATAAACTGTTGTTTTTAGAATATGAACCCATGCTCTACTATTCTAGGACGTATAACTTGTCTTGATCCTATTTAAACTTTTGAACATTCTACCATATTCCAACCTCCTCTATTCCTAAGATATTGCTATTTTTAGCACATTTCTATTTTTAGCAGGTTGCTTTATTTGGGGACCTACTATTTTGGGAAGAATTTTTTTGTCTTACTTTTCATTTTATCCCTTTTTTTATTGTCTTGAGTGATAGAACTTGAAATTTAGTAGGAATTGTCAATTTTAAAATGTGAGGAAATATAACATATGCTATTTTTAGTAACTGGTGAAAATGACCTTTGTTTTTATGGGAATAACATTTTTGGATTTGACTCTTCGTCATGAACTCGTGCTCCAATTTTCATCATGATTCACTTTCCAGAAAGATCATAAATGAAAAATGAAAATTTATGTCTCATAAGAGCTTCAAGTATGGAGCTACCAGGGAAGAATACTAATAAAAATCAGTCCTTCATATCTCGAAAACTGCAACTTCATCATGTAAAAACTAGTTTGAGAGAAACTAGATTTTTTGGAGACCCTTCCCTCCGAATTTCAGATGATTTCACCTGTCGGATCTTTGGGAATTTGAAATTTATTTGAAGAGGGAAGAATGGTGATAAAAACACATCCCTACATATCCCTATAAAATAGGGAATTCATGGTGTGAAAATTAGTTCACATGAAACTATATTTTCCAACAATCATTCCCTCAATTTTTCATGTGATTTCGCCCACTAGAACCCTGAGAAGTGGAGAGGTAGCTCGCTGATTTTTTTCACTACTGTGTCATAGTGGCCATTAATGGAGCTTGAAATTTTCAGGTCTGATTTTTTTCTCCATTCGTGATGAAATGAACTCCATTACGATAGGTTTTTCTTCTTGTCTCACTGGTGAAATTTCTCTTCAATCTGGTTGTCATTTGGGAATTGAAGTTTGTTCTTCGTTGAGCCGGAAGTGAAATTTATTCACTTTGAGAATTCATTTATGTAAATGGTAGGTTTTAATATGATTTTTAATGGCCTTCAAGAGATAAGAACTCAGCAACAAATGGTTTGTCAATCTATGCACCGGTTTGGAAGATTTCTTCAAATTTTGATTTCATGGCAATGGGGATTTCAACTGTTCTTTGTTTCATATTCTTATCTCGATGAAATATTCTTCCAAGACCTATGTATCACCATGGTATAGATTATTTCATTTCTATGGTGAATATGGTTTGGTCTTTGTCAATGATGGAGTGGTGGAGTGAGGTGTTCTCTACAACTTTCTTCTAGCAATGGACAAGCAATTAAAAGTAGTAAGAAGCAGCCAAGAGTTAGAAATTTTTCAAATTTTAGAGTTGGAATTGTGAAAAAAATTCATCCTTGTCATCCCTCACCTCAAAGGGACATGAGGGACATCAATTTCCATGGTGATCAAGATGGCGACACGTGGCAGCGATCCGATGACAGGGAGTGAGAGCTAGAAAATCAGCTTTAAAGCACTAAGGGGCTGGAAGCGGGTCACATGGGTGACCAGAAGTTTCCCTTAGAGGGATGGGAATTTTTTCATATTTTTATGTCCCTAAAATGTGAGGGACATAAAATTCCATGGTGATCCTGGAGCTGACATGTGGCGGAGATCTGATGGTAAGGAATTTGAGCACCAAGTTGCACTCGGCGAGTTGAACTAACAATATTGAAGGTTGCATGGGGTTCTAGAGGTCACATGGGGGCTGGGATAATTTTTCCAAGGTTTATGTACCTGACCCTAAGGGAATTTTGGTAAAAAAATCCCACCAGGCTCCTGGAGCTAACATGTGTCCTCCCAAAATTTGGCTAACTCTCGAACTCGCTCCAAGAGGACAACTTGAGATGATGATAACTTGAGCTCTTGATGGAATTTTTGGAAAAACATTATATGATACTGATTGAAAATGGAACTTAAAATCTAATGGCGGGGTTATAATGTGTTGATTATTCCATTTGATCCCTCAAAATTCTAATTTTTGATTTGGTACTCCACTTGTTCCTAAGAAAAACCGCTTGCAGATCTATTGCGCTAAAGTGTTTTGAAGAAAATTATTTCACCATATTGTAGGGATTGGAATTATTTTTAAGATGATGTTTTTTTTCTCCCAACTCCATCTAGAGCTCCCATAATCACCTTCCAAAGCTTAACGGTTATTTTGGCCTATGTATTGACTAGGCCTGTGAACCTTAATTTTGGCGAAATTTCCCTAACTTCTCTAAGCCCTTCCAAAATCTTCCTGAATCATTTCCATGATGTCCCAATACCTTTAAATCACCTCCATTTCCAATTTTCATTTTTTTTCTACTCCATGGAGTTTCTCCCACCATAGGAAGATCAATGATAGCCCTTCCTTCAAATTCCTGTAGCTTGCAATGTTTAATGAACTCCTAAAATCACCTGGGGGGAATTAATGAAATTTCCTAAATCACCTAGGGGATGTGATAACGTCAATTGGGAGGTCACTAGAATAAATGGGTGGACTTGGTGTTCCTGGGAATGATAGGATATGAAAATTTGGCAAAAGGGTATAGTTGTCGTGCTCGAAATTATCAATTTCCCTCTTGCACATTTTCACGACAACAAATGGCTCTATCTTGGGGACATGACAAAGATTGAGTGTAGTGAAGACATGAAATGGGGAATCTAAAATCTCAATTTTAGATTTTATGATCCATTGACCAGTACCTTATCCATTGGGCCCTACAATGTTATGTGTAATTTACAAGAGAGAAATATAACAAAGAAGGAAACACACACACACAAAAAAATGACGGAAAGAAACACACACAAAAAATAGGAAGGGAAAAACACACACCATAAAGGAAAACACACCACATAAAGGAAATTATATATAAGGGGGATTAAAGAGGAGAGGAAAGAATAAACACATACCTAGAAATGGGTTGAGAAAAGTACATGCCATCATGAGATAGCGGATTGAAGCTTGACCTTTGAAGCACAAAAATTGTTATTTGATCAAACCATGCTTTTTGATGGCCTTGAATGGCTTGAGAAGAAGAATATTGATCATGATTCCATCCTTGTACTCATATTGTATTGAGAATTTTCCTTCATCCATTGAAAATTTTGTTAACCTCTTGAAACTTTTACATTTTGAAGATTCCTCTTGATGTCCCGCAATCATGAGACACCATCCCTCCATGTCTTCAAGAGTCGGAAAATTTAGGCTTTCATGAAATCATTGATTTTATTTGAATTGCAACTTCAAATTGTCTCTTATATCAGCAAAACACTTGGAAGGAGTGAGAAAAAACTAGTTTTCTTCCCATTTAAGAACTTCCCTGAACATCTCGCTTTGTTTCTCTAACCAAGTGTTTTTGGTCATGGAGGTTAAATCATTGAGTCAGAGGTCTTCATCATCCTTAAGAGATTTTTGTATCTTGGGAACATGTTCAAGATGAATCAGATCTTAGAGGAAGGTGAGTGCAGTCTAATTTTGGATCATTTGGAAAGAATCACATGTAATCCCATTTTTTTGTCTAGAGAAATTATCGCCAATATGCATTCGTTCGAAGTCCCTCTTGATATTATTTTCAAAATTGTAGCTTTTGGTTTGGCCATGTAAGCATTCTTCACCCTTCATTGGATTTTTCCATATGAATTCTTTTTTTCATTGATGGACCATTCGAAATGGTGGGAGTGAGTTGGTTTTGAATATACTCCAAACATTTCTGTAGATTTTCGCCATGTTCTAAACAATTTTATTCAAAGAAAATCAGCTCAATTTTTCCCTATCATCTTCTTCCATGGCAGAAGTTTTTTCTTCAAAAATAGAGATGTCCAAAGGATATTCATGAATTTTTCTTCTTTTACACTAATCAACTTCTTCGCATGACATGGAAGAAAAATACATGCTTTCATGTCCATTCTCATTAACCGAAGTATTAGGGAAGTCATCAATATTATCCAACAACTCCATCTCAATGTCAAAATTGGTGCACAAAAATAGGAAGAAAAAATTAACTCATACCTTTCTTGTATCTCCATGGCCTAGGTTAAGATTTCAATACTGAGTTGAGGATCTTTAGTTTCTTCTGCAAGCTTCAAGATATCTTGTATGGATAGTTCTTCTAAAATTTCCATAGGCTCATTTTTATCTTCATTGGAATAATATTCTTGTTGTGCCACTAGGATATGGTTAAAAATATGATCCATATAGGCCCATGATTCATTTGAAACATCCTCGTTCACCTCTTCCATGATTTGAATTTCCAAAGATTCACTTTCTTGTAAACACGAGCATACGTGATTCATGATACATATTGATAAGGAGAAGAGGTCCAGAAGCTTCGTGGGAAGGGAACTCCTTCAAGCTCAAAATTTGTTTCATCTTCTTTTTAGTAAGAAGTAGAGAACTATGTTGAGGTAGTAGTATGAGAAGACTTTTCAGTTGAGTCTTGACCATCTATTATTGAATCTTTTTACTTAGGTGAAAGATGAAATGCTATTTTTTCACCGTGATGATGTTTCGCTCCCGAGTGAGTAGAGGTTGTGTTTAAATTGTTTATTCTCAATTTTAAAAGAGAGTGGGCTTAACCATTTGATCATCCATGATTGCATCGAGAAGAGATTTTTATTCTTTGACTTCCTCCATTTCTTCATGGAAAATTTCTACATCACTTAAAGGATCAAAATAAGAGGGAATATTATGTATGACCATCTTGAATTCATCATCTTCGAACCATGATGCAAGGAGAATTTCTTGCACTTTTTCACATCCCTTTATTTCATCATGCTTACTTTGAATTAGTCATCTTATTCATCATTGGTGGAGTCTTCGGAGAGCATTGGGTTATCCATTATGCAGTAAGGATATTTCTTTATTGAGTATATTATTCTTCCTATGGGTTTTACCTCAAGCAAGATGGAATTTATGAATGGTGATTCTTTCTTCATGTATTCTACTTCTTCCTCCATGATGGTGATTTGGATTTCATCGGAAGGTTACATGATAATATATCCTTTGGGAGCATCCACTAATCTTCTAGGAATCAAAACTCATAGTATAGGTAGCAATCGGGGTCTTCTTTCATAGGGAGCACCACGTATTCTTCCTCCATTTGATGTGGAGCTTCAAGATGTTAATATCTTCTCTGTAGAGCTAAAGCATACCTCCAAATTTAATCAAAGACTTCAAGGTCATAATTTCCTTCTATTATGATCTGAAGCCTTTCTACATATTCTCTTTTCAAAATATTCATGTCTTCATCACCATATGCAATGAATTCATCTAGATAATGTTATAAGAAGGAAAATTTTCCCAATTTTGTAGTGACCTATGTGAGATTGCAAAAATATTCTTTAGTGGATCTTGCACCATCTTATCTTTCATCACCTTCTTGAATGCTGATTTTATCTTCATCGAAAGATTCAAGGATAGGATTTTCTTCACCAGCATTCAAGAACCTTTTGGGTATGAAAACCCTATTGTACGAAATGGTCTTTAAGATCTTCTTCTATAGGAAAACTCTCCTCTTATTCTTCCTCACTATGGGCTGCTTCAAATTTCTCATTCATCTCTTACAAGAATTTGGCATATTCTCAAGCTTCACACTGTAGACACCAAAATTGGTTCATAATTCCATTAAAAATCCATCAATTAAATTAATCAATATCCTCACTTAACCACCTCATTCAAATGACCAACTCAAACCTCATTACTGACCTAATACCAAGTATAAGCTTATCCTAACCAACTAGGACTTAGTCCAAACCTAGAATTAACTCATATTAACAAACATAAAAGGAACATTACTCATCCTTCTCGATCTATCACTCAAGACTTAGATAAATATTGGAGACCACACCAAAAATAGCAACAATTAGGCTATTTTGGCCAACCTAGATATTCCTAACTTGTCGAATCGAATATATTTCAAGCGATGCCGGTCACCTAAATGTCACCGATGAGGTTAAATACATTTCCAAAACATTTTCCTAGGTTGGTCATTTGATTCAAGATCTCATATGAATAGAGACTTGGAGCACTCAAAATTCTGAAGCACTTAGGAAAAGGAAAATATATGGAAGCACTACCAACAACCATTGACATTCATCATCTTCTTCACGATCACGGATTCACACAGAGAAGCATAGAGGTTTGAACTACCGTGGCACTAACACAATGTCTCTTCTCTCTAGATCTCTTCCATCACCATCCTCATCACCTGCATTCTCCAAACCTACTCTTCAGTAAGTACCTAACATCTCTTCATTTATTTTTGTTTTATTCCAAGTAAGATTTATTATTCATCTCATTAATTTATCTTTCTCCACATTTGTACACTCCCTTCCTCCTACCAACCTATTACCCTACCATACCCAACCCTTTCACCTAGTTTTATCCTCTTTTAATCCCTCTGAGCCTCCAAGGCAATTTTACAACCTTACCCTCACCATTTCCAACCTATGTGTAATCAAAGAGATTCGAAATAAAAAATTTATGTCCTTTTTACTAATTGTCCCTATCGATACTAGTTATCCAACTGACATCGGTCATTCTACCTAATTGACATAGGTCACACAAATGACATTGGTTATTATGTTTGGTAATATATTTCAAACCAACAACCTAATACCCACTTCCCAATAAACCGAGAACCCTTTCTAATCTTTACGTGACCTTACCAGAGCCTATACTAGACCGTAACAAAACACTAGCTAATCATCTAACCCATTTCGACCTCAAACACCTTTTATATGATCTTTCTTATTGTTTTCTATGAGATATCTAAATCATTTCATTTTTAATAGTATTTTTACTTTATGTATGATTTGAATAGCATTAATCTTGTTATAGAAAAGTGGATTGATAACTTGTTCATGAATCATCATGCTTCCTAGATCTAGCTCCCATTAGGTAGTCCACTCATTTTCTTGTTTAACTTTATTTGGTGGTATTGTTTGACATCTACACATAGTTCCTCCTAGCCAAAAGGGATCTCTCGCGAGTCAAATTGGATTAGAAAATCATAACACATGGACAACCTTCAACTTACATGACAAATATGTATTCGTCCTTGGCCTTGTACCCTTATCTATTTCATTAATTTTATAAGAATTTGATGAAACATTTTAGCACACCTATTGGGACCCATCCAGTGGTTCATTTAATTTATTCAGTCTTAGAAAGCTCTTATATGTTTGTTTCTTTTCAAAAATAAGTTAACATTAAATTGTCTCCTAGAAATCTTCTCTTTCTTTTATTTGTCTTCTTTCATTTGCATTAGTGAAGGTCATTCTCTTTCCTATTCAATATTTTTGACATCAAATATCACATTTCGATTTGGGCTCTAAAACAATTACATTTTGTACTTCTATGTTTGCATTTTTAGCTCACATTAGAATTAAGGGCAACCTATATACTAGAAGTCATGCCCAGATGATGGTTGACATAATTGAATCATAGAGAAATTTCTCTTCTCTCTTTTCCAAACTACACAAATATAAATTCACACATATTCTTAAACAACACCTTACCTAGAAGAAGTTGTCAAAGATCACATGATTAGAGGATTGATAGTGGGTACCCACTGGTTTCTTTGTCTAGTCTTTAACTCAGAGAAAGGACCGCCCCCACCAAAACATAACCTAAAACCACCCTTAGATATTCCCTCTTCATAGGAAACCTTTCTAACCAAAAAAAAATGTTATGTTCACAATTCAGTCTTAAATAACATAAGCTAAAACATAAAAAATCATCTATAGGATTTTGTGTTTTTCTTAGCTTTTTATTGAGTTGTGAGGTTGCAATCCTCATTTTCTTCTTCATTTCACAATCTACCATCCTATTTTGTTTATTATGAATGTTTCTAACTATGTTAGGGTCTATTACTATCATATATAGGTTTACGGGTTGATATTCCATCGAATTAATTCACAAAATAAAAATTTCTTCATTTTTTTTTCATATTTCATGATGACAAAGCATCGGTCCAAAGTGACCATCATCGATTTACATCTTACTATCATCAGTTTACCTAACCGTTGTCAGTTTCCATCTTTTTGGTTAGTTTTAAAAAACATAACACTCATCACATATTCTATTCTTTTTAAAGTTCTTAGGACATTAGCATACCCATAAAATTTTAAAATCACAATCAAATACAACTTATTTTTTTATTTTTCATCAGTTTTTGCCTCATTTACAAAACTATTGATTTCCCATAGTAATCGGTGTTGTTTACCCTAACTATCATCGGTTACCCTGTCATAGTCATCGATTAACGTAATCGCCATGAATTCTAGTGTTTTAATTTTTAATTAAAACATCGGCTAGTTTCACCTCCTGGAAAGTATTTTTTCTCCGTTTATACTATTTTTTGTGTCATTTACAGATAACAAATTACCAAGTTTTTACTAAATCACATGGTTTTGACTCATAGCCAAGACAACACCCTTTTGTTTCATGCTAGCCTTTGGCCACTTCCAACCTAGCCCATTACCTCCTTTCATCCTATTGCATATGGATCAAACTTAGCCCTTTACTATTAGTACCGGTGACAAGAACTTCACAAGACTCCTTGACCAGAATTCTACTTACCTACAACACTATCTCACCCACTCATCTACTTGGGACTCATCATGATAGTTGGTATATGTCATGCCCATGTATATCCCTCCTTCCCTTGCCCCCATTTCCATGTTAGCTACCACTAGCCATGTAACACCTATGATAAACTGTTAACTTCTCCTCTTTGCAATGCAAGCGTTGACATATGATTTTTCCTAGGAAGGTGTATTCTTTTGACTATTGAAATCATGCTTGCCATGGATAAAATTGTTTCTCTTCTTGGATTCAATTGCTGAAATATTGTTTCTTGCAAGGAATCCATTTTGTTTGAGGTTGTAAATTGGTAAAGTTGTTTGCAAATTTACCTCTATATAATAATGAGACCTTGGATCAATTCCATTGATCCAAGGTATGTTTTAATTCTTCTTACCTGATATTTATGGAAAAATGACATTCAAAGGTTGAAGGAAATAAAGGACTGAGCCTTTGTAGGATTACAATTTCATTGATCTTCTTGGAATTTCATGTTATGCATTCTGCTTTGGAAGTTGTGTGCTCAGATCTTCTTATCAACTTCTCTAGAACATTGAATGACATAAGTTGGAAAGAGGCCTACTTCAGGACTATTGAGGGTAAAGCCTAAGTCCTAGATCTATAAGATCTATCCTAATGAGATTCTAACCTAAGGTAAACTAGACCTACCTTATGTCTATGTGTACACTAATCTTGTTGCATCCTAACCTAAGTTGCATGTTTTCTAAGTTAGGGATTTGGAAACAACCTAAGGTGATAATAGGTATATTTCTAACCTATTACCTAATACTACATTAGTAGAAAGAATGACCTATCCTAAGGTGGAAAATTACCTAAGGTAAATATTTTCTAAACTAACCTAAGGTCATACCCTAAGCTAATGATATCTATCCTAAACTAATGTGAGGATAGAAGGGGACCTAGAGGGGGGGGGGTCGTATGGCAAGTTGAAGGCATGGTGATGGTTCCTAAGTCTTTTATTTGATTTGATTTTTGAATTTAAATCATTATGTACTATCAGTTTGACAGGGGCATGGAATTTGGAGGTGATCCTAGCTAGCACCATCTCTAAATTTAACAATGCATGTTCTTTTTGAAATTGGACTCACCAATTTTGGATGGTAGTGGCGTGGAGATTGGGAATTATTGACATTGATTGTCATCATTTTTGGCAAGCAAACCACCTTGGAAACCATGCAATTTTTTTTTTTGGGAGTTGTTTGGTCTTTCATGCATTTTGATTTTTACTCTACATGGAGCTATCTGGTTCTTTGAACTAGTAGATCTACTTTCAATTTGTTATTATTTTCAAATCTCTTGGACTATTTTCGATCCAATGGAAGTATATGAGGCATTTGAGGAAGAAGTTTTTGGTTGTTGATTTTGTTTGGAGAAGAGGGAGTTGTGAAGGCTCGGCTAGAAATATTCTTCAAATAGATAGAAGCACTATCAGGCATGATAGGCTCTATCCATTAAGTTGCTCTGCTTTTCTCTAAGTGTCTTCATTAAAACAACTTTTCTCTCTTGAGATAATTGGGTTTTTATTTCTGTGATGGTTATTTGGTTTCCTTTCTTGAATAATTATGTGTTCTCTGATTGAAGAATCTTTTATTGGAAAGGAAGTCATTGTATTGATTTCCTAGTTATTTGTTGTTGAATTTCACCTTAAATATTGTGGTTATGGAAATGATATGTGTCTTTAAGTTTTGAACCAAGTTGTAGCTTGGGTTACAAAATGTAAAAGTATACCTTCGCTATCACTTCTTGGTTTTGTGGAAGTTATAATTCTCTGTTGAATGCTTGGATTCTGAGTTATGTGAGCTTGAATTTGTTTATTGAAATAGTAATGTGTTCCTTCTTCTTGAACTCTTTGTATACTCTATCTGTTCTTCAGATTCAGTCTGCGATGGAAAGCTGGTAGTTATGTAATGTTTGGAATCTCTATTTTCTTTTTGGATTCTTCTTGTATAGAAACAAGATTGAAGGTTTTATTAATTTTTAAACTTTTCAGTTTAAACTGGGTACTCAAAGTTGGTCCTTCGAATAAAATATGGGCTAATTATTTTCGGTGTACTTTGATTTTGAGGATTTTGAGTGGGGATTCCCATGTTTGAAGTCCTTTTGATCTTATGAGTATATTGTGTTTCTTAAGTTTTTGAGTACTGAACTATAGGTTACATAGGTGAGATCTTGTTGGTTGGGTATGTTTTGAGGGTTGGCTTTGTCAGAGTCAACACTGGGTTGTCCTTGTGGCTATGTTTGATCTTTCTTTTCTCTGTTCTTGTTGTCTTCTTCCCTGTCAAAGTAGATATTGTTGGTTTTTTTTAACTGTCCCTAAACAGGGTTAATCTCTTGAGTATCTTGTTGGAGTAAGCTTGTTAAACCCCTCTTGGTTGGGATATCATGAAACTTTAAGGATGACTCCTGAACTTGTGGTTGTCATTTCTTGATTTTGAACTATTGAAATTGGTTCGAATAAGGGTCTTTGGGATTCTTCCATTCTTTGATATTTGAGAAAGATTGGAGGGAATTAATTTGTTGATAAGTTGTACGCTGTAGCTAAGCTATGTCGATCTTGGGTTGTATCTTCTTGGAATGGAATTGTGAAGGAACCTTCTCTGTCTTTCATAAAATATATGTCTTTCACCTCTGTGAGGACTCATTTGAGAGTCTGTCTTGCTTGATTGTTTTATTTCCATCATTGGAGGAATTGGTCAGACTGTGGACCTTGACTAAAATTTTAACATCCTTGAGTGATTGTTGGGACTATAATTCTTGCATGGAGTTTTGACATTTTTTCATTGCATCTCCTTTTGATCTGGTTTAATGTCTCAGTCATTGGTTTTCCATGATGGGAAATCATGTTAAATTTTGTTCTAATCACAACAATCGCACATTCTGTTGATCTCTTATTCTGTGCATTTTATTTTTAAGGAGTTTGGGAAGTATTGAAGGGCCTACATTGTCCTTTACGACCTTCGTCCCATATGTTAAAATGTTGGAGTTCCCTTCTGATCATGGATTTTGACTCCTTCTACAGTATTTAAGGTAAAGCTGACCACTACCTTTGGAAATAATAGGATGTTATGGGTTGTGTTCTCTTCTCTAAAGTTGTGTATGGGATTCAGGCTAACCAAATTATTTAGGAAGCTCTTATTGTTTCATCTCATTCATTCTTCTTTTGGGTAAATCTGGTCATTGATTTATTTGGATCAGTTGCACTACTATCCTTAATGTCTTGAGTAGTCGTCATTGCTACTTGCTTGTTCTCTTGACTTGTGTTAAGGATTTTAATAATTGAGATAGAAGAATAATGTGAGATGTTGTACATTGAGTAAATTCTATCTTAATGTTGATATTTGGTCTAACTTGATAAATTAGGCTATGCCTTGCATTTGGGATTAGGATGCCACATCTGATGTGTGAGACTCTTATTTGCATTTGTATTTCTAAATTAAGATGATTTGTGAAGGAAATAATTAGAAAGTACTTTTATTTGATATGGATAAGTGTATTGGATGGAACGACATTTATCTGATAACATGTTTTAGATTGTAAATTACCTCATGACATTTCTTTGAATGTTATTCAAATGATTAATTGTTCTTCTTTTATGGTTGTTATTGCTATGATTTATTTGTCTACTTGACCACACTATTTCATTAAAGCAGAGTTGGTTTAATGAAACAATTATTTGAAAGAATTTCATTTTAATGCTTAGTGCTTATCATGCTCAGTTCAATGTGTAGACACCTAAAATTGGTTACCCAATTTAGTGTCCCCCACGTTCATTTACCTTCTCGTGTAACCAGGGGCGCATTTATATCACCACTTCTCCCTTAGGGTATTATTTAAATATTTGATTTAAACATCTATCCTAAGTTTATTTCACCCCATTCTATTTTACCCATAGATAATTAAATATTAACTATTTAATTACACTTTTTATATGTATCTTAACCACTTATCTACCCCATATCAATTCCTAACCTCCCATATCAATTCTATCCATCTATCCCCCCTATTTCTCCTCCCCCAAACCATGCAGTGGGATATTTCCCATATTTGAGTTGGAGGGATCACTTGCATCCTTCCAAAAAGGTTCTTTTTAGCCATTTTGGGAGTCGGTTCCCTGATCAAGACCGAATAGTACTAGGTCGACGCGATTTTTCATAACGGCGTTGACCACGCACCGGTCGACATCGATTACAAATACAGGGCCAGAATTTAGTTCTAGTTAGATAGAAAGAATGACAGAGAGTTTTGAGCATCAAGCTTGAGCATTATCTATCAAGCGAAAGCTAATTCTATCCAAATCAATCCCTGAGAGGAGTACCATTACTCTGCTCCTACCACATCGACATTGTGAGCCTCCATCAATCTCTTGGTGACTTTGCTCCTACATCTAGCAAAGGTGGAGCTTTGTCAACATCCTTAAGGCTCCTGTAGATCCAGCAGACATTGACGATCTAGCTTTCATTGTCCATTTCTCAATATTCTTGCAATTTTCCCATAGTCGGTGTCGACCTACCCAGTTGACACCGATTTTCCTTAGTCGACGCTGACCTATCTTAGTTGACACTGATTTTCCTTATTCTACGCCAACCTATATCGTTGACGCCGATTTTCCTAATTGATGCCAATTGGCTGCAAGCAAACGAGTAAAAGAATTTAGGTAACACAAATCTAGCATTGTTTTCACAGTTTCCTATTTTCTGCTGCTTTTTGTTCACTGTTTACATTTTGTCTATCACTTTTAATTAGAAAATATAGACATTTATTTACACTCTTTTATCATGTATGCTTCTTCCTTTAATTGAAAACGTGGACTGACATCCACCGAGGGAGCTTATCATTTCCTGGACCCGCTTTTCGGGCAATCCACCCAAATATCTTTTAACGTTGTCTTTTTCTATCAAGTATCTATGTCTCGTAGGTTTCTTGGATCTACTTTGTAGGATTGCTCATGTGTGCCCATCTTATCTACATCGGCTTTCTTTTCCATCTACATCTTCGGATCTTGTCTTATCTATCAGGTATCGATTTCATTTGAGTTTTTCAGGGTTTTTGTGTTTAGTTTGGTACATTAACTTGGATAGGTAACAAGCGCAGAAATTCTTGATCTACATTCTGGCACACCCAGTGGGACCCAACCAAAGTCCCTTATTGGTAAGTTCATTTCTTTTCAGTTTTGAGCTTTTGTTCTGTTTCTTCACTTGCTTTTTGTCAGTTCTCCTTAAGCATTTCCTTCCTTCATTTTGGTCTTGCTTCTTTCATTTATAATTTGCAAAGTTAAAGTTTCTTCTTTCTTGCAAAACTAAATTCCAATTCATATTTCAAAGATTAATAAATCTTTCATTTGATTTCAAGATTGCATTTTTGATCCATTTCTTTATGAAAAATTGTTATTTTCTCGAAAGTTTTTAGTTCCTTGAAATAGAAATTTTCATTCTACTATTATCTGGATATATCTTTCTGGATTTGTTTGTGTGTTTGCTTAACCTTTTCTTGTGGAGCACTTTTCTTGTTCATGGGATTGTTCGAGGGGAAGAGCTCAACAACGTGCTTTTTGAAGTCCACACACCTTGGATAGCTAAATCTACAGGTATTCCTCTTTACGATGTTTTCTCCTTTTTAGGAACTTAAAAAGACATTGTTTGTTTTCTATCACATTCAAACATTTCGATTTTGGTGCTTAAAAATAATTTAATCACATTTGGGAAAGAACTTGTTTGACTTGTCTTCATCGAAATCAAACACTTCATCTTTAGTGCTTAAAAAGAACTTTTTCTTTGTCATTTCTATTGTATGTTCTTCATCTAGTTTCTAAATAGGTTGGAAAATTGATCAAAATCGGTAGTGACACTATTTGATTTTTATTTTTCACCCTTGCACACAAAGCCAAAATCACTAGGTATCAAGCATTTAAAAAAATTCCTTCCCTGGCCTTGCCTACTTGGAAGTGACATCTAAGAGGAAGAGCCTACATGGTACTCGGGTCATGCTATAAATTCACGAAAGTTCTGGTATATATTGGCAAAGCACCCGACTCCCTTATCATAGTGGTGTGTGAAGTACAGGGGTAGGCCCCTATATCAAGCCATGTACGGTCTTTTACTGAAGTGCCTTTGAGACTCCTCACCAAAACATTCCCCAAACCATCCTTAGTTTGGCTATCTGAGTAGTTCCTATTCTAAAAATCCTTCCCTAATATTTTCTTTCTTAAAAGCATGAAAACTTAAAAGAGATAATCACCTACGCTACTTGAATTGTCTGTGCATTAGTTAGGACAATCTTTTTTTTTCTATATTTCTATTTGTTTATGATGGTCATCACTTGGTTACAATCTAGAAAAATGGCTCAACTGGCCCCTTCTTCATCTGAGACCACCACTAATGTGGATGTTTCGGCACCCATCAGGTCTTCCTTGGGACCAATGTTAGTTGGTTCCCTATCTTGGTCATATAATCCTTTCTATCATCCTAAAGTGATCCCATCATGTCTAGCTTCCCCCAGTCCTTCAGAGGTATCATCTCCTTCTGATATAGAGTATGTTCCTCATGGAGATCCTGAATTTTAGGTGCTCCTTGATCGCAATCTGGTAGACCTTATGGAATATCTAGTGCATAAGTCTATTTGAATACCTGATCAAGGACCACCAATCCAACAAGTTTACGACTATTCTCATGAACCATCTCAGGCTTTTATAGAACAGTTAGCATAATTTTTCTCACCTCGAACCATTGAAGAGGGTGGCACATCTATGCCTCCTTTTCTCTGCCACCAACCATGTTGACTGGTTCCCAAATGGTCGTGCCCATCCCTAGTGCTACGACTACCTCGGCTACCCCCAACCTATTTTTGAGAGGTCCTCTTCTTTAGATATGATGGGTGCATCCGTGCTCTCACAGATTGCTCTTAATTCTTCTATGCCATCCATTATGTCTCAAGGTCAATACCTCTTTACAAATCAACCCCCTTCTACAAGTCAGTTGGTTCCTTCTTCTCATCCTCTAGTTGGTATTTCTTCTAATGCTCTAGTGACAGTGACCTTTACCCATCCTCTCGCATCGGTACCCTTAATAACCAATCCGGTACTCAAAATCCTCATTCAGACTTTGTTCCCCACCATGTCCAATCAAATAAACACCCATGTTCCTCAATCCATTCCGATTTAGTTAGCAAGTGTAGGATCCCACCAACCACAAAGCTCTGTCTTTCATTCAACCACCTTTTCTCTCAACCACTTGACATCTCACAACTTACTCATATGTAGGCTCCTTCACAACAAGTGCCTCACTAAGCGTTACCCAAAACACCTGGTTATTCCTCTTATCATCCTATTAATCGGTAGATAAATCCCCATTATCACCTCAACAAAATATACCACTCACTTCTTATGTGGGACATACCAACATGCTTTCCCCCAATCGATGTCGTCCAAATTCTTTTCAAGAAAATCACAGACATAGAATCCTCCATAAACGGGCTCACTCTTCATACTCTTTTGAAGAAGTGCGTAATGAACCAATTCATCCATCAGTGGCTTTTAAGCCCTATCCTCCCCAATGGGAACTTCCTAAGTTCTCAAAATTTCATAGTCGGGAGGATCCTCAACAGCACCTGTGAGCATTCAAACACACTTGCTACCTTATAGTCCAGGATCAGGAGCTTATGCTCTCGCACTTTCCCTATGTCTCTAGCAGGGCCTACTTTAGACTGGTACAATAACATTCCTCAACACTCCTGTTTTCTTTCTCTCAATTAGCTCAGATGTTTGTTGAAAAATTTTCAATAAATATCACACATAAGATCTCGATTACAGATATTTATAACATTCATCAATTCAATGACGAGTCTATTGCAGACTTTGTCACTCGGTGGAGAGGTATAATAAATCAATTGTCTTTTCCCTCCCTCAATCTCAACAGATCAAGTTGTTTACTCGATCTTGTGCTAATCATATTTCTTCCACTTTAAGGATCCAAACCTTTCACACATTTGAAGAATCCTTTACGATGGCATGCAAACTTGAGTCCTACGCCATTGAACAAGGGAAGTTAAAACTTTTCTCTAAATCTAAACTAGATTTTTCTCGGTTTACAAAATCAAACCCTTCCACTTCTAACAAAGACAAGAATCAGGGGATCCACCAACGCTATTGTATTAAAAACACCATGAGCTGATAACACTTCTAATCAAACACCATGGAGAGAATTTTCATCTTCTAGAAAAGGACCCTTGTCATCTCGATCTTTTACTTCGTTGGGAGAATCATATGCATCCATCTTAGAAAAAATGTTGGAAGTTCACATGATCGAACTTCCCCCTATTAGAAATTTTGATGAGAGCCAAGAACGTCCATTCTGGTATAGGGAAAATGACTTCTATCATTATCATAGAACCAAAGGCCATGACATTGAACAATGTTAGACCTTCAAAAATCCTTTCCAAAAATTCATTGATAAAGGCAAGCTCATTCTAGATAACCCAAATGCTCCCCCAAATCAGGCACTTGATGTCTTTAAACAACCTTTTCCAAATCATTCTCCAAACAATGACATTTTGGGGTCTCAAAAACCAAACACTCATACTATTAGCTTCATCTCTACTGAAGAATCTTCCTCTAAAACTAAGACATCTACAAACACGTCAACCAAATCGAAACTTCCTCCCACTCCGTTAAATTATAAAATTCTGCCATCTTGGACAATTTGTCTTTGAATATTTCTCCATTGTTAGAGCTGAATTCTTCTCTCCCGCCTTTTTGTCGATATTTCATCTATGCCGAGATAGTTTCATCTTCATCTTTCTTGTCATTAAAAATTCTTTCGATGCTGGAAAAATTTACGTCCCTTCAAGTTTAAATAAAAAATACATCTACTTCTATTTCTCCCACTTTTTCCATGACTATGCCATTGGTAAATATACCTATAGTCGTACCAACTTCTCTACTAATGGAAGCATCTTCGATTCTGACTCTTCCCATTTCCTTTCCTACAGTAGTTACACCCACAACTACTATACGTAAGTATCTCCCTCATAGGGAACCACTTCTTCGTCATCCACTTCTTCCATTACCAACACCGCCTTGACCATTACGAGAAAAATATAAAGAAATAGTGCCGACACCTACACTTTTAGTTCCTAAACTTTAACTTGAGACAACTAAAGTCTAACGTTCCATCTGTTTCACACATAATTTCTAGTTCCGAATAGAGTTACTTTTATCTGTTCATTCTCTTGAGAAAAAATAAGGGGTTAGGATGAGGAGGAATACGTTGAGTGTTGGGAGGGTGTGCGCGTACCGTAGAGAGATCGGACCAATTGTGAAGAGCTCATTTTTGTCTAGGAAGGACTACCTGTAAATAAGAATGCAAGATCACCATATTTTAGTTAGACAATAAGTAAGGGCGCCTTGGGCCCAGGAAATACTAAACTTCCTTTTGAAGGTGGTCAGTTTCCTTTTAATATGAATTATTACAAATGATAATAAAGAAGCTATTGTGAAATCACGATTTAGGTACCTCGTCACTAAAAGCAATAGAGATTAAACTACCCATAATAAAATGTCATTCTGTTTGTTTGGTCACTTGTTATTGATACATTCAGATCAAGTTACAGGGATAGACCAGGCTGAATCTGAGGTTATTAGGGGATAAATAGGTGAAAGGTTGGTTTTGGTATAAGTCACAGTGGCTGATGTCAGTCATCGGATAACCGACCACGGTTATAAAACCGCTACTAGTAGGGGATAACCGATATCGGTAGGGGCAGTGATTCAGGGGCTTCTAGGTAGAGGTTGATTATAGGGTTTTAAGGTTGGTAGATGGTTAAGGGGGAATAATAAGGCAATGGAGAAGACTCAGAGAGTGAGAAAGTTGTCTTCTGGGCAATATAGGGATGGATAAATGAAGGTTAGGTGCAGGGTGCTACCGGGGGTTAGATCTAGGGGTGAGTTTATAATTACTATCAATCAAAGGTTCACGAAGTGAAGCCTAGAAGCATACAAGATACTACTTACTACTTTCTGACGAGGATATAGGTCCGAGGATTGCAGTGACAAAGGCAAAGCTCTGGTGGGATGATCAAAAATCGAAAGTGAGCTGATGAAGCTATCTTCTGACTCTCCTAATGCTTGGATGAGTGTGACCATGATCTTGTTGATCAGTTACAGTCTTGTCCTCTATGCTCCTCTCTACAACTCTTTTCTCCTTCTCACTTGTCTCTTTTCGCAAATGAATTTGGATCCTTGCATTTTGGTTGGGGAGGTCATTTACAGAAATCGATGGTGGTTGCCTAACCGATCTTTGGCCGCATAGGGATAGATGTCGATTAGGTCAAAGTTGTCTATTTTTAGTAAAATAGCCAAATTTCCTCTTTTTCTCCCGAGAGGTCGGTTGTGGGCTTGGTCAAGTCATTATTAGGTTCGTTTTGATGTGGGTGAGGGGTGATGAGTCATGGGTGTGGGTTTGGACCAAGTCATAGGTCTTAATTAAGTTAGTTTAGGGTTAGGGCTAGGTCATAGTGAGGTGGCGGGGTGAGGTGGCAGGGTTGGAGATGTGGATTTATTAATTATAAGGTAATTAATAAATAATTAAGTGTGTAAGGTCTTAGGTGGTGAGGTAGGGTTAGGTTACGGGACGAGATACGGGGTACAGGGAGTCGTAAGACCCAAATTTGGTGTCTACATTTGCCCCTTGTTGTTGTGTAGCTTGTCTTGTAAAGATGTACTGACAATAATAAGAAGTGGTTGCCCCAGTTAAGGGTATAGGTAATCCCCCTCAAATCTATCATAGATTGAGGCGATGTGAAATCAGGGATAGGGTTGATAAAGGGTGAATGATGATGAGATGATGGTAAGATGGTGGGGTAAGTTCAAGGAAACAGATGCACATTGAAATGCAAAGAGTGCGACGGCAGGTACATGATTTGAAGAGAAAACAAGTAATTCATAGGCAAAGGTCGATAGTTTATCCAAACAAGGTTGATATAATCCTGGTATCCAAGGCATAGGAAGTAGCTCCAGGGGATATAACGGGTAAGGTACCGGAACGTTTAGGCATGTTCAGCAGTACCAAATGGTTGGTTTGGTTGAGATAAATGTCACGGTCTCGGTCTAAGAAAAGTTGGTTGGCTGATCAATTCAAGTATCCTAGTCATGCTAAAACATGAACAGGTGAGCTCGATTGAACAAACAACTACATTATGGGTGGATAGAATCATAATTTGTGGGCTTCGGTCGAGGTACTTAATTGGTGTGGCCGTGGGTTAGGTTCAGTGGTTAGTTACGGCCTTGGGTCGGGCCGATTGGTTAGTGCGGCCTTGGGTCGGGCCGATTGGGTTGTTGCGGCCTTGGGTCGGGCCGATTGGTTGGTTACGGCCTTAGGTCAGGCCAATTGGTTGATTGTAGCCTTGGGTTGGTCCGATTGGGTTGGGTGCGGACTTGGGTCGGGCCGATTGGGTTGTTGCGGCCTTGGGTTGGGCCGATTGGTTGGTACAGGTCTTGGGTCAGGCCAATGAATTCAAAATAAGGCTATTTAGCAAAGGCCGGGGGTAGGTGATGTGGTGAAAAATAGAGTTCGGTGGAGAAGAGCAGGAGTTAGGGTAAACTAGGCAGGTAACTAAT
Source organism: Taxus wallichiana var. yunnanensis (assembly GCA_018340775.1). NCBI lineage: Eukaryota > Viridiplantae > Streptophyta > Pinopsida > Cupressales > Taxaceae > Taxus > Taxus wallichiana. Next base: position 371,024,325 of record CM031233.1, read on the forward strand.
ATCGGTTAGTTATGACTAGTATTGATTAGGAGTCTGATATCAGTTTTCTAGGGTGTGCCATAACGGATATCGGTTAGAGGTCAAAACCTATAAAAAGAAAAAATATGGCGTGTCATTTTCACATTGTGAATTTGAGTGCTAACCTATTTCTTGTCTAAGTTTTGAATTGATTGGGTTGGGTATTTGGGCTGAGTTGGCACTAGTTGAGTGGGGGAGTGAGTTATTGGTAGGCCCCAGAGATCAGGAGGCAGAGTTTGATTGGTTGAGGATCCCTGTGAGGAGATTTGGAGCTATGGCATAGCCTGGAGGAGTAGGAGGTGCTGGAGGAGCTAGACCACCACCACCTATCCCACCACAACGATGTGTAGTCATACCGGTAGGCTCTAAATCCCTATTTGTGTGAAGTTGATGAATTTAGCTAGGATGTGGGTTTTGGGGTAGGAATCTAAAATTTGAGAAAATAATGAATAAATGAAGGTAAATCATAAAATGGAGTGGGTAGATATGTTAGGTAAGTCAAAACGGCAGGGTGGGTAAGTTTTTAGGCAATTGGGCTGGGTAGATGGGTAAAAATAGAAAAAAGGGGATTTGGGGGCCATTTTTGGTCCGGCCCCGAAATCCCATAGTGACCGATGTCGGTCACTAGGCGACCGACATCGGTCACAGCCAAAGTTGTATAGAGTAGTGGTTATAGAGACCGGCGTCGGTCATGTGTCGACCGACGTCGGTGCATAAAAGTTGGGTATAGACAAGGAGTGGGGGACCGATGGCGGTCGAGGGTGACCGGTACCGGTCACCATGGGTAGGAGGAAAGGGTGTGAAATTTGTTGTGTTGGTTTGTTGTAGGCGGGTAGGATAGATTTGTGGGGTGAAGGGGAAAAGGTAGAGTTGCTAGGAAAGGTTATTGGGGTGGGGGTAATTGGGTGGTTGGAGGCCGGGTTGGGTAGGATAGGTTATGGGTTGTGTATGAATTAGGAGGGGTTAAATTGGTTGAGGTATGGTTAAAGGGTGAGAGTAGAGCGGGTGGAGTATGAGTGGGGCGGTTGGTAGGGTGTGGGATAGGTAAAGGGGGTATTGTAGATGTTTGTAGGGTGGGGTTATTGATGTTGAGGGAGATGAGGTGGTTTAGGTTTGATTGGAGTGGGTAGGATATTTAGAGAAGGACCATAAGAGGAATTTATAGATGTATAGGGTAAGGTAGGTGGGTGTAGATGTGGTTATAGAGTCGGGTTATGATTGGGTGGGTGAGTAAGTATAGAGGGTTAAGGTAGTTGTTTTGTAAAGGGTAGGCCTGATGGAGTGGGTTGTTTTTGCGCAGAACGCAAAGCGGTGACGATGTGAGATTAGATGCTGCCTCTACTGGGGCGGATGTGGCCACATGTGTCGCAGCGCAGTGGGTAGTGATGCGGGAGGTTGGACTCGGTGGAGTCCAGAGATATAGGGTTGTGGATAGGGACCACAGCCTGATGGTTTCCCTCATCAAGAGATGGGATCCGGCAACCAATGTCTTCCATCTCCCTACTGGAGAGATGATAGTCACGCTAGAGGATGTGTATCGCATCCTAAGACTACCGATCATAGGTGAGGCGGTGTTCCAGGTGGATGCGAGACAGTGATGGATAGCATCTTGTAGGTATTCGGGGATGCAGCCCCATTGATTACATATCATAGCGCGAGCATCTGCTATGGCGATATGTATCGCGCGCATCGACAGGAGACACGGCTTGCCATGCTGATGATGATTGGGATCACCTACTTCACCCTCCCTGACTCAGAGGGAGGCCGCTTCCCATGGGCTCTGATGGGAGTATTACATGAGATGGTGGAGGAGCACACCTGCTATGCATGGGCACCGGTGTATTTGGTGCAGCTATACAGAGAGCTCTGGGGCTATCGCCGTATGAGGTGATTCGGGATATGTTTGACATTCTTGTTACACTACTGGGCCTACGAGCATATCATGTGTTTACAACCAGTAGGGTTGCCCTCAAGGCAGTAGGGCCAGCGGTGTATAGGTATGGGTTTCGAGAGGTGGTTAGGAGTGGTTATCACAGGCGATATGTCACGTATTACGAGCATATGTTAGAGGGCCTGACCATACTAGATATTATATGGAGGCCATACAGAGGCCATCAGCCCGTGGAGGAGCCCGAGCATAGCTGCAATGGATCCAGTACATCTTCTGGATAGCTGGACGGAGACTCGGGAGCATGAGCAGATTCCCCTAGAGAGGGTATGATGACAGTTGGGCCTACGGCAGGATGAGCCACCTCCCTTCCCACAGTATCGAGAGGGAGGATGTAGAGGCACCACTGCCTCTACCGCAGCCATTGGACCCAGTCTGGGTAGTAGAGAGACCGAGCCGATGATACGGTGGATGACGCCGGAGTTACAGGTTCATTTTTGGTTTGGTGGGTAGGGCAGAGGGCAGCCATGAGAGCACAACCCGCACAAGCCAGATTTGGCGGCTGTTATAGCAGAGAGGGACCGTCTCTTGGGGTGTAGTTATTACAGGGGTAGCTTGCTGCTGCACAGGCACAAATCGGAGTGCTACAGGGGCAGTTGGCCCAGGCACAGGGACAGTACAGGGGATAGGTATAGGCACAGGCATAGGTACATGCATAGGCACAGCCTCAGGGCCAGATCCCTGTTCAGGCATAGGCATAGGTCCCTATTTAGGTTCGATGGTAGCTCCACCGCCACCATAGGTACAGGCATGCGTGGTCGGGGTGTACGGAAGGGAGGCGGGGCCCACTTATATTAGGAGTAGGGGACCAACCCTACCAGCCATAGTGGCACGGGCCCGATATTGAGGCAAGAGTGGAAGCCCATTATTATCGAGGATGTACTAGATGGTACCGAGGCCAACTATCGGCTATATGTGGCTCACAGAGCCGAGACGTAGCAGAGTCACAGGTCACAGGGGGCCATAGCCATAGTCGGTGGGTTGGTTATAGGTTAGAGGCGAGATACAAGACAGAGAACTAGCTGAGGGATGGGTGAGGATTAGGAGAGAGCTGAGTCACCCCAGGAGCGGAGATGAGTTTTGTTGAGTTGATAGAGGTTTTGTTGATAGAGACACCGGTCTACGAACCAAGTGTGTATATAGAGGCCTGCGTGCCCTCATAGGATTTATGTATGCATTTTTGTTGTATATATCGGCCTACAAGTTGAGTACATTTTGTATAGTTGATACCGGCCTATGAGCCAAGTATATTTTTGACATGAGAGACCGGCTGTGAGCCGAGTCAAGATTTTGACAGAGACAACGCCTGCATGCCGACTTTGTATTTTTTTGTATGATAGAGGCCCCATGCAGGGCAATTTGTATATGTTGACATTGATTTGAGGATATATATAGATGATGAGTTGGATCCACATGGTGTGTATAATGTTTGAGTTGATTGCATATATTATAATGTTTTATGTGTTTTGTCGATGGTATTGGAATGTTTGTGATGTATATATAAATGATGTTGATGATGTTTTGATGATATGCATATGTTTTGAAATATTGATGTTTATTATGATGATGGATGTTGATAGTGATGTCATTATGCAGGGAAAAGAGGCGGGTGCTGCCAAAATTTTACAAAAAACAAAGAGAAGGCCTGGATATAATCAAAATAGGTATAGGTTGACCGATATCGGTTAGATAACCGATGTCGGTCACTATTGACCGATACCGGTTAGATAACCGACATTGGTTATGTTAAAACAAGATTTTCTAAAAATAGAAAAGCTTGGGAGGCAATTTTAGATTCTTATTTTTAGAGCCATGCAACATGTTAAATACAAGGATGTGAGGCTATTGTCATCCATACAGGGTAGTTGCATGGGAGAATTGAGTGATAAGGAGGAAAGAGATAGGTAAAGTGATCATGGGCTTGGATTAAGAAGGCGTAAAGGAAAGTAATAGTGAAGAGGGTGGTGAACATGGATGAACAAGGAGAAGCATCCAATGGGTAGAGAGGAGAGGGAAGACAGGTTCCACCTCAAACTACTACATCCCAGGAGGTATATATGATTTTTGGTTGGAATTAAATTTTTACATGCATATGAATAGGATGTGGGAAGGTAAGTGGGTAGAGATGAAAAATAAAGGTGATAGGCAAAAGGTTTGGGATGGGGTGAGTGTTATGGGGTAGGTAATCAGGGGTTTCGAATATGTTTTTAGGTATAGAGAGGCACGAACAAGCGAATAAGTTATTATAGGTGGTGTTTTTGAGCAGGGTAGATGGAATTGACAGTGACCGATATCATTTAGGAATAACCGGTATCGGTTAGGTAACCGGTATCGGTTATGTATAACCGATATCGGTTACTGTGTAAAGTTATGGATTGTGATAAAAAACATGTGGGAATTTATTTGTTGTTTGTTGGTTTGATGTGTGTAGGCATAGGCAGGGTTGAGGATGAATGATAGGGTACCAACCTTGTTGTCATGAGTCCAAGTGGATGTAACACTCAGCTGAGTGGGCATTAATAAACCATGTGGGGTTAAGCGGAATCCACTATTATTCACGAATCACACGTAATCATGCCATGTTACAGGCGCTAATTGAGAGATGGAATCCTGAAAAGAATACCTTCTATCTGCCAACAGGGGAGATGACAGTGACGTTAGAAGATGTGTTTTGAATTTTGAGACTTCCAATTATAGGAAGACCAGTGTATCAGGCAGGGCCTAATGCGGTGCGTGTAGCGATAATGGCAGTATTTGGTCTAGCCGCATGAGATTTGACATAATGAGGTTTGACATTCACTTATGGTATAATGTTTATACAGCACACCCTAAGGCAACAAGGTTGGCCATGGTATTAATGATAGTGGTGGGGTATTATGCATTACCTAGAGTGGACGGGGGAAGATTTCCAAAATCATTGATGTGTATTATTTGGGAAATGATAGAAGGGAGTGTGACTTTCGCATGGGCACCCGCATATCTGGCGGAGCTATACAGGGGTTTATGGGCATGTAGGTGAAATCACAGGACTACACTAGATTGTGCATACTTATTACATTGTTGGGCCTATGAGCACATTGTGTGTGTGCGACCAATAGGCCGACCCATCCAGGCAGGAGAGACAGGAGTGCAAAGGTTGGGATTCAGGTGATGGGTCTAGACAGAGCAAGAGGTGAGATCCGAGGTCATGACAGATGACGCCGAGTATTATAGGTAGATGTGGGAGATGGTGATGATTGTGGATATCCATTGGAGGCCTTACGGGAACTATATGGTGATGAGAGAACATAGCCGAGGATTTGAGGGGTGTAGAGCGATTGAGGTGGATCGCGGGACACAGGCCAGGTGAGTACGAGAGGATTCCTCTAGATCACATGTAGTGACAATTTAGATTTGTTCAGGATATACCCATGGCTCATAGACCATACAGGAGGATCGATGCCGAGGCACCATTCTCACCTCCATGGCTCACACTTCTAGAAGGACTAGAAGAGACATCAGCTGATCACAGGGTAATGGATGTAGGAGTGACAGAGTCTTATAGATTATGGTGGGTAGCAGAGCTATAAGATACACATGAGAGGGCTGATCATCCTGACATAACTGTTATTACTACGGAGAGAGACCGCCTATAGGGTTTAGTTCACTAGCTTCAAACATAGTTGAATGAAACCACAGGATTGTTAGAGGCTTCGTAGTCTCAAGTGGAGAGACTAGAGGCAAGAGTCCGCCACGCGAGAGGGCAGATTCGTATGTTACAGGAGAGATTGGTGGCTCAGTGGGAGGAACCAATAGTAGTGGTACCTTTGAGTATGGAGAGGCTAGGTGAGTGGCGTCGATGATCACCATCACTTCCTGGTTCAGGACGAGGCGCGGGGGTCTAAGTGAGTTTCATACATAGGGGTAGAAGAATAAAGATTCTGACCTGCGCGTCGATGATAGGGAAGATGTATTTGTTTAACATCTAAATAAAATGAAATATGTATGTTGATTTGAGTTTGTGATAATTATAAGAATGTTTGTGTTTTGAATGTTTGGATTGAAAAAGGACAAAGGTGAATGTTATCAATATAAATATGTGAAAATATTTATATTTTTAAGTAAAACACAACACATGATAAGTGATGGTTGGGGATGGTCGAGCTAACCTTGGGAGACCCCATGTCTCCTAAGTGCTACCTACATAGCCCATTGCACAAAGCAAGGAGGGGCCTCAGACCGATGTAGTTCTCCCTTAGGACCAGGGAGAGGTGAATTCAGGAAATTTGGTTGTGGTTAGGCAATTTGTTGGTTGGTAAAAGTTTGATGTTGGTAGAGTAATGTTGTTGGTGTTGGTGTGGGTATAGGTGAAGTGAGGGTTAGCTTACCCAAGCATAGGAAACCATGTCCTAATTAAGATCAACACACAATCCTAGATTTGGGTAAAAGAGGTAAAAGTGTCCCATAGTTGGAAAGAGCTAAACAAACCATGTATTATCATAGGATGAGCTTGAATCCCTAGGTACCTTGCATAGGTGAGAATTTGATAGGTGAAAAGAGTTGTATAATCACAATATATCAGATATACGCACGTCCCTTGAGTTTTTTATTGTGAAGAATGGTGAGGTGAGGTGGATGGGATAGCTGAGGCGTAGAGAACTTGGTAGAAGGTGATTATTCTAACGAAAGAGAACCAAACCAAAATAGACAAGTCCATGACTCAAAAGTACTTTTGAATACTACTTTGATGTTTCTAGATATAGACTGATCGATGTGGGAAGTCTACATGGGATATGCATTTTGTTGTTCTTGAGGTCTTCACGAAGCTGATCAATGCGAGAAGCTTCTGATAGAGGCTGACTTTGATAGAGGCTGACTTTATATAGCTTTCCTTCAAGGAAGCTTGAGGAGTAGTCTACTTATAGTAGCAGATGTGGCTTTCCACATAGCTATCCTTTGAGGGAACAATCTAGTTTATAGCTTAGAGGTCTAGATGTCTGTTTGACATGAAGCATCTAGTTTTGCAGGAAGTTTGACTCAAGAATATCCCAAAATTGTATAATTGAGAACTTTTTATTTTGATACTTTTAAGTCATGGACTAGACTAAAAAGGAGAAGGAATATTTAAGATGAGGTGATGATCAAACTACGTGGGTTTGATTTTACTTTGAGATACAACAAAAAAAAGGTGTATGAGGTGGTAAATGAGCTCAAGGGACGAGCACAAGGTAGATAAGAAGTGATGTAACACTAAATTCAATAGTAGAATGGTCGGAGATGCAAGACATTAAGGGGTTTAGGCTCAGGTTTACCATTAAGCGAAGCTAAATGATAAGTACCTGATCCGTAAGTGTGAGTGATAATGTAAGGCCCAATCCAATTAGGAGCAAATTTTCCACGTTTGCTCTTTTCTAGTTTGGTTACATGTTGATTCTCTTTGAGGACAAGATCACCAATTTTAAAGGTACACTCATGAATTCTCTTATCATAAGCACACTTGATGCGCTTTTGATAAATTTGAAGGTGGTCAAGAGTTGTAAGATGACACTCGTCAAGAAGCTCCAATTGGGCTAACCGCTCTTGGCGGAAGTCATCATTGGTGAGAATATCTTGGAGAGATACTATGATGGAAGGGATTTGTATTTTGAGAGGCAAGATAGCCTCGGTACCATACACCAGAGAGAATGGTGTGGCATTAGTGGAAGTACGAATGCTTGTACGATAAGCCCAAAGGGAAAAGGGGATGTGATCATGCTAATTTTGACCAGAATCGTTAACGACTTTCATGAGAATTTTAGTTAAGGTTTTTTTAGAAGATTTGGCTTGACCATTTGATTGTGGATAGTAGGGTGATGAGAAGCTATGTTTGATACCAAAGTTGTCACAAAGGGCTCATAATAGCTTATTTTTGAAAGATTTGCCATTATCGGTTATCAAGCGATGAGGAACACCGAAACGGAAAATAATGTGATGATTGATGAATTCAACAATTTTCTCCTTTTTGGTTGAAATGAGTGGAATGGCCTCCACCCATTTAGTGTAATATTTGGTTGCCGTGATGATCCAACGGTGACGTTGTGAAGAAGGTGGATGAATCTCACCAATAAGGTCCAAACCCCATTGTGAGAAAGGCCAAAGATCTCGTGTGACCTATAGCGGATGGCTGGGAGTATGTTGAAGGTTGGCATGTTGTTGACACATAACACAATGCTTAACATATTCGTAGCAGTCTTTATTAAGAGTAGGCCAATAATATCCTAGGTGAAGGATCTGCTTGGCCATGGCAAAGCCACTAAAGTGCCCACCACAAATTCCGTCATGGACTTGTTGGATGGTATGAGTGACTTCAGCACTGGTTAGACATCGAAGGAGGATACCATCGAAGCCACGTTTATAGAGGAGTCCCCCCATGATGACATAATGAGAAACACCTTTAAGGAAAGTGTGTTTGCCATTACTAGTAAGGTTAGGTGGGAGAATAGAGGTTGTAAGGTAGTTGTGAAATTGGTGATACCAGGTATCCTGTGAATCAGTCAGATACATTATTTACCATACAAACATCCAAGACTAAGTAAGATGGGGAAAAGAGTTGTTGGACCAAGAAAATATGTCAGAATCAGATGGTGATGTAGGAATTTGTGATGCCAAGCAAGCCATAGTATCTGCAAATTTATTAGTTGAGCGTGGAATGGTTTGGATAGTATAATGAGTAAATAAGGTCAAAAGTGAATCTACGTAACGTTTGTACTTTTGAAGTTCCTCATTTTTACATTGGTAGATGCCGGTGACTTGATTTACTACTAATTAAGAGTCACCAAAACTTTGAATAGACTTTACACCTAAGTGTAACGTAACATGGAGACCCAAAACAAGGGCCTTGTATTCTGTTGTATTATTAGTGCAGGGGAAATCGAGCCTGAATGAAAGAGGCATAGGTTCACCTTCAAGAGGAATGAGAACAACACCCACCCCTCGCCACATTGGCATTTAGATCCATCAAAGTAGAGAGTCATCGGATAAGACGCATCATTGAGAAAAAGAGTTGCGATGAGTTCATCAGGGAAAGTAAAATTGGTAAATTGTTCCCTAGGTAAACGGGCTTCCACGAGTTGGTCTACGATAGTTTTTCCTTTGACTGATTTTGGTGTACGAACTCAAGGTCAAGGTCGGTGAGGCATAAGCCATCAAGCGATGCATTGGTTTAGATGAGGTTTGGCATACATATAATGTAGGGGGTCAGTGTTGGTGATGAAAAAGTTTTGTGATTCGGGAGGTAATGTTAGATTTTGGTGGCCACGAATGATAGGGCTAGGCACAACTTTTCAACATGTGTATACCTAGTTTCATAATCCACAAGAGTATGAATTATGTAATAAACTACTTGTTCTTGATGCTCAGAGTCACGATGTGTGAGCATAGCTCCTACAACATGGTCGGTGGCAGAAAGGTAAAGGTAGAAAGGGCGATCGTCCTAAGGTGGGATAAGCACGGGTGGCTGCAAGAGATAAGTTTTAAGAGCTTCAAAGGCTTTGTGGCACTCCTCGCTCCATTGAAAGACAATGTATTTTTAAGGAGATGATGGAAAGGTTGACATCGATCGAGAGTTGTGAGATGAAACGATGGATAGATTGGAGTTTTCCTTGTAAACTATGTAATTGTTTTAGGTTAGTGGGTGGGGGCATTTCTAAAATAACTTTAACTTTAGTGGGGTTGACCTCAATGCCACAAAAGAGATGATAAAGCAAGGAATTTTCTGAAAGGATGCCAAAGACACATTTCTTTGGCTAAAGATGAACACTGATATCGTAATAGGCGTGGTGGAAAATAATGGTTAAAACATGAGATGTTCACTGTGATGTTTGGATTTTCCAAGAAGATCATCGACATAATCCTCAAGGATAGTGTGCATAATGTCATGAAAAATGTAAGTCATAGCCCATTGATAGGTTACACTAGCATTCTTAAGGCCAAATGGCATGACATGATAGCAAAAGGTCCCCTAGGGGGTAATGAAGGTGGTTTTATGTTGATCGGCGGGGCTACTAAAATTTGATTATATCCCGAGAAACCATCCATGAGAGAAAGCATCTCATGGCCCGTCAGTGAGATCAACAAGTTGATCAATACTAGGTAGGGGGAAGTCATCCTTTGGGTAGGTGAGGTTAAGATCCAGAAATCCGTACATATCAAAGTCCCCGTCGCTTTAGTAGTGATAGTACAACATTAGAAATCCATTACGGATAGTCAATAGGTAGGATGAAAGAGACAAAAGGAGTCGTTGAAGCTCTTCTTTAACCAAGAGAGCAATGCGTGGATGCATTTTTCTCAGCTTCTGTTTAACTAGTTTGGAGTCTGGTTTCAAAGTGATGTTATGGACAGCAATGTTAGGATCGATTCCTGGCATGTCGGCGTAGGACCAAGCGAAAGCTTGATTGCGGGCATGAAGAAAGGTAGTGAAGGCGGCTTGTTCTGATGCATCGAGAGATTGTCCGATCTTTACAATGTGAGGATCGTCCTCCGTGTGGATGTTGATTTCTATAGTCAACTCATTCAACATGGTTTGGGTGTCAGATGGTAAGGCATGTTGAATATAAGAGTCATCCGCACCAAGGTAGGTGAGGATGGAGTCATCATCCTGGCACTCCACAACATTAATCGAAGGAAAGTATTCTTGATCATGTCTGGATGTAAAAGGGGGAGAGAATATGGGTCCTCACCATCGCGTTGATAAGTGAGAGGACCTAGGAAGATAGCATTCACAAAAAAAAAAGTTAGGAGGGATAGATTCCGGGTCTATCGACTCCGTGGGTGAAGATGGTAAAATGGGTGATGATTGTTCGGAATGGGTGACTTTGTCATCTTCCTGGATACAATTGACATGAGGTTTCTTCAATGTAGGGGTTCAGAAAACCCAAGACCACTACGATCTTTGTGTTTGCGTGTTATTATGGGAATAACCGTATGTTGTCCTTGGTCATAAAGACTGAAAGAAAAACCTTTCCAAGCACGGGCGTTAGGAAGGTGAGGGCAAAATGATGGTTGGTTAGATATTGAAAATCAGATTGGAAGGGAACCACACCAAGGGGAGGTTAGGGGTGACAGAGGATGCTTCGACACCCCCATATGTTAGGTTGGTGTGGCAATTAGGTGGTCCATAGGAGATCACCTCCCCCACACGACGGTCGTAAGTAGGATGCGCATGTAATTTTCCATACTCTTGTGGGGTATGGAAGGTGCTAACATTGTATAGGCGGTACTCCCCCAGTGTAAGGTGTTGAAAAACATCTACCAAGGGATCCGAGGTTGGGATGTTGTCCATGGGTAAGGAAGAGGTATTCGCGTCGGTGGTTGCATGGGTCGAAGGTGTGGGTGCGGCTAAGGTGGATGGTTGAGGCGTGGTCGAAGTAGATGGTTGGGTTGGATCAATGGGTGTCTTGACTGGTACAAGCACATCATTAGGGCGGTATAACATATTGCAGGTTTTGAAGGGGGAAGCGTCAGCTGTGACGGTGTATGACTTCCCCTCATACTCAAATTTTATGCATCTATGTAAGGTGGAGGGAATGCATCCCATAGCCGGATCCAAGGGTGGCCTAACAACATGTTGTATTGGAATTCTCCCTCAAGGACATAGAAGAGTTTGGGTAAGGTACGTGGCCCTACACAAATGTTAAGGATCATGGTGCCTAGGGTAGAAGTAATAGCATCGTTGAATGAACACAACATGGTGGGGTTGGCACACATGCAACTAGGAGGGATATTCATCTATTGGAAGGCTTTGGAAGAGATGATGTTTAGGCTAGCACCCCCGTCAATCATAACATGATGTACCGGATGTCCCGGACGTAAGCCGAGATGAAAAGAGCAGGGTCAAGATCTTCTGCACCAAAGATGATAATTTCTTCTTCGGAAAAAATTGAGCAGCGGCTTGTTATACAGGGACAGAGGTGGTTGTGGAGGTAGGTTGTTTGGTGAGAGAGGCAACGTGGTTGGGTGTGAAGATGGAGGCAACGGGTAAGGTTTCATTAGGTAGGACCTCTATCCCTTGGAGGATCTCAATTAGAGCTTGTCGATGAGATTCAGATGTTTGAATGAGATCATAAAGTGTCATTTTTACAGGAGATTGGTGAAGTTGTTTGATCATGGTACGATGGGAAACTCCATCAGAGACTGGATAGGCAGGTCCATGAATAACCACTTTAGGTGGTGGTGCGATCGGGATGGCGGAAGAAGAAAGAGAGGCCGCAGGTGTGCTTTCTTTGACTTTTCCATTGTTTTTCTGACCTCGAGTAGCAATGCTAATCATGTTGATCTCGTGAATACGAGAGGAGGAAGATGGCAAGGATAAGTCATTGTTCTCGAGAGGTGGGGTTGTAATGATGATAGATTTTGGTGAGGCGGGGATAGGTGGTGTAGGAGAAGGGATCGAAGCTAGGGTATTTTCTTCCGTAAGTCATCTTTCTGAGATTTTCTATCCGAGATAGGTGACTGGCGAAGGATGGCTTTCAAAGCTTTGCATTCTTCTACATTGTGTCCTGGTGTGCGGTGGTAGGCACAGATTTTAGATTCATCATAACCTATAGGTCGAGGTTTAGATGGATCATAGGGTCTGAGTGGGGGTAGGGAAATGGTCACATCCTCTATCAGCATATCAAGGATCTTGGCGTAAGATCCTTTGAGTGGGTCAAATGAGGCTATTGATTGAGTGGGTGAGATTATTGATTGTTTTGGTAATGGTTGGGTATGAGTGGTTCGTACGGGTGGTGGTTTAGGCAAGGGATTTTGATGATCAGTTTTAACCATGCGTGGCTTCTTCTGCGCAGAAGTCATGTTGAGTTGATTAGATGATGAGGCCACAGATGACGTGGTGGCAGGAAACAACCACGGGGAAAGAGGAGCGCAGACAAACAAGTCCTTCGATGATTGAGTTTTCTTAGGGTTGGTAGGTAGGCAAGATACTTGGGGCGATGGTGTTGAGATGCCTATGGATTTCTGTATGGGTGTAGAAGGTGTTGGTCGTGTTAAAGAAGACGTGGGAGGCATGGTGTATTGAGGAAAGGTGGAGGGGTGAGGCCCCAATATAGAAGGTAGGTGTGACGGCGAGGGTTGAAGCTGTGCCTACTGTACTGGTGTGATCGGGGGTGAGGTTTTAGGTGTGGTAGAGGCATAGATTGGACTTGAGGAGATGGGGCTTGTCTCCTAGGTGGATCGATGACTTTATTTTTGGATAATTCTAACCGTTTAGGTGGGTGCGTCAGGCTGGGTATTAGTAAAGTCCCAAGCGTAGGGGAAGGTTTAGGTAGGTTGATAGAGGTTGATGAGGTATTCGGTGGAGATGAGGGGAGTGGAGGTGAGAATATAGGCATTTTGAGCTTTTGTAAAAACTTAGGTATATGGTAGAGGTGTCCGGATTAGTCATTTGCATTTGAGTAGAGCATGGTGTTCTCCAACGTTCCCATAAGAGTCGTCTATCTTCTAGGGGATGACAATCTTCACGTATGGATGGGAATTTTGATATGGAAGAGAAGTGGGTTGTGATTCCGGTCCATTGGGGGTGTGATATAGGGGGTGAATGAGGCACTGTATCAATGGGTGTTAAGGGGTCAACGGTCACTGGAAAGATTTAGGCGATGAAGAACTGATAGGGAGGAGGGCATGTTCTAGAGGATCTGTCATGATTATGGAATTTGGTGATGTAGGCTCGAGGGGTTTCTCTTCTAAGGATGACAGAAAAAGTGGCGATCCTTCTTCTTTTGTAGCAAGAGCGGTGGAAGGAGATGTTTGGGCAATAGATAAGTTGGATAACATCTACTCATAGTCTTGTAGGGAGGTGGTGTAAGAAGGCTCTTCTGTGAGAAGAGAACTCTGGGCGGTTGGTTTCTTTATGGGTAAAGGAATAGCGGGGCTATCCTCTTGTCCTGATGAAGGAGAAGGGGGCGAGGACTCTTACGTCGGTGAAGAGGCTCGATTCAGAATTTCTTCGATGGAAGCCCTTGGTTGGGAGTTGAAAACCACATGGATCTCATGCACACTCTTCTCCTCGGCTAAGGTTTCTTGGTTTGTGTTACTGTTAGAGGAATGGTTTGGAAATGGTTTGTTGAAGATTTTTAAATTTTAATTAGCGGGGCATTAGGATTATCGAGGTTATATCCCTGCATCAACCATTTCTGCACTATGTTTTTCAACATCTTGCAGTTTTGTTGCTATGTCCCTTCACCTGATGGAAGTTACAAAATCATTCTCTTTATACCAAGAAGGTATAGCATGGGTGGAATCAAACTCGAAGTGAGGTTTAATAGGAGGCAAGGTGATAGCTCTACTTTAAGAAATTTGTCCAAGATCACTTCATAAGTTTCTCCCAAGGAGTGTCTTGGATGGGCTCGGCTTTATACTTATAGGTGGATTTTGGTGGGTATAAAGCGGTGCTTGAGATTTGACCGTTACACGTGCACATGTACATCTCCTTTTGATTTCGAAGCAGTCGATGCATGAGAGTTGGTGGTTTTGGGTTTGTTCATGGAGTCCTGGGTTTGGAAATTTGAGTTTTTGTTACGCAACTTCAATTTCTCCTCCTCTAAGGCCCGAACCTCTAGTTTCGAGCCATAGTAAAGGCCTCATCAAAGGTGAGAAAGTTTGAATTTGGAGGGTGGGAGAAATGTGTTTAGCGCAAGCCCACGTAAAGAGTTTGATGAGCTCGGCTGAGGTAAGGCATAAGTAAGTTGGTTGATGAGGCCCCGCCATCATCCAACGAAATCTGCGATAGACTCATCTTCAAATTTTCAAATGGCATAGAGGTCAGTAATGGATACTTTCTTGGCAATATTGATGGAGAAGTGATCCAAGAAAGATTGGGCCAATTGGTTAAAGGAGAAGATTGAGTGCTAGGCTAAAGTACTATACCACTCCAAGGCAGGTCCTGATAAGGACATGGGGAAGGTATGGAGTAGTAAGGCATCATCATGAGCAATTAGATAATAGGCATGTCTAAATGATCGCAAGTGTTGTTGAGGGTCCTCCTTACTATTAAAGCGAGTAAATTTTGGTAATTCCCATTAAGGAGGATATGTATGAAGGGGGAGATAAGGGTGAATAGGCTCCCGACAAACTTGCTCATATGTCAGCATGTTACGGTTTCTGAAGCAGAAGCCTCAAGATTTTACATCTTGTCCATCATCATTTAATTAAATCATTGGTTGGGTTAGATGATGATGGTGTTATCGTTATAAACGGAGGAGGATTAGGCCAAGATCCACTACTAGACAATGGTGGGATTAAATGTTGATAAGGTATCGATGATGAATGTGTTGGGGTGACTGAATAAGGATGTCCTATATAAGATGTTGAGGCCACCGGATGAGGTTATGGAAATGAAAAGGTGGGTGGAGCCTGAGAGGGAAAGCTCGTGTGAATAGGTGGTAGAGAACAAGTTATGAAAGAGGCAACCTGCGAGAGAGATGAGGTAGGGGCAGTGGATGGTAGTGATATGTGGGGTCCCAGATTAACCAGAGGAAAGCTAATTGGTGTAGTATGGACCATCGAATCCACTTGAGCTGGGAGACGGGGCTAAGGATGAAGACGGTGAGGTGGAGTTATTAGGTGGGGAAGGAGCTAGGTGGGTGGCTATACTAATAGGCATACCCAAGAGGAGTTGACCGTCGGGTGTACGGTCAGGGGTATGAGACAAATAATACTGTACGGTGCCAAGATTAGCATCCAAAAATTTAGCAAAATCCGGATCTCCAACAGAGATCTTGGGAAAAGCATTGGTGTCTATAGGATTCCCCATAGGATGCGAAGGGGGTGACTCAGGAAAAGACATGGAACAAGCATGTGAAACCATGGTTGCGGCTTGTTGCAGGTGATAACAACCATGGACAAGAGGATACAACAGAGGATTAGTCAATCAGGAATAGAAAACACAACAAAATGTTGGAATTGGTAGGTTACTAGTTTGTCAGGAACTGTAAAACATAGTAACCGATATCGGTCTAGTAACCGATGTCGGTCAAATTGTAACCGCCATCGGTCAGGTAACCGATGTCGGTAGAATAGGACCGGTGCTGGTCACTGTGAAGGCAAAGAGAGAATATAAGAGGCTGTTGGTTTGGGGATAACAAGGCTGAGTATACCCACCAAACTGTCTGAAGTGATAACTGAGACAGGGTATAATAGAGAAACAAAACTGAAAGAAAAACAGAAAACAAGCAAGATGCACAAGCAAATCAAGAGACTAAACCTAGGATTAGTTTTAATCACTTTTGGGCTTATGCCTTAGATGCCAGATGATGTCAATCCTAAACAAAAGACCTAAGGGAGATGTCAAGTTTGTTTTGGCTTGTAAGGCTACCTCAATCGGGTGGAGGAATACCGCGGGAAAAGGGGGATGTTTGAGATGTTGTGTAGATTATGATGTGATTTGGTATGTGTTGTGTAGTGAGAGTAAGATTAATTTCTCATCAATACCATGGATATCACCCCCACGTGTATGACCTGTTACTTAATCTATGTTCACTAGAATTAAAAACAACAAGCAAGAATGTGATGCACGTGTTTTAAACCCAAATCGAAAATGATATTCGATGAAGCAAAGAAGATGACTTTCACTAATGCAAAGATGCGAAAGAAAGACAACTTCTTTTACCAAAATGACAAAATATTGTGTGAATATTTTAGAAGAAAGAAACAACAAGTGTGCTCCCTATATGAAAACAAGCAAGAAAGAAAGAAACCCTAATAGGGTCCCACCGGGCGTGCCAAAATGTTTCGCATAGAATTTCTAGTTCCAGAATAGAGTTACTTCTATCTGTTCATTCTCTTGAGAAACAAATAAGGGGTTAGGGCTAGGAGGAATACCTGTTGAGTGTTGGGAGGGTGTGCACGTACCGTAGAGAGATCAGACCGATTGTGAAGAACTCCTTTTTGTCTGGGAAGGACTACCTGTAAATAAGAATGCAAGACCACCAGATTTTAGTTAGACAATAAGTAAGGGAACTGCCTTGGGCCCAGGAAATACTAAACTTCCTTTCGAAGGTGGTCAGTTCCTTTTAATATAAATTATTGCAAATGATAATAAAGAAGCTATTGTGAAATCACGATTTAGGTACCTCGTTACTAAAAGCAATAGAGACTAAACTACCCATAATAAAACGTCATTTTGTTTGTTTGGTCACTTGTTATTGATACGTTCAGATCAAGTTACAGGGATAGACCAGGCTGAATCTGAGGTTGTTAGGGGATAAATAGGTGAAAGGTTGGTTTTGGTATAAGTCACAGTGGCGATTGCGGTCACTGGATAACCGACCACGGTTATAAAACCGCTACCGGTAGGGGATAACCGATATCGGTAGGGGCAGTGATTCAGGGGCTTCTGGGTAGAGGTTGATTATAGGGTTTTAAGGTTGGTAGATGGTTAAGGGGGAATAATAAGGCAATGGAGAAGACTCAGAGAGTGAGAAATCTGTCTTCTGGGCAATATAGGGATGGATAAATGAAGGTTAGGTGTAGGGTGTTGCCGGGGTTAGATCCAGGGGTGAGTTTATAATTACTATCAATCAAAGGTTCACGAAGTGAAGCCTAGAAGCATACAAGATACTACTTACTACTTTCTGACGAGGATATAGGTCCGAGGATTGTAGTGACAAAGGAAAAGCTCTGGTGGGATGATCGACAATTGAAAGTGAGCTGATGAAGCTATCTTCTGACTCTCCCAATGCTTGGATGAGTGTGACCGTGATCTCGTTGATCAGTTACAGTCTTGTCCTCTATGCTCCTCTCTGCAACTCTTTTCTCCTTCTCACTTGTCTCTTTTTCGCAAATGAATCTGGATCCTTGCATTTTGGTTGGGGGAGGTCATTTACAGGGAACCGATGGTGGTTGCCTAACCGACACTGGCCGCGTAGGGACCGATGTCGGTTAGGTCAAAGTTGGCTATTTTTAGTAAAATAGCCAACTTTCCCTCTTTTTCTCCTAAGGGGTTAGTTGTGGGCTTGGTCAAGTCATTATTAGGTTTGTTTTGATGTGGGTGAGGGGTGATGAGTCATGGGTGTGGGTCTGGACCAAGTCATAGGTCTTAATTAAGTTAGTTTAGGGTTAGGGCTAGGTCATAGTGAGGTGGCGAGGTGAGGTGGCAGGGTTGGAGATGTGGATTTATTAATTATAAGGTAATTAATAAATAATTAAGTGTGTAAGGTTTTAGGTGGTGAGGTAGGGTTAGGTTACGGGATGAGATACGGGGTACAGGGAGTCGTAAGACCCAAATTTGGTGTCTACACCATCATCGTACCGCACCATCTCCTTCCCCCGAAAAGGTTACAATCACCTTATGTGGTTGAAGTTGTCACCATCCCCGAAAAAGGAAAACCAATATTTCAGACTATTAAAACTCTTGGTGATTTTCCTTAGAAATATCTCTCCACGCCTCATAGAAGATTGGATTTATCCACTGAGAAGGCATCTTCTTCTACAACACCATCAAAACCATCATCTTCTTCTACAACACCTTCTTCACCGGTGCCTCGTAAAGTGGATTTACCCACTAGAAAGGCGTCACCTCTTTTATCAGGACCATCATCTTCATCACCAAAAGCCAAGGCACCCTTTGTTCCTCTTTTGGGAGCTCATCCCTCATCTAAGTAAGTCTTATCTAAATCATCATTTGTTTTAACCAAGTATCATTCTTCATCTCTGAAGACCACAACACTTGTCACATCTTCACCTTATTCAAAATCTATCTTAGGAGCTCCTCCTCCACCAAAATAAATCTTGCCCCACTTACTTCCATCTCAGGCACGCTAGGCTGCTTATCCGATATCCGAGAAAATCAAAACAATCCTAAAAAGACTGTCAAACCAGACATGCAGATTCTTTTACTTCGACAGTCTGTTGAGGCAAAAGAGGTGCCTTCATCATCTCTATCCTCATCTTTATCTATCGGATTCTATCTTGAAATTCTTTGCCAACTTATCTAATCTTCATCCATATCTCTTCCTCGATCAAACCCTATAATCCTACAAGAGTAAAACCTCCTGGTTCAACTCTGATTTGATTTGTGCTTACCACCACACTCTAGGACATGACACCGAGGGATGTAAAGCCCTCCAATCTGTCGTGAGCATTATTTTGGAAGAAAGTGATCTTTTGCTAGAAAAGGAGGAGGAACAAGTATCTCCTATCATCTCAACCACATCTAAGCCTCAACGATGTACCCAAGCCTCTAGTTCTATTAATTCCACTCCGAATGGTCTTCCACATTCTCAAATCGACACAATTCATATCACCGGAGAGAGCACAACGGTATGATAATCCATTGTCTTCTACAACATATCGACCATGGGTTGTCATTTCTGCGGCCCCTAAAGGAGTTCATCCTTCCTCATTATCCTCGAGGCCTCGGGTCTCTATTCACGCTTCACCATGGACTTAGATTCCTGTGTCAGTTGAGGAGAGTGTTATGAAATAACTCACCCATGCTCCAGTCAAAATGTCTCTTTTTGACCTCATTCAATCATCTCCACAACATTGCCATGCTCTAATTGATAATCTACATCGTATCACGGTGAATTCATATGAGTCCCAACATTTGGACATGGTTATTGGGTTGAATAGACCATCAACCACCATTTCCTTTGAGGATTATGAAATTCCTCCCCTTTCTCTTGAGGATTTAGAGGATCCCCTCTTTATCACAGTTCAAATCAACAATACTACGTTAAAGTGCACTATGATCAACAGTGGTGCTGCACTCAACATAATTTCCTCTCACACCTTCGAGAAACTTAAGTTACCAAAGAATGTAGTGTCACCACCACCTTTCACCCTTTGATCATTTAACGATCAGTTGGTGATGACTTTAGGAACTGTGGTCCTACCCATTTGGGTGGGTAAGAAACTGCTTCATGAGATTTTTTACATTGTTAAAGGAAAATTCCACTACAACATGATCCTCAGACGTTCCTGGACTCATACAATGCATTATGTCCCATCAACCCTCCATCGATGCTTAAAATATCAGCATGAGGGAAAAATCTATACTCATCCAGGAGATCCTTTTCCTTCCGCACAGTGCGACATGACCACAAGATCGGCCCTCTAAAGGAGAATCTTTGGTTCTCCTAACGAGGCTGTATCCTCTTCCATACCTGCAAAAAAAACTACAGATTTTAAAAATATGGAAGAAATGTTTCAGGGTTTTTCACTAGGAGATATTCCTCTTCTTTCTTTTAATGCCCATCTCAAACCTAATGAGTATGGTAGACCAGACAAACAACCTGAATACCAGCCAGGTCTTGATCGCATCGTCACCATTGGTCTACCTAATCAACAGACTAATTTCATTTACGGTGGTCTTGATACACCTGACTATCACTTGGATTCTCCCCAAGGGCCAAACCCTATTCAGCAGGATTTGATTGTTTAAAGAATCCGCATTCGTAAAAACTTATTTATATTGATGCGCGTGGAAGGGCTTTGGCCTAGGAAAATATGAACAGGGTATACATGACCTCACATCCATTCCAACTCTTAAACCACA
This sequence comes from Taxus wallichiana var. yunnanensis, assembly GCA_018340775.1. NCBI lineage: Eukaryota > Viridiplantae > Streptophyta > Pinopsida > Cupressales > Taxaceae > Taxus > Taxus wallichiana. The sequence goes on from CM031233.1 coordinate 371,044,799, forward strand.
TCAAAAATTTGGTTTAGGATTTAAACCTCTCTCAAAATCCACCATCACCATTCTCGATGAGCCTCTCTCCATTGAAGAACCATCTTCTCCCGCCAGGTCAGAAGCATCACTTGATGTGGATGACACCATTTCCATCCCACCTAACTTTTTTTTTAGTCAATACCATTTCCATAGGTCCATTGACCTATAAAACTAATGGCGAATCCACTTCCATACCATTAGTCTTCCTTGAAATAATTGGAGACGACTCTCCCACTGTCAACACTATTCACTGTACGGATGATGATTATGTCCTCACCTATTTGGGGGTAGAGGACTCTTATCTTCCTAAAACCATTCCTTCTGACATGTCTACACTTCTCAACGAAGCCATTGTCGACCTTAATATAGGGACTTCTGAAGACCCTTGCATCATTAAGGTCGGCCAATCTCTTAATCCACAGGAGTTAGGAGACTTTACCACATTTCTTTTCAACCATCGCAAGATTTTTCTTGGTCATACAAATATATGCCAGGACTAGATCCTGATAATGTGGTCCACAATATCGTTACTCTTCCAGACATCAAACCGGTTAAACAAAAATTGCATAAAATGCACCCTCGTATAGCCCTTCTTGTCAAAGAAGAGTTAAAGCACTTGCTTTCTGCTAACTTCATCCAACCCATTGATTATCCACAATGGGTTTCAAATGTAGTACCAGTAACTAAAGCTACTGGGAAAATTCAAATTTGTACCAACTTCCGGGATCTTAATCTCACTTGTCCGAAAGATGATTTCCCTCTACCTAATATCGATCAACTTGTGGATTTAACCGCAGGTCATGAGATGCTTTCTCTTATGGATGGTTTCTCTAGATATAATAAAATTCTCATCACACCAGAGGACCAGCATAAGACTTCTTTCATAACCCCTTGGGGGAATTTTTGTTATCGTGTCATGCCTTTTGGTCTTAAGAATGCAGGAGCAACCTACCAATGAGAAATGACCTACATATTCCATGATCTCTTACACAAAACTGTGGAGGATTATGTCGATGATATCCTTGGTAAATATAAACATCATTAGGATCATCTTTTCATTGTTGCACCTCTCTTCGAGAGGCTCATTCATTTTTGTCTTCACCTAAATCCATCTAAATGCATGTTTGGCATTCTCACTAGTAAACTCTTAGGATTTATCATTTTAATTAGAGGCATTGAAGTCGACCCCACAAAAATAAAGGCTATCCTTGAGATGCCTCCCCCTTCTAACTTAAAAAACTCCACAGATCTTCAAGGACGTCTTGATTAGTACATCATTTTATCTCACAACTATCAGATTGTTATCAACCTTTCATCATCTCCTCTGTAAGAATGTTCATTTTGAATGGCATGAGCATTGCCAAAAGGCCTTTGATGATCTCAGAGCTTATGTTCTTTCTCCACCTGTGCTTACACCTCCACGCGAGGGGGATCCATTCTATCTTTATATTTCTATGACTGACCATGCTCGGGAGCTAGGATATCACATCGAGATGCTAACGGTAAAGAACAAACCGTCTATTACAGCAATCGCACTCTTCATGAGTATGAAACACACTATTCTAAAGCTGAAAAATTATGTTGAGCTCTTTTCTTCTCAACTTCTAAGATTTTTCACTACCTCCTTAATCACAAGACTTACATTGTTATGAGTGTCAACTGCTCAAGAAAATGCATACAAACCATATCACAATGATCGTATCACTCGTTGGCTCATGCTCATAATGAGTTTGATCTTGAGTTCATCTCATAATAATCTATCAAGGGTCAGGTCATTGCGGATCAGTTAGTTGATACTCCTCTTACGGACACTCAAATTCCCCTTGCCTGATTCCCAGATGAGTACATCCAACAAATCAATTATGGTTTGTCTCCATTTAAGGTAAAACTCTTCTTTGATGGGTCCAAATGTTAGCAAGGGGGAGGTGCAAGCTTCATTATGATTCCTCCTTGGGGTGCACCTATCCCAGTCACACACAAACTTAACTTTGAGTGTACCAATAATATGGTCGAATATGAAGCTCTTGTTTTAGGTCTTCAAAATGCCATTAATCTTGGCACTTGCCATATCGACATCTTCGGTGATTCTGAGCTTATCATTAATCAAGTCACTGGTGTTTATCAATGCAAGAATTATATCCTTCAAAAATATCGTGATATCATTCTTTTTCAACTTCAATATTTTGATAAATTTACTATCCAAGCTATTCCTCACACTGCGAACCGATTCGTAGATACAATGGCTTCTTTAGCCTCACTTATTCCACATTTTACCAAAGACTCATGGCTTTATGTGGCTATTCAGTGTTTAGACCAACCCTCTCATCTCAGGAAGTTGACTTAATCAACGTCATTGCAACCAACACTCAAAATGAGTGGTATCATCACATTTTTGATTATCTATTCCATTTAGTACTCCCTTCAAATTTGACTTCCAATGGCAGAAGATATTTTATCCTATGCACTAATCGCTATACTATTCTAGGTGGAATCCTCTACAAACGTGGTTTTGATGGTATTTTACTTTAGTGCCTCAAAACCCTGAATCATCTAAAGCTATCCAGGAAGTCCATGATGGTATCTATGGTGGACATTTTATTGGCTTGGCCGTAGCTAAATGCATCTTACATTTAGGTTATTATTATCCTTCTCTTAACCGAGACTATTGCGAATACACTAATAAATGTGTCAAGTGTCAGCAAAATTCCAATCTTACACATATCCCTAGTCGGGGCTTTTGCAACTGCAGTGGATTTGTCGCCTTTTTCATAATGGGGTCTTGATCTCATTGGTCTCATCAATCCCCACTCCTCAAAACATCATCATTCTATCATTATGCCACGCCACGAATACTTCACTAAGTGGGTGGAAGCTATTCCTCTTTCATCGACTAAAGCTAAACCCATTATTGATTTTTCTATCAACACATAATTTGTCGCTTTGGTATCCCATTTTTGTTCTAATTCTCTTAATTTTATAATTTGAAGAGTTTTCAACAAATGATTTAAATTCCTTAAATTTCCCAAGTACATTAGATTTAATTTTAAGAAAATATAACCAAATCATCTGGTGAAATCATCAATGAAATTCACATCATATAAAGAACCATTTAATTAAGATACTTCAAGAGGTCCTCTAGCATCACTATCAATAAGTTCTAGTGGGGAAGATTAACTCTCTTCAAGATGTGAGTGAAAGGGTTTAGCACTTTGTTTTGAGCGTAAGAACTCTTCACATGCATCATGAGAAGAAGACAATACATGAAAACCTTTCACAAGATTATATCTATCCATTTCATATAAACATAGATAATTATCATGTCCTAATCTTTCATGCCATAGTTTTTAATTATTCAAAATTTGAGAAACAAAACAGGATGTAGAATAGAAATCATCAAAAATATACAGACCATTTCTTTGAATTCCTTCAACTATTATATTATCATTACTATCCTTAATATACCAATTATATTTCAAAATTTGAATAGCTAAACCATCATGAGTTAATTGAGAACATGATAAAAGGTTCTTTTTGAGATTAGGAACAAATAAAACATTATTCAACACACCATTAACAAATTTTATTTTTCCTTTCTCTATTGCTTCTAATGATGAGTTATCACCAAGATACACACGTTCATTGATTTTCACAACATCAAATAAAGAATTTTAAACACTATTCATATGATTTGATACACTGAATCTAAAATCCATTCAAAATTAGAGGAAGAATACAATGCAACATATAATGCAACAGTTTTAGGAATATCATTAGAGTTATCCTTTTTCCTTAAATTATATTTAGAAGAAACAGTTTATTTTTTATTTTTATGGATAGGTTTCTTAGTTTTGTAATATTCCATTTTATGTCCGATTTTACCACATTTGTGACATTTACCACTAAAGCTAACACACAATTGATCAGAAGAAAAACTTTTCTTATCAACAAAAGAAGATTTAGATCTAATTTTTTGATCGAGAAGGGTTTGTGAGGATTGAACTTTGAATTATAATAAAAAAGTGTCTAATAGACATTCTCCTTAGAGTCAAATTTCATCATCACTTGCTCTTCCTGTATCAGAGAAGTGAACTCAAGGTATTTAAATTAGGTAGATCATTTTCGTTACGATATTTATATTTCAAGATAGAAATAGAAATCCTAAATCTTTCATGTATATTTAACTGAATGATAAAGTAGATTATTTTTTTACCAATTAAATCACAATTGCATCCATCTAATTTTTCTTTAACATTTTTAATTTTGGCTAAGAAGTTAACTACTTTTTCATCTCCTTTCATAGGAGTTGTAAGAAATTCTAAAACTAATTTAATAATTTTAGATAAACATGTACCTTCATGCATGGATTCTAGTTGCATCCATACCTCTTTCAAATGTTTGATATTACCAATGTGTAGAAGGTACTCACCATTCACATTGTGCAAAATCATGGAAATATCCTCCGCATTCATGTTATCTACAAGATTACTTTGGACCGGTGGGAGCAACCTCGAGATATAAAAACAATTGTCCATAGTTTTCTCACCATAATTTTTGATTTGACCTTGATCTTCCAAATGTTGTAGTTGGTTCCATTCAGGATTTGAGTTTTTCAAGATAGAAATAGCTAAACGTCATTGTTTTTTTCCGAACTGTAAAACACACCCTATTATAATATACAATGTACTATAGAGTTAGATACATATTTATAAAAAAACAACACTTTTAATAGAAATAGATCTAAATTTCATAGATCTACATAAAATATTTAATCATAACTACTTTTTTCATTACAATGCATATTAATTAACCTCCCATGATCAAAATAATAACCTTCAATATAAAGGGCTTTGCATTGTACCCCAGACTTGTATATAAAAAAATTTAGCCATATAGAAGTGAAGAAGAAACCCCTAAGTATGAAAAACAACTACAAATTTCTGAAAAAAATAATGTAGACAAAGATATGTCTAGTTTAAATTTGACATCTAAATGACCATCATCGCCTTATGTTTGGTCTGTTGTGATGGTCATTTGATTGTCAAATTTAATGGAGTAAAAAAATTGTTGTGTATTTTCATAATTTCTTCTTCTATATAATATTAGGGAGGTTATATTTTAATACATTATATTAACCTATTATAATTTATAATATAAAAATATATTCACTTAAAAAAGAGGTAGATAGTTTATATATTGTAAATAAAAAACAACATATAGTCTATAATAAATTATAAACTATAGTATATGCAGTTTTGTTTTTAAAAATAAACACATATAACTCTTATTACGGGGGCCCCTTGTGAATTTTTTTAAAAAATATTTACCAGGCCATGTAATTTTAAATTCTACATAAACCTTAGAATTTATAGAGGAGACAACAATTTTCACACTTCCAATGGAAAAATTCAAATCCTATTTTGATGGAGCTTTGTCTCCTCCTTAATTTACCAGTGAAAAAATTCAACCTACACATATTAAAACTATAGAAAAAAATATTTTAAATATTTTACCCTTACCTCCGCACAAGTTTTCACGGAAGGTAAGAAGTTTCCAAATTTTCTACCTATGAATTCACCTTGATTATTCACAAAGAAATTTTTTTAGGTTGCACAATGGAAAGAAGGGCCTAGTTATTTTAAATACCCTTTTGGGTTAGTTAAAAAAAACCCGTACAAATCAAATAAATAAAATAAAAAATATTTAATCTTAATTTATTTAATTTAGCCTTCAGTTGGTTGAAAAAAACCGTAAAAATTAGATAAATAAAATACAAAACATTTGATCTTAATTTATTTAATTTGCCTTGCTCTATTACCATGTTAGAATTTGAGGATTCAAATAAATATGGATTTAATCAAATTGCATATTATATAATGTTACGATAAATATTTAAATAATCATTATATCATAATGTAAGTAAATAAAGAAATAATTATAGGAAATAAATAACACAGGTGACACAATATTTATAGTGGGAAAACCCAATAGGGTAAAAACCACTTTGAAAATAGCCTTTTACTTCAAAGAACTTATTTTACATCCAGTAAGATCACCTCCTCCTTAAAACCCTATTTACCAAGGGTAAAACCAAATCATTTGATTTACACACCTTTGATATATTTCCGAATATATAAAATGAGGACCTAGAGTCCATTTTATATAAGGTGATCGGGTATGTCTCTAACCCACCTTTTCAACCTAAAATGGTTGACACATATACCTAGGTGAGTGTATTTAATAATTATAAACATAAATGATTCACATTATTAAATACTTACCTAATGTATATTACCTAGGTATAAATATTTAATAATAGAAAAGTATTTCATATTATTAAATATTTAACCTATATAATAGTGATGAATCCATATTAATTAACGGTTGGCAGACCACTTAATCATTATGTTCCAATAGTTGCAGCCTCGATGTCACAACGTGCTTAGAATAGTGCACCTCCAATGCTAGTTCTCTATACTTCTATAAAGGAACAATACTTGGTGGAGTCATCTGACCAACTCCCAAGTGACACTGTCGGTGCCTCACTACCTGACTCCGTAACTACTATAGGATTAATATATCCAAATATGGCCATGTAGGCCTATCTCTATCTCCTATATCAGTCTCTCTTCTAGATGGCTAGATCCCTCTCTTTGCATAACCCTGTAGTATCCTAATGCGGTGAATTTCTCTCTCTTGAAAGGAAGTGTCTTACTCCATCCGTAGTGGGCTATCTCTATTTTACTAATCCATATATACCCTCATCTCCTCTAGGATCCACATCCTTATCATCTTTCAGCTACTCATCCTCATCTAATACTAACATTGATCTCTCCTCCGCTTCCTAGACCTCATATGCCTCTATCATCCACTCTAAAAATATAAACCCTACTCTTGTATCATCATCATCATCCCATTGAGCTCTAACCTCCTCTATAGGATCTGCCATCATTATATTAGGTAGGTTTTAGTCTACCTCATCCTATCTGTATCTAATAGGGTCTCCTAGTACTATCTAGATGACCCTATATTGTCACATAACTCGTGGAAACTATATCACCTCCACCATGTCCAGTATCCTCCCCTATACCCATCTAATCCATCTCATCCCATATAGTTGAACATCTAACCCTTGCCATACAGTAAAATCATGGTATGACCACCATTATATCTGATCCTTATCTAGCTCACCTAACCAATCAATATACCAATCCTCCCCTCTATCTCCCCTATCTCCGTGAGCAGCGATAGGATTTCCATCTAAAAAATCCAAATGCTAGATGATTGTGGTCTCCTTTCACCCATGGAATTCCTGGTGGGCTAATCACAACAATATACTCATAAGCCCAACAATGTAATAAGAACCCAACATCTAATTTCAACCTCCTCGTAGTCACATACATCCATAGCTCATGATAAACTCTGCGCTAATAAGATAGGTACAAAATAAAACACTATCATGTGATTAACAATATATGCAAGTACCCTTGTTAGTGTCCACAAAAATATCACTCCTCTAGAATATAGGAGCACATAACATAAAATATCATAACCATCATGACCACACACATCAACCTACTCCTCACTATCACCGACTCATATTGGGTCTCATACTAAAAGGCCCCAGATGTAAAAGTGATCTATGGGGCATCGACTCTAAATAGCCATGTCAATACGCTCAATCTACTCTCAATAGTGATTAGCTCTATGAGCTCCCCTATATTGACAACCTCAATATATGGTACTTGTTCTCCAACATGACCGTTATCTCACCATTCCTAAACCAAAACGTACTAGGTCACACGTCCTACTTTCAATCAAAGAAATCATCAAGCCAACATTTCTTGGAATCCTATGGTAGTATCAAAATCCACCCAACCCTACTATGGCCAAGTGGTCCCACTCGCATCGGTCATCACCGTAATATGATTATATAAGGTTGACACTCTATCTCAAAGATAAAATGTGCCTCTAGCCTACAAAACCCATCAAACAAGAAATCATTAGTATCAAGGTATCAAAAATCACATTCACCCATATTAACCTACATTGACACTAAACAAGATTGGGTCAACACCTCCTAGCATGAATCACCACCCTAAAAGGCCCATTTGGTGGTGACCATGTCTAGTCACCGGCGACCACCTCAAAAATATAAAAATCCAAAAATATAAATAAAAACATTAAAAAACTTAAAAACAAAGCTAAGGCTTAGGCACTTACCATCCTCTACATCCTCTAGCGCTTTACTGCTGCTGCACCAACCTCCATATCAATCAAAATATCAAATCTCTCTTTTACTCCAAGTTCTTGGTCACCAACTTGCATGGTACAAATGAGCTTAGTTGTCTTACCTAGGGTTCTATATAGCCACTTACCATTGTCACCACCGATCCCTTTGGGTTACCACCACCCCAACCTTAGTTTCTACCAAATCTATCAGTTTCCATAAACCCAACCTTATTTCTCAATCCTTTAGCCCTTTCACCCCATTTCTTCATTAAACTATCTTTTCTTCCACTCTTCTTCCTTTTGTGTCACCCATAACACACTATTACTTTTCTTGTGTGGATTGGATTTTTCCAAATCTTGCATTTTTGCCATCTTTGTGCTCCCTATTGGGCACCATTATTTTCATCTTTCATATCATTGTCCTACCCAGATGTATATTTCTTTGATCCCTCATATATGAAGGATTCAAATAGTTTTTTCCCATGCCTCGTTATCCCTTTTTTGGACTATCCTTGCATTTGTTTGTACATTATTTTGATATCTAAATTTTAACCATTGGTCCCTTGGCTCACATATATATTTGATCGATTCCCATTAGATCCCATCCATATTTTAGTGTTTTTTGCTGACTCATAGATCCTCAAAACATTTCCATTATCTCTATTGAGACCATACTTTTTTCCCTACCGAAGTGATTACAAAATTATCACCATATTTTAGTTTATTTTTAGTTTTTATTTCTCTTCACTTGGGGCATCCTTTGGTATCATCTTATTTTTATCATCCTTTCACTCTTTTTCCCTTCATATATTTCTTTCAAACTTGTGATTGATTCCATTTTGTTTCATCAATCCCTAGTTTGAAGGGGGAGGACCCCATCAATCATCTTGTCTCTTCTTGTTTTTATCTCATGGATTTCCCAACACAAACCACTTAACAAAAAGGGGAAAATGTAGACACCAATTTTGGTATCACTAGTCCTTCACCCCATGTCCGGTCCCCTTCATCATGATTAGTCGCATATACACCTCTCTTACCATTTAAATCCCCTTTAATGCCACTTGTACTATCAAATTGAGTATATCTCTTTTCTTCTAGTTTGTAAAAGATTTTCCAATATGTAAATGGAAATTTGCAGCTTGAAATGATAGGTTTATAACAGAAATTAGTAGTGAATTTTTAGCAACGAGTTTCTAGGTTTATGAATTTATATTTAATGGTTTTTTGTATTTTCAAATATATGATTTTTCTAAATATTTTTGAGAGATAGTTAAGGGTGCACAAAGGGCAGATCTTCCCAGTAGAGTTTCCAAAAAACTATTTTTGAAATAATTTATTGTAGTGCAGATTACTTTTGTTCATCAATGGTCATGAGGCTAAGACACTCATTTTGGGTATGGGGAGGCTCCCATTATAGAATTTAAACTAACTAAAAATGTGGGGAGGCTATTAGGCTACGTATCATATGTGAATACTCCACTAAACATGTGGAAAAGTTCTTGTACAATGTATAAGGGAGGAATTTTAATGGGGAAAAGGTAAAGAGGAGTAGGAGAAATAGGGAGAGAGGGTTAATGTTGTGAGTAATAACAATATAATTATCATCAATAGAAACAGAATATGTCCACATTCAATTAGAATAATTCAACAACATAAAAATAGTAAGAATAATAAATTAGAGAAAAAAGTTCTATAAACTCATTAATAAAGAACACAAAGTTTTTTCTTGGTTTTACAACACCACAATGCTTGCAAAGATGGAAAAGAGAGTATGAAAGAACATATGAAAGGAAAGGAGATGGAATAATGTAGATTTTACTTCTGTAATAATATTTGTAGACACAAAATCATGCACTTTGGGTAATTATTTAGTCCCGGTTTCATACTACTATTCATATGGTTCTTAAGTGAAAAGAGTACTAATTAACCCATGTCTTTGGCCATCTTGCATTGTTTTCTGTTGCAAATTTTGATCTTACGCCTGTATTTTTCCATTCCACACTTTTATATAATGTTTCCATATTTTTAACCGTGGCACCCAGCGCTCTAGTCCCCTCTGGGCACCCTAATCCTCTTTGCATTTTCCTCTCACTTTTTGGGCACTTTATAGCCATTTGAGCTTCTTATATTTTTGGTGGTCAAAATTTTTGGGGTTAGTTATGGAATTTAAGTAAGAGAACAATATAAATATAAATTTATGTGACCATAATGAGGGACCAAGCACTAAACACTTATTATCTCCACCTAAGGTTATATCCATCAAGGATTTTATTGTTCCATTTGCATCCATCTAGCTCCATCAAAAGGGACACAAGCTTGGTTTTATAAATCACACTTCATAAGAGGGGAGTTTATTATATTTCATGCACACATTATTTATATTCAATTTTAGCAAAATCAATAGTGAAATATAACAAATTAGAACAATCAACAATTTCCAACCCCATGGAATGGAGAAACCATTAAAATTAATAGCCTACAAATTGTCTCTTCCTACCCCCATGTGACTTTTCATCTCACCACTATGTGAATTTTTAAATTCCTTAGGAATGAAACTAAGTCCATTTCTTATTTTTAAAAAGGGAGTTTTACAATGAAACATTATGTCACTTAAGTGAATTAGATGAAAGAGTGAAAATGTAAATTCTCAATGAAAGAATAAAATGTTAGAGAGAGATGGAGGGAGGAGAAAGAGAAGTGATAATCCAAAGATAGGGAATATCTTAATGATGAAGAATAATGATTCTAATGGATCTTGAGGAAATGATTCATAGATGATATTGTTCCATTTGAACTCCTATTGAATTGGAATACTAAGATTAAAAATATTTCTTCACAAATGTAGACGTCTTCTAAGGTATTGAATAAGTGTTCAAAAACACTATTATGAGATCTGCACTAATATAGGAACATAGTGATCTTATTTGATCAAAAGGTAAGATTTAGGACATTGAGATCACTACCTTAATCCTCTCAGCCTTAAAATTCACCTCCATGAAAAATGTGTCTCCTTTCAATGGAAACATATTCAAGATACTGGACATATTTTTGTTCATCTTCTCCTCATTCAAATAGGTATTATCCTCTAGATATACAAATTTATATCTAAATGAAAATATATTCCTTTGACCTCATGCTGGACATAAAAATTGTGGTTGCAATATCCTTCTTTTTTTATATGTGGGCACACTCCAGGGAATTGAATGAGTGTTTAGAAACACTACTGTGAGACATTATACTACATGGACCTGTGATGACTTCTTGATCCTGCAAAAATGAAGGTCTTGTTATCCAAAATAAGCCCCTTGCTTATTTTTGACTAACTTTCTTTCATTCCTTCCTTCCTTGTGCCTCAGTTGAATTTTTCCACTTTTCAGGCACTCAAAATTTTCTGGAAATGGCTTCATCAGATAGAGGATTTTCTCACCTTTCCAGAAAGGTAAAATTTTCCTTCTAACTCCTTGTATTTTGCAAGTTATGGCTCGATGGAGTTTTTGAGGGAAATTTTCCTGGGAAGGTCCACAACCAATAGGAATGTGCCACGTGGTGGTAGAATGGTGGGTTAGTGGAGGTAAGTTGGAAAAAATTACCAAGGAGTGGGTGGGGTGCAAAGGGAAAATTTTCCCCACATTCCCACCAAGGAGAAGGAAAATAAATGTTTTGAACCCGCGGACAAATGAGAATGTCCCACATGGCAACGGAGATCGGACCGACGGGGTAAGTTGAAAAAGTGGTCAAAAAGGGGTGCAAAGGAAAAAAATATACCCACGGGCCCACATAGGAAAGAAATCTAATTAAGGTCCATGCTAAATCAAAGTGTGCCATGTGTCCATGAGACCAGCGGGAGTCGGAGGGGTGGAGAAATTTTTGCTTTTTTCCAAAAGTAGTAAATGGCGCAAAGGAAAAAATTGGCCCGCAGGCCCATTGAGGAGGAAATGGAAATTTTGGTTAAATCCCCACGAACTAATGGGAGGATGACATGTGTCCTATTCTTAGTGGAGGTTGGGGGCATGGGGAGAATTTGGAAATTTTGCCAAAGTGGTCAGCAGCATCAAAGGAAAAACTTGGAGCATGCGCCGCATGCCGTGAATAGGGTGGTGACACGTGTCTCGAAGCGGCGGGGTGCGAGACAAATTTTAGAAATTTATCCAAAATTCAAAAAGGGTAAATGGCCATTTCAACCGATGATCGAATGGAGAATCTCCACATGTTAGCGGAGTGGTGGGGCATGGAGATTTTTGGGGAATTTTTCCCAAATTCAAAAAAGGGAAAAAAATTTAGGTTTTGGCCCGCTGACCCGATTTTTGCCCCAATTTTACCCTAAATCTTCACGGGGCCTATATTTAAATCCAAAGCTCAATTTTTCTCAATTTTGGTGTCATTGGAAATCTATTGAAGTCCTCTACATGATGGAATCTTAAATTTTGTTTTTGGTGGAGTTTAGTGAGAGAAAAATGAGAAAAATGCCTTTAGCATGGGGAAAAGAGTAGAACCGACATTCAACCACCATTTTTAATGCTAGTATGGCTTCCATTCTTCTCCAGCATGGTTGAAAATCTTAGGGAATGAAATTTTAAGGGAACCCATGATATTTTGATGAATCTGGTCAGTGGTTGAATCATTCATTTCAATTTTCCTACATTTCTCTTTCCTGAACTTGATTTTTCATTGTTAAAAGCGATTTGGCTCATTTGTAGAGGGTTAGACATTTTTTATGTTTTTTAGGCTCCCTCTTTCACCCTAGCAAGTGGATTTGTGGAATATCAGACCTTTTTTAGGACTACAACATGTTTTCTACCTCTTTGCTGTTGTAATGCACTGTATTTAAAAAATGGAAATGATAATGCAAGCTCTGTGAATGAATTTTCAATCCTTTCTTGTGTTGTTTTCTCTATCCTGATCCTTCATTACAATTTTGGTAATTTATGCATGATTTTTGTTGCATTTTTCATAATATGTGTCAATTTGTAGAAATAGATGTTCACCACTCCTTTGGTGTATCACCTTATTAGTTTAGTTTTATCTTCTTTTCTTTCTATCCTTGTCTCCTTGGCAGAATTAGAGTAGAATTTTTAGTTAAACCTCTACAAATTTCATGCATACATCTAATCAAAGAATTAGAGGAACTAGCCTTCAATATGAAGATTTTTTTCCCCTTTTTGCAAGTCCCACATTTGGGGAAAATATTCCATGTTGTGCAATCACACTAAATGACCCAATTCTCACATACAAATATGAAGGTCATTTAGGGGGTGTTGTTGATTTGCACCGACTATTTTGGCGTGCCCAGTGGGACCTTATAGGTCTTCATCTTCATTACAAAAAAGTTGATGTGCATTTGTTGTAAGTTTCTTGTTTAAAAAGAGCCCCGATTTGCACACCCGACAACTCCAAAGAGATAAAATCAACCGGTTTCACCACCCAAGTCTAAAGATTCATGAGAAGGATCCAAATAAGGTCAAGGGATAGAGAGGAGGGATTGTATGAGTATCTCGTAGTTATCTCCGGGGAAGAAGGGAGAGGGAAGAAGAATTCAAAGGTCTTCATGTCCACCAAACAAAAGTCTATCAACTCCTCCACTTGGTAGACCTTTCACCCAATCAAAAAGGGTTCTCGGGCCAATCGAGAATGGCACAACACAACACTTATGTCAACTTCTTGGTAGTAGCCCACTTTCTCTCAATGAACAAAATCTAGTTCCATTTGCAGCATTTAAGAACATCCCATACTTTATGGGAAAATCAAGACCACTCTGGTGATCATGTCAAAGACATTGCTAATGTTTGTGCAATCCATGAGATTGTTGAGATGTAAATTGTTGTCAAATTATTGGCATCTTCATTTAAAGGGAAAGCATTGCAATGGTTCAGGAGTCTTGGGGGTGCTCTATCCAAAATTAGAACCAGTTGTATATAGCTCTGTATGAGCAGTTTGGAGAAAAGGGAGATAATTTGTCTCTATTGGAACAACTGACAACTATCAAGAGAGCTCCCAATAAGTAGCTAACAGATTTCAATTTCAGATTTCAAAGGACATGGGATAGAATCCCAGTGATAGTAAGGCCAACAACTAAAGGTGCCTTCTTATACTATCTCAAAGCTTTAAATTTGTATATTTCTATGTTAATCAAATCCATGGGAGGTGCAAATATACTTGCAGACTTATAACATTTCCATTAGGGCTGAGAATTGTTTGATCCAAGCTAGTAAACGGGTGCCTAGGCCTCCATAACCTTATATCCAAACATGGAAAACCCAAGCACTAGTCAATCAACTACTTTAGCTCCTATTCCCACTCCTAGAAATAAAATTTCAAATGAAACTTCTACTTCATCCTCTAGTGCCCCAAATGAACTTCAAGAAGTCATGAAATAATTACAAAATTTAGGCAATGAGCTGATTACACTCAAGAGGCAACAAGCCCAAAGTTTTAGACCTTTTATCAATCTCAAACTCAACCTAATACACAACCATATCAGCCTAATAGGCCACCCAATCCAGCTACAAATAAAAATCAAGTGAGGCCTCCGCCAACAAACCGTTTCGCACTATAACTCCAATGTTGCATCTACCTCTAAAGCCTTAGTGCCGGTGAAAAATAATATAGCTCAAGATAATGATTGGTGTTTCCCATACAATGAACCCCATAACCAAACCATGTGATTCAATGGTGCTTTGAACCAAGCTTTGATGGTGAAAAAAATTGACGCAGAGAGTGAGGTGAGTCAAGAAACAAACCGACAACAAGGAACATCTCAAAGCAAAACACAACTCCAAATGAGACTACACTTGTGAATTGGTAGGTGAAGATTTTTGTGGTATAAATCAAACAATTTCTCAAAATGCAGCAACTAACACATAGTCAAAGAAGAGGAATATTGGTGGACAATCATTAGCTCCGGGTGATCTACAACCTTCCATCACTCCACAAAGTGTTGGTAAGTAAAATGTATTTCCAAATGTGTAAGGACAGCCTAAACATCCTTCTAGACCAGCTCAAATGCCGGTTGTTGCGGCCTATGTATAAAAAAAGAATGTGTAGGCTAAGGGGTAGCAAAGAGATGTTTCATCCCCATTTAAAATAATTGAACAAATGAAGAAGACAAACGGGAATATATCTGTGGGAATCACTATCCATCACAGGCCAAAGGGATCTACTACAAGCTACCATGAAGAATTGGTCAACTTCAAATCAGAAAGCTCATATGTAAGAGAAGGTACTCACAAATGTTTCTCAGCCTAAGAGGAAGCTTGGAGGATAACAAGGTAAAGTTTTAAAGCCCCCTCCATTCTATGTTTCATTGATCATTGGGCATAAACTAGTACACAAATGTATGATTGATTTTCGGGAAATTAGTTCTATGATGCCAAAAAAATAGTTGATCAGCTGGGCCTCCAATATGAAGTCATATCCAAAGGGGTGGTGCAACTGGATGGGACAACAGTGACAACAATAGGGGTAATTAAAGATTTGAGCCTCACTTTACATGCATGCCCTAATGTCACTGTTTTGCAAGATGTGTCAGTGATAGATTTATCACCACTTTTTTCCCTATGTTTGTCAAGGGATTTCACAGCTAGAATTGGAGGCTATTTATCTGTTGATTGGTCACACATGTTGTTTCGAACTAGATATGGAACTAAGGCCACAATCAGGTCTGAACCTATTGTAAAATTTCACATTGAGCCTCATACTCCAAGCCCAATCAATGCCAACTGTTCAACATTTGATCAAGAGGAATATCCAGGCACAGATGAAGCTGACACCAAAGTTGGAGGCATCCCATATTTGAATCTTGATGAATGGGAAAGCAAGGTACATGATTTTGATCCCTAAAAGGAAATAGAGGAATCGAACTAGGATTTTATTACATGCATGAAGAAAATCAGCCTATTCCTAACATCACCAAGCTAGACCATAAAGATGACAATGAGGTATGATAGTTTGTCTTTGATGGATCAAGAAGTAGACAAGGTATAGGGGAGATATGCTTGTTTCACCTCAAGGAATTAAGTATTATTCAACTTTTAGATTTCAGTTTGCATGTTCTAACAACACTGTTGAATATGAAACTTTGATACAGATTGAATTGGTTAAGAAAGAGAGTATAAATAACTTACAAGTCTTTAGTGACAGTGAGATGATTGTTAATCAAGTTAAAGGACAAAATTATTCCAAAAATGACCTACTCAAAAGTTATAAGAATAGTGTGTGGGACCTCATTCAGATTTTGAAGGCTTTAGCATCAAATCCATCCCTAGGAAAGAAAACAAAGCTACGATAGGCTTGCAATAGTTGGAGTAGCCTTTAATGTTGTGGAGAGTATCAAGGAAGATAAGTTGGAAAGTGTTTGAAAGTGACAAACAAATCATCAATTTCCTACAAGAAGAAGTGAGTTCTCAGCCAAAAATCAAGAAAAGTTAGAATAGCAGTATGGTGATCAAGTGGTACAATTTGAGAACCAAAAATTTCCAAAAGGACTCATCACTTTGGATTCCATATTTAATCCTAACGATCAATTTAGGAAGGATAAAGAAAACATCCAAGTCAAGGGAGAAGATTTAGTGCCCATCTCAATAGGAGAAGGCAAATCACTTCAAATTGGTAAAGTGGCAACCAAGCAAGAAAGGTATGAGTTCATGCAACTTTTCCAAGATTTCTTGGATATATTTGCTTGGAGCTATGAAGACTTGAAAGGTTTCAACCCCAAGCTAGCTCAACACACAATTGAATTAGATCCAAGTGCTAAACCCATCAGGAAAAAACAAAGACCAGTCAATCCACACATGGAGCCTCTCATGAAGAAGGAATTGAATAAGTTAATAGAGGAAAGTATCATATTTCCCATCAAGCATTCAAGCTGGGTTGCAAAATTGGTTCTAGTTAGAAATAAAAGTGTAGAAATAAGATTGTGTGTAGACTTTAGAGATTTGAATAGAGCATCCCTCAAGGATCATTACCCACTTCCTTCTATGGAGTAGATTTTGCAAGTTGTTGTTGGCTCTGAGAGGTTTTCATTGCTAGATGGTTATTCAAGGTATAATCAGATCATACTAAAGGAGGATGATAAATTAAAAATAGACTTCACCACCAAATGTAGAACCTATTCATATAGGAAAATTTCATTTGAGTTTTCTAACGTCGGAGCTACCTTCCAAAGGACAATGGATATGACATCTAGGGGATTGATCAATAAAATAGTGTTGGTATACCTAGATGATATTCCGTATTTTATAAAAGTGCAGTGAGATCATCTCTTTCATTTGATATAAGTGTTCCAAAGATGTAGAAGATTTGGGGTATCCTTGAATCCCAAAAATGTATTTTCCTAGCTCATGAAGGAAAGCTCTAGGCCACATTGTTTCCAAAGATGGATTAACAATGATCAGAGAGAGAGGGTTAAAGAAATAAAATCACTTGCCATTACCAAGTTACAAGAAGGCCCTTCAAATTTTCTTGGAAAGAATATGTTTTGTTCGAAGGTTTGTTCTAGACTTTATAGCCCTTGTCAAGCTATTAACTATGATGTTGAAGAAAAGTATGGCTTAAAATGGAAATCTGAAGGTATGGAAAATTTTGAGGTAATCAAAGAGGCTATCTCACAAGCTCCAACTCTCATTAACCTTGATTTCTCTAAGGATTTTATCCTTTAGGCATTTGGAGGTGATGATACAATTTCTGCAATTTTAGTATAGAAGAACAAAGAAAATGTAGAGCATCCAATTACATTCTTTAGCCAAAGCTTGGATGAATATGAGATGAGGTATTCCTTCATTGAGAATCATGTTCTTGCAGTGATTATGGGCTTGAAGAAATTTAAGCATCTAGTTTCAAACAACAAGGTTCAACTGTTGGTTTCTCATGTGGGAGTTAAGGACTTTCTCCTCAACAAAGACCTAAATGAAAAATGTGTAGGGTGGATTACTCATGTCATGGAGTATGAAATTGAAATCAAAGTCACCAAGCTATTATAAGGAAAGGGATTGTGTGAGCAACTGGTCTTGAGAAAATCAATGGAAGTAATCAATGAGAAGGATGTTGTTTTGGAATTGCAAGAAAACTAGAAACAAAGAGGTGTTCAAGAAGAGAATGGTGGTATGCTCACTCCTTTCTGGACCCAAGACATAATGCACTTCTTGCAAATAGGCCTATTCCCTTCAAAGATGAACAAAAGCAAGAGAAGACACTTTAGATTATAGGCTATTCCATATGCACTTGTTGATGGTGTCTTGTTAAAAAAGATATCAATGGAGTGCTACTAAGATGCATTGGGACAAATCAAATTAAGAGAATGTTAGAAGATTTCTATGGTGGATAAGTGGGGGTCATTTTTCTCCAAGAGTGAGAGCCCTCAATATTATGAATTATAGCTATCAATGGGCCAAGATGTTTAGTGATTGTTATGTGTGGATCAAGAGGTGCAAAAATTATGCATTCTTCACAGGCAAGGAAAGATTACCAGCCCTTCCATTGCACCCAATTTTAGTTGACCAGTCATTCATGCAAATGGGTTTAGACTTCATTGGGGTCATTAACCCAAACTCAAGCCAAGGACACAAGTGGATTCTAACAACAACAGACTACTTCACCAAATGGAATGAGGCGGTGGCACTCAAAGAGGCAAATGAATCTAGAATTCTAGACTTCTATGAGGGGATAGTAACCAGATTTGGTATACCTGCCACTATAATATCAAATAATGCATTGGCATTCATAGGATCAAATGTAACTGAATGGGCTATTAAGAATGGGATCTATCTGAGCACTTCATCAAATTATTACCCTCAAGGTAATGGCCAAGCTGAGTCTACCAACAAGAACCTATTAAGGATCATCAAGAGGAATCTTGATGAAAATAAGAGGACTTGGCACACTAAACTTAAATCAGCCTTATGGGCTGATAGGATAACTCCCAAGAGATCCACCGGTAACTCTCCATTCAAACTTGTTTATGGAAGAGAGGCAATCTTGCCTATGTCACTTGAGTTGCCAACATTGGAACTCATGAAGCAATTGGAATTGTCATATTTTGAACCCATGGAGGTTAGATATGTAAAATTTATGGAACTCCAAGAAATCAGAGAGCATGTGGCCCAACAATGGAGAAGGACCAAACCTTGATCAAGAGAACTTTTGATAGGAAAGCTAAGGCTAGAACCTTCAAGGTTGGAGATTTAGTGTTGAAATGGGATGCAGACCGAAAAAAGCCAGGAAAGCATTCAAAGTTTTATGCCATTTGGTGTAATGAAATTACTTGTATAATTCAGATTAAGAGTAACAATAGAACACCAAATAACACAATATTTCAAAATAATGATCTAAATATGTCTTCGAGAATAGCTTCGCCACTTCGAGGGGTAAACCTCCAAACCATATAATAAGAATCAAATTCTCAAATGATAATGAAATACTACCTATAATCCCCTATATATATTATTCATATGCTATGACCATCACCAAGGCTGACCTATTAAGCATGAGAAAGTATAAATGATATAATAAAATGATATGGTAAGCCACAAGTCAGCTACTCATTTCCTAATACACATGATAGGTTAAGGCGTAACATGCCCTTCCCTTCAAACCAACGTTGTCCTCAATGTTGAATAATCTTGGATGTTGCTGCAAAAACCTTCATCCTCCCAGGTGGTGTCTTCTATTCTCAAATTCTTCCACTTGATCAAATATTCCTTAATGTCTCTGGTTCTCAGCCTCTTAGTACGTGTTTGCAGAATCTTCTCTAGCTCCAAAATGATTCTTCCTTCCTCGTCAAGTTCTGGTAACTCTATCTAGGCTTCAAATTTCTATCCAATAACCTTCTTCAAGCATGAAACATGGAATATTGGGTGTATGTGTGAAGATGGAGGCAACTCTAGTTTATAAGCAACACTACCAATTTTCTGTAGAACCTGATAAGGGCCATAATATTTAGGAGCAAGTTTGTTTTCCTTTTTCTATTACTTTAGGGACATCTATTTGTAAGGTTGGAGATGTATAAAAACCCAGTCACCAATTTCAAAATGTATTTCACTACGGTGTTGATCTACTTGTTGTTTCATCATGTTTTGTGCTAATGCTAAATTCTCCTTCAAACTAGCCAAAACCTATTGTTGATGTTGAATGTGTTCCTCAACATCTCTAACCTTAGTTTGCACCCTCAAGGAGGAAGTGATAGAAGGTGGATGGTAACCATATAATGCTGAAAATGGGGTCATTTGAGAAGAGATATGAAAATATGTGTTATACCACCATTCTCGCTAGTGGTATCCACTTAATCCACCTTTCCTCCTTATCGATACAAAACAACGTAGATACCCCTCTAAGCATTTATTGAACACTTTTGTTTTCCCTTCAGTTTAAGGATGATAAGATGAACTATGAGCTAGCTGAGTACCCAAACATGAAAATAATTCCATCTAAAAATTACTTGTGAAAATAGGATCACGATCACTTACAATTATCTTTGGGGTTCCATGTAGCCTTTGAACTGTCTCCAAAAAAATAGTTGCGACTATATTGGCTGCAAATGGATGTGATAGGGCACAAAAATGGGCATATTTTTGATCCTATCCACAATCACAAAAATAAAATTCTTACCCTCTGAACAAGGCAATCTGGTGATGAAATCCATGGAGACCTCCTCCCATCTCTGGCTAGGAATTGGTAAGGGTTGCAACAGACCTGGTGTCTTAATTGTTTCCCCTTTGTTTTATTGGCACACTAAACACTCTGATACAAAATTTTGTACATCCCCCTTGAGTCCTTCCCAAAATAATTCTCTTTTTATTCTATGATATGTCTTAAAAAACCCAAAGTTTCCTCCAATAGGTGAGGCATGTAGCTCTGCAAGAATCTTATGCTTCAACTCAGAATCTTTACTCAAGTATAACTTATCCTTGTACCATAGGGCATTACCTTTCCACTCAAATTTGTTAGATGTCATAGATCCTTTCTTGATATTTTGTATTAGAGATTTTGTATCCTTGTCTTGATTCCATTCCAATCTTGCTTCATCCACCCAATTGGCGTCAACATGGACATTCCACATAGTAAGGCATCTGCGGATGTATCCCTTCTGGACAACACATCAGCTACTACATTTTCTTTACCCTTTTTGTATATGATTTCAAAATCATAACCCAACATTTTTAACCCACTTTTATTGTTCCTCAGATGATAACCTTTGCTCCAAAAAGTATTTGAGACTATCATGATCAATTTTTACCTTGAAGTGTCTACCCATGAGATATGGCCTCCATTGCTTGACCACATGAAGAATAGCCATCATTTATTTCTCATAGATAGGTTTGAGCAGATCTTTTCCTTTGAATTGGTGACTCTCAAATGCAATTGGTCTTCCTTCCTACATTAGAACTACTCCCAATCCTGATCCTAAAGTGTCACATTCAATAATGAAGGTTTTTGAGAAGTTGGGAGTAGCCAAAACTGGGGTGCTACACATGGCTTCCTTTAGTTGCTCAAAGGATTTAGTGGCTACGTCTGTCCAATGGAAGGCATCCTTATTTAGCAATGTAGTGAGTGGGGTTTCTATTCTACCATATCCCTACACAAATCTTTTGTAGTACCCTATTAGTCCTAGGAACCCATGTAGATTTTTGAGATTTTTGGGCCTTGGCCATTCCACCATAGCTTTGATCTTTTGAGGATCAACTTTGACGCCTTCATGGGATACAATATGACCCAAGTACTCTACCTCTTGTACACCAAAAGAACATTTGGATGGCTTTGCATACAGAGTATGTTTCTCCAAAACTTCCAACACTTTATTTACATGTTTTAAGTGTTCTTCCCATGTCTTACTGTAAATCAATATGTCATCAAAGAAAACTAATACAAATTTCCTTAAAAACGGCCTAAAAATAGTGTTCATCAAGCTTTGAAAGGTTGAGGGCACATTTGTAAGACCAAAAGGAATTAGCAAAAATCATAATGGCCCTCATGAGTCCTAAAATCCATTTTATGAACATCTTCCTCTTTTATCCTAATTTGATGGTACCCCAAACGAAGATCTAATTTTGTGAAATAAATCAGCACCATGTAATTCATCAAGTAAATCATCAATTATTGGAATAGGAAACTTATCTTTGATGGTGTATTTTTGAGTTCTTGGTAATCTGGACACATCATCCATGTTTCATCCTTCTTACACGTACCATGACCACTGGTGAAGAATATGCACTCTAGCTATGCCGATGATACCTACCTTCAACATTTCCTCCATAATTTTCTCGATCTCACTTTTCTAGGAATATGGGTATCTGTATGGTCTGATGTTAGGTGTTTGGCTCCCTAGAATCAACTGAATGGCATGATCATGATCCCTAACTAGTGGTAGTCCCTTTGGAATTGCATCAAAAATAGATGAGTGAGCATCCACAATCTTTTGAAGATCGGGTGGCATTGAAGACTCTATATTTTGTACTTCTATGGAAAATAGCTTTTTTATAAAGCCATCCACTCCTTTTTTGAGAAGCTTCTGCATCTGATGAGAGCTAATAATCTGTGGATACTTAGCTACCATCCCATTCAATTGTATTTTCCTTCCATCTAAATGAAATCGCATGAACAATTCTTGGAAATTCATCTCTATAGTACCTAAGGTTGTGAGCCATTGGACACCCAAAACAATATCTGCCCCTCCCATAGAAATAGCAAACATAGGTGAGTCTAACATGTAGTCTCCCATGGAAATCTTGATACTATGGCACTTTCCTATGCACTTGATTATCCCACCATCCGCAATCATAACTTGCATTTCTGGAGCTGGGTAAATAAAACAATTGAGGTGGGAGGCTAACTTACTATTTATGAAGTAATGAGTACTCCCTGAGTTAATCAATACTATCACCTTTTGTTTTTGGAGATAGCCAATAACCTTGAGTGTTTGAGGAGTACTAATACCTGACAATGCATGGAAAGAAATTGTAGGTTGGTGATCCTCTACTTCATCTTCTACTGGTTCCTCAGCCTCTCCTATAATTTCAAATTCCTCATCATCCTCATTACCTCCATCAATATAGAATAACTTCTTCTCATCACATCTATGTCTCGGTCCATATTTGCTATCATAGTTAGAACATAATAATTTTTCTCTCTTTTCTTCCATTTATTGAGGAGTCAGTCTAATTGGCCTAGCAAATGAAGGGGAAGAGATACTTTGGTCTTTGGTGTTAATGAAAGGTGGCCTCCTACTACAAAGAACTTTTTCCTCTGCACGACATGCCATGATAATAGAATTACAAAGCTTGAGTGGATTAAACATATGTACCTCATGGTCGATGTGCTCCTTAAGACCCCCAAGAAATAGGTCATTTAGATTCTCTTCTGGAATATTCTCCACCCTTAAGGATAGGTTTTGGAATTGATGCACATAATATTTGAATGATCCTATTTTCCATAACTTTTCTAATTAACTAAAGTAGTTCTCTAAAACACTAGAACTATAGTGCAATTACAACTCCTTGGTAAAAATTGTCCAAGTGACACCTAGACCATTCTTACGCCTTTGAGCCCATAACCATCGATACTAAACAAATTGGTTGGGTTCAAGATATAGGGATGCCAATGTTAACTTTTTTCTGATGGTTTTGATGTAACTCAAAGAAGTTCTCCATTTGATTTATCCAATTGAGGATCCTTCCCATCAAATTTGCACATATCCACTTTCGCCATCATGTTTCGTGGCTGCAAATAAGTTGGATTCTGATTGGACTAGAAAAGTGATCCAATATGGTTAGTTTGTTCATGATTTTGAACTAAAGGTCCTCCTTGGTTGATATGGGCTGGGTTTGGGCCATATGGGTTACCCTTTACATGTTGCATGATATCATCCAACTGATGATTGATTTGGGTTATCTCCTTTAGAGGCCATCTCAGATTATACATTTCCTAGCTCATACTCAAGTTGGATCACCTTATGATCAAAGCGAGGTAAACCCTACTATTGAGGAATCTATATTTACGCCTTCTAACTCCATCTCTTCAATCACTACCCCATCTTTATCTAGGGTTTTACTCGAGTAACTGGATTCTTTTTTCTCTTGTGGAAGGCCCCACCATGATGTCAAACCTTAGGGTTTAGGTTTTGATACAATTTCAGATAAACACGAAAAAATGAATAAAATATACTAATACTATTTTTTTCATGAGCTTTTCGAAAATGTAAAGAACTTGAAAAATGTCCGCAATTTACACCTAGGAAGGATTTTATGAAAAAACATAAATTTGTAATAACTTTTGTAAAATAAATCAAAAAAGTCTGAAATTTTTCAGGAAGCTTATTTGAAATGGTTCTCAACTCTGGTAAACATATCTCCCACCAATTCTCTCTAGTTCAAAATATGTGGTGGAAACAAAAAATTAGGGTTTTTGCCCTAATTTTGGCCCAGATCGCAGCTCTGATACCACTTGTAATGAAATTACTTGTATAATTCAGATTAAGAGAAATAATAGAACACCAAATAACACAATATTTTAGAATAATGATTTCAATATGCAATTATAATAGCTTCACCACTTCGAGGGGGCAACCTCCAAACCATATAATAAGACTCAAATGCTCAAATTATAATGAAATACTACCTATAATCCCCTATATATACTATTCATATGCTATGGCCATCACCAAGGCTGACCTATTAAGCATGAGAAATTATAAATGATATAATAAAAAGATATGGTAAGCCACAAGTTGTCTACTCATATCCTAATACAAATAATAGGTTAAGGGCGTAGCATTTGGAGTGGCCCCTACATGGTCACAAAATGTAAGAACAACAATGAATTTCAGTTGTCTACATTAGATGGTGAAGAATTGTAGATTCCAATTAATGGAATCCATCTAAAGCATTGCTACTAGAAGGGAAACTTCTCACCTTGTACATATTAGCTTAGATTTTCATTCCTCCAAGTGCTTGTGCACATTGTTTTGTTTTGGCTTAATTCATATTTCCTAAGTGCTTTATCACAAGCTTTGTTGTCCCAAGGTTGCATCTTTGTAGGCCATGTTCCGGATCAAGTGATGTTCTACTCTCAAAATCTTCTTCTAGAAATTTTCTAATGAGTTGACAGATCAGGAAGTTAATTTGATGACTCCATTGCCCAATGGATGCTTCAAAGGCCACTAATCATTCATCTAGTAGGTGGATGACCCCTCTAAGTCACCAAAATTGTTATCCAAAATAAGCCCCTTGCTTATTTTTGACTAACTTTCTTTCATTCCTTCCTTCCTTGTGCCTTAGTCAAATTTTTCCACTTTTCAGGCACTCAAAATTATTTGGAAATGGCTTCATTAGATAGAGGATTTTCTCACCTTTCTAGAAAGGTAAAATTTTCCTTCTAACTCCTTGTATTTTACAAGTTATGGCTCAATGAATTTTTTGAGGGAAATTTTCCTTGGGAAGGTCCGCAACCAATAGGAATGTGCCACGTGGTGGCAGAATGGCGGGTCAGTGGAGGTAAGTTGGAAGAAATTTCCAAGGAGTGGGTGGGGCACAAAGGGAAAAATTTTCCCACAGGCCCACCAAGGAGAATAAAAATAAATGTTTTGAACCCATGGACGAATGAGAATGTGCCATGTGGCATCGAAGATTAGGCTGGTGGGGGTAAGTTGAAAAAGTGGTCAAAAGGGGCACAAAGGAAAAAAATTTGCCCGTGGGTCCACAGAGAAAACAAATTTGATTAAGGCCTGAACCAAATCAAAGTGTGCCACATGTCCATGAGACTAGCGGGAGTTGGAGGGGTCGAGAAAATTTTGGCTTTTTGTCAAGAGTAGTAAATAGCGCAAAGGAAAAAAATTTCAGTTGAGGAGCTGCACGAGGAGGAAATGGAAATTTTGGTTAAATTCCCGTAGAATAATGGGAGGATACCATGTGTCCTATTCTTGGTGGAGATTGGGGGCATGGGGAGAATTTATAAATTTTACCAAAGTGGTCATGAGTGTCAAAGGAAAAATTTAGAGCTTGCACCCGTAGCGAATAGGGTAGTGACATGTGTCCTGGAGCGGTGGGGCACGGAGAAATTTTTGAATTTTTCCAAAATTCAAAAAAGGGTAAATGGCCATTTGAACCTGTGAGTGAATGGAGAAGAACCACGTGTCAGTAAAGTGGTGGGGTGTAGAGATTTTTGGGGAATTTTTCCCAAATTCAAAAAAGAGGAAAATTTTTAGGTTTCGGCCATTGACCTGATTTTTGCCCTAGTTTTGCCCTAAATCTTCAGAGGGGCATATCTTTTGATCCAGAGCTCATTTTTCTCAATTTTGTTTTCATTGGAAAGCTATTGAAGTTCTCTACACATAATGGAATATTCAATTTTGTTTTTAGTGGAGTTTAGTGAGAGAAAAATGAGAAAAACTCCTTTGGCATGGGAAAAGAGTAGAACCAACATTCAACCACCATTTTTAATGTAGTATGGCTTCCATTCTTCTCCAACATGGTCAAAAATCTTGGGGAATGAACTTTTAAGGGTACCCATGCTATTTTGATGAATCTGGTCAGTGGTTGAATCATTCATTTCAATTTTCACACATTTCTCCTTCCTGAACTCGAGTTTTCATTGTTAAAAGCAGATTTGGCTCATTTGTAAAGGGTTAGACATTTTTATGTTCTGCAGGCTCCCTCCTTCACCCTAGCAAGTGAATTTGTGGAATATCAGACCTTTTTAGGACTACAACATGTTTTCTACCTCTTTCTTTGTTGTAATGCACTGTATTTAAAAATGGAAATGATAATGCAAGCTTTGTGAATGAATTTTCAATCCTTTCTTGTGTTGTTTGCTCTATCCTGATCCTTCATTACAATTTTAGTAATTTGTGCATGATTTGTGTTACATTTTTCATAATCTGTGTCAATTTATAGAAATAGATGTTCACCACTCCTTTGGTGTATCACCTTGTCGATTTAGTTTTATATTCTTTTCTTTCTATCTTTGTCTCCTTGCAGAATTAGAGTAGAATTTTTAGTTAAACCTATGTAAATTTCATGCATACATCTGATTAGAGGAGTAGAGGAACCAACCTTCAATCTGGAGATTTTTTTTCCATTTTTTCAAGTCCCACACTTGGGAAAAATATTCCATGTTATTGCAATCACACTAAATGACCTAATTCTCACTTGTAGATCGAAAGGTCATTTAGGCGTGTTGTTGATTTGCACTAACATGTCTTGGGTTGAGAAAAATTGTGAGTGATGGATATGATGTAGGAGCATAAATTTTATTCACTTAGGAGGTTAAATTCATATTTTTAGAGATTGAAATACTCCATCAAAATTTTGGTCCTAGAGATTTTCATTTATTTGGTTTGTAGCTTGCATAGAATTGGTTTGAAGCTTCTATATACTTGATATGAAGCTTCTTGTATACTTGTTCTTCATTTTTTTGATTCACCTTAGTGAGGAAGACATATCCTGCTTAGATGGATTTAACCATGATGAATCCCTTTTGTGATAATTAGGATGAGTTAAATCATCCAACTTCTTGCATGAAAGTGTGTCATACATAATTCACCTCGAGACCAATGTTTTGGGAGCCTATGAGGGATTTATCTCATGTTTGAACCATGAGACAACTTCTTGGTTTGAAATTATGGAAAAAATTAGTGATATATGTGGAATGTGAGTTGATACAAATGACTTAAGATCAATTGCAAGACTATTTTTGGTAGGTCCTCACTAGGATGATTACTTTTGGAAAAATTTAATAATTCTCACTTTCTAATGGGTTTTTATTGTTTGAAGTATAACAAATGATGGTAATTCACCAATTTTGGAAAATTACTATATTTGGACACAATAATCCTTGTACACTTGCTATTTTAGATGAAGGTATTCTAAATGTCAGATTGCAATGAATGAAATTGGTCTCAAATTTTTAGGTTTTACTTGAGGACCATTTGCTCCAGGTTTTGAGGTTTTTCATTTAGAATTCCATTAAATTAAAAAGGAAAATTCATGGGATAAAAATTTAAAATGGATGATTAAAATTACATATATAATAAATATAAATGCACTTATAATCAGCTTGAAGACATTTTTAGAGGAGTGTAATGGAAATTTTTGTGGAAATCAAGTGCACAGTTTTGGAGATACGCTCATTTTTTAGTTTGCAAGCTTGATGTTCTGGGAAAAATATAACAACATACATGTGAAAAAATGGAGGTTTTGGAGGTAAGAACACAAAAATTTTTAAAATTTAAATTGACTAAGCGTTGAGAGGCTGACTTAGTCATTTTCCATTACAAAATCTTAACCCACCACTTTACCCGACAACTTAACTGTGGTTGGTGGATGGTTGAAGTGGAGTTACACTATTGAAAAAGGGAAAAAATGGAAAAAGAGGAAATAAGGAAAACCAAAGTGTACTTTTCTCTAGATGGTTCCAAGCAAAATCTTCCTATTCAATGTGAATGAGATTTAGGGGTTGAAAAATGGCTTTCGGGGACTTAACTTTTGTTTTTCACGTGACCAGGATCTGAGTGGTTAGATGAGGGGAATAATTTTGTGTCCACTTTATCCCCTTTTCAATTTTTTAATCAAAGGGGGAATCAAGTGATTCAAAATGTGCCATGGGGGTATGATCATGAGGAGGGGCAAGGATATAATAGTTTACAAGTTTGAGGTTCCATAGGTGCAGAAGTGGTGAGTTATGAGTTACGAGAAGTTTTCCCACATGAGGAGAAAAATTTGGTGTCTCCCCTTCCCATTTAATTATTATGGAAAATATAATGGGAAAAAATGAGATCAATAATGTGCCATGGGGTCTAGGTATCATGAAAAGTGGGCCTTACAACTCAACTCATTCATTTTCTCTCCATACCACCTTAAGTTATGTTTTTAAGTGACACACCTTAAAAATGGATGAGGGTACATGATATGGTGTCCCTTTTGTACCATTTTAACCAAAAGGACAATACATGGGGATAAATCATGCTCAAAATATTTCTCAATCTATTTTGAAATGCTAATGTCACCCGCCGAGTGCATTTGAGGACATTGGGAATGTTTTTTTCCTAAGAGCATATAAGAGTGTTTTTGGGTAAAAGTTATATGATTTTGAATATAAATAACCTATTGAGACCATACCAACCATTATAAGGAGACAATTATTCCTTAAATTTTAATTTTAAGGCCTATTTCATTATTGACTTGAAGGAAGCTACGAGTCTTGAGTTATCAAAAAATATTTAGAAGTATTAAGAAAAATGCATATTTCCATAATGTATAAGACTATAAGAAATTTCTAATGAATACTTGTTTGCTTCCCAAATCCTCTCAAATCTCCTAGAATAATCTAGACTTGTTATATTTCACCTTTAAATCCTTCATTCCCTATGCCCAAAATTACTCCGATCTTGCTCAAGTTGTTCCCGAATTCAATTTTTTCCATAACTTTCCCCGAAATTGCTTTGGATAGCTTAATTTATATCTTATAAAATCCTAGATGGCTTGAGTATTTCTTGTCAACTTCTGAATTTTGTTCACCAATTGTAAAATTGAAAAAATTGGCCCTTTCTAGGCCTCGAAGATAATTATTTCTCCTTGAATTTTAATGACTTCTTCAATCACCTTAGGGATACATCCCTACACATAAAATATACTTGAAAATATTTTTAGCATGTTCTATGAGATAGAATGAGGATGGTTCTAAGGATAAGATGGCTAGAAGAAGGGTTCAAAATGATTGGGAGAGGAAATTTTTATGTGGGGGATTAGTTTTCATGTCCAAAATTTACAATTTCATCTGCTAGAAATATAGCATGTCAACATATACTATAAACCGTAGTAAAATAATAAGAAAAGGTGAAACATGTAGTAGTATAAGGAAGCAAGAGTACATCCAATTAAGATCTAAGTAAACATGTTTTTAGATTTTTAATTGCAAATATGTGAAAGAGAATAGCTATAAGGGAGGAATAAGGATGCCCCCTCGGTGTGTGTGTGTGTGTGTGTGTGTGTGTGTGTGTGTGTGTGTGTGTGTGTGTGTGTGTGTGTGTGTGAAAAATGAGGTCCATGCAAGGAATCCCTCAACATTAAAGTATGAACCAAGAACAAGAGTACATCATTGGGTGGTGTGATGGAATTAGGATGCCCCCAAATGTGAATGCAAAAAATATCCAAATCAGATCATCAAGAATATTTTCTAAACCTGAAATAAAGACAAAGGGGAAAGTTGAGATGCATGATATGAAAAGAATTTGGGTTTGTATTTGAAAAATCCTGAGATACGGAGATCATACATACCCATAACACATTACTCATCGTGAATGGTGTGTCCTGGGGTACTTGAGTGCATTCCATTATGTCACATTAGGGGAATAATGAGGGATTAAATTATTACAAATAGTAATAGACTTATAAGAAACTTGAAAATTGGTAAGAGTATTATGTTGATCAATAGTAACGACTAATGTAGTAAAGACAAGAGTTCTCAAGAATAAGGAGAGAAGGAATAACATAAAGTGCAACCCAAAATTTGATGTGAAAGATATGTGGTCCTAGAGTTGTGAGGATGAAGATATATACTTGATATTGAGGGTGAGGTACAAGTAAAGGGGTGATATCAGTAGGAGTAAAGCCCAATTGGGTGAGGCCTTCATATGTGCAAACATTCGAGCAAGTAGGATCATAAGGAACATACTACCAATACTTGTGATCAATGTATAATGTGCAAGTAAAGTAATCAAAATGAGGAAAAGAAGAGGTAATAGTAACATTGTGACTAGGACTACTGGATGAGGAAGGAACCACATGGTGAGAATAGGCTTTAGAGCATGTACGATATTAGAATAAGGAATCATAGTAGTAGTGGTGGGTTGAGTGATGAGAGATTTGACTTGATATTCACTAGGACCAGTAGCAATATAGTGAGTATGAAATAGAGACTTGTTAAAATCCATGGGAGTGAAATCCAAAGCATGTAAGGTATCTATTGTCCATTTTTGTACTCTTACAAAATGGAAAATCATTAGATCTAGATGATGTTAGTATACGAGGGCATTTATTTCAGAAAACATGATATCTCATGGGTGGCTTCAAAGCTGAGTTGTTATCGAGTTGATTCTATGGCGAGACATGAAAAAAATCTTCGAGAGTTGTGTAGGACATGGTTTTAACCCTTTCGCAAGTAGCATCAATGGATACTACTAGATGATAGTGGATATAACGGGTTGGTGGAACAAAGTGGCCGAGGGTGTAGGTAAGAAATGGAAAAAAAAGCATTGCTCACATATTTAGATGCTACCTATGGGTAGAATTTTATGTGCTACCAATTAGTAGCATGTACATATGCTACTGAACAATAGTATAAGTGATAGATTGGTAGACCGGATGGGAGGTTGGATGGGAGGGATGGGTATATATATATATATATATATATAAGGCATAGTATCATGTAAACATGATACTAATCGGTAGAAAAATTTCATGCTACCATTCAGTAGCAAGTTTTCACATTGTCTACCGAAGGGTAGAAAAAAAATATTTAGGTCGATTGATATACAATGGGAACTACCCGCCAAAAGTATCAAAGAGTGTTACAGTTAGTAGCACAATGAAAATCAGCTGGAAAACCAAGGGAAAACCTGTAATCAACTGACACTAGAGAGATTATATAGCCGATCGATAGGGAAGAAAATGCTACCATCCGGGGAAAAATTCATGCAAACGGTTGAATACATGAACATTAGGTATGAACCAAGAATTAATGGAAGTGGTAGAAATTTTGTTCAAATACCAGTTTAATGAGGTATGGTACCTATGACCATCCATGCAAGATCAAAGTACCAATTTTTATGGCTTCCCATACCTTTTTAAAGAAGGATGTCGGTTTTGAAGAAATTCTAAGGCTCCTTTCTCTATATATTGTAAAATTCCCCTCATTTTGTGGGGTGACATTCTATAATGTAAAATAACTCTATCAAAATTGTTCTAGATCTTTTGTGAGTTGCGAGGCCTTGAATATTTATATCTTGCAAAGAATTATTTCTTTTATCAACTTTGTAATTGATTTTGCATCTTTATGAGAAATAAAATTTATGTTTTGTGGTTGTTTCTACCATGACTTTGGTTGTATTGTGTTTATTTACTTCTATTACAACTGCAGGTATATTGTGTATGCTTTGTTCTTCTTACAGGACCCAATTTTTTTGTACCCCATGAAAGTGGAGGTTTGAATACTGTTCAGACTATGAAACTCCTATTTGTCCTCTCTCTACCTTTTTTCTTTATATTTTAACTCACTTGGAATATCTCCACCCCCTTGTTATTGGTACTATTACCTCCTTAGTGTAGGATTTAATTCTATGCATCTTTCTCTTTCCCTAGTCCCTTGGAATGTTAAGTTAATGTTAGATACTTACATTTTCCTTTTTAGGAGTAGTTTAGTCTAGGAATAGGTAGATGAACCAACCTTCTCTAGATTTTTGTCTCATTTTTAAGGGCCCCAAACCTTGATAAAATCCCATGTTATTCAAAAGTAGGGATCTGTAATGTACAAATCCTATGGTGCTACTTTTTTGACATAACAATTTTGGCACACCTAGTGGTAATAGAAGTTAATACTTTCAGTTTCATCAAGTTTTAATGTATATCTTAGTGAGATTATATCCTTGAGATAATTTACACCAACACATCTGGAGACTCCAAGCTTTAAGTGTACTGGTTTTAATAGTAAAATTATCCCATCCCATGAGAAGAATCCAAAAAGGTCTAGGAAAAGAGGAGTATTTGAATACTTACATTTATCACCACAAAGAGGAAGAACTATTCACATGTCACCTTCACTTCTAAATAAGACATTTTCCACTCCACCACTTGGTAGGCCATTCTTACAATCCACTAGGGTGCTTAGGCCTATCAAAATGGCTACACACTAGTAAAATCCATTTGTTAATTTCATTAGGGGCATTCCAATTTACCCTTAATACAAAATCCAATTCTAGTATAGCCTTAAAAAGTATTCCATTCTTCAATGGTGAGAATCATACCACTCCGGTTGATCACATCTAGGACATTGCAAACATGTGTACCATCTATGAAATTGTTGACATAGATGTGGCTTGTAAAACTTCTATCATCCTCATTAAAAGGGAAAGATTTATAGTAGTTCAAGAGTCTAAGAGAAAGATCAATTTAGAATTAGAATCAATTGTGCATAACTCTTTTTGATTAGTTCATAAAGATGGGGGAAAATTTATCTCTTTTAGAGTAGATGACCACTATTAAGAGAGCTCTAAATGGATAAATGACAGACTTCAAATTTAGGTTTTAGAGAACATGGGATATAATTTTGATTCTTGTAAGACCAACTACTGAAGGTGCATTTCTCTATTTATTTAAAGCTCTCAATTCTGATATAGCTATTATGGTACAATCTATAGGAGGTACAACATTGATAGGAGCCTATGCACCAGCTATTAGAGCTAAGAATTATCTAATTCAAGCCGATAAACTTGCTCCCAGGCCACCTATGCCTATTTATCCAAAGATAGGGAACCCTATCCTAGCCAAACACCTGAGTTAGCTTCTATCCCTAATTCTAGAAATCAAGATCTCTAATGGATCATCCACCTCTTATAATAATTCAATTGAATTGCAAAAGTCATGAAACAATTGAAAAATATAGGGAATGAGTTGGTGACAATCAAGAGGAAACAAGCCCAAATTTTTAGACCTTATTACCCTCAATACAAATCGAATAAGCCCCCATATCATTCAAACAAATATGTTTCCCAAGCTAAAAATCAAAACCAAATTCCAATTCATCCTACTAGGCCATTCCATTCTTACAATCCTAATGCAACCTCTTCATCTAAAGCCCAGGTTTCCATCTAAAACACCTTGGCAAAGGACTATGAGTGGTGTTTCCCTTGCAGTCAACCCCATAATCAAGCAAAATGTTTAAATTGTGCCTTGAATCAATATTTTATGGTGCAAAGTGCTTATGCCTCTCAAAAAAAAAAATTAAGAAGAAAATTAGTAGTAAGTAAGCACTCAAGAAGAACCTCCAAGTGACAATTCACTTGTAAATTAGAAAGTAAAGGATTCTTATGGGATGAATCAATATCTTCTTCAAGGTGTAAAAAAAAACACAAGGTCCAAGAAAAGAAATATAGGCAAATGAAATTCATCAGATATACATCCTTCATAACATTCTATCACACTCCAAGCATTTGGTAGCTCAAACAAAGTCCTAAATCCACTAAATCAACTTAAGGTACTTGTTAAGTCAGCTCATTTTCAAGAGAAAGTTGTGATAAACAAAGGGAAGCAAAAGGAAAACCTATCTCCATTCAATATCATTGATCAAATGAAGAAAAAATGTAAGTATTTCTATGTGGGAATCATTAGCTATTCAAGGGTAGATGGATTTATTTCAAGTAACCATGGCTAATTTATTCATCTCAAATGACACCTCAAAGGATCAAAAGAGAGTCCTCACCGATGCATTGTAATAAAAAGGAGGGTCAACTAAAAATAAATATTAAGCCTTCACACCTTCTATGTATCCTTGATCATTGGGAACAATCTTGTGCACAAATTCATGATTGACTCATGTGTAAGTAACTTGGTGATGCCAAAGTAAATTGTAGATCAGCTGGGTCTCAAGTATGAGCATATTTCTAAGGGAGTGGTGAAAATGGATGGGATAGTACTGGGATTATTGAAGTGATAAAAAGACTAAATATAACACTACATGCATGGCCAAATGTTATAGTTCCACAAGATATATATGTGATTGACCTACCCCCACTCTTTTGTCTATTCTTTTGAGGGACTTCACTACTAAAATTTGTGGGTACTTGTTTGCTGATTGGTCCTAGATGATCTTCAGGACCAGATATGGAGCCAAAGATACTATCAGCTATAATTTGATTTCTACATTCCACATTGAGCCTTATGTTCCAAGTTGAATCAATGCTAATTTCTCATCCTTTGATCTGGAAGATTTCCCAAGCACTCTGAATATAGAAACTAAATTTGGAGGTATTCCAAATTTGAAACTTGATGAATGTGAACACAAGTGATATGGCTATGATCCATACAAAGAGATTAAAGAGGTTGAATTCCCTTTATAGAACCAAGAATTCAAAGAAACATGTCTAGGAATCTATTTCCTACATGAAGAAAATAAACTTCTTCCTAGTCTCACCAAACTAGATGATGGAGATGAGAAATGGGTTTGGAAAATGTTCTTTGATAGCTCAAGGAGTAGAAAAGGTGTTGGAGGAGGAGTAGTTCCCATGTCTCCCGAAGGTATCAAATATTACTCTACTTTCATATTTTAGTTAGTTTTCAAATAATATAATAGAGTATGATTCACTTATCCATGGACTACATTGGGAAAGAAAGAAAAATATTAAGAACTTGCAGACATTTGGGTACAGTGAGTTGGGTGTGAATCAAGTTAGAGGGTTAAATGTTGCCAAGAATGACTTTATAAAAATATAGAAGAATGGGTTATGAGATCTCATAGAATATTTTGAAGCATTTAAAATAAGTTCCATACAAGCAAGAAGAGTGAGGTTACAAATAGGATTACAGCTATGGGGCACCATTTAACATTGAAAATGATATTAATAAGGAAAAAAATACCAAATATCAAAGTGATAGTGAGGCATGTAGTACTAGATAATAACACAAGTTGGCAAGTGCTTGAGAGTGACCAATAAATCATCAATTTCCTTCAAGAAGAGGCCAAGTTCTCTTTAAAAACTAGGATAAATTGGAGATGTAGTATGAAGATTAGGTATTCCATCTCAAAATGAACAAGCTTACTAAGGATCTAGTGACTCTTGAATCAATCTTCAATCCCAATGACTAGTTCCAAAAGGGGAAAGAAAACATCATGGTCAAAGGAGAATATTTTGAACCTATTTTAGTTGGAGAAGGAAAAGTGCTCCAAATTGGCAAGGTAAGTACCGATAATAAAAACATAATTTCATACAAATTTTCCAAAGGTTTCTAATATATATGCATGAAGTTATGAAGATTCAAGAGACTTTGATCCAATTTTATCACAACATACCATTGAGTTGGATTCATAAGGTAAGCCCATTAGGAAAAAAATATTGGTAAATCATCACATTGATCCTCTTATGAAGAAAGAGTTAAACAAGCTAATTGAGGAAAGCATCATTTTCCCAATCAAGAACTCATCTTGGGTTGTAAACACTTGAGCCGGTTAGGAAAAGAAATGGGGAAATCAGGTTGTGTGTGGATTTTGAGATCTAAATAGAACTTCTCTCAAGGACCACTACCCACTTCCCTCTATGGAGAAAATTTTACAAGTAGTAGCTGGTTTAGAGAGGTTTTCCCTTTTGGATGGCTACTTAGGATACAACCAAATCATGGTGAAAGAGGAAGATTAGTTAAAGACATATTTCACCACAAAATGGGGTACATCAATTACATGAAGATTTCATTTAGCTTATCCAATACTGGAGAAAAATTACAAAGAGCCCTTGACATGGAGTTTAAGGGGATGATTAACATGATGGTTCTTGTGTACCTTGAATACATTACAATATTTTTTGAGAAAGCTAACCATCTCTCCCATCTCTGGAAAGTGTTTGAGAGATGCAAGAAATTTGGAGTGTCTCTGAATCCAAAAAATGTATATTATTGGTTCATGAGGGAAAGATCCTAGGCCACATTGTATCTACAAAAGGGTTGAATATTGATCCGGAGAGAGTTGAAGCCATTCTAAAATTGCCTTTACTAACTCACAAGAAATCTCTCCAAAGCTTTCTAAGGAGGATTAATTTTTCAAAAGGTTTGTGCCTGAATTTGCTAATTTGATTAGACTATTAATAATAATGCTGGAAAAGGGGATGGTTTTTAATGGAAAACTTAGGGAATTGATATATTTGAGGCTATTAAGCAAGAAATATAACAATTTGTAACTCTCATCAATCCAAAATTCTCAAATGAATTCATTCTCTATGCTTTTGGTGGCTCTAAAACAATATCTACAATATTGATGCAACTGAATAGATAAGGATTTGAGCTGCCCATTACATTCTTCAATCAGAACTTAGAGGACTATGAGATAAGATACTCATTTATTAAGAAGCATGTCCTTGTAGTGATAAGAAGTTTAAAGAAATTTTGACATCTAGTGTCAAATAATAGAATCTTTTATTGGCCTCACATGCTAGTGTAAAAGAATTTCTTTTGAATAAGGATTTAAGTGAGAAATGAGTTGGCTTGATAACCAAGGTCATGGAATATGAAATTGATATCAAGGTCACTAAGATAGTAAGAGGAAAATGTCTTTATGATCATTTGGCTTCAATCATCACATGTCAAAAGATGGAGAAGGGGTTATTTTAGTGATCTAGGATGATCAAGATCAACGAGCTGATGGTTTACCCACACCTTGTTGGAATCAAGATATATTGCACTTTCTCCAAATAGGTTAAGACTCTTAAAGATAAAGTAAGGCCAAAAGAAGTTATTTCAAGAAACAAGATATTCCATATGTGCTTGTAGGCAATATTTTGTTCAAAAGGGATGTGAATGGTGTCCTCCTAAGATGCATCAAAGAAGATCAAATAGAGGGTTTATTACATGAATTTAATGACAAAGATACAAGTTGTCATTTTTTCCATGAGAAATAAATCTTAGAATCATGAAATTTGGTTATTATTGGCCTAATATTTTCAATGATTTCCACTTATGGATAAAGAAAAGTAAGAAGTGTGCCTTCTTTATAGGTAAAGAAAAGATGACAACTCTCCTGCTCCACCCCATATCCATAAATGAACCTTTCATGTAATGGGGGTTGGACTTAATTGGGGTCATCAATCCAAATTCAAGCTAAGGCCACAAGTGGATTCTCACAACAACTGATTACTTCACGAAGTGGAAAGAAACAATTGAACTCAAGGAGGCAAATGAATCTAGAATTATGGACTTTTATGAAGGTATTGTGACAAGGTTTGGTGTCCATTCCACTATAATATCAGATAATTCCTTAGCTTTTCTTCAAATAAAACTATCTTATTGGGATGTGAAAATGACATTTATTTTAGTACATCTTCAAATTATTACCCTTAGGGTAATGGCCAGGATGATTCCACTAAAAAGAACCTATTAAGAATTCATAAGGACTATAGTTGAGAACCAAAGAACTTGGAACACCAATTTGAAATCAGCCTCATGGGCTGATATAATCACTCCCAAAAATTCAAGTGGGTATTTTCTTTTTAGGTTGGTTTATGGTAGGGAAGAAAAACTACCAATATCACTTAAAATAAAAACATTGTAGCTTATCAAGCAACTAGATTTATTTGACTTTTAAGCTATAGAAGTCAGGTATTCAAAGATCATGGAGCTAGAGGAGTTGAAAAATCATGCTATGAGAGAAATGGAGAAAGACCAAGCTCAAATCAAGATGAGATTTAACAAAAAGACAAAAAACAAAACCTTCTAAGAGGGAAACTTGGTATTGAAATGGAATGAAGACAAATCCAAATTATGAAGATCC
Source organism: Taxus wallichiana var. yunnanensis (assembly GCA_018340775.1). Taxonomy (NCBI): domain Eukaryota; kingdom Viridiplantae; phylum Streptophyta; class Pinopsida; order Cupressales; family Taxaceae; genus Taxus; species Taxus wallichiana. The sequence goes on from CM031233.1 coordinate 371,083,553, forward strand.
TCCAAGTTTTATGCAATATGGAGTGGCCCTTACATGATTTTAGGATGCAAGGAAAAAAATGCTTTCCAATTGTCAAAGTTGGATAGAGAAGAATTACATATTGTAGTCAAAATAATTTGTCTCAATAATTTTTACTAAAGTAAAGTATCTTACTTACATACATTAGATTAGATTTATAATTTCTCAAGTGATTTTGGTACATTGTTCTATTGTTAATTTAGGGATATTTTTGTAATAAGTTATATGTACTCTGCGTGTTCCATTTGGGATGTTTATTATTTTGTTATTTGTACATAGATGCACCTTTTGTTGCTCTTGAACCTTCCATTTTTAGGAAATATTTTATAATGGGAACATAATTTTCTAACCCCAAGGTTTCAAATCCACATTAGGTCCCAATAGTGTTTGAGAAATTAAGGGGTGAAATTTTATTCATAGATTCAAGAAAAAAGCCTCCATTTCAGTGACTCCATGACCAATAGATGCTTCAATGTCATTGATATTTGTGATCTAGTAGGTATATCAACCCGTAAGTCACTGAATTGTTGTCCATTTTCTGCACCCCTACAAAATGGACAACTCATTAGATCTAAATGATTCTAGTATATAGGGGGATGTATTTTAGGAAATAGGATAGCTCATGAGTGGCTTGGTTGAGTTATGACCGAATTGATTCTCTAGAAATCCAGAGAAAATAGCTCAATGAGCTACATAGGATGTGGGTTTTAACCCCACCAGTAGCATCAATGGATGCTACCAGCCCGATATCATGATTAGATGCTACCAACCGGTAGTGGTTGTGATAGGTCAGAGTAGAAAAAAAGTGGTGCAGGGGTACATGTAAGAAATGGTGTAAAGGTCTTACTAGTGGGAAGAATTATATGTGCTACCTACCACTAGCATGTACGGATGCTACAAAATAGTATTATATTAGGTGCTAGTAGCTTGTAGCATGGTGGCAAGGAGTTATTGTTCTAGCCGGGTGGCATTGGCGGTATATGTAAGGTGATGGTAGAATTTTTTTGTGCTAATGTTGGTTGGTAGCAGAGTTTTATATTTGCCGATGTGTAGAAAAAAATTATTTGGGTTGATGTGCTCATGATGGGAGCTACCAGATGACAATGTCAAAGAGTGTTACCTGTTGGTAGCATAATGAGAATCAGTTAGAGAATTAAGGGAAAACTTGAAACCGGTTGACAGAAGATGTTATATAGGTGGTTGATGTTGTTGCCCTCAAAATATCCTCCTCATTTTTAAAGTCAATTTCAAAAATTTTGAGCTTATTCCCTCTAGAATTGTTCAATTAAAGTTGGAAGTCTGAAAAGATAGAGAAGTTCATGCTTTGAAGTTGTTTAAACTCTCAAGTCTATATGTTTTGATAAATTTTACGTTTTCCTGTCTAGACGTGTGAAAATTTTATTTTTTTCCTCAATTGAATGAAATTGTCAATATTTCTATGGCTATGGATAATTGAACCTTGTATTATTTTCAATTCCTTGGTTTGCAAAATAAATTTGAAAATTGGGCATGAAATGGTGGATTTTTTCTTCTTCTCTACATTTTTCCACAGTCGTGAATGACAAGCATTTTCTTCCCTATTATTTTTTTTCCCCATCATCCATGATTAGTACATGGATATATTTAATTGGATGCGGCATGGCCATGTTTCAAGAAACAGTGGAAGCCTCCACATGTTCAAACGATGCAACTCCAAGGGCAGGGCCCAAGGGATAGTCCACAAATAAACATAGGCTTTCCACATGTCTAGGGTCCAAAATGAAGACAAAACAAGCCCAAATCGACTGAGTATGGAAGGTTTAGCGGATGATGACATGTGCTTCATCAAAATAATTTCAACGGTTGAAGCTAGGGGTAGTTCTCAAACTTGCACCAATCCTCCACATGTCCTAGGTCCAAAAATGGGACAAATCCGATTGCTTAAATTGACTAAGTATGAGTGGGTTAGCGGAAGCCTCCACGTGCCTCAACGATGCAATTTTAGTAATGAAACCAAAGGGCCAATCTTCAAATGAGCATCAACTTGCCATGTGGTTAGAGTCAATGGAGAGATAGAGTTGGCCATTGAAAATTCCAAGCGGAGGAAAGAGCCACGTGTCATCTCAACACAATTTCAAGAGGTGTATCCAAAGCGGAAACTCAAATGAGCACCAGTTCTCCACATGTCTAGAGGTCAACATAAGTCAAGTGGGAAGTAAGCCTGAATCAGCTAAGTATAAAAGAACTAGTGGAGCTCTCCATGTGTCAGCCTGGCGTAACTTCAAAGGCAAAATCCAAAGGTAGGTTCCAAATGAGCGCCAACTCTCCATGTGTCTAGGGTCAAATATACGGCCCTGCCAAACAAAAGGAAAAAGTCAAATATTAATCCCGAATAGAAATTCAAGGTAGGGAAGTGGGTCATTGGGGAGATTTGAGAATTTGAGCCTTGTTTTCATTAAAGGGGCTTAAAGTTAAAAAGTTACTTATGGCCCCGCTCACGCCAAGGAAAAAGTCAAATATTAAGCCCGCATTAAAATTCAAATTGGGAAAGTGGGTTGGCGGAGAACTTTGAGGTTTTGAGCCTTTTTGTAAAAAGGGATAAAATTCATAAAGTGACCCACAACCCCGATCATGCTATGAGGAAAAAGTCAAATGTTGAGCCTGCATTGAAATTCAAAGCAGGGAAGTGGGTTAGTAGAGAACTTTGAGGTTTTGAGCCTTTTTGTAAAAAGGGCTAAAAGTCATAAAGCGAGCCGTGATTCCTTCACCAATCAAGTGAAGCCACGTGTCAAGCTTATATCAAAAGTGGAAGGGTGGACCAAAAATGTAAAAATTCAAATCTCTATAAAGTCAAAAAATACAAAATGTGTCCTCCACACCCACTCTAGTAAATTTATCCCATGTGGACAACTTTGGTTTAAAGTTTTAAAAGCAAGATGAATGATTCAAATTCAAAGTTACAAAACAAGTGTAATGGCTACATTATGAAAAGTTTGTTTTTCCCACCATTGGCGTTTCTTCATGAATTAAAAATCTGAACAAGAAGTGAATGATTGAAAATATTTTAAACCATTTCTTTCTAAGAAAGAAGAAGTTATAACCATTTCTTTCAAGATATTTAATGGCTTCTTCACGCCATTGTAAAGGATTTGGAAATTGATCTTGTAAACTCACAAGTGCATTGTACTTAGAGAAAGAAAAGGAGATAGCCATTTTCTTCTACTTTCCTCCATTCTCAAATTTCTTCCATTCCCACATTATGTACAACTTTTCTTTAAGCATCAATACAAGAAGAAGGATTTTTTGTATCCTCTTTGATGAGGAGATTTTAGAAACTTTGAGTTTGCAAAATCTTATCTCATCTTGTTTCCATTTGTAGGGTTGTTTCTTCTCATAAATGCATGTGTTGAAATTTCTAACTAGTGTGTGTGTAGGAATATGATTTTCTACCTGCAACATTAGTTATCCTACCTCTATTCTCACTCCCTTTCCCACTTTCAGACAAAGTCTTCCCTAGCAAGAGATTTCTAGCTTTTCCGCAGGGTTAGTGGAGTGCCCCTATTAGATCCCCAACTGAAAGGCAACCACATAAATCCATGCTTTCTCACACATGCATGCATAGAAGCTACACCGGTTAAGTAGAGGGACTTAGATTCCTAGAGCATTGGCAAGGAATTCAAAAATTTGTCCACCCAAAAATTTCCTCACGGATTGTGACAAGGAAGAAAATGCTACCATATGGGGGAAAAATGCATGCAACTAGCTAAATACATGAACATAAGGGATGAACCAAACATTAATAGAAGTGGTAAAAAAATTCAATTACCACTTTAATGAGGTATAACACCCATGACCATTCGTGAGAGAAAAGTATTAATTTGTATGGCTTCCATACCTCTTTAATGAATGGTATCAATTATTGAAACAATTTTAAGGTTGCTTTATCTATATATTGTAAAATTCTCCTCATTTTGAGGGAGATATTTTGTAATGTGTTGGTGTTTGAAATAATCTCACCCCTTTGTTTCGAACATGCCTTGAAAAATTTTGTACATTTTTGGTTTTCCCATGTGAAAATGCGAGTTTAAAAGTTAGAGTCATGTTAAATCCATTTGAAAATATTGTGCTTAGGTTTATATTCCTCTTTTTCGGTTGAGGATCGTGTTAGGTATGTTGTTCTGAAAAATCCTTCAAAAAATTGATCTGAATAGGTTTTAAATTAGGAAAATTACCTTTGTACATTATTCCCTAATCATGTTACAAATTTCATAGTTGGATCTTCTTCCCGATGATACATGGCATGTTCCAGTTGGTCATGGTATGGCAAGTTTAAGTTGTAAACTTATAAAAATGTTATAACATTCATAATTTGAAAATTAAGCCCCAAGGCCCGATGAATATTCTTCCAAATATTCACAGTCAAAAGGTGTAAAAATATAAATTAACTCCACCTCTAAGGAAATACACGTGTCACAAGTTGGTTGAATGTGGGGAATCGGGGCTTGTTTATATTTCTAAACACTAAGGTAATAAAGTATAAAAGTGCAAAGAAGCTCTGGAGGCCTACCAAGGACACATGGCTCTTTTTCATGCAAAGAGGGGAAGTAGGTCATTAGAGAAAAGTGGTAATTTTGAGTTCAATTGAGAAAGAGAAAAAATATTCAGAAATGATCCACAGCTCCACCACCATTAAGATGTAACCACGTGTCAAACTCAGGATGAAAGTTAAAAGTAGGAAATCTGGTTAAATAGATAAATGTGTATATGTTTAAAAAATGATGCAAAAGTGCAAATAGTTTCCCCGAGCCCACATTCCATAAGGCTAGTCTATATGAATGACTCATATTTAAAATTGGGAAACCTGAAAAAGGGCAGCCATGATGCAATGCATTAATGACTTCTTCCATTAATGTGGTTTCACACAAATCAAGGAGGAGTTTTGAAGTGTTCGAATACATTGAGATTTTTACTATCGTTTGTTGAGATCTAGATGCCATTGTTAAGCAAATTCCATTAAGGAAAAACATGAAATTGATTGTGGATCTCGGATTGAGAACCAAATATTGAAAATATTTTGAACTAGAGTTGAATTACATAGGTATTCACTAGAAAATTGGTAAGAACTAAGACACTCTCATACTCTCATTTCATTTGTAAGGAAATTTGAAGTAGAAATAGGGCATTAAAGATGAATACCATGTTGTCTTGTTTTTCGGTTGCATCTGGAATCACCAGTGATCTGGATAAAATCACATGTAAGGATTTAATGAATGGTGACTTAAAATAGTTTCTATAAAGATTAAATAGCCCTAACAAGATCGAATCCATGAAAGTAATTCAAGCTAGCAATATTTCTTTAGTTGGTGCTATTCCACCCTTAGTACATTGCCAAAACTAGTGTGGCTTTGCATTGTGAATTAAAAAAAAAAGAGGGAAGTACTAGATGGAAGTGGTGAGGCAAGTGTTGACTTTGATGCCTATAGCCATTAGGATAATGCTAAAATTACATGTAATAAGAAATCCAATAACCCTAGGTATTGGTTTATCCCTACAAGATTATGAGGCCAAGAAAAAGGAATATGCCATGCTCATAAATACTAAATGGCTCTTAGTAGATAAGAAGGAAACCACTCGAATCCCTAAAAGATTGGTTAGGGCATAATTTTTGAAGAAGCATAGGATGTGATTGTATTGTTGAGTTTAATGGCTATATTGGAAACCACAAATGAATTCAAGGAATGAATGCACACCTATATGTGGATAGTTTTGGAGAAGAAGGGGAGCATTTTCTAGGAAACCTTCATCACATAAGCACTTTATGACCACATCGTAACATTGGCAGCAAAAATAAAGATGGGTGGTCTTTATAGAATTGAAATTTTACATGATGACTTATTTGATTTATAATATTTTAGGCCACAGGCATTTTCCTTGGCCTCTTGCCATGTGATGAATTTAAAAAATGTCAAATACATGATATTTCCCTGAATTACAGTTGGTTAAATGGAAAGAGAATGTGAGATTGGTCAATGATGCCTTCTTTGTACCAATCATATGTAAATTCAAGCAGAATGAGAGCATTACAGGATTTTTGAGGAGGCTAGACAAGTAATCATGGAATATGGATGCTATTTCATTTAGTACAAGAATTTTACATACATTGGGGTCAGTGGATTTGAGGCCAACCATGTAAATTGCCTAGATATTTAGATGAAAAATGGCCTTGTGTGAATTGGCAAGACAATTGACACCAGTTCATAAATTAAATTTGGAAAACACAAGACAAACATTAAGTTTTCCATAAAGATTGGAAAGTATTCATTTTTGGTAAGTCAAAATATGGAACTTAGCAAAAAACATACAAAAGGTTTGCGTGGAAGAGAAGAGTGCATTTAAAAACATGGGAGGATTGGGAAGGAATCACACATTGAGGACATAGATAGATTTCGGACTTAGCCATTTTCACGATGATGAGATATTTTTGAGATAGAATGTGGAACACACAAACTAGTTAAAGACTTGTGTGACATGCATTGGCTATTTTTGGAGGATCAGCTATGAAGCGCTTTGAATGGATACATGATGAGAATATATTTACTATTGAAGTTAAATATAAGAAGTCTAGTATTAGCAAACTTACATGTGTGGCTATTATTGTAATGGCATGTGGCTAATAATAGCATGCGGCCTATTTTGGGATTGGATAAGGGTGAAGGGAAATTCCCCACCCTTATAAATATGTATTGGTTTGTGTGGTGAGAGAGATACATGGATAGATATAAGTATGATGGTATGTAATAACTAAGTTATTGTGAGGTTATGCTACCAAATATGATGCATACATGAATTATGGTATTATTTATTATAATAAGCTTTTATGTATTACTAAATTTAATATAATGAAGGTTATTAGCTGAATAAGAGTATCAAATCCTAAGTATAATTGGTTCTTGTATGCTTGATTTCATCATGGTTATCATTTAAGTCTTTATTCTCTAGATCTAGATTTGAATAAGCACTTTGTAGAATGTTATATTAGTCATGGATCTGAATTCTTTAAGTCTTCATGATCTAGACATCCTATAACAATAACAACCCTAAATAGGGGTTTGGTACCTTTGTGTGCTTGGGTGAGTGCTTAGTCTAGGTTGAGTGATGTGCTAGTGTGCCTAGGTTTTACTTGTAAATTCTAGGCTGCATCATTATTTCCGTTGTTGGGACCTCTTTCTCAATTGTTTTTATGGATGATTCATGATGAAGACATATTATTTGAACCTAGAAAGTGGTGAGGAATGGATACATGACCTAGAAGAAGAATACACATAAAGGTTCAACACTAGATCTAAGTTTAATGGACACACATGGGTGGAGAAGAATCTATATGATTGTTTATACGAGAGATTATTCACTATCTTTCCGATAGAACTATACAAGTGGATGGTTACTTATGCATATAAATGGAATTGGAGGTATTACACACTTTTCTAGATGAAGGAAGAATTTCAAGCCCTTTATGATGTTGATATGATTTGGAATCACATTGTGGATACATGGTTCCATGGTGTTTTGAACAACTATATCTTGGAGTACTCAATTTCCACTTACCGTACCTAGAGGTAGCTGAATTTCAATTTTTTATGATATCCCTATGGGAACTTACTTGTAAGGCATTCCATTGGTGATCAAAATTATAATGGTAACCTGAACTTGGAGAACAAACCAATGGAAAACTAAACCCCAACATGTGTGGGGGTAGGAGTAGATTTGGTGAAATATGGAATACCTAATGAAAGAAAGGAAAAGAGAGGAAAGGAAACTTAAGTATAATGAGGGTTGTGAGAAGAAGATAGAGAAGTAGTGGGATGTTGCAAATTGAATGGCATTGTGGAGAGAGATAGTTTGGGAAGGGTTTGAAGTTCAAGTAGAAGATGTAGAGCTCGAGCATCAAAAAATCCCCCATTTTGGAAAAGCGTGACAAGGAACCCTCCTTGGCCTCATGTAGAATTGTAACAATAGACATATACAACTTGGGCCATAGGTGCGCATTTGAATCCACCTAGCAATCTTGTTGTTACACTTGGTTTTCCAATATCTAGTACAAGAAATAGTCAGTAAGATAATTTAGGTAGTGGGAGAGTAGGAGTGAGTCATGTAAAAATCACAACGATGGTAGTGTAAATGGCTTTGTTGTTATATGGGAGTAACTTTCTGGGTGTATCATCGGGTGCACGTAGATTTTTGGACTATCTTTGGGAGTAGTAACACTTTGTAGAATGTCGGGTATAGTTCAGTACTACTAGTGGGACATAGGGAAGTACATCTTTGTCGTCGACCCCACCTATAGGTTTGGGATCAGGAGGTATGGGTGGCTCTAGTTCTTATATCTATGGTGGTTTTAGGGGTAGAGGAAACACAGGAGGTTACGGATCGGGTGGGCAAGGTCTGCACCAACCCTAGAATATTTACATGGAGATGTCCTTCATCTCCTAAAGTATAGGGGCATAGAAGATGTTATTGAACATGTGTACATATGTGAAATATATGTGCACAAAGGTAATCATGGCTTGTGAGTGTAGTGAAAGTCAATTTTCTACTACGTTACAAGGGCATGCATAGAGTTGGTACATAAATTTTGACCCTGATTATACTTGTGTAGACTATAAAACTTTAAAAGATGCTTTCCTAAAGAGTTTCACATCCCTGAGTTGGAGTAGAAGATTATAAGTGTGTTCAAGGATATTAAGTAAGGAACTACTGAGAGTGTCAGAAAGTATGATGCCCATTTCAAAATGTTGTTATCAAGCTATCTTATGATATCCATGCAAGACAACATGCAAAATGGTTTGTTGAAGGTCGATTACACCTTTTAAGAGATGGCGCTATCACATAAAACATATCTTGATCCACACGAGGAACTTGAAGAAGTCTTAAGTGGTGAGGTAGTTGGAAGTATAGACACTAGGGTGAGCCCATTTTTAGAAGCATAGATCATATTTATGGAAAGGAAGTTGGAGAAACTATCAAAAATTCAGCAAATGAGACACACATAGAGATTTGGTGCATAGATTACAAAGTGGAAGGTCACACAAAGGATAGTTTCCCCACATAGATCAGTGCACTCTTTTTTATTAGAATGTGAGATATGCCATTTAAACCATGATGCTAGTTACTTCCCATTACTATAATGCATGATAAGGAAGAATGTCTCTTGTTACTCTAAAATCTACAGGTCCACGACTCATGACATGGAAGACTGCTAGCTGATTACTCGAGATATAGGATGTTATAGATATTTAATGTATAAAAATAAGAGTTTCGAGATAACTCTAAAGGAAATAACGAGCATTAAGATTGGGAACACAATTAGGTGCGCTATGATTGAAATGAAGGGTGTTTTAAAGGAATTGTGGTAGAGGTTGAGGATACCATGGTGGATTGGAGGACAAGTTCATGTCGGCAGTAGAAGAGGTGAGTTCCCTCATGGAACATGTTATACATGTGGATCTCTTGACCACTATAGGCATGAATGTCCTTAGAATATTACATGTTCTTTTTGTGGAAATAATCATAGTTATGAGGAGTTCTCAAACTTGTATGAGCATCTTAGCAAGCAACATAAATAGGAAAACAAAGGCACAGGGATGGTTAGGATACAACGCACTATGGAAAATCAATGGATGCCCAAGTTGGAAGTAGAATCTGAGGCATTGCAGGTAAAGATCACGACCCACGTTAAAGCGCACATGCCAAAGAAGCATTATAGCAGAGAATCCTACCATCACTAAGGAGGAGGTTCTACATGCATATAACCAGATCCCACCCATCAGAAGGAGGTTTACTAGGAAACCATGGAGGTACTCAGGAATCTTCAGGGTGAAATACAATATTTAAAGGAGAAATCACAGAAGATGGAGCAAAAGAAAGCATCTAGAGATGGTCCAAACTGATATGGATGACTTGAGATAAGTTTGCAAATTTTATGCTAAGAGAATATCATTCCACTATTGGGGAATTGGTTAAAATGAAACACTCCACGCATAACTTTTGAGACTGGATGGAAGATCTCGCATGTAAATCTTCCCCCTCATAACCTAGATTATGACAAGGAAATAACTTTGAATGTTGTTTTGGATGGGTGGTTATTAAGTAATATAATGATTGATATAGGAAAGGAAGTCAATGTTCTTACCTTAGATGTATGGGTACAAATGGGGAGGCCTCCATTACATCCATACTCTAATTTATTATTTATGGCTAATCGGACTAAGGCCACTCCCATCGGAGTTTAAAAATATGCATCCATTATCATTCAAGGAGCCAAGTTCACTAGAGATTTTGAGGTTTTAGCATTGGCAGATTAGATAACTTCCCTGATCTATTGGGGCATCATTGGTGCTATATAAATAATGTTGATCTTTGGTTCAACAAGGGTTATATCAGTTTTTAAAACAAGGAGGAAAGAGTTATCATCCCTCTAACAGATGGAAAATCTATGCCTTATGTTGAGCCTTTGAGTGAAGAATACCCGAATAAGATTTATGTACGTGCCATCTGGGATCTAGAGGTTTTGATCCATGTAAATAAGGAATAATTAGTGGGAGGATGCACAACCTATTAGTGATACTATAAGTATTGCTTGTGATTATTGGGTTCATAATACTTATGAGTTGGTAGAGGCGTGCATTAAAGAGCCTATTTACTAAGGGTAGAAAACCATATTATATCGGGAGAATAGGTAACAAATAGGTACCTTTTACACTAGAGAAGGAGATTCTATGGTATTCCTACGTGCCATGGAAGAACAATGGATAGACCCACTGGGAAGAAGAAATATGCTAGCATATACACTACGCGAGAACAACAACATGTTGGTGGGTGGTCCAAGAGGATAATCTTATAGATGGAATGAAATTAGGATTGATCTTACCACTAGATTTTTTAGGAAGAATGCACCTACTCAAATATGCACTTATCATGGTAATCAACTTTGTTCAACACCATGTCCAACAATGTGAGAGACTCTAGATAGAGGGAAAGAATCTTTACCACCTTAGCTCACGGGAACACAAGTTTTATTCCACTTTACAAGGTCCCACATGTGCTTGGTATGTATATGCATAACTCCATAGAGATAATAGAAATTGGTAGAATTTAATTGCAAGAATGAATCACATGGTTGACTTTTTTTATACAAAGCCTACGGTGGAAGAAGCATTAAAATTCATAAAGCATTTAACTATGGGAGATAGTACGAGGATGAAGAACTCCTTTAGAGTTATTGGATGAAGTAAACTTAGGAGCGCATCTTGTTAAAAAGAGACAAGGATGACTGCCACACTACCTTAGTGTGCTTTGCCTTGAGAAAGAAAAAGGAAAAATGGTCTACTTAGTGGATGATTAAGAAGTAGAAAATATGGATATAAACCATTTAACAAGTAGGCATGAGGTGTTGGATAGTACAAATAAGACCACACACACCTATCATTAACCTATAAAGATAAATAAAGTGAGTATTGGATTAGATGTTGAGTGTAAAGAAGGCCATAATTAGGGACTATTGGTGGTTAGACTCTAAAGTGGAAAAAATCATAGATTTACTATAGGATTATCAGGATTTATTCCTCGGGGTACCATGAGCTTAAATACATGCATAAATCATTAGGGTAGATGAGGATAAAGCTTAGAGAGGGTGTGTACCCAATTAGAAAGAACCTATAGGATGAACCCCAACTTACGTAAAAAGGTCAAAGAAGAGATTGAAAAAATGTTGAAGTTTAGAATCATCAATAAGCCCTTCGACGAGTCAGAATGGGTTATTCCAATGGTGATCAATATCAAGAAGGATGGACAAATTAGGATCTATGTGGACTACAAGGAGATGAATGATGCATGTGTGATTGATCCCTTTCCTACGCCATTCACTGAGGAAATACTAGAAGGCATTACAAGGTGTGAAATCTATTCATTTATAGATGGGTTCTTTAGGTATCATCAGGTTAGGATTTCCCAGGAGGATCAAGAAAAACTACTTTTACTAATGAATGGGGTACCTTACCTAGACTGTGATGCATTTTGGTCTAAAACATGCCTGCATTGTATTTTTGTGCATAGTTGTTCAAGCATTCAAGGACTTTATTCACAATTTCTTACAGTCTATTTGGATGATTAGAAGTGTATGGATTAGTTAAAGATCATTGTGAAAATTGTGCTTAATGTTTGAAAGATGTAAATAGTTGAGTATATATTTGAACATCAATAAGTGCATATTTACTACACCATTTGGAATACTATTAGGACACATAATCTGTAAAGAAGGTTTGTTGGTCAATCCAGCTAAGGTTGTAGTCATTATAAACCTAAAAGAGCCTACTAGTCAGAGTGAGATACGTAGATTCTTGGGTCACACGAGGTATTATAGGAAATTCATAAAGGGATATGCCAAGTTTTCCACACCTTTGGAGGAGTTACTGAAAGGAAAAAGTACATTCTATTGGGAGATCCGCAACATCGTGCATTTAAGACATTAAAGGAGAAACTTACTACCGCACCTATTCTGCATTTTCCTTCATGGAACCAACCATTTCATGTACATGTGGACACCTCTAGCATGACTATTGGCATGGTATTGGCTTAGCTTAGATAAGGTATTATAGATCATCCTATCTATGTTTTTCTAGTGGAAATTTGACTCTTGCATAACAAAATTACAAACTACGAGAGTGCAAAGCTTTGTCAATGATCTAAGTGCTACATAAATTTAGAATACCTTCTAGGTACACCATTTTTCTTTTATACAGATCACATGACATTGAATTATTTTCTAAACAATCCCATTTTACAAGGGAACATATGTAATGGGTACTCTTATTTAAATAATTTGATTTCATAGTTTTGGTAAAACTAGGAGAAAGTAATTTTGGACCAAACCATTTATCTATAATATAGTGAGGAGAAGAAGCATAGGAAATTGAATATACCATGCTAGATGCACAATTATACTAGTTAAAATGAGCACCATCAGAATTAGATGACATTTTTTATTTCTACAAATAGGTATGGTACTAGAAGGAATGAAATCATTGGAGAAGAAACAACTTGTTATACACATGACACCCTATATGTTGATTAGCGATGACATGTAAAAGTTAGACCGGGGATGAAGAATTGCGTCATTGTGTACTGAAACATGAGTGTAAAAATATCATAGAGGAAGGTCATGGTGGTATTGTAGGTGGCCATTATGCGGGTGATACCATTATGCACAAGAACTACTCACTGGATTATGGTGGGAGACCCTGTATAAAAATTGTAAGGATTATTGCAAGACTTGTGATCACTTTCAACATCTTGGGAAACTAGGTCAATGAGATGAAATTCATCTAAGACCTATTCATAGTGTAGAACCATTTGAAAAATGTGCTATAGATTTTTTGGGTCCTATTTCACAGCCACCGTGCGTAGGATCGGATTGCATTATATCATAACTTGCATAGATTATCTGACAAGGTGGGTAGAAGCAGCACCTATAAAGTATTGTATAACTCTTATAATAGCGAAAGTTTCTATGGGAAAATATTATTACATGGTATGAATGTCCTTTAAGTTTGACCATTGATAGGGCAGATACTTTCTAAATGAGACAATCAAAATTTTAGTAGATGAATTCATGATTACACACCATAAGAATACACCATATCATCCTCGGAAAATGGACTCGATGAGGATTTCAACAAAATTTTGAGCCAAACATTGATAAAAATATGATGTTGGATGAAAGGATTGGGATGATAAAGTATTTGCAATACTTATGGCATATCAAACAAGATATAAAAGGTTAAACAAATCCACACCATTTTAGTTAGTGTTTGGCATAGAAGTAGTTCTTCTATGGAATTCATGTTACCATCTTGACATATTGTATGCTCTGGAGGTATAGATTATGAGAAAATTGAAAAGCATTGAAAATTTAATCAAGATGGATGAGCGATGAGAAATAGCACATTGGAGTCAAAAAAGAAAAGGCCGGGTAAAAGCATGGCATGATAGGCTCATCGGGAATAAAAAGTTCACAATTAGATGGTGCTCCTTTATGATTCTAAGTTTTTTTCCATGGCGAAAACTCAAATTACATTGGTTGGGGATAAACTCACATACTTGAAAAAGGTTCTTTCCAATTAAAGGTGCTTAATGGAACATTGTTACCTAGTTACTTTTACAAGAGTAGGCTGAAGCCCTACTACAAATAAGTCTTCTTGGTTTTTGTAATAAGGTAATGTTGTCATTTAGAATAGGTTTTCAATTCTATATTTCCTTAATGTATTTCCTTATTCGTCACTATGCTTTGTCAATTTAGTTAGTGTTTTTGTGTAATGAGCATGTTTACACAACATAAGCTAATTACTATTTGAAGAATTTTTATGCGCAGAGGACTACACATACCCTTAGTGTGGGGTGGATATTGATATTTAGGTATAAGAATATTGAAAATAAGTACACATGAAAGGAAAAACTACTACAGGTGCTATTCAAGTTGGAGAATTGAAAAAAAAAAGAGTGCTTCTAGAAATGAGGACCATAGGTGGAGATGAATGAAGAAACAATTATAACACGAGGTAAGTAGGGGCCATGGGAACTATCAAGGGAAGATGCAATGATGAGGTACTCGGGTGCATGGAGGAACACTGAAGATAAGTCCATGCTAGAAGGTAGGAGGGTATGATAGAAGATTATAGCTTGGGTACAAAGATGTACCACAAAAAAGAATGAAAATGGTTGATTAATGAGAAGGTTTTTAGTAGGTGAAGAAGCAATAAATGCACTAAATTTTTAAAAATATATATAAGGATGGGAGGTGAGTTCATTTTTACCATTACAATTGAGAGAATTTGAAAATAACTAAGTGGAAACAAGCTAAGAAATCATGTTGAGGTGGAAAGAGTGTGAAACTAGATGGAGAGAAGATTTATGCAGGAGAAGCTTGTGTTCCCATAGGTGAAGGGTTTTAGCAAAGAAGATGCATTGAAAAAGAGCTAGGGCATGTGATTTCCACTAGGGCTTGGATATTTGAACTAGGGTTTCAACTTACTCAATTAAAGAGGGTATAAAAGAGAGATTTTTCAAATGGAACTGAATAAAACACCCACAATAAGAGTAAAAGGGAAGAAGAAGGTCAAAATGGAAAAAGAAATTTCTCCTGAGAGTAATTTCTCAAAATGTAGTATCTAGAGGGCATGGTCATGGGACAAGAATGGGATTCCCACATCTTTAAATGTAAGATTAATGATTAAACCATCATACATCAGATAATAAGGAGCTAGATGAATTGTTGAGAACAAAAATAAACAAGCACAACAAAAAAAAATATATGCTAGTATATGATGACGTTGGTGAGAAGTTACTAAAGTAGATTGGAGTCTACTAGTTATATGAGCTGCCATACTTTGGGAAGTATAAACCATTATATTGATGGTTGATTAGCAGATTCCATGAGGACTTATTCTACTTTGTTGGACAAAGGGTTAGAATCACAACTGCCTTGATTTCAATAGTGACAGGACTAAGGGCCTCAGGAGTAGATATGGAGAGTGACTTAATAGATAAAGTAGTGATCCTAGAGATAAGGAAGGATTTGGGGTATACCAAGGTTATGCATGGAATGGACATCAAAAAATTGAAGAAGTACCTAGTAGTAAAGGAAACTTCCCATCTTGTAACAAATTTAAATGACCAATAAAGGTGGTAGCAGGTGAATACAATGTGGCTACACATTGCAACGAATATTTCTCAAGGAGTGGTCTATAATATCATGGATAACATAGTAAAGAAAATAATTGAAGAAATGCGTCCAAGTGAAAAAATTAGGTTTGGCACTATTTTATTTTCTTTGGTGTTTATGGAGATTGGAGTGCCTAATGGGCCAAAGGAGAAGATTTGGGAGTACCCCATGGAACATAAATCTCTGGCAGAAAGATTTAATAAATAATTATGTGAAGGACCATGGGTGGGCCATTTAAACATAGGGTAGAGATGTGGTATGATAGGCTCCATGTGGAATTTTAAGAGGAGTGGCACATACCCAAGGAGTTACCTTTGGTGGTGGGTAATAAAATATACTTTGCAGTATACCAACATCTTTTACATCACATGATTTGCGATGAAGGACGAATCTTGGAGCCCTTGGTGCAAAATTCCATATGACTTCACAAAAACTACTTCCAGGCATAAATTCACTAGTTCACATATGTGTACCACCTAAGATTCATCGCAGATAAGGTAGATTGTGACTACCACACTGAGAAACACATATGTATATCCAGGATGGACTACCTACATTGAGAGACTTATCTTAGATATTATAAGCATGAATCTAGTAAGATTGGCTATTGGAGACATTGGAGTAGTGTTTATGTACCTTTAACTCAAGCCCAAACTAGAGAATAATAAGTATGTGGATAACGAGTTTGTGCTCCCAAGGCTGCCAAAAGGTAAGCATACAATGAAAATGTTCCAACACCTAAGCCCAAAAATACAATAAATTAGATGATGAAGACAAGGGCATGAAGATAGTGGTGGTTTGGAGCAAAGAGGTAGGAGGTAGACTACGAGATAGGGTAGAATTTAATGAACAACTATAAAACCCCACCATAAGAGAGAGATGATGAGGAAGTACCCATTAGTAAAGGTAACTTCCCATCTTGTAAAAAAGTTGAATGACCAAGAAAGGTGGTCGGGTGAATAAAATGTGGCTGCACATTGTAAGGAAGATGTCTCAAGGAGTGGTCTACAATATTGTAGATCACATAGCAAAGAAAATCATTGAAGAAGTGCGTACATGTGACAGAATTAGGTTTGGCACTATTTTATTGTCTTTGGTGTTTATGGAGATTGGAGTGTCTGATGGGCCAAAGGAGAGGATTTGGGAGTACCCCATGGAACATAAATATTTGGTGGAAAGATTTAATAAATAATTATGTGAAGGGACCATGGGTGGGACATATAAACATAGGGCAGAGATGTGGTATGATAGGCTCCGTGGAGTTTGAAGAGGAGTGACACATACCCAAGGAGTTGCCTTCGGTGGTGGGTAAGAAAATATAGTTTGCAATATACCAGCATTTTTACATCACCTGATTTACGATGAAGGATGGAGCTTGGATCCCTTGGTAAAAACTTCCATATGACTTCACAGCACACTACTTCTAGGCATCAATTCACTGGTTCACATATGTGCACCACCTAAGCTTCATTGCAGATAAGGTAGATTATGACTACCACACTTTGAGAAACATATATGTATATCCAGGATGGATTTGCCTATATTGAGAGACTTATCTTTGATATTATAAGCATGAATCTAGTAAGATTGGCTATTGGAGACATTGGAGTAGTGCTTATGTACCTTCAACTCAAGCCCAAGATGGAGAACAATGAGTATGTGGATAACAAGTTCATTCTCCTGTAATTTGGAAAAAGGTAAGCATATAATGGAAAATGTTCCAACACCTAAGCCCAAAAAAAATAGAATTAGATGATGAAGAGGAGGAGCATGAAGATAGTGGTGGTTTGGAGTAAAGAGGTAGGAGGCAGACTACAAATAGGGTAGAAGTTGAACACACGACTATCCCACCCCAACCATACGAGAGAGATGATGAGGATTTGAATGTAGTCTAAGGAGAGCATCATTTTAAAAGGGTATTTAGGAGAACAAGAACCCAAGGTTATACTCCAAAATTAGTACGCATATCACCTCAACTCTCTCCACAGAAGGATACATTTGAGAAGAGAAGGAGAAAGTTGAAGTTATATGTGGAGGTGGAAGAGTCTAAGGAGAGTGCACCTGAATCCCCTACACCTCTAGAGGATATGGAAGAACCAAAGGATGAAAAAATTAAGGATAGAGAATAATTTGAAAAGGATAGATGAAATAATGCAAGAGACTACTTAGGGTATAAAAAAACAAGCTCCAAATCTTTAAGCTCAAGTTCTTAAGGGGCCAAGATTGAAAAGAACAAGTGGAGAATATGTTGTATCAATCATGGGATATGCTGAGGACATAGGTAAAATTGTTTGCACCCTCTTTCAAAGCACAATGACACCAAAGGAGTTCGTATGGGTGGGAGTTGATGGATGAAGATATGGCAACCATGCACACAAGGAAGAAATTTTCATGGTCTATGCACACACACATGGATGAACTAGAATTTTATGTATGTGAAGATTCATGTGTATCAAGGAGGTTGAAGAAGACACCTCAGGCTAGACATGTAACAGTAAAGCCTACTATTATGTCAGATGAACAATTGAGTAATGCTTTAGTGAAAGTTTCGATAGAGGTGGCACAAAAAAATGTGGATAAAGCTACAACAATTAGGGTGCTAAGAGAAGAACTCAAAACTAAGGATGTAGAAATAACATGCCTAAAATAAGAAAAAGACTTGGCACAAAAGAAGAAAATTGTTTTCATCAGCATGGTAGAGGAAATTGGGGACAATATCATGAAAGAAAATCCACACTTAGAGCCTAAGGTACCCAAATTTTTTGCTTTTGCAATGCATTATGTACAAACCTTGTTGAACTTGGTACTTGAATATGAACCTCCGTGCTTTCCATCACCAAAGAATCATGAGAAGGAAGAAGAGCAAGAAAAGGCCTCGGTGATGAGGAAGATTACATCATATGAGGCATTGCCTCAAAGAGCTTGTAGGAGGAACTAAAGAAAGCAGATCAAGCGTTGAATATTTATACAGCCCTAGAATTCGTTATAAGAACTAGGAACATTATAGAGGACAATGAAGTCCTAAAATCCATGAAGGATGAGACCTTGGGCCATGTTATGATTAGTCTTGTCAAGAAAAAGTGTGAGGTCCTTACATCATCACAAGAACCACACAAGGAAAGGATAGATGAGCTTGGGAAACTCATCACGCAAAAAAAGGACTTATTAGAAGGAAGAATGACTACAGTATCCAACATTGTTTTTTGTGTAAGAATGAGAAAGGAGAAATTGCATTGTGATGAGCTATAGTCAATTTAAGTAGATATCCCAAAAAGATAGAGGACATGCTCAATGATTGGAAGAATTTACAGGTATAAATAATAAATAATATCAAGAATTGATTCTTCTGGTTGAAGAAAAAGATGTTGTAGGGGTATATTCATTATTTTATTCATAAAAATTATTTCTATTCTTCTATTCATATTATTTGATTCATTTTAGAGACAACCATTGCGAGGTGAAAATGTAATTAGTTTGGGGGTAATGTTGGTAATTCAAAATATGGCACTTTGTGAAAAACATACAAAAGGTTTGTGGAAGAGAAAAAGAGCACATTTCAAAGCATAGGAGGATTAGGAAGGAATCACACGCTGAGGATAGATACAGATTCAGGAATTATCCATTTTCACAATGATGAGCTATGTTTGGAGATAGTGTGTGGAACACACAAACCAATTAAAGACTTACGAAACACGTATTGGCTATTTTTGGAGGATCGTCTATGAAGTGCCTTCCATGGATACAAACCGAGAATAGATTTACTATTGGTAGTTGAGTAGAAGAAGTCTATTGTTAGCACACTTGTATGTGTGGCTATTATTGTAATGGAACGTGGATAATAATAATAGCATGCAACCTATTTTGGGATTGAATAAGAAGTGAAGGGAAATTCCCCACCCTTATAAATATGTATTGGTCTATGTAGTGAGAGAGATACATAGATAGATATAAGTATGATGGTGTATAAGAATTGAGTTATTATGAGGTTATGCTTCCAAATCCAAATATGATGCATGCATGAACTATGGTATTATTTATTGTAATAAGATTATGTGTATTAATGAATTTAATATAATGAAGGTTATTGGTTAAATCAGAGTATCAAATCCTGAGTATAATTGGTTCTTGTATGATTGATTTCATCAAGGTTATCATTTAAGTCTTTATTCTCTAGTTCTAGATCTAAACAAACTTTGTAGAATGTTATATTAGTCATGGATTTGAATTATTTATGTCTTCATCATGCTAACATCCTATAAAAACAACCCTAAAGAGAGGGCCTGTACCTTTTGTAGTTCAGGTGGGCACTTAGTCTAGGTTGAGTGATGTGCCAGTCGCCTGAGATTTTACTTGTAAATTGTAGGTTGCATCACTCATGCCCTTCGATTATAAAGGCCGTATTAACAAAAGATGAAATGAAAAGGTTTGAGATGGAAATTTTTGAGGCAAGGGAAAACTATGACATCAAATGGGTGTTTAAACAATATTGCAAACAATTTTGAACATGATCCTCAATTTGAGGATTATTAGATGAATTGTAGAGATGAGTAAGAGGTCATGCTAAGAGATTTCTCAAGAATGAACCTTAAACCCAAATTATACACTTCAAGATTGTTGTTATCCCTGAGGGATTTGTGGATGATCCACATATCTGTGAGTTTATATTATCTTGATTAAAAGGTGGAGGGAAACAACCAATCAACCCTTTGAACTAGAATGAAGATGAATCAAATGATTCATATGCCAGATAACTCGATGTAATGAGGAGAACATTGAATTGGTTAGCCCAAAAGAATATTGATTTATCAATTCAAAGCACAAAAGTTCTTAATAAATTTAAGGATTTAGGAAAATTGAAGGATGAAATTTCTCCCCTAAAAGAAGGAGTTAATAGAATGGATCCCTTGGGAGGAAAAGCTCCTCAATTTCCTTCAAAAAGGCCTACTTTAGAACTTATATATCAATGGAATTCTTTACCAAAGTGGAACTAGTACTTTTATGTCTTCTCTAAAACAAAGGATTGAATAAATGCTCATGAAATCTATGGAGAATGCTCTTATCACCTTTGGATTTCCACTTCAAGAAAAAGGGAAGGGTATGGCTACTCATCGAAATCCTTCAGATGTTTTTCCAAAACCCCAAAGTGTTGATAAGTTTATGAGTGGGGCCATAACAAGTGGTAATTCAAAATCTAAGCCATATAGTAAATAAAAAGAGAAGCACTAGACCTTATGAAGTTTGAAAGGGCATATAAGAGACAAAAAATTGTGTATGGGCCAATTCTGGTAAGAGAAGGTGCTCATACACACATGAAAC
The DNA here is from genome assembly GCA_018340775.1 of Taxus wallichiana var. yunnanensis. Classification (NCBI taxonomy): domain Eukaryota; kingdom Viridiplantae; phylum Streptophyta; class Pinopsida; order Cupressales; family Taxaceae; genus Taxus; species Taxus wallichiana. The sequence goes on from CM031233.1 coordinate 371,104,641, forward strand.
ATAAACATAGGGATGTAGTGATTAATTCCCCAAAACATGAAAGAATTGATGTTTTCAGGTATGATATGTAGCATCAGTGCCACAGGTTGGGCAACTAGTGCCTTTATTTTCACCTTTATATTTAGAGGGAGTGACAATTGGGAACGCTTAGGAACAAACAACTCAAAGTAATGTCTTATCTAATCTAATAGATAGTGATTCCTTTAATCAAGGTGTGAAAACATCTAAAACCATGTTAGTTGAAAATGTTAATATACCTTTATTTGAACAATTGCAAGAGTTAACAAAGAGTCAAGTAGAGATAATGGATGTTGATATTGGTGAGGAGTTTTCCACATTGGATGCATTTGAAATATTTATTGATGAACAAACAACAAATAATGTAAGTTATCTTCAAATGAGTGAATAAGTAGAAAAAATTACTCATATGCCAACTATTGAAATCAAAGTTCAAGCATCAGAGGTTTCCTCTATAGATCAGGTGGATTCAGAGTCAAATAAGCTAGAGATGCTTAGTGAAAAAGGTGTAAGTACTGAGTTATTAGGGGAAAAATCCTTCCCATGATGTCAAGGCCACTAAGGATAGTGAGCCATCTCAAACAAGGAAATTTGTAGATGATAAAATAACAAAGGTTGCACAAGATGCAATTGCTAAGGAAAAAGTTATTGTTGTGTGGATGTACAAGTTTTGGGTGTGAATAGGAAACCGAAAATGGGAAGACAATCCACCATGACACAACCTGAGATATAAATAAAGAAAAAGGATGATAATGTGTCAAACCAACAATTATAAGGGAGGTGGAAATATTGGAAGGAAAAGGAGAGCCTGCAAGAGAGATATTAGCTAGAGAATCTCTCAAGGAAAAATCTGAAGTTAAGATTGCATCAGATAAAGTAAAAATAAAGAACATATCCTAATTACTGATGTAACTCAAAAAGAAAATGGTTAGCCACAAACTCAAGACCAAGAAGGAAGAAAATCATGGGAAGTATCAGTTCAGAGTGAGAAAAAAGAGATAACTATGGGAGAAGAACATGAAAAGAAGGTAGTACCATTAACCCAAAGTGAACAAGAGATGTCCAAGTCATTGGTGGTTTTTCCCAAGAAATACCAACAAGAATTGTAAGAAACAAAATATGCGACAACTCTTATAAAGGGATAGATAGGGGAGTTGATACTCAAAGGAAGAAAAATCAATTGTCCATATTGAGACTATAGACCTCATAGATCTATCTTATCCAAAACCTAGTGAGGACCTCCAAAAGAGCTAGGGTTCTTACCAAAACTCATCCAATGGGATCTAAAAATTTACAAGTGGAAATCCCTCACGAAGGAAAAACCAGAGAAAATATAATATCCAGTACCCAGTGTTTAAATTATTCCTCAAGAAAGCCTTCAATAGATCAACTAAAATAGGGAGTATCGAGAGGTAGTAAGTGACTTTTTACAAAAGGTTTATGAGGATAAGATAACTAAAAACAATTGAAAGAAAAATTCAAAGATTTGAGTTCTATTCTGCAACAATTAATTGGGAAGTCTAGTCAAACTCAAGCAAGTACCTATACCAATACCCCTAAAGGAATGGAATTTATTGATAAGGCTATTAAGAAAATTTAGGATGTGGACACATGGGTTGATAAATTGACAAAAAGGAAAAGAAACAATTGAAGAATCCAGGACAAAGTATAAAGAGCTCAAGAATAGGCTTAATGGAACTGATGAAATAATTGAGTAGTGTGATAATGAAATCTTCTACTTTGAAGGATTTTTTCCCAATTTGAACCGTATAACTCAACTTAGTGATGAATTAGTTGAGAAATGAGGATTGTGCCAAAGGAATTCAAAGGAACTCAACATGCTATGGAGGAATTAGCAAAGATCAAGGTGGAAGTTTTGAATGAGATCAAAGAAAAAATAGATGTTAAAAGGAAATGGGTCAATGATAGTTTAGATGCTATTGATTTAAAACTTAAAGATATAGTTTTTGAAAAATTCAAGAAGAGCTATGATGATCTAAAAATTGATTTCTTGTTCAGATATTTTGAGAAAAATATCTAGAAAGAAAATTGAGAAAAAAATTACAAAGTTAAAATCTAGGCCATTGGAATACAAGAAAAAAATGGGCTACTATTTAGATGTAATAGCAAGAAAAACATTGAACTTCCAAACCATATAGGGATAAATGAAGAAGAAATAAATGAGATATTTCAAAGGTATGATGCATATGTGGTAAGGTTTCTAGAAGAATAAAAAACAGAAGAAGAAATTGAAGAAGAAATAGATGTAGACATGAAAGATGATGAACGAAATTAGGCTTGTCTTTCCTAAAAATTTATCTTCTTTTCATATTTCATTTGTAACTGGTGTTTCATTTGATACTATTACTTCATGAAGGATGAATCTTTTTATAAAAATCATTATTATCTGATATAAAGTGTGATTTGATATAATGCATTATATTTTTATATTGCTTGGATGAAATTTTATGTCCATTTGTAAAAACATATAAACTAATGAGATTTTTGTACTTTCTACATTTTGAAAAAATAAAAATGATGATATATAATGCCTCAGCCCATGAGAGGAAATATTACATATATCCATCAAAGTTATATTACAAAAGAAAAGAAATAATAAGAAACTTTAAACATCAATACCACAAATTCCTTTACCAAAAATCCTCTTTGCAAAGAGGAATTTTTTTCACCAATTTGTTTTTCCTAGGCCCATGTTCATCCATCCCTGGTTCCATTTGAAAAAAATAATGTCTCCTTCCATTGTGAGATACATGCCCATTGATTTAAGATCATCCAGGATGGACAAGGGACCATCTAACAGGCTAAGAAATTCTGACCTCTTCTTGTAAGAAGAGACCCATTCACCCATATCTAAACCACCTTTAGAAAACACCCTTTTCCCTCTAGTTTTGGTAGAAGAAGTTGGCTAAGAACCTTTAGCTAGAAGTAAAACCTCAAATTATTCTAGAACGACTAGAGTAGAAGGCATGAAAGTAGTTACTGGAACAAAAGGCTCAGAGCTAGACTTACCCTTATTTTTTTCATAAAAGGAAGTGATGGTTTAGGAGATGAAGAGGGTGGATTAATTGGTTATTTTTCCTCCAATACTGAAACAGCCTACTCCTAGTGCATTTAGTTGGAAATAAAGGAAGGAACTGTAGTCAATGAAAAATTCTCCATCAAGCACATAAGATTCTAGAGGAATATCTTTTGTAACAAATGATTCATCACAAAGGTAAGGGCAGTTGGAGTTGGTTGAATCATGTAAATTGACCCTACTTGCATTCCATAATTCCCTCAAATCCTCAAGAACACTTTAATGCTCAATCCAGAATAGATAAAAATACATAATCTGAAAAGAAGAGAAAATAAGAATTATCTTGATAAGTCTTCTCATGAGAGCAACTCAAACAAATCGATCTGTTAAAGGCCTAATGTAATCATTAGGATCAACAATCTCAAACATCATCCTTACAAACTTTTCATCTGGACCCAAAAAATCAAAGATAGAATTAAAATCTTCAGTAGATATTTCTTTCAAACTGGGTGCCACTAGTTTTCATGCCATAATATAGATGGATTTCCTCAAAGTGATTATACACAAAGAAGAAAGTGTGAAACAGTGAAGTAAGTGGTGCATTTTTATAGGAAATTCAAGGTAGGTGAGCTGAATTCAGTGCAATCATGGTGAAATTATTCCTGAGATCTCAATAAGATATATGCATGAGTAATTTAAAAGTTGAAATGAATTAGCATTGAGAAAAAAATGATAAATTGATCTGATTTGACAAGAATCATGAATGGTAACTAACCTAAAAGGTGTGAAAATAAATATACAACATTCAAAATGGATTCTAGAAAAGAAAATAAGATCCTCTATCAAATTGAATTACTTGGAGGTTCTAAAAAATCATCAAAAATAGATGTCCAATCACCAAGAGAAAAGAATGATTAAATAAGTGGGTAAAAGTGATGACATGACATCCCAGTCATACATAAATAGAGTGAAAACATGGAAGGTTAATAGTTCTCACACTTAACAACATTTGACAAGGCATCTTGATGAGAATAATGTGGATTAAAATATATGTTGTAAAGGGGAATTTTCCCTTGAATATTCACACTTTTGGGGGGGAAATTAGGGGGAAAATGAGTGAATAAAATGGTATAAATGTGAAGATAATAATCTCATAGAGGTGGGGTTAAAATTTTCTGATATTTTCTCAAAGATAAAATAAAACTAAGAGAAAAACAATTTTCCCAAGAACTCATCTAAGAAACCTGTTACTTTCTTTGATCCTTCAAATTAAGTCATGTCAAAATGGTTACAAGTGTATAACCATTGAAAAACACTAAGACTATAGATCTACTTTCCCTTGCTTATAAATTTGATGAGCCTTGATTTAATTGTGTTAACCATGAGCATTGTTGTATATGATGTCAAGATGATATACTGTAAAATAGTTATTCATGCTCCCATTGCAATCTTATTTTAGATATCCTTTAATTCACACAAAACTTTATCATTCTTGTAGCATTCTAGAAATTGTTATTACACTATTGAAAAGATATTTCATTTCATTTGTTTAGTAAAAAATTATAAATTCACTATGTCTCCACTTTTTAAATGTTTCTTGTAAGCCTTTGAGTGTATCTTAGGCGTGATAAATTGTGAATATATGATGTTTTATTAAGTCTTCAACATGAGCTTTTGTGTTTGAATCCTTAAACATTTTGTGAAACCGTGTACTCTTGGAATTCCATGAGTATACATCTTCAGTTGAAGGTTCATTATGAGATATTTGAGGTATATTTGTCTTGCAGCTTGTTATATATCCCAACATTTATTAAATTTTCCTTGAAATTTGGTATAATTAACTTTATCTTGATTAATTACCCAAATCAAATACAACCAAAACTAACTAATCCTACCATAACTACCCATGCTTGCCTCATTAAAGCCAACAATATGCTAAATAAAGTTGGTTTCATATTGTCTTTAGTAATATGATATTTGTTTGGAATACATCTACACCGTCTAGAATTGAAAAATCATGAGAGTTATCCTTTGTTGAATTGACCATGTCTTCCTAAAGATATTTTTAATTACTATACAAAGGAGTTCCAAATATTTTGATACTTCCACCCCACTCACAATTATAGACTACATAACAAGTCATCTCACCTGGTTAAAGGAAAAGCCTAAAGTAGGAGGGTAGGTCATACCCTCAGATGGTGCTTTATGACTCTTCCGAACTCGAGTGATCAAGAGATGATGAGATCCTCCTTGGCTATAAGATGAAACAAATCTAGATCTATCATCCTCTAAGAATCTTTATCATTCTGTTGATGCTGGTCGGCCATAAAGGGACGACCAATTTGGGTACCAACATAATGTAAAGGAAGTATGTCAAAAGTTTTATAGATATTTTATGAGTTGCAAGCCTCAAACTTTTACTTCTTGCAAAGAATTCTTGCCTTGTATCAAATTTGTAATGGATTGTGCATCTTTCTGAGCAATTAAATTCATGTTTTGGCCTTATTTTTCACTCTTGGGATTCCATGAGTGTACATATTTTGGTTGAAGGTTAATTGTGATCTATTTGAGGTATATTTGTCTTACACTTGGTAGATCTCCCAACATTTATTAAAAGTTTCTTTAAATATGGTATGCTCAACTTTATCCTGCTTAATTCCCCAAATCAAATACAACCAAAACTAACTAATCCTACCAGAACTACCCATGTTTGCCTCATTAAATCAAACAATATGTTAAAGAAAGTTGGATCCATACTGTCTTTAATAGTCTAAGCTTTGTTTAGAAGACATCTACACCATCTAAGAAGTGACAAATTGTGAGAGTTCACCTTTGCTAAATTGACCATGTCTTCCCGAGTTTTTTTCAATTCTCTACAAAAGAGTGCCAAATATTGTTGATACATCCACCCCACTCATAATTACAGACTATAGAACGGTTCCTCTCACCCTAGCTAAAGGAAGAGCCTAAAGTAGGAGGGTAGGTCATACCCTCAACATGGTGCTACTTGACTCCTCCGAGATTGAGTGATAAAGAGATGATGAGATCCTTCCCTGGATATAAATTGACACAAATCTAGATCTATCATCCTTTAGTCATCCTTCTCATTCTATTGATGCTACTCAAGAACAAAGGGAGGACCGATTTGGGTACCAACATAATGTAAAGGAACTATGTCAAAATTGTTATAGAGATTTTGTGAGTTACAGACCTCAAATTTTTACTTCCTACAAATAATTATTTCCTTATATCAAATTTGTAATGGATTGTGCATCTTTATGAGAAATAAAATTAAAGTTTTTGGTTGTTTCTTCCCTAACTTGGGTTGTATTGTGTTTCTTTCCTTCTATTGCAAAATCAGGTATATTATGTATGATTTTTTCTTCTTATAGGACCCAAATTTGTTGTGCCCCATGAAAGTGGAGGTTTGAATGTTGTTCATACTATGGCACTCCCATCTTCCCTCTCTTGCCTCATTTTCTCTTTATTTTCACTCACTTGGAATATATCCACCCCCTTGTTCTTGGTGATATCACCTCCTTAGCGTAGGATTTATTTTTTTACATCTTTCTCTTTCCTGGTCCATTAGAATCTTAGGTTAATGTTAGATACTTTCATTTCCCTTTTAGGAGTAGTTTTAGTGCTAGAATAGGTAGAGGAACCAACCTTCTCTGGAGGTTTGTCTCATTTGTAAGGGTTCCACACCTTGAGATAATCCCATGTTAGTCAAAATTAGGGATATGTAACATATAAATCCTAGGGTTCTACTTTTTGACACAATAATATCATCAGTCAACTTTATAGTATTAAAATCATCATCATTAGAACACCGAGTCTCTACGTGAAGTATTATTCAGACTTTTCTAAGGGCTTAGAAATAGATACAAAAGGGTATGGGAGGATATGGCAAGAGAAATGAGATTGGTAGTGGGAGTATGAATAGAGAAAGTGATAAAATGTGGAGGAATGGGAGTAGAATTTATAGATTTCCCAACATCATATGTATCAAGATGGTGTGAGGGAATAGGTTCAGCTAAGGGAATGACCATGGAGGTGGTAGATTCCTTGTGGAAATATTTGAATGGTTCTAGATCAGTGGTAATAGTATGCTCATATCCATGAAAAATAAACTTGACACAATGATGGTTAGTAGAAGGAAAAACTTACATAACGTGGATCCAAGATCAACTAAGGAGAATATTTTATTGCAATGGGGTATCCATGACATAAAAGAGGGTGAAAAGAGTGTGGGGTCCTACTTGAAACTCTAAATTGATAGTACCAATTCATGTAAAAGTATTAGTATCATATCCATAGATGAAAATAATATACTTTTCAATTACACTATGAGGAATGTGGAGTTGGGAAAGTAATGATAAAGGAAAAATATTTAGTGTGGATCCATTATCGATAAGTACATGCTTAATTTGGAAATATTGAATGCAAGCCATGATAAGAAGAGGAGGAGAATAAATGGAATACTTGGGAGTAATTTCTTCATCAAAAATGTGATAAAATTAGTGATATGCTTGAAATAATGCATGAGATGGGGTTCATCGTTTTGGATTTAGATAGATTGAAGGAAGCCTTTAAGGTGTGATAATAATCAAGAGCCTAACACAATAGATCAAAGAGAGATATCTTAGATTGGGTATTATTTAATTTTTTAATGATATCATAGGTTTTAGATGGATCAACATGTTGAGGAAGTGGTGTACAAATAAGAGGAGCAAGAGAGGAAGGAAGCTATAAAGGGTCCTATTATTGCCTAATGGTGACAAAATTGATATATGGGGTTACAAAATAATTTATGTAGTGAGGTGGATGCTACATAGTAATAGGAATGTATTCATATCTGACAATGTCTGGGGAATAAAAATGGGTAGGAAAGAAGGTAGAATAATTAGCCATGATCTCAGAAGAACAATAAAAAGGGAAATGGATCTAGAGTATGGACATAGTTTTAGGGTTCACTAAATTATTTAATAAAATTAAATATAATGTAAGGACACTATTGATTATATAAATATAATAAAATTCAAGTAAGATCAAAGTAAATAAGTGAAAACAAGAGCGATAAATAGAGTTTATAGAATGAATCAACAGAACTTTAGGTCTAGATTGATTCTAGAATGGAAAGGTAAATTATGAATTATGTAATCCCTATGTTTGAAAGTATGATATGGAAACTGAAAATATAGAAATTATTGAATATGAGATGGCCACCCAAATGCTAGTGTCTATTATGGGTGCTGGAGTTTGTAGAATAGCCCCAGGACCCGATTATTTCTTTGTTGCTTCGTGTTTCACTGTTAGTCACATTAGGTTCACTACATCTCTATTATGTCTCCCATTTACCTATAAAAGAAACCCTATCTACCTAAATAATACTCAAGCACACATTATATGAATAAAAATATGCATATAATTGATTTAGATTGACCTTGATGGTCACCTCAATATGATTATGACAACACTCGCACTACATTTTAGACTCAATGTAGTTCTTAGTCTGTGTGTGAGATTGAAATAGTTTCCCTTGAGCTAGGATGCACTAGTTCCATTTGCACAAAAATACTTTTTAAAAATGTAAATGTTTGGTATGGAATTAACAATAAATCCTCCTATGCTTTGAAGTATGCAGTCCCATAATGTAGTCCTTGGCATAATAGATAGAAAATATTATCTCCTTATAATAATATGTTCCTCTTGAATGCTTTCCCCCTTGATGAGGTTAAAATAATGATGTATATATATGATTAATTCACTCAAATTTCATCATTAATAATATAAAATATGAATAAGGGTGATAACATAAGACAATAAAGAAGCAACATCTAAAAATTTGGAAAAAGAGAGAAAAAGGATACAAGCGCCTAAAGGGACAATAGTTCGGGAGCTCTTATCCCTAATCGGAGGTTCTGTACAGGATGACCAAAAGGATAAAATATGAAATTAGAGTAGGTTAGGATTTTAGATGGTATGTAAATATGTAAGTTGAAAATTAGAAACATCAAACAATAAAGATAAAAAGGATAAAATTAATGTCTAAAAAAGTAAAGGGTTATTAATGAGTAATTATATTTCTTAGGAATCATACATATAAAAAAATTAGAGGCTAGATGTACATAGTATGTGTGTGATCTAGTGACTACACTCGTATACAAGTATAAATGGAGAGTTAACAATAGCCTTCTTGGGTGTGTTTCCATCATCCCAAAGTGATTTTTTTACATTAGTATACCAGTACCTATGATTTTATTCCATTGTTCTCTTCATGATTCTGAACATATTTTTATTAGAAGATTTATGTGGTGCCCACTTTCCTTTGGCACTTTCTATTACCGATCATGATACTGTAGACTATGATAGATATTTTAATAGTTTCATTTAGTATGGTGTTAGATGTCAGATCCTGGATTATTGTTGAATCTGATTATATATAATGCATGGTGATTATTAGAGACACTCATGTGTGGATGATGATATACTATTGGCATGGATGTTTAATGGAATTTATTTGATGTGTGATTTTGGAGATTATGAATAAACCTAGAAAAGGAAAAAAATTATTTGATGATGACATAGTTGTGGATATAAATTATAAATGATTTCGTTGATTGCCTTGATGACTATTGTGATTCATATGTATGGATGATTTCATGATTATATTATATATTCATTTTGGATGTTCTGATATGGCCACGAGGCCAAAGGAGGTATTTGTGTTTTGTAAGTTTAAAATTATCATAACAAAACATCGAGGGATCGGAGACCAACCAAAATGGAATTGTGGGTGAATTCAACATGGTCACCATGGCAACTTGTTTTGTTTGTGTGTGTTGTATTTTTTTAGGGATTCCCATGGGGGGGATTAACTTTACATGTGACTGTGGGTTTTTGCATTTTATTAATGTATTTCCTTTTATTATTGTTGTATGTATTTTATTAAGTAATGTGTTCCTTTCCTTTAAATTAATTAAAATTGTGATGGATTAATGTGCGAATCATATAGTTAAACTTTAAATAAATCAAATTGGGATATGGGAATTAATTATAAGAGTTCATGGCTGTTCTATTTAATTTTGTAAGAGGTTGTGAAAGTTAGATTTGGAGTATGAAATACTCCACCTCCATGGAAATTGAATTTGACCTTAGGGGCTGTTTTTCAAGACTTGTGGGACAATTAAAACTTGTCCCATGCCTCTAATTTATTATACCAACCATACTTATGGATGGAGATGTGATTTGTGACATTTAAATGCATTTTATTCATCATGTTGCTTGTTTTGGATTGCACTCTCTTACATTTTATTTAATATATGTCCCTTGTGGTGTGGGCTCTTTTGGAGTGTGTAAGTTAATTTGTCATTTAATTTATTGTGCTTGGGAGAATGGAATTTTTTTCTTTTGTGTTTGAATTGGAGGATGTGTGATGTGGCATCCTACATGGATCCACATCATCCTCTTCTCTCCCTCTTCTATTTAATTTGAACTCTCTTCTTGTTTTTGGTTGTTAAACCTTTTTGCATTCTTCCTTGGGGCACATTTTCTAGTGGGAGCTCTTGTTTTTAAGGAAGTTTTGAAGATAGATTTTCATGCTTGGGAGCTTTATGTTTTGTACTATGTTTTGCATGCATCCTTGGGTGCATTTTTATATGATTAGAGATCTTGTTTATTTAGAGGAAATTGGAGAGCATTTGATACTTTGGCACTTTGTTGTTTTGGGACTGTGTTTTTGACATTCAAAGCTTCTTTGTGTGGGGAAAATTCTTCCATGGAGAGTTAGGAGTTTATTTCTACCGTATTGCTATTATTTTCTTATTGTGTTGTGTGTATGATGCATGAATTGTTTTATTTTTTTGGCTAGTTAGGTATACTACCTTAGGAATGGTGTAGGAGAAGGCTATGGGGAATTCTTATTAGGGGACATAAGTGAAATGCCATGGGCATTAGAATTTTTAGAGGGAGTTTTGGTTTTGGGATCCACCACGGAAAAAAAAACTTGCATTTCTTACTTGTGGGGGCATAAGGGAAATTTTTTGGGAGGACATAAGGAGGGGTTGGGAGATATAAGGTTTATGGGTTATGATATGTTATGTTGGCGGTATGATTTTTGGTGGATTCCAATTCCCAATTGGGAGGCATAAGTAGCTCCCCCATAGTAGTTTCTCCTTTGGCTTGGATGATAAGCCTGAGTTGTGATTGAATGTTTGTATATGTAGTTGTGAATGTTGTTTGCTTTTGGTGTTGCTTTATGTTTTAAAAAGGAAAATGTGTATGTAAAAGAATGCTATGTGTGGAAGCCAGTTGTTGTCAAGTTTTAATTACACCTTTATTGCATCTTCCTTAGGGCTCAGGGGCCAATGATAAGGGAAGGATTCTCCTTTCATTAGATGTCTTAGTTGGGTGGAGAGCATTGCCTTTCCCCCTATTTGTTGTGATAAATTTGGAGAGAGAAAAATAAATGGAGCATGTTGTTGTTTTGAGCAAGAGGAAAATACAGTTTGATAGTCCCTTCTTGTGAGAAAGTTTATTGTATCCCTTCCCACTTTGATGTGGATGAATTGTATAATTAATTGCAATAAGAAAATACTTGTATTGATGAAGAAATATTGAAATGGAAATGTGAAATGTAAGGAGTTATATTCCATTCTCTGTTTTGAAAAGGAATGTGAAGAATTGTTATATGTATTATATATTGTATTTTAGTAATCAAATTTAAAAGAGAAAATTGTAAAGAGTTATTGGAAAACAATAAAGGATTGCATTATTTTCTCAAAATTTTGTTGGATATTAGATTAGAATGGCTTTGGTGAATTAAAAACTTTGTTGGAAAGAAGAATGCGAAGGAAGGAAGTATATTGTTTTTGTATCCTTTGAATTACATTAAATTTGGAATCAGAACTTGTAATTTAACTTGGAAAGGATTTGTTTAGAAATAACTATATGCATTGGATTAATTTAGAAACTATATGCCACACTTAAATGAAAACAAACTTGTTGAAAATTGAAGAAGAAATAAGTATGAAGAAATACTACATTACTTTGTTCATTTGAACTACTAGAATTAAAATGATAATAAAATAATATAAGTTGTTTGAATTGATGTGCTTACTTAGTGACATTTTGTCTAAACCCTGGGTAACCAATTATGTCAGATTAAATGGAAATTGTGAACTTCTAGTATAATGGAAACTTGGTTCACTTTTGAAAATGTGTTGTTTTACAAGCCGTAAAACTTGATGTAATTGTATGATGTATTAATCCCTTTGTTGAGACCCTTCCCTATTGGAGTGGTTAGAATAATGAGTTGTAAGATGTGACCCTTATGGTTGGACAGTCGTGGTTGTGATTTGGGTCAGGAAGAGCTAGTTAGAATCTATTTAGAGCTTCCTTCCTTGAGTGGTTAGGAAAGAGGGCTTGGTTGTCAGTTTCTGTTGTTGCAAATTAAGTAGCACCTCGGATGTTGATCAGGCTTCTAGTTTAACATCTTGGACATCCATTGTGATTACACAACATTGAATCCTCTCCCCAAGTGTGGGACTTATAAAAATGGGAGAGGAATCTCCAGATTAGAGGTTGGTTCCTCAACTCCTCTGATCAGATGTATTACTTGCAAGCTATACAGAGGTTTCAAACTCAAAATCCTACTCTAAATTCCAAAGTAGACAGAGATAGAGAATGCAAAAAAACTGAAACTAATGCTAATAAGGTGATACACCAAAGGAGTGGTGAGCATTTCTTACTTCCGAAAATTTTACACAATTCATAAAAATGCAACAAAACTTCATGCACAAATGATAATCAGAATGGAGGGTCAAAAATGAATCAAACAACACAAACAGAGGATTAAAACTCATTCACAGAGCCTGAATTGTCATTTTACATCAAAAACCACTTGCATTACAACACCTGAGAGGAAAAATAGGTTGTAGTCTTGGAAAAAGTATGGTTTTCTACAAAAATCACTTTTAAGTGACAAGTGATAAAGCCTGCAATACATGACAAAATGTTCAACCCTTAAAAAATGAGCTAAAATCGCTTTTACGGTGCAAAAATACGACCCAGAGAGAGAAATGTGGGAAAACATGGGAGAGATTCAACCACCGACCAAAAACATAGTAAAACAACAAGGGCATCCTTACAGCCCATCCCCCGACAATTTTGCCATGGGAGAGAATTTGAGCCATTCTTCATTAAAAATGGTGGTTGAAATGTCATTTCGTCCATGACCACGTGCGCAGGTGTTTTTCATTTTCTCTCTCCAAATTCCATAAAATGCAAAAACTACCCCAGAATCTTGTAGAGAATTTCACCATATTTCCATTGATATAAAGAACGTGAAAAACCAAGCTCTGGATTGAAAGATATGGCCATTTGAAATTTTAGGGAAAAACAAGGCCAAATCGGATTGGCGGGAAAATAATTTAAATTTTTACTTTTTGGTCATTTGGAAAATTTTCCCAAAATACCCATGCTCCACATTCCAAGTGCCATGTGGCATGTTTTGATTAGGTGCAGGCCTTTAATGCTTTATTTTCCATTATTTTTCCCTTTGGAATACTTTCTAAAAATCCTCGCCAGGCCGATGATCTGAGGACACGTGGCACATGCTGATTGGGCGCGGGCCTATCTTCCTAAATTTTCCATTGCTATTTGATTCTATTTATTGACTCGAGACACGTGGTAAAACCTCATTAGTTGTGGGCATTTTGCTTCAAAATTTCCATGCGAGGTTGTCTTGAGTTTTTGGCACCACCTGACACGTGGTGAGATTCCATTGGTTCGCGCTCCGAGGGGCGATTTTTCCTTTGAAATTTCCTTCTTTTTCCCTTTGGGAAAATTTCCCAAACTCTCCTACCTTCCACCAGTCCAAGACATGTGGAAAAATTTCATTTACCGTGGACCCTCTCGCAAAAAAAATTTCCTTTTCATTTTAGCTTTTGGGAAAAAATCCCAATCTCCTCCCACGCTCCGCCATTCCGGGTGCCCATGGACACGTGGCATAATATGATTGGTCGGCGGGGGCAGCGGGCCAAAACTTCTCCATTCCCTTTTTTCCAAACATTTCACCAAAATTCTAAGTTCACCTCCGCCTCCACTTTTCCGGCCTCCAGTGACACGTGGCAAAACGTGATTGGGTGCAGCCCTTCCCCTAAAATTTCTCCATGGCACCAACACTTAGTCATTTTTTCAATTTTTCCCCATGGACACATGGCATAATCTGATTCGTCGGTGGGCCCACGGGCAAAATATCCCTTTTGAAAATTTTCCAAACACTTGGTAAAAAACCAAGTTTTCCTCCGACCCCACCACTTCGTTGGATACATGGCGCCATCTCATTTGCTACGGGCCTTTAAGGGGAAAATTTCCCACAAAAACTCTGCTGAGCCATAACTTCAAAAATACATGGAGTTAGGATGGAAACTTTACCTTTCTGGAAAGATGAGAAAGAGCTCTATCCAATGGTGCCATTTCCACAAAGTTTTGAGTGCCCGAAAAGAAAAAAAAATAATTATGGCTGAGGCACAAGAGAGGGAAGAATGAAAGGAGTTAGCCACAAAATGAGCGAGGGACACATTTTGGATAACAATTTTGGTGACTCAGAGGGGTCACCTGCTTGTTGGATGAAGTTACCAGTTGCCTAAAGCAATCCATTAGGCATGGAGTCATCAAAATATTTGCTCGATACCCCAAATGACTAGAACACTGCAAGGGGGAAGATGGAGGGTGGGACATCATCTAATTGGAGCAAGGCTTGTAACACACATTCTAGGAACAACAAGCTTGTGCCAAAGCAATTAGGGAAAGAAAAACTTATCTACAACAAAACAATGTGCACAAGCACTTGGAGGAATGGAAATCTAAGCTAATATGTACAAGGTGGAGAGTTCCCTTCAATAGCAATGCTTTAGATGGATTCCATTGACTAGAATCTACAGTTCTTGGCCATCAATGAAGACAATTGGAAAGCATTGTTGTCCCTACACTTTGTGACCATGTATGGGCCACTCCAAATGGCATCAAATTTTGAATGCCTTCCCGGTTTTTCTCTGTCTACATCCCACTTTAACACTAGATCTCCAACTTGGAAGGATCTATCCTTTGCCTTCTTATCAAAGGTATTCTTGATCAAAGTTTGATCCTTCTCCATTACTTGGGATGCTTGATTTCTATTTTTTCTTGGAGCTCCATGAATTTCGCATATCTAACCTCCATGGGCTCAAACTCCAACAACTCCAACTGTTTCATGAGTTCCAATGTTGGCAACTCAAGTGACATGGGCAAAATTGCCTCTCTCCCATAAACAAGCTTAAATGGAGAGTTACCTGTAGATCTCTTGGGAGTTATCCTATCAGCCCATAAGGCTGATTTCAACTTAGTATGCCAAGACCTCTGATTTTCATCAAGATTCCTCCTAATGATCCTTAACAAGTTCTTGTTTGTAGATTCAGCCTAGCCATTACCCTGAGGGTAATAATTTGATGAAGTGCTTAGGTAGATCCCATTCTTGACAGCCCACTCAGTCACCTTGGACCCAATGAATGCCAATGCATTATCTGATATTATTGTAGCAGGTATGCCAAATTTGGTTGCTATTCCCTCATAGAAATCTAGGATGCTAGATTTGTTTGCTTCTTCGAGTGCTACTACTTCATCCACTTGGTGAAATAATCATTCTTTGTTAAAATCCATTTGTGCCCTTGGCTTGAATTGGGATTAATGACTCCAATGAAGTCTAAACCCCATTGCATGAATGGCTGGTCAACTAAAATTGGATGCAATGGAAGGGCAGCTAGTCTCTCTTTACCGTGAAGAACACACAATTCTTGCACCTCTTGATCCATGCATAACAATCACTTGAAAATATTGGGCCAATAATAGCCAGCCCTCATGATATTTAGGGCTGTCACTCTTGGTGCAAAATGACCACCAGCTAGCCCACCATGGAACTCTTCCAACACCCTATGAATCTGATTTGTGCCAATGCATCTCAGCAGAAAGTACTCCATTCACATATTTTTGAACAAAATACCATCAACAAGGGCATACGGGACAGCTTGCAATCTGAAGTGTCTTCTTTGGGTCTTGTTCATCTCTGGAGGGCATAGACCTGTGCTTAGGAAGTGCATTATGTCTTGGGTCCAGCAAGAAGTGAGTATACCATCATTCTCCCCTTGAGTGCTTCCTTGCTCATGGTTGTCTTGCAACACCAAAACAACCTCCTTCCCATTGCATGCTTCCTTTTGTTTGCTCAAAATCAACTGCTCACACAATCCTTTTCCTCTGACCAACTTGGTGACTTTGATCTCAATGTCATACTCCATGACACGAGTAATCCAGCCTGCTCTCTTTTCATTCAGGTCTTTGTTGAGGAGGAAGTCCTTAATCCCCACATGAGAAACCAGCAATTGAACCTTGTTGTTTGAAACTAGATGCTTGAACTTCTTCAAGCTCCTTATTACTGTAAGAACATGCTTCTAAATGAAAGAATATCTCACCTCATAGTCCTCCAAGCTTTGGCTAAAGAAAGTAATTGGCTGCTCTCTCACTTGTCTTTGTTCGCTATACTAAAATTGCAAAAATTGTATCATCACCCCCAAATGCATAGAGGATGAAATCCTTGGAGAAATCCGGGTTGATGAGACTTGGGGCTTGAGAGATGGCTTCTTTGATTGCTTCAAAACTTTCCTTTCCTTCTCGTTGTCCATTTGATAGGCTTGACAAGGGCTGCAAAATTTGGGACAAACCTCCAAACAAAATTTATTCTCCCAAGAAACTCAAGAGCCTTCTTATGGATTGGCAATGGTAGTACTTTTATGGATTCAACTCTTTCGGATCAATTGCTAATCCTTCTTTGGAGACGATGTGGCCAAGTAGTTTTCCTTCATGGGCTAGAAAAATACACTTTTTAGGGTTCAAGGATACTCCAAATCTTTTACACCTTAAGAACACTTGTTTCAAATGAAAGAGGTGCTCTGCTACATTTTTGAAAAGCAATGATATCATCAAGATATATCAATACAATGTTGTTAATCAAACCCTTGAACGCCATGTCCATTACTCTTTGGAAGGTAGCTCCATGTTGGATAGCCCAAATGGAATTTTCCTGTATGCATAAGTTCCCATTTGGTTGTAAAGGCTGTCTTGAACTGATTTTCTTCCTTCACCATAATCCGATTATACCCGAATAGCCATCAAGTAATGAAAACCTCTCGAGCCAACAACAACTTGTAAAATCTGCTCCATGGAAGGAAGTGGGTAATGATCCTTGAGAGATGCTCTATTCAGATCTCTGAAGTCAACACACAATCTAATTTCCCACTCTTGTTTCTAACTAGGGCCAAGTTGGCCACCCAACTAGAATACTTGATAGGGAATATGATTCTTGATTCCATCAACTTATTCAATTCCTTCCTCATGAGAGGCTCCATGTGTGGATTGATCGGGATTTTTTTTATCGATGGGTTTAGTACTTAGATCCAATTCAATGGTGTGTTGAGCTAACTTGGGATTGAAACCTTTCAAATCTTCATAGATCCAAGAAAACACATCGTGAATTCTTGACAAATTTGTATGAACTCATACCTTTCTTGTTCATTTTTCATCCTACCAATTCGGATTGATTTTCCTTCTTCCACCAAGATGGACACCGAATCTTCTCCCTTGACTTGAATGTTTGCTTTCTCCTTCCTAAACGATCATTAGGACTAAAAATGGACTCCAAAGTAATAAGTAACTTTGGTAGTGTTGTTGCAGCACTCACAAAGACCCCTGGATGTAGATCAGGCTTCTAGGTTGATGTTCAGGCATCCAGTGTGATTGCACAACATGGAATCCTTTCTCCAAGTGTGGGACTTGTGAAGATGAGAAAATATTCTCTAGAGAAGGCTGGTTCCTATTCCTCTGTTCAGATGCATACAAAAAATGCAGAGGGTTTACTAAAACCTAATCTAACTTGCCAAGGAGACAGGGTAAGAAAATGCATAGAATAAAACCTAAACTACAAAGGTGATGCACCGAGGAATATTAGACATTTGTTTTGCAAATTTAACACAGACCACATAAATGCAATACAAACACCATGCACAGGTAACCAAACTGCAATAAGAGATCAAAACGACAGCAATGAATACATGAGAGGGTTGAGAATCAATCACGAACATATATATTATTGCTCAAAAGTCAATACAGTATATTGCAGTGGCCAAGAGGCAAAAGACTGGCATTACAACCTATATGGGAGGTTTGAAAACTCCACAAACTCTCTTGCAAGCGAGGGAAGAAGGGAGGATGCAAAACAAAAAAATGTCCGTTGTCTTAAAAGGGCTCCTCTTTACAATATATATCAAGAAATGAGAGAGGAGAGAGGGGAAATTTAGAATCTACTCCAACCACTTCTTGGTAGCATTTAAATCATCTCATTATGATCCAAGTGGCAGATCCTGGCAAAACAGCGGGCTGTCTAACAGGAGCGGCGAGCTGTCTGTTGTATTAAAGTTGGTTGTTGAAGCATTACATGTGTCAGAGATGTTTTCTTAATTTTCTCCCTCTAAAATACACCAAAATGCAAGATTGACCATAATCATGTAGATAATTTCAACAGCTTTCCGTTGATATAAAGAACGTGAAAATCCGAGCTTTGGATCGAAATATATGAAGGTCTGAAGATTTAGGGCACAAAACAGGCAAAAACGGATTTTTAAATTTCTTTTCCCGCGTTCTGCCATCTGGACGACACGTGGTAGGCTCTGGTCCGCTGAGCAATTCCCTCTCTCCACCTTTTCATGGGTTTTTCTTGTGGGCCCCTTAAACTTGGACATGTGGCACTATTTCATTGGTTTGGATCAGTGCTCGAAAACTCACCCCTTTGACTTTTGGACCTTTTTCCTTGGCGACACGTGTCATGCTGTGATTTGTCCACGGGCCTGCCGGATTTTCACGTCCACCATGTCCTTTTGTCCCAAATGTCCCAGTGCTTTGTGGGCCAAATCCTCTCGATCCGCCCGAAATGGGCTTCCTCGTCCCTTTTCTGCCGGTGACACGTGGCGTGATCTGATTGGCTTTCAGCTCCTTCGGCTATCCGCGTCCCGCGCGTCCCTTTGTCCCACTTGTCCTTGTGCTGCAATTTCCCTTTTCAGCCAAACCGGCTGGTTCACGCCCTCTGCGTACATTTGTTCCACTTGTCCCAGTGCTTCGTGGGCTGCCTGGAGGCATTTCGGCCGAACCGCGCCTTGGTGTCCCGAACGTCCCAAATATTTCTAGGACAAGGACTTAGCCGATTTTCACAATTTTTTTCTCGGTCCAGGCTTATTTTCTGCAACTTCTCGCATTCTCTCAGAGCTCATTCTTTTTCAGCCTGGGACTTGAGAATCCTGATGTATGTTATCAATTCAACCCTGGGGGGTGAAGTTGGATAACAATTTGGTGACTCAGCGGGGTCATCTGCCTACTAGATGAAAAGACCAGTTGCCTTTTTGCGATCCATTGGGCATGGAGTCATAAACAATGACCTGAAATGAGCCTGATACTGCAACTCCCTCCATGAGAGCATGCTGAACTGTAAAAACTCAAACTAGGAGTGACAAAACCTACGCCAAAGCACTTAGGGAAGCTGAAACCTAACTACAACAAGACAATGTGCATACGCACTTAGAGGAATTGAAATCTAGACTAATATTTACAAGGGTGAACCTTTTATTTTCAGTAGCAATGTTTGAGATAGATTCCATTTACTGGAATCTGCAGTTCTTCACCATCCAATGAGGCCAATTGGAAAGCATTGCTGCTCTTGCACTTTGTGACCATGTATGGGCCACTCCAAATAGCATCAAATTTTGAATGCCTTCCGGTTTTTCTCTGTCCGCATCCCATTTCAACACTAGATCTCCAACTTGAAAAGATCTATCCTTGGCCTTTCTATCGAAGGTTTTCTTGATCAAAGCTTGATCCTTTTCCATTGCTTGGGATGCCTGATTTCTGATCTCTTGCAGCTCCATCAACTCTGCATATCTCACCTCCATGGGCTCAAATTCAAGTAACTCCAGCTGCTTCATGAGTTCCAATGTTGGTAACTCAAGTGACATGGGCAAGATTGCCTCTCTTCCATAGACAAGCCTGAATGGAGAGTTACCTGTGGATCTTTTGGGAGTGATCCTATCAGCCCATAAGGCTGATTTCAGCTTGGTGTGCCAAGACTTCTGATTCTCATCAAGAGTTCTCCTAATGATCCTTAACAAGTTCTTGTTTGTAGACTCGGCCTGGCCATTACCCTGAGGGTAATAGTTCGATGAAGTGCTCAGGTAAATACCATTCTTGACGGCCCACTCAGTCACCTTAGATCCAATGAATGCCAATGCATTATCAGAGATTATTGTGGTAGGTACACCAAATCTGGTTGTTATTCCCTCATAAAAGTCTAGGATGCTAGACTCATTTACCTCTTTGAGTGCTACTGCTTCTGTCCATTTGGTGAAGTAGTCGGTGGCTGTCAAAATCCATTTATGCCCTTGGCTTGAATTGGGGTTAATGACTCCAATGAAGTCCAAACCCCATTGCATGAATGGCTGGTCAACTGAGATTGGATGCAATGGAAGGGTAGCAAACTTCTCTTTTCCTGTGAAGAATGCACAATTCTTACACCTCTTGATCCATGCATAGCAATCACTGAAGATTTTAGGCCAATAATAACTAGCCTTCATGATTTTTAGAGCTGTCACTCTTGGTGCAAAATGGCCACCAGCTGGTCCACCATGAAACTCTTCCAACACCCTTTGAATCTGATCTATGCTAATGCATCTCAGCAGCACTCCATTCACGTCTTTCTTGAACAAAACTCCATCAACAATGGCATACGGAACAACCTGCAACCTGAAGTGTCTCCTTTGGGTCTTGTTCATCTCTAGGGGGCACTGGCCTGTACCTAGGAAGTGCATAATATCTTGGGTCCAGCAAGGAGTGGGGGAAGCATCGTCTTCTTCTTGATTGCCACTTGGCTCATGATTGTCCTGGACTGTCAAAACAGCCTCTTCTTCATTGCATACTTCCTTTTGCTTCCCCAAAACCAGCTGCTCACACAGTCCTTTCCCTCTTACCAGCTTGGTGATCTTGATATCAATGTCATACTCCATGACACGGGTGATCCAACCTGCCCTTTTCTCATTCAAATCCTTGTTGAGGAGGAAGTCTTTAACTCCAGCATGTGAGACCAGCAACTGGACCTTGTTGTTTGAGACTAAATGCTTGAATTTCTTCAAGCTTCGACATCGCAAGTACATGCTTTTCAATAAAAGAGTACCTCACCTCGCAGTCATCTAGGCTCTGGCTGAAAAAGGCAATCGGCTGCTCATCATTATCTTTGTTCTGCTGTACCAGAATGGCAGAGATAGTGTCATCACCTCCAAATGCATAGAGGATGAAATCCTTGGAGAAGTCTGGGTTAATGAGAGTTGGTGCTTGAGAGATAGCTTCTTTGATTGCCTCAAAACTCTCCTTGCCTTCTGCTGTCCACTTAAAAGCCATGCTCTTCTTTAACATTTTGGTGATGGGCTTGACAAGGGCTACAAAATCTGGGATAAACCTGCGGACAAAATTGATCCTTTCCAAGAAGCTTTGAAGAGCCTTCTTGTGACTTGGAAATGGCAGTGCTCTTATGGCTCCAACTCTCTCTGGGTCAATTTCTAGTCCCTCTTTCGAGACAATATGGCCAAGGAGCTTTCCTTCATGTGCAAGAAAGATGCACTTCTTGGGGTTTAAAGACACTCTGAACTTTCTACACCTCTGAAACACTTGCCTGAGGTGAAAGAGATGGTCTGCTACATTCTTGGAGAATACAGTGATGTCATCAAGGTATATCAGCACTATCTTGTTGATCAAGCCCTTGAACGCCATGTCCATTGCCCTTTGAAAGGTAGCACCAGCGTTGGACAGCCCAAATGGCATCTTCTTGTAAGCATACGTGCCCCATTTAGTTGTGAAGGCTGTCTTGAATTGGTCCTCTTCTTTTACCATCACCTGATTATACCCTGAGTAGCCATCTAGGAGAGAGAATCTCTCTGAACCGGATACTACTTGCAATATTTGCTCCATGGAAGGGAGTGGATAATGATCCTTGAGAGATGCCCTATTGAGGTCTCGGAAGTCCACACACAACCTGATTTCTCCGCTCTTCTTCCTGACCGGAACCAAGTTAGCAACCCAGCTTGAGTGCTTGATCGGGAATATAATGCTTGCCTCTATTAGCTTATTTAGCTCTTTCTTCATCAGAGGCTCAATGTGAGGGTTGACTGGTCTCTACTTCTGCCTGATGGGCTTAGCATCTGGATCCAATTCTATGGTATGTTGTGCCAAATTTGGATTGAATCCTCTCAAGTCTTCATAGCTCCAAGCGAAGACATCTGGAAATTCTTGGCAAAGCTGAACAAAATCAGATTTCTCTTGTGAGGTACTTACTTTGCCAATCTGCAATGTTTTGCCTTCTTCCACTAAAATAGGCTCTGAATCCTCACCCTTTACTTGAATGTTTGCCTTCTCCTTCTAGAACTGATCATTTGGGTTGAAGATTGACTCCAAGGTTATGAGGCCTTTTGGTAATTTGTTAGTTCTCAACTGCACCACTTGGTCACCATACTGCTAATGCAACTTGTCTTGATTCCTGGCAGAGAACTCAGCTTCTTCTTGTAGGAAATTGATGATTTGCTGGTCATTCTCAAACACTTACCAACTGACATTGTTATCCAGCACTGAAGGCCTCACAATCATGTGGATGTTTGGCTGTACCTTGTCTTGTTGAATGCTTTTTGTAATGTCAAAGGCTGCCCCTACTACTGTAAGCCTGTCAGCAGCTTGATTCTCTTTCCTGGGAATGGATTCGATGCCAAAACCTTCAAAATCTTCCATGAGGTCCCACACCCAGTTCTTGTAGCACCTGAGTAGATCATTCTTGGCAGCATGCCGTCCCTTGACCTGATTTACAATCAATTCACTGTCCCCAAAGACTTGCAGATTCTTTATTTTTCTCTTGATTGCCCAATGCATCCCTTGCACCAAGGCTTCATATTCAGCAAGTGTTATTGGAGCATGTAAATTAAAATCTAAAATATGAATAGTACTTTATTCCTTGGGGTGAAACAAGCATGGCTCCACCTCCTGCACCTTGCCTACTCCTTGATCCGTCAAAAAACAACTGCCATACCTCGTTGTCATCATTATGGCTTGGCTTGGTGATGCTAGGAACAGGTTGATTTTCTTCGTGTATACAATAGACTCCCAGCTCAGATTCTTCTACTTCTTGATAGGGATCAAAAGCATGTATCTTGTTTTCCCATTCATCAAGAGTTAGGTCCGGGATACTTCCAACCTTGGTGTCAGCCTCATCAGTACTAGGGTGATCTTCTTGATCAAATGCTGAGCAATTGGCATTAATCTGACTTGGGGTGTAAGGCTCAATATGGAAGTTTGCAATGGGTTCGGATCTGATTGTGGCCTTAGTTCCATACCTTGTTCTAAACAGCATGTGAGACCAATCAGCAGACAAATACCCTCCAATCTTGGCTGTGAAGTCCCTTGACAAGCAAAGGGCAAAGAGTGGTGGAAGGTCTATGATTGATACATCTTGTAAGACAACAACATTTGGACATGCATGCAAGGTAAGACTCAAGTTTTTAATCACTCCAACTATTGCTATTGCTGTCCCATCCAATTGCACTACTCCTTTAGATATTACTTCATATTCGAGACCCAGCTGATCAGCTATTTGCTTGGGCATCACGGAGCTACTTGCCCTGGAATCAATCATGCAATTATGTACTAGTTTATCCCCAATGATTAATGAAACATAGAAAGGAGGGGGCTTCAACATTTTACCTTGTTGTCCTCCATGACTTCCTTCAGGCTAGGCAACATTTGTAAGCACTTTGTCTTGCATCTGAACCCGTTGATTCAATGTTGTCCAATCCTTCATGGTAGCTTGCAGCAGATCTCTTTGGCCTGGGATAGATAGGGATTCCCACATTGATTGTTAACATTTGTCTTCTTCATCTAATCAATGATACTGAATGGTGATGAAGAATCTCTCTGCTGTCCTTTGGTTTGCACGTTTACTCCCTGCATGTGGGCAGCAACAGCTGGCATTTGAGTTGGCCTAGGGGTTGTTCTTGGCTGCCCTTGTGTATTTGAAACTGGACTCTGCTTGCCAATCATTTGTGGAGCCATGGAAGGTTGTGGATTGGCTGGGGCTAATGGCTGTTCTTCACCCAGATTCCTCCTTTTTGACCTTGTGTTGGCTGCAACACCTTGAGAAACTGCCTGATTCATGCCACAGAAATCTTCTGCTTGCCAGTTCACCAATGTAGTGTCATTTGGGGCTGATTGCTGTTGGAATGTTTCTGGTTGTTGGTTGTTTCCTTGACTGCCCTCGCCCTCCACACCGGTAGTTGTCACCATTAGTGCTTGATTGAGAGCACCATTGAAGCACATGGATTGGTTGTGAGGCTCGTTGCATGGAAAGCACCAATCATATTCCTGAGCAATGTTGTTCTGTGTTGGCACTAATGCCTTAGAGGTAGATATGGCATTTGGATTATAGGGCTGGAATGGTCTATTGGTAGGAGGCCTTACTTGGTTTTGATTTTGATTCATATTTACAGTTGGATTAGGTGGTCTTTGTGGTTGGTATGGCTGCCTATTAGGCTGAGCTTGAGGTTGATAAGAAGGTCTGAAACCTTGGGCTTGCTGCCTCTTAATAGTAACCAGCTCATTTCCCAAATTTTGCAACTATTTCATGACCTCTTGGAGTTCATTTGAAGCACTTGGAGATGAAGTGGAAGCTTCATTCGAACTCTGATTTCTAGGAGTGGGAACAGGAGCCAAAGTGGGTGCTTGACTAGTGCTTGGATTTTCTAAGTTTGGATACAAGGGCATAGGAGGCCTAGGAGCCAGTTTACCAGCTTGAATAAGACAATTTTCAGCTCTAATGGAAATGCTATAAGCCATAGGGATTGTTGTGCCTCCCATGGACTGAATTAACATAGAAATATCAGAATTCAAAGCTTTAAGGTAATATAGAAAAGCACCTCCTGCTGTTGGCCTGACTGCCACTGGAATCCTATCCCAAGACCTTTGAAATCTGAAGTTGAAGTCAGTCAGCTGCTCGTTGGGGGCTCTCTTGATAGTTGTCAACTGCTCCAAAAGAGACAAGTTGTCTCCCTTCTCTCCAAATTGCTCATGAAGTGCAATGCACAGCTGATTCCAGTTTGTAATAGAACCAGCCCCAAGGCTCCTAAACCATTGCAATGCTTTACCCTTGAATGAAGATGCCAGTAATTTGACAGCCACTTGCATTTCATCGATTTCATGGATTACACAAAGGTTAGCAATATCTTTAACATGATCACCTGGAGTAGTCTGATTTTCTCCAGTGAAGTAGGGAATGTTCTTCAAGGCTGCAATAGGAACTGGATGTTGTGCATTGAGAGCAAGTGGCAAGTGGGCTTGCTACTGTGAAGTTGATGTAGGGGTTGTTCTGAGCCATTCTGATTGGTCTTAAAACCCTTGTATATTGAAAGAAAGGCCTGTCAGGTGGAGGAGTTGAGAGAGTTCTGTTTGGTGGAGATGGAGACCTTTGAATCCTTCTTCCTCTTTGCCTTCTTCTCGGAGATAACTGTAGGTATTCAAACAACACTTCTTCTTCTCTGACTCTTGACCTTGTGGTGATTCTTCTCATGAGTTTTCAGGCCTACACTATGCTGAAACCAGTTGATTATTCCCCTTGGAGTCACCAGATATGCAAATAATAGCTCTTATAAGCAAGAAAACTGCAGCAGATGCATATCAACTTTGCTGCAATAAAAATGAGACCTCTAGTGTCCCACCGGGCATGCCAAAACTGTTATTACAGACTCACAACACCCCTGGATGTAGATCAGGCTTCTAGGTTGATGTTCAGGCATCCAGTGTGATTGCACAACATGGAATCCTTTCTCCAAGTGTGGGACTTGTGAAGATGAGAAAAGATTCTCCAGAGAAGGCTGGTTCCTATTCCTCTGTTCAGATGCATACAAAAAATGCAGAGGGTTTACTAAAACCTAATCTAACTTGCCAAGGAGACAGGGTAAGAAAATGCATAGAATAAAACCTAAACTACAAAGGTGATGCACCGAGGAATATTAGACATTTGTTTTGCAAATTTAACACAGACCACATAAATGCAATACAAACACCATGCACAGGTAACCAAACTGCAATAAGAGATCAAAACGACAACAATGAATACATGAGAGGGTTGAGAATCAATCACGAACATATATATTATTGCTCAAAAGTCAATACAGTATATTGCAGTGGCCAAGAGGCAAAATACTGGCATTACAACCTATATGGGAGGTTTGAAAACTCCACAAACTCTCTTGCAAGCGAGGGAAGAAGGGAGGATGCAAAACAAAAAATGTGTCCTCTTAAAAGGGCTCCTCTTTACAATATATATCAAGAAATGAGAGAGGAGAGAGGGGAAATTCAGAATCTACTCCAACCACTTCTTGGTAGCATTTAAATCATCTCATTATGATCCAAGCGGTGGATCCTGGCAAAACGGCGGGCTGTCTAACAGGAGCGGCGAGCTGTCTGCTGTATTAAAGTTGGTTGTTGAAGCATTACACACGTCAGAGACGTTTTCTTAATTTTCTCCCTCCAAACTACACCAAAATGCAAGATTGACCCAGAATCATGTAGATAATTTCAACAGCTTTCTGTTGATATAAAGAACATGCAAATCCGAGCTCTGGATCGAAAGATATGAAGGTCTGAAGATTTAGGGCACAAAACAGGTGAAAATGGATTTTTAAATTTCTTTTCCCGCATTCTGCCATCTGGACGACACGTGGCAGGCTCTGGTCCACTGAGCAATTCCCTCTCTCCACCTTTTCATGGGTTTTTCTTGTGGGCCCCTTAAACTTGGACACGTGGCACTATTTCATTGGTTTGGATCAGTGCTCGAAAACTCGCCCCTTTGACTTTTGGACCTTTTTCCTTGGCGACACGTGTCATGCTGTGATTTGTCCACGGGCCTGCCAGATTTTCACGTCCACCGCGTCCTTTTGTCCCAAATGTCCCAGTGCTTCACGGGCTGAAATCCTCGATCCAGCTCGAAATGGGCTTCCTCGTCCCTTTTCTGCCGGTGACACGTGGCGTGATCTTATTGGCTTTCGGCTCCTTCGGCTATCTGCGTCCCGTGCGTCCCTTTGTCCCACTTGTCCTTGTGCTGCAATTTCCTTTTTCGGCTGAACCGGCTGGTTCGCGCCCTCCACGTACATTTGTTCCACTTGTCCCAGTGCTTCGCGGGCCGCCTGGAGGCGTTTCGGCCGAACCGCGCCTTGGTGTCCCGAACGTCCCAAATATTTCTAGGACAAGGACTTAGCCGATTTTCACAATTTTTTTCTAGGTCCAGGCTTATTTTCTGCAACTTCTCGCATTCTCTCAGAGCTCATTCTTTTTCAGCCTGGGACTTGAGAATCCTGATGTATGTTATCAATTCAACCCTGGGGGGTGAAGTTGGATAACGAGTAGTTTGTTGGTTCTCAATTGTACCACTTGGTCACCATATTCTGCTCAACTTTTCTTGATTTTTAGCCGAGAACTCAGCCTCTTCTTGCAAGAAATGGATGATTTGCTTATCATTTTCAAACACTTTCCAACTTACATTGTTTTCTGGTAGTGAAGGCCTCACAATCACATGGATTTTTGGATGTACCTTGTCTTTTTGGATACTTTCAACAACATTAAAGGCTTCCCCAATAGTGCAAGCCTATCGTGAGTTGGTTCTCTTTTCTAGGAATGGATTTTATGCCAAAGCCCTCAAAATCTTCAATGAGGTCCCACACCCTATTTTTGTAGCACTTGATTAGATCATTCTTGATAGCATGCTGCCCCTTAACTTAATTGAAAATCAAATCACTATCACCGAGAGACTTGCAAGTTCTTTATTCCTCTCTTGATTGACCAATTCAATCCTTGTATCAAAGCTTCATATTTAGCAAGTGTTATTAGAGCATGTAAATTGAAATCTAAAAGCTCAATAATCTTAAATCCTTAAGGTGAAACGAGCATAGCTCCCCCTCCCGCACCTTGTCTACTCCTTGATACATCAAAAACAACTGGCATACCTCATTGTCATCCTTGTGGTTTGGCTTGGTGATGCTAGGAATAGGCTGATTTTCTTCATGCATGCAATAGACTCCTAGCTCGGGTTCTTCTATTTCTTGATAAGGATCAAAAGCATGCACCTTATTTTCCCATTCATCAAGAGTTAGATCTGGGATACTTCCTATCTTGGTGTCAGTTTCATTATTGCTTGGATAATCCTCTTGATCGAACATTTGAATAATTGGCATTGATCGAATTGGAGTGTAAGGCTCAATGTGAAAGTTTGCAATAGGTTCAAATCTGATTGTGTCCTCGGTTCCATATCTTGTTCGAACAACATGTGTGACCAATCGGTAGATAAGTAGCCCCCAATCTTGGCTATGAAATCCCTTGACAAACATAAGGCAAAGAGTGGTGGAAGGTCTATTATCGAGACATCTTGCAAAACAACAATGTTGGGACATGCATGCAAAGTAAGACTTAAGTTTTTTATCACTCCAAGTGTTTTCACTTCTATCCCATCCAATTACACTACCCCTTTGGATATGACTTCATACTTAATTCCCAACTAATCAGCTATTTGCTTGGGCATCACTGAACTACTTGCCCCGGAATCAATCATGTAATTGTGTACTAATTGGTTTCCAATGATCAATGAAACATAGAGTGGAGGGGGCTTTTACACTTTACCTTGTTATCCTCCATGATTCCCTTCAGTGGGCAGCATTTGTGAGAAACTTTTCTTTCATTTGGACTTGCTGATTTGAAGTTGACGAGTCCTTCATGGCAGCTTGTAGCAAATCTCTCGGCTAGGGATAGATAGTGATTCCCACATTGATATGTTTACATTTGTCTTCTTCATTTGATCAATGATGTTGAATGGAGATGAAACATCTCTTTGCTGTCCCTTTTCTGTACATTTATTCCTTGCACATGGGCAGCAGCAAGAATCGGCATTTGAGTTGGCCTAGGAGCTGTCTTGGCAGTCCTTACATGTTTGGGACTGCACTTTTTGCCAATAACTTGTGGAATAGTATGAGGTTGTGGATTACTTGAAGCCAATGGATTTTCTTCACCCAAATTTATTCTTTTTGACCTTGTGTTAGCTGCAACACTTTGGGGAGTTGTTTGATTCATGCCACAAAGATCTTACGCCTACTAGTTTACAAGTGTGGTATCATTTGGAGCTGATTGCTGCTAGAATGTTTCTTGTTGTTCGTTATTTCTCTTACTACCTTCACCCTCCACACCAGTTCTCATCACCATTAATGTTAAATTTAAGGCACCGTTGAAACACATAGACTGGTTATGAGGTTCATTGCATGGGAAACACCAATCATACTCTTGAGCTATGTTGTTTTACACTCGGCACTAATGCCTTAGAGGCGAGATATAGCATTGGGATTATAGGTCTGAAATGGTATGTTTGGGGAGGTCTTTCTTGGTTTAAATTTTGCGGTTGGATTGGGTGGTCTATGAGGTTGGTATGGCTACCTATTAGGCTGGGCTTGTGGTTGGAAGGGAGGTATAAAACCTTGGGCTTCTACCTCTTGAGTATAACTAGCTCATTACCTAAATTTTGCAATTGTTTCATGACTTCTTGAAGTTAATTTGAGGCACTAGAAGATGAAGTAGAAGCTTCACTTGAGTTCTGAATTCTAGGAGTGGGAATAGGAGCTAAAACAGGCACTTGACTAGTACTTGGGCTCTCTAAACTTAGATATAATGGCATTGGAGGCCTAGGAGCTAGCTTGCCAGCTTGAATCAAACAGTTTTCATCTCTAATGGCAATTCTATAAGAAACAGGATAGTTGTGCCTCCCATGGATTGAATTAACATAGAAATATCAGAATTTAAAGCTTTAAGGTAATATAGAAAAGCACCTTCCACTACTAGCCTTATTGCCATTGGAATTCTCTCCCAAGTCATTCAAAATTTGAAGTTAAAGTTAGTCAGCTGCTCAGTAGGAGCTCTCTTGATGGTTGTCAACTACTCTAAAAGGGACAAGTTATCTCCTTTTCTCCAAAATACTCATGAAGGGATATACATAATTGGTTCCAATTTTGAATAGAACCTGAGGCAAGACTCCTGAACCATTGCAAAGCTTTCCCTTTGAATGAAGATGCTAGCAGTTTGACAGCGACTTGCATCTCATTGATCTCATGGATTGCACAAATATTAGCAATATCCTTAACATGATCACCAAGAGTGGTCTGATTCTCTCCAGTGAAATATGGGATGTTCTTCAATTCTGCAACTGGGATTGGATTTTGTGCATTGAGAGCAAGTGGGCTGCTGCCAGTGAAATTGACATAGGGGTTGTTTTGTGCCATTTTGATTGGCCTTAGAACCCTTGTTGATTGAATGAAAGGCCTACCAGGTGGAGGAGTTGAGAGAGTTCTATTTGGTGGAGATGGAGACCTTTGAATTCTCCTCCCTCTTTGCCTTCTTCTTGGAGATAACTGCAGATATTCAAACAACACCTCTTCTTCTCCAACTCTTGACCTTGTGGTGATTCTTCTCATGAGTTTTTAGGTCTGCACTGCTAAAACCAGTTGATTCTTCTTCTTTGGAGTCACAGATGTGAAATTTATAGCTATTTTAAGAAAGAAACTTTAAAAAAATGCACATCAATTTGTTTCCATGAAGATGAAGACCTCTAAGGTCCCACCAGAGTGCCAAAACTGTTGTTGCAAATCAGCAGCACCCCTGGATGTTGATCAGGCTTCTAGTTTGATATCTTGGACATCCAGTGTGATTGCACAACATTGAATCCTCTCCCCAAGTGTGGGACTTGTAAAAATAGGAGAGGAATCTCCATATTAGAGGCTAGTTCCTCAACTCCTTTGATCAGATGTATTACTTGTAAGCTATACAGAGGTTTCAAACTCAAAATCCTACTCTAAATTCAAAAGTAGGCAAAGATAGAGAATGCAAAAAATTGAAACTAGTGCTAGTAAGGTGATACACCAAAGGAGTGGTGAGCATTTCTTAGTTCTGAAAATTTGACATAGTTCATAAAAATGCAACAAAACTTCATGCACAAACTGATAACTATAATGGAGGGTCAGAAATGAATCAAACAACACAAACAGAGGATTAAAACTCATTCACATAGCCTGAATTGTCTTTTTACATCAAAAACCACTTGCATTACAACACCTGAGAGGAAAAATAGGTTACTGAGTCTTGGAAAAAGTCTGGTTTTCCACAAAAATCACATTTTAAGTGACAGACAGAGCTGCAATACATGAAAAAATTTCAACCCTTAAAAAATGAGCCAAATCTGGGTTTACGGTGCAAAACCATGACCCAGAGAGAGAAACATGGGAAAACATGGGAGAGCTTCAACCACCAACAAAAAATGTAGTAAAACATCATGGGTATCCTTACAAGCCCATCCCCGACATTTTTGCCATCGCCGGGAGAGAATGCGATCCATTCTTCATTAAAAATGGTCATTGAAACGTCATTTCTATCCATGACCACGTGCGAGGCGTTTTTAATTTTCTCTCTCCAAATTCCTAAAAATGCAAAAATGACCCTAGAATATTGTATATAATTTCACCAACTTTCCATTGATATAAATAACGTGAAAAACTGAGCTCTGGATCGAAAGATATGGCCGTTTGAAATTTTAGGGCAAAACAGGGCCAAATCGGATTGGCGAGCAAAAAAATTTAAATTTTTTACTTTTTGGTCATTTGGAAAATTTTCCCAAAAATCCCCATGCTCCACCATTTTGGGTGCCACATGGCATGTTTTGATTGGGTGTGGGCCTTTAATGCTTCATTTTCCATTGTTTTGCCCTTTGGAAAATTTTCCAAAAAATCCCCGTCGGGCTGATGATTTGAGGACACGTGGCACATGTTGATTGGGCGTGGGCCTGTCCTCCTAAATTTTCATCGCTGTTTGATCCTATTTCTTGACTCAGACACATGGAAAAACCTCATTCATTGCAGGCCTTTCCCTTTGAATTTTCCATGCGGGCTTGTCTTGAGTTTTTGGCACCACCTGACACGTGGTGAGATTCCATTGGTTTGTGCTCTAGGGGGCAATTTTCCTTTGAAATTTCCTTCTTTTTCCTTTGGGAAAATTTCCCAAACTCTCCCCACCTTCCATGAGTCTAGGACACGTGGCACAATTTCATTCGCCGCGGACCCTCTGCAAACATTTTTCCTTTTCATTTTAGCTTTTGGGAAAAATCCCAATCTCCTCCCGCACTCCGCCATTCCAGGTGCCCATGGACACGTGGCGTAATATGATTGGTCAGCGGGGGGTAGTGGGCCAAAGCTTCTCCATTCACTTTTTCCAAACATTTCACCAAAATTCTAAGTTCACCTCCGCCCTCTACTTTTCGGCCTCCGATGACACGTGGCAAAACGTGATTGGGTGCGGGCCCTTCCCTAAAATTTCTCCATGGCACCAACACTTAGTCATTTTTTCAATGTTTTCCCCATGGACACGTGGCATAATCTGATTCTTTGGCGGGCCCATGGGGCAAAATATCCCTTTTGAAACTTTTCCAAACACTTGGTAAAAAAACCAAGTTTTCTTCCGACCTCTGCCACTTCCTTGGACACGTGGCGCCATCTCATTAGCTATGGGCCTTTTAGGGGAAAATTTCCCAAAAAAAATGCCAAACCATAACTTCAAAAATACATGGAGTTAGGAGGAAAAATTTACCTTCTCGGAAATCGAGAAAGAGCTCTATCCAATGGTGCCATTTCCGAGAAAGGTTTTAGTGCTCGAAAAGAAAAGAAAAATAATTATGACCGAGGCACAAGAGAGGGAAGAATGAAAGGAGTTAGCCACAAAATGAACGAGGGACACATTTTGGATAACATTTCCCATGTTGTTACCCATTTGAGAGGGTGGGAACTAACTCTAGGTGTCATCTAGGACCCAATCCTGTGTATGTGTTCTTGGAACAAACCTTGAGGTAGAATACCCCTATTAGTAGCTATGAAAGGCTACGAGTGAATGTGGTGTTAACTTTTGTGTTTTACATTGGTAATCTTGTGTATTTTATCAAGGACCAACATCTTATTTTATGATTGGATTGAGAATCTCGAGAATATTTTATTTATTTATAATTCTTGCAAGAATTTTCAACGTTGTAATGTGGCTACTCGGCCACTTTTATTGATTGCCGATATTTCTCTAACTTTATTTGATTGATGACTCAAAGCTCATGAGTTGTTGGCTACTTGGCTAAACATTACGTGGTTTCCTTATTCCATGTTGTTGAGATGGTTCTATGCTTCATTTATGGTGACAATTTTCATATGGGGTACACCACAGGTGTCTTGAAGGTCAATTTAGGTGCATAAATTCTTTCCTTGGTTATGGATGCACGGAACCTTAAGTGTGTCTAAGATCTTAGAGAGACCCTTTTTGTTGGTTGACTTTGCTAGAAAGAAAGTTTGTCATGCGGTGTGGTCTAGAGGATAGTTTGTGAGTGGTAGTGGTGATTCTATTTCAATCTGGGTAAGAGCTTAACCCTCGTCCG
The DNA here is from genome assembly GCA_018340775.1 of Taxus wallichiana var. yunnanensis. Lineage (NCBI taxonomy): Eukaryota > Viridiplantae > Streptophyta > Pinopsida > Cupressales > Taxaceae > Taxus > Taxus wallichiana. Next base: position 371,138,348 of record CM031233.1, read on the forward strand.
AGTAGAAGTGTTTAATTATGGAATTTTAGATTTTGTTAGGATGGGATTACCTTTGGTTGATCTGTAAATGTTCTTTGGAATAGTGTTTGTTTTGATAGTGAATTTTCATCGATGGCATGTTAAATTGTATCTTGGGTTCTTGGTTACATCGTAGAAAGTTTTGACTCATGGAATGTATGCATCTTGGTAATTATTGATATATTTAATCCTTTCGGGTAGTGTGTTTATTTATTTGTACCTATTTTACCCTCTTGACTTATAAGTTTACACACACCTTAAAATTCCTTTACTATTAATAACATCATATGACCTATTAATCTTTGGGTTACTTGGAAACATTTATGGATGCTTTGGGTCTTTTGGAGATTTCTCTTAGAGATGTTAGTTGGGTAGATCTTAATAGTTAATCTCAATGGTGCTTATATGGTACTTCCTCTTTAAAAAGAAACTATAACTCTTGGCTATTTAGTTCATGTTTTGGTAAATTATTTGGTTACCCTATTGCATTGGATGCCTTTTTGTGTGGATGTGGTTCCTTGGAGTATAGTTCATTGTAATCTAGTTGCTTGGTTGGTGATATCTTGTGAGGACATGAGAATTGATTGTTAAAACCAAATAGATTTGTAAAAGTAAGATTTTACCTCTTTTAATGAGCTTTCCTTTAAAATTTCTTTGTGAGACTTACGAGAGACCCACAAATAATGCTTAATGATGCTTGATATTATTTAGTGAATTTTTGAAATCTTGGTGCAATTCATGTTGGTTCATTGTTTCCTAGTCCTTACGAGAAAATTAATAGTGTGTTTTCTATGCTTTGAATGTCTCTTGTTCCTTTAGAATCAAAATGTAGTGTGTTGATTTGTATCTCTTTCCCATAAAAGTAATGTTGTGATGTGTTTGAACCTTCCTTCTCATCAAAATTTGATTGATAAGATTACTCAACCAAAACACCATAAAACTATAATTAAGGAGGTTTGACCTTGGAACTTAACAAATAAACTAGAGCATAGAAAAGGGAAGTGACCCTTGTTATACCTTTGGTAGATTAATATAAGTAATAAAAACCATGTAGAAGAATAAAAAGGAAAACTTCTTCCACCCACCTTCCTTGTAAGTAAACTAAATGCTCTCTGCCTATACAGAATGGTGAGGCATCATGCCCACCTTAGTGGTGCTCTTTATAACGTAAACTGATGATGTCATAAAGGAAAGAAATTTGTAACTAAGGGAGCATGAAAGGAATTTTCTTATCAATAAAAGCTATACATTTTGACTTAATAAGTTAATTTATAAAATGGGTAAAATTTATGTGTTTGAATGCAATATATAGTCGAACTCGTAGTTCTATCACCTACCTAAAATTGTGAAAACACCGGTGGATAGTAATGTGTTCTGGTTGCTTATTACTTCTTGTGGGAGTTTTGGTTCATCACACCCTTATCGTCCCATAGCTCGATGGATGTGAGTTTTGGTTCCTTTTGGATTGAGACTTATCTGTTGTTTAAGAAGCAACATCCTTGTATGTTATCTTGTCCTTGGAGACCTAAGTATTGTAATTTTAAGGAAACATATGTTAAGGATATAAAATAACTTTGGGAAGTCTTCTTTTCTTCATATTTTCTTGGGTCACCTTGTTGTTGAAGCCCTTCTTCCCATTAGGATGGAAAGTGCAAGATGATGTTATTCACCTTTGGATTGATTGGACCCCTTGTTACTTGCTCTTCTCCCTAGCAACCTTGAATGGTCCTTGGTGTTCCTTGTGCTCTCTTTATGGTTATTTCGAGCTTGAGTAGGAAATAAGATAAATAATCCTCATTGTGATATAAGGTATGGAACTTGTATTGATATGTTAGTTTCTAGGGGATATATAAATATATATAGATATATATTTCTTTTGATATATAGCTGAATTCTTTAGATTTGGTTTTTGGTGTGCTTGATTCTTAAAATAAAGTGTAAAAAAATCAGACTATAGGAAAACCTTGTGGTCTTGACTTCGCTTGCATTACCATGAAAAGTTAATTATGCCTTCTTGAGTTATAGAAGTTATTTCCTTGAATAGTTCCTTGATTGTAAATTATTGCTGATTTAGGTGTTCTTGTTGATTAACCTCATCTTGTGTGATCTCGATTTGTGGGACCTATGTGTAGACTTGTTTCTCATGCAAAATTTGTCATAGTTGATTTTGCTATCCTTGTATGGACAAAAACCTTGAAACCATGGCTTAAATGTGTAAAAACCTTAACTTTTATTAGTGTGGTATGTGTATCGGTGGGAAACTATGTGGTCATCTCAAGTTTATGGAAATTTTCCTATAATTCCCTTGGTGGTTACTCTTGAAGATATTTTGAGAACACTTTCTTGTTATATTGTTATGTGTGTTATCTTGTTGATAGCATAAAGTTACTCTTTAGATTCTTATCTTCATAGCATTGCATGTTGAAATTTTAGAACTCATCCCTTGCAATCTCCCTTATTCGATGAATTATATTGGACCAAACACGAGTTTTGTAGACCCACACTCGTTGAAGCAAAGCAATTTCAAAAAAATGGCATGATCCTTTATCTATTGCATTGCTCCCACATCAGTTCTTGTGACTTCTAGGAGGAATTCGAGTCTAAGGGGAGGGGATGTAGTGCCAAACTTTCCTTTGGCACCTTTATTACTGATCATGATATCTTGTAGACTATGACAGATATTTGAATATTTTGATTTAGTATGGTGTTAGATGTCAAATCCTAGATTATTGTTGAATCGATTATATATAATGCATGGTGATTATTAGAGACACTCATGTGTGGATGATGATATGCTATTGGCATGGATGTTTAATGGAAGTTATTTGGACATGTGGTTTTGGAGATTATGAATAAACCTAGAAAAGGAAAAAATTATTTGATGATGACATAGTTGTGGATATAAATTGTAAATGATTTTTTTGATTACCTTGATGATTGTTGTGATTCATATGTATAGATGATTTCATGATTATATTATATATTCATTTTGGATGTTTTGATATGGCCACGAGGCCGAAGGAGGTATTTATGTTTTGCAGGTTTAAAAATATCACAACAAAAATCAAGGGATTAGAGACCAACCAAAATGGAATTCTCGGTGAATTCAACATAGTCACCATGGCAACTTGTTTTGTGTGTGTGTTGTATTTTGTTAGGGATTCCCATGGTGGGGATTGCCTTTAAATGTGACATGGGTTTGTGTATTTTATTAACGTGTTTCCTTTTATTATTGTTGTATGTATTTTATTAAGTAATGTGTTCCTTTCCTTTAAATTAATTAAAATTGTGATGGATTAATGTGGGAATCATATAGTTAAACTTTAAATAATCAAATTGGGATATGGGAATTAATTATAAGAGTTGATGGCTGTTCTATTTAATTTTGTAAGAGGTTGTGTAAGTCATATTTGGAGTATGAAATACTCCACCTCCATGGAAATTTGAATTTGACCTTGGGGATATTTTTGGAGACTTATGGGATAAGTAAAACTTGTCCCATGCTCTATATTTATTATACCAACCATAATTATGGATGGAGATGTGATTTTGACTTTTAAATACATTTTATTCATCATGTTGCTTGTTTTGGATTGCACTCTCTTACATTTTATCAAATAGTTGTCCCTTCTAGTGTGGGCTCTTTTGGAGTGTGTAAGTTAATTTGTCATTTCATTTATTGTGCTTGGGAGATTGTAATTTTGTCTTTTGTGTTTGAATTGGAGGATGTGTGATGTGGCCTCCTACATGGATCCACATCATCCTCTTCTCTCCCTCTTCTATTTAATTTAAACTCTCTTCTTGTTTTTGGTTGTTAAACCTTTTTCATTCTTCCTTGGGGCACATTTTCTGGTGGGAGCTCTTGTTTTTGAAGGAATTTTTGAAGATAGATTTGAATGCTTGGGAGCTTTCTATTTTGTATTGTGTTTTACATGCATCCTTGGGTACATTTTTCTATGATTAGAGCTCTTGTTGATTTGGAGGAAATTGGAGAGCATTTGATACTTTGGCACTATTGTTTTGGGACTCTGTTTTTACATTCAAAGCTTATTTTGTGTGTAGAAAATCCTTCCATGGAGAGGTAGGATTTTATTTCTTCCTTATTGTTGTTATTTTATTATTATGTTGTGTGTATGGTGCATGCATTGTTTTATTTGTTGGTTGGTTGGGTAGAATGCCTTAGGAATGGTGTAAGAGAAGGCTATGGGTAATTCTTGTGGGTGGGCATAAGGGAAATGCCATGGGCATTAGAATTTTGTGGAGTGAGTTTTGGGTTTGGGATCCACCATGGAAAATAAATAGCTTGCATTTCTTACTTATGGGTGGACATAAAGGAAAATTTGTGGGGGGCATAAGGAGGGGTTGGGAGATATAAGGTTTATGGGTTATGATATGTTATATTGGCATTATGATTTTTTCGTGGATGCCATATTCCCAATTGGGAGACATAAGTAGCTTCCTCCATAGTCCTTGCTCCTTTAGCTTACATGATCAAGCCTGAGTTGTGATTGAATGTTTTATATGTAGTTCTAAACTATTGTTTGCTTTTGATGTTGCTTTGTTTTTTAAAAAGGAAAATGTGTATGTGAAAGAATTTTGTGTGTGGAAGCCATTTGTTTCCATGGTTGAATTACACCTTTTATTACATCTTCATTGGGGCTCGGGGTCTAATGATAAAGGAAGGATTCTCCTTTCATTGGATGTCTTGGTTGGGTGGAGAGCGTTTCCTTTGCCCCTCTTTGTTGTGATAAATTTGAAGAGACAAAAAATAAATGGAGCATGTTGCTATTTTGAGCAAGAGTAAAATACAGTTTGATAGCCCCTTCTTGTGAGAAATTTTATTGTATCCCTTCCCACTTTTATGTGGATGAATTGTATAATTAATTGCAATAAGAAAATACTTGTATTGATGAAGAAAGATTGAAATGGAAATGTGAAATGTAAGGAGTTATATTCCATTCTTTGTTTTGAAGAGGAATGTGAAGAATTGTTATATGTATCGTATATTTTATTTTAGAAATCAAATGAAAAGAGAAAATTGTAAAGAGTTATTGGAAAACAATAAAGGATTGCATTCTTTTCTCAAAATTGTATCGGATATTGGATTTGAATGGATTTGGTGAATTAAAATATTTGTTGGAAAGAAGAATGCGAAGGAAGGAAATATATTATTTTGCATCCTTAGAATTACATTAAATTTGGAATCAGAACTTGTAATTTAACTTGGAAAGGATTTTTTAGAAACAACTATATGCATTGGATTCATTTAGAAACTATATGCCACACTTAAATGATGAAATTGACAAATAGATCCTTTAAAAATTTGATCACTGGCATTGTGACTTTTAAAACTAGTAATTCTAAATAAAATGCATAGTTTGAACCAGAACTTAACAATCTACCTAAAAACCTTAAAATCCAACATGATATACTAGTAATGAACTAAAATCAACAAGAAGATTTAATATAATAACTTGAACCATTGCAAATTTGAGCTTAATCTCCTTCTCAACCATTTCTGTCATCCTGTTGGAAAAAATCCCAAATTGGAATCAATTGTACAAAATTGACTTTCCTAAAACACTCTAAACTCTCCCTAGACTAATCCTCCATGTCTGTTTGACATGTTGAGTGAAGGAGGAGATATAATTTAATCAAAATTGAAAGTTGGAAACTTGCCAATTGGCTAATTAAAATCCTGCAGATCCTTTTTACAAAATTGACCCCTTAAACTTCATCAAAAAGTAAAATTTGTGTTTCTTTTCCAAAGAGGGCATTGAGATATTTCTGAAAAGTCCTCGTTTTCCCAAAACCAAGCTTTCTATCTCAAGTTATGACACTTTGAAGTTTTTGTGCCTTGGCGGGAAAATTTGGGAAAATTTTCCCGACGGGCCCGCAACCCAAAAATTTCCCGTCAAAATTGCCCTTAGAAAATTTTCAAAAATTTTAGCTCGGGAAAATTTTCATCATTTTCTCTTCCATCCCATAGCTAATCGAGAGGGTGCCACATGTCCTCATGGGATAGCGGCGGAGGCATGAAAAGTTTTTGCCCTTCGATTTTTTTGAAAATTTTGGAAAAAATTTCCATTTCACCCTGCTGGCCCACAGCCAATCAGAGGGTGCCACGTGGAACCTTAGGGGTGGTGATGAAGATTCGGGAGAAATTTTTATTTTGTGCCACAGTCGAAAAATTTTAAAAATTCCCCACGACACGGCAACCCACCAAAGGAGATTTCCCCTCCTCTTGACATGTGTCCCCTTGGGGAAAATTTGATCCCAAAACTCCACTGGACCATATCTTGAGTTTCCGAAGGATTTAGGAGGACTTCTTTATATCACTGGAAAGGTAAGAAAATTTCCTATCCATTAGGAATGGATTAGGGAAATTTTGGAAGATTTGGGTATGAGAAAAATCATGTTAAAAATACAAGCCTATTAGAGAGTGGGTATGGGAGTAAAATTGTTCCCTGAACCTAACTGAAACTTATAGCCCTAAGTTTTGGACCTTGTGACATTTGAGAGTTGTTTTTAAGGGAGAATTTTGTCCTAGTGAAATTGTATTTCTCTAGAACCTATCAGTGGAAACTTTTTCTTTGCAACTTGGTGGTAGACACTCTAAATCATGTTCTGGGAGTGGGTAAGTGAGACCTTATTCTATTGATTTTAAGTATGTATTACTTTCACTCTGCAATTAAACCTTGCTCTAGTCTTGAAATTTTGGAATTAAATACCTATGGTATTTAATTATTTTGGGTCCCTTAACCCTAAAATTTTTAATCAAGGAATACTTAGCTAAATGTCAATGTAATCGGTAAACAAAATAATCACTAGAGAGATTTGAGCTAGGTGTGGACTTATTGCACTTGTTGCTCTATAATGTGAAATCAATAATCATTATAATGGGAAAGGTTATCAGTTGAATTTAATTGTCTTTGAGACTTTGGTTGTCAACTCCTAGCCCCTTAAAAAAAATTATTTCATAATTTTCTAACTAAACCTAGGTGGTTCATGGTTCTCAAGTGGGTTGTTTTACCCTAGCATTACAATTTAAGAAGGAAATTTATTTGAGGATAATAGTTTGAATATGTTTTCAAGTAAATACCATACCTCAAGGAAAAATCAATCACTTTGTCTCTAATGAAATCCTTGGCATTATTATATATAACTATGTGGATACCCCCAAATTTGGTCACAATGTCCTCTAGGAAGTCCACAATGACATTCTTATTTGCTCCCGTTAGTGCCACAACTTCCACCCTCCTTATAAAATATTTTGTAGCACTCAAAACCTAATGATGGCCAACACTTGAAGGAGGGTTCACCATACTAATGACTTATAGAACCAATTGAGAGAAATTTTTATCAATAACAATGGGTTGAACTAGTATGTCTATATTCCTCTTTCATCGAGTGAAGAAAACACATTATTTACAAATAATTATCCATTAATAAAAATATGAAAATAAAGTGGGCCAAAAATAGTCAACCCCCATGCAACACCTTTGATAAAATGTTAACTTCTCCTCTTTGCAATGCAAGCATTGACATGTGATTTGTCCTAAGAAGGTGTATTCTTTTGACTATTGAAATCATGCTTGCCATGGATAAATTATTTCTTTTCTTGGATTCAATTGCTGAAATATTGTTGCTTGCAAGGAATCCATTTTGTTTGAGGTAAGTAAGGTTGTAAACTGGTAAAGTTGTTTGCAAATTTATCTCTATATAATAATGAAACCTTGGATCAATTCCATTGATCCAAGGTATGTTTTAATTCTTCTTACCTGATCTGTATGGAAAACTAACATTCAGAGGTTGAAGGAAATAAAATACTGAACCTTTGTAGGTTTACAATTTCATTGATCTTCTTGGAAGTTCATGTTGTGCATTCTGTTGTAAGTTGTGTGCTCAGATCTTCTTGTCAACTTCTCTAGAATGCTGAATGGCATAAGTTGGAAAGAGGCCTACTTCAGGACTATTGAGGGTAAAGCCTAAGTCCTAGATCTATAAGATCTATCCTAATGGGATTCTAACCTAAGGTAAACTGGATCTACCATATATCTATGCCTACTCTAATCTTGTTCATCCTAACCTAAGTTGCATGTTTTCTAAGTTAGGGATTTGGAAATAACCTAAGGTGATGATAGGTATATTTCTAACCTATTACCTAATACTATATTGGTAGAAAGAATGGCCTATCCTAAGGTGGAAAATTTACCTAAGGAAATATTAAGATAACCTAAGGTAAATATTTTCTAAACTAACCTAAGGTCATACCCTAAGCTAATGATATCTATCCTAAACTAATGTGAGGATAGAAGGGGACCTAAGGGGTCGTATGGAAAGTTGAAGGCATGGAAATGGTTCCTAAGTCATTTATTTGATTTGATTTTTAAATTTAAATCATTATGTACTATTAATTTGACAGGGGCATGGAAATTAGAGGTGATCCTAGTTGGCACCATCTCTAAATTTAAACAATGCATGTTCTCTTTGAATTTGGACTTGCCAATTTTGGATGGCGGTGGTGTGGAGATTTAGGCGGGAGAATGGAAATTAATGACATTAATTTTCATCATTTTTGGTGAGCAAACCACCTTGGAAACCATGCGAGTAGATTTGTTGGGAGTTGTTTGGTCTTTCATGCATTCGATTTTTGCTCTGCATGGAGCTATCTGGTTCTTCGAACCAATAGTTCTATTTTCAGTTTGTTGTTATTTTTAACTCTCTTGGACTATTTTTGATCCAATGGAAGTATATGAGGCATTTGAGGAAGAAGTTTTTGGTTGTTGATTTTGTTTGGAGGAGTTGTGAAGGCTCAATTTGGAAATCTTCTTTGAACTCACAGAAGCACTCTCAGGCATGATAGGCTCTATCTATTAAGTTTCTCTACTTTTGTTTAAGTGTCTTCATAAAAACATCTTTTCTCTCTTGAGATAAATGGGTTTTTATTTCTGTGATGATCATTTGGTTTCCTTGATTGAATATCTTTTTATGTATTCTTTGAGTAAGGAAACTTTTCTTGGAAAGGAAGTCATTGAGGTTTTTTCTCATTTATTTGATGTTGAAACCCACCTTAAATCTTGTGGTGATATGAGTAATGAAGTACATGTGTGATTCTTTCTTATCTATTAAAAATGGATTTTTATGGAAATAATATGTGCTTCAAGTTTTGAACCAAGTGGTAGTTTGGGTTGTCAGAAGGTAAATGAATACCCTTCATTGTCACTTCTTTGTTTTGTGGAAGTTATGATTCTCCTATTGGAATTGTATGAATATGCATGCTTGGATTCTGAGTTGTGTGAGCTTGAATTTGTTTATAGAAATAGTAAATGTGTGCCTTCTTCTTGAACTCTCTGTATACTCTATCTATTCTTTGGATTCGGTATGTGATGGAAGCTAGCGGTTATTGGATGTTTGGAATCTTTGTTTTTGTGGGTTCTTCTTGTATAGAAACAAGAGTGAAGGTTTTATTACTTCTTTAAACTTTTCAGTTTAAATTGAGTACTCGAATTTGGTTCTTTTAAGGAAACTATGGGTTATTTTTTCCTAGGAACTTTGATTTTGAGGCTATCTTGATGGGGATTCCATGTTTGAAGTCTTTCTTCTGATCTTATATGTATACTATGTTTCTTAAGTTCTTGAGTACTGAACTAAAGGTTACATAGGTGAGTCCCTATTGGTTGGGGAAATTATGAGGGTCGTATTTGTCGGAGTCGATGTTGGGTTACTCTTGTAGCTCTATTTGAGATTTCTTTATTTTGTTCATGTTGTCTTCTTCCGGTCGAAGTAGATGTTGTTGGTTTTTGTTTAACTGTCCTTGAACTGGGTTAATCTCTTGAGTATCTTGCTTGAGTAAACTTGTTAAACCCCTCCTAATTGGGATATCATGAACTTTAAAGGATGCTTCTTGAATTTGCGGTTGTTGTTTCTTGATTTTTGAACTATCAAAATTGGTTCTGATTAAGGGGTTTCCCTGAATCTTTCATTTCTTGATCTCTGAGCAAGATTGGATGGAATAATTTTGTTGATAGTTTGTACACTATAGCTAAGCTATGTCGATCTTGGGTTGTACCTTCTTGGAATCGAATCATGAAGGAACCTTCTCTGTCCTTTCATAGGATGTATTTTTCTCACCTCTATGAGGATTCGATTGAGAGTCTATCTCACTGATTATTTTACTTCCATCTTGGAGGAATTGGTCAGTCTATGGATCTTGACTGAAACTTTGACGTCCTTGAGTGACTTGTTGGGACTGTAATTACCTGCATGGCATTTTGTAACTTTTGTCATTGCATCTCCTTTTTGATATGGGTTTAATATCACATTCGTTGGTTGTCCATGATGGGAAACCATGTTTAAATATGTTTCAACCACAACAATCACACATTCTACTTAATCTCTTCTTTTATGTGTTTTATTTATAAAGGAGTTTGGGAAGTAGTGAATGGTATGCATTGTCCTTTGTGACCTTCTTCCCATGTGTTAGAATGTTGGAATTCCCTTCTGATCATGAAATTTGAATCCTTCTCTTTCATTCTTTGAGGTGAAGTCTAACCACTTCCCCTTTGGAAATAATAGGATGATATGGGTTGTGTTCTCTTCTCTGAAGTAGTGTATGGGGATTTGGGCTAACTAAATTATATAGGAAGCTCTTACTATTTCATCACAGTTGTCCTTCTTCTTTTGGGTAAATCTGGTCATTAGATTTAATTGGATCAGTTGCACTACTATCCTTAATGCCTTGAGTAGTCATCATTGCTACTTTCTTGTTCTCTTGACTTGTGTTAAGGCTTTTAATATTTGTGATAGAAGACTAATGTGAGATGTTGTACATTGAGTAAATTCTATCTTAATGTTGATATATGGTCTAACTTGATAAATTAGGATGCCACATCTGATGTGTGAGACTCTTATTTACATTTTTATTTCTAATTAAGATGATTTGTGAAGGAAATAATTAGAAGGTACTTTTATTTGATATGGATAAGTGTATTGGATGGAACTGTATTTATTTGATAACATGTTGTAGATTGTTGATTACATCATGAAATTTCTTTGAATGTTATTCAAATTGATTAATTGTTCTTCTTTTATGGTTGTTATTACTATGATTTATTTGTCTTCTTGACTTCACTATTTCATTAAAGTAGAGTTGGTTTAATGAAATAGTTAGTTGAAAGAATTTTGTTTTAATGCTTAGTTCTTATCATGCTCAGTTCAATGAACTGACCCATGCTAGCAATTTTTGCAGATGGACTTCGTAAGTGATAAAGGAAGGCAATAAATTTTATGATGTATTGGTTGAATTAAAATTCGGACCATTATAGAGAATTTTGATTTATTATTGAAATGTACTGAAGGAAGAAAATTTGTATTCCTAAATGACCTTGATGTTTATTGACATGAAATATGTTAGTAATGCATAAGTTTTGTAAGATGTGTATTTTATTTTGATGAATTGAAAAGACTGAAGTTACTTAAATTGATTAAGTCTATTCTCTTGTTCATAATAAGAAGGAAAATATGTAATCATATCCTTGATGTTTTCATTCATATCTGATTGGATCCTTATTTCTGATGTCATTGAATTGTCTGGATGAATGGGAATTAGTACAATTTCCCTTACTTAAATGCAACTTACTAAGTTGTATGTATTGATGTTCTTTACTTAATTTTGAATGGTTGATTATGATGTTATGAACGTATAGTTATAATGTTAGGATGTGTAAATTGGATATGGGTATAATAAATCCTAATACCTAACCATAATGAGGAAGGTTCTCCTCTTCTCAAAAGGATGAAAAATAAATGAATGATATATGAGTTCGATAACCATTTAGACTTCATATTTATGAAGTCTTTTATATCATAACCTATTTTGGTTCTTATACATTCCTTGAATGGTTGAGACACATTAATTAAATCATATGATAGATGTTGATTCTATTTTCAATTAATTACATGTTAAGAAAAAGTTAATTGAACATAAAGCAATCATTAGTCTATGAAGTTCCATATTACTTAACCAACTCAAATAAGGATGGAAACCTTAAAGGTTGTTGGAATTAGGGTTATGTAAGTTTACTGTAATCTGAATCTTAATCCTAAACTAATTAAGTGGAAATGACCTCTTTGAGGTGTGTACGTCGTGATGAAGTAGTTCGTCGAGATGTTGGCACATGCCAACTATAGAACTATACCTTTGTGAAGACTTGGGTTTTCACGAGGATACTGAGGTTCATTTGACATGTTGAACACCCTTCGCATTGGTTCATCTATACCTACCCAAATTTAGACTTGAACCGAGTTTCTCTCTAGGTCGATTAGAGTTATGATTTAGCATAGGAAGTTACTCACAATGACTTAGGATAACTAGGAACATCCAATTTACTTTGCTTGATTGGGTATGTCTATATACCCTAGGTCATCATGAGTGATTCCCTATTTTAAAATTATGTCACTAACCTATGTTAGGGTAAAACCTTGGACAAGTGGACTAAGTGAAGTCAGTGAAGACCATTCTAGATAATAGATGAGTGGGGTGAAGGATGTATTCCGATTAGATGAGTATGTCGTCTAGGAATAGTAACATGAACAGTATGTTGGAAATATTTAGCCAAAGTATCGCAAGATGCTGGTTGCATTGTCTTATATCACCCAGTTTAAGGAATGTGATTTTAGATGAATATTGGTAACAAATATTCAGATAGGTTTCTTAAATAGAACACTCAGTACTCAGGACAGGGTAAGAGAACCAAGTATACTTGGTATACATTAAATATTTGACTTTACTTGAACAACAAGTAATGGGAAATGAGGAGGAAGAAGATGTTGGTAATAACAATCAACCACCTCCTGTGGACAACGCCAATTTGGGAAATTTGGGTGTTGATAATAACAATGTAAACATGTCGGATCAGCTAAAAAATAAAAAGGCAAGACTGGCAATTGAACTCACTAATGATATAAAAAGGATAAGTCCACCTAAGTTTGATGGCACCAAATTAGGAGATGGAGCTGAGAATTGTCTCAACAAAATGGAGAACAACTTTGCAATAAGGAACTTCTCAGAGGAAATAAAGGCAATATGGGGAGCATATCAGCTTTCCCATGAAGCATCTTCGAGTGTGGGACATCCGTAAAATTTGAGTTGAACATTGAAAAATTAATATTACTTGGGATCAATTTAAAATTTATTTTAGGAAATGATGGTTGCCACAAATTTACTATGATAAGAAACTGACTGAATTTCAGAACTTAACCCAAGGAAAATTAACAGTAACAGAGTACTAGGAGTAGTTTACTAAACTCCTTAAGTATGTACCTCAGTATCAAACTGACGAGAAGTTCAAGATACAAAAGTTTATCATGGGATTGAATCCCATTATAGGGAGAGATGTAGATGTTCATAGACCAACCACTATGGAAGGGGTTTTTGAAAAATCCATAAGGCAGAATAGAAATTAAAGGCAATTTCTACTCATAAGGAGGAAGTAAGAAAGAAAGTTCCAAATTCCTCTTAAAGTAGATGTTGTTAGTTTTTGTTTAACTTTCCCTAAACTTGATTAATCTCTTACGTATCTTTCTTGAGTAAACTTTTTAAACCCCTCTTGATTGGGATATCATGAACTTTAAGGATGCTTCTTGAACTTACGGTTGTCATTTCTTGATTTTTGAACTATCAAAATCAATTTTCATTAAGGGGTTTTCTGGAATCTTCCATTTCTTGATCTCTGAGAAATATTAAAGGGAATAATTTTATTGATATTTTGTTTACTTGTAGCTAAGCTATGTAGATCTTGGGCTATACCTTCTTAAAATCAAATCGTGAAGGAAATTTCTTTTTCCTTTCATAGGTTGTATTTTTTCACTTATGTGAGGATTTGATTGAGAGTCTGTCTGCTGATTGTTTTACTTCCATCTTGGAGGAATTGGTCAGTCTGTGGATCTTGACTAAAACTTTGACATCCTTGAGTGACTGTTAGGACTATAATTACCCACATGGTGTTTTGCAACTTTTTTCATTGCATCTCCTTTTGATATGGTTTTAATATCACATTCGTTGGTTGTCCATGATGGGAAACCATGTTTAAATCTGTTTCAACCACAACAGTCACACATTCTACTTAATCTCTTCTTATATGTGTTTTATCTTATAAAGGAGTTTGGGAAGTAGTGAATGGTCTGCATTGTCCTTTATGACCTTCTTCCCATGTGTTAGAATGTTAGAATTCCCTTCTGATCATGACATTTGACTCCTTCTCTTTCAGTCTTTAAGGTGAAGTCTGACCACTACCCCTTTGGAAATAATAGGATGTTATGGGTTGTGTTCTCTTCTCTGAAGTTGTGTATGGGGATTCGGGCTAACCAAATTATATAGGAAGCTCTTACTGTTTCATCACATTCGTCCTTCTTCTTTTGGGTAAATTTGGTCATTAGATTTAATTGGATCAGTTGCACTACTATCCTTAATGCCTTGAGTAGTCATCATTGCTACTTGCTTGTTCTCTTGACTTGTGTTAAGGCTTTTAATATTTGTGATAGAAGACTAATGTGAGATGTTGTACATTGAGTAAATTCTATCTTAATGTTGATATATGGTCTAACTTGATAAATTAGGCTATGCCTTGCATTTGGGATTAGGATGCCACATCTAATGTGTGAGACTCTTATTTACATTTGTATTTCTAATTAAGATGATTTGTGAAGGAAATAATTAGAAGGTAATTTTATTTGATATGGATAAGTGTATTGGATGGAACTATATTTATCTGATAACATGTTGTAGATTGTTGATTACATCATGACATTTCTTTGAATGTTATTCAAATTGATTAATTGTTCTTCTTTTATGGTTGTTATTACTATGATTTATTTTTCTTCTTGACTTCATTGTTTCATTAAAGCGAGTTGGTTTAATGAAATAATTAGTTGAAAGCATTTTGTTTAATGCTTAGTGCTTATCATGCTCAGTTCAATGAACTGACCCGTGCTAGCAATTTTTACAGATGGACTTCATAAGTGATAAAGGAAGGCAATAAATTTTATGATGTATTGGTTGAATTAAAATTCTGGACCATTATAGAGAATTCTGATTTATTATTGAAATGTACTAAAGGAAGAAAATTTGTATTCCTAAATGACCTTGATGCTGATTGACATGAAATATGTTAGTAATGCATAATTTTTGTAAGATGTGTATTTTATTTTGATGAATTGAAAAGACTAAAGTTACTTAAATTGATTAAGTTTATTCTCTTGTTCATAATAAGAAGGAAAATCTATAATCATATCCTTGATGTTGTCATTCATATCTAATTGGATCCTTATTTCTGATGTCATTAAATTGTCTAGATGAATGGGAATTAGTATAATTTCCCTTACTTAAATGCAACTTACTAAGTTGTATGTATTGATGTTCTTTACTTAATCTTGAATGGTTGATTATGATGTTATGAATGTATAGTTATAATGTCAGGATGTGTAAATTGGATATGGGTATAATAAATCCTAATACTTAACCATAATGAGGAAGGTTCTCCTCTTCTCAAAAGGATACAAAATAAACGAATGATATATGTGTTCGATAACCATTTAGACTTCATATTTATGAAGTCTTTTATATCAGAACCTGTTTTGGTTCTTATACATTCCTTGAATGGTTAAGACACATTAATTAAATCATATGATAGATGCTGATTCTATTTTCAATTAATTACACGTTAAGTAAAAAGTTAATTGAACATAAAGAAATCATTAGTCTATGAAGTTCCATATTATTTAACCAACTCAAATAAGGATGGAAACCTTAAAGGTTGTTGGAATTAGGGTTATGTAAGGTTGTTGTAATATGAATCTTAATCCTAAACTAATTAAGTGGAAATGACCTCTTTGAGGTGTGTACATTGTGATGAAGTAGTTCTGTCGGATGTTGGCACACGCCAACTATAGAACTATACCTTCATGAAGACTTGGGTCTTCATGAGGATACAGGGTTGTAGTTGACATGTTGCAACACCCTTCAGCATTGGTTCATCTAGACCTACCCAAATTTGGACTTGAACTTAGTTTCTCTCTAGGTCAGATTAGAGTTATGATTTAGCATAGGAAGTGACTCACAATGACTTAGGATAACTAGGCACATCCAATCGACTTAGGTTGATTGGGTATGTCTATATACCCTAGGTCATCACGAGTGATTCCCTATTCTAAATTATGTCACTAACCTGTGTTAGGGTCAAACCTTGGACAAGTGGACTGACTGAAGTCAGTGAAGACCATTCTAGATAATAGATGAGTGGGGTGAAGGATGTATTCGATTAGATGAGTATGCCATCTAGGAATAGTAACATGAACAATATGTTGGAAATATTTGGCCAAAGTATTGTAAGTTGTTGGTTACGTTGTCTTATGTCACCTAGTTTAAGGAATGTGATTTTAGATGAATATTGGTAACAAATATTCTAGATAGGTTTCTTAAACAGAACACTCAGTACCCAGAATAGGGTAAGAGAACCAAGTATACTTGGTATACATTAAGTATTCAATACTTAAGTTAACATGAGAGATCGATTGTTAATCGAGTCATGAAATGAGAGATTGGTAGCTCACCGAGTCATTTACAGTTGCATATGGTTATCTGTTATGAGATTTATTGGCATGGAATGTGTGTTCTAAGTTATGATTATTTAGAACATAGAACATTATGTATAAAAAAATTCCCTTGTTTCTAAAGTCTTAAAATGGGAATGTTACATCCAGGATATTAGTTTGAGGAGAAAACTTGCCACAAGAAAATATTGCATGAAAATCTCTAATTCCCTTCAATTTTTCCAAGTTCTACACATATTAACATCACACCATCAAAGTTTTTCTTGAAAATCCACATTCAAAAACATGCATTTAAGGGCCTGTAATTTGAAATACCTTCTTTACATTCTATTGGAATTGTTGGGAAACTTTCTAGTGTGAAGGTATTCAACCATATTTTGAAACCAATCATTTTCAACACTTCCCTCTAATATAAATTCTACTAATATGATGTAAAATACTTCTTGTATGATCCCTTCATCTTCAAACAAGTGTTAACACAATGCTCTACCTATGATCATCTTGGTGGACTTTATTTCAATGTCAAACTCCATGATTTTAGTAATCCAAATAACTCTTTTATCACTTATTTCAGTGCTCATAATGTATTGTTTAATGCTTGGATGAGTAACAAAGACTCTGATTCTATTGTTGGATAACAAGTGTTTAATGTTTTTTACATCTCTCAAAACAAAAAAATCTTTTTCAAAAAAGTTGTATTTGAGATCATAATATTTAAGGTCTAACTTGTAAAAAAAAAAATTCTCTAATTGTTTTTTATTTTCTTGGGTTAAGATGACAACAATACCACTCTCCCCTTTAAATGAATTTAATATAAATCCTTGATTAAAATAATTGTTGATGAGAGTGGGAGCTTGGCATATAGCCTTCTTGATCTTCTCAAAACTGCTCTTGGCCTCTTGTATCTATTGAAAATCACATCCATTCTTAAGCACCAATGTTATGGGCCTTACCAAATTAGAAAATTTAGTGATGAACTTCCTTACAAAATTAATCTTCCCTAGGAATGAATGTAATATTTTTTGTGTTGGGGAAGAGATATAGCTATTGTCCAAAATAGAACCCATGCTATTTTGTAAAATTCATTTGAGTGAAGGAATTAGGAACTTTTTGTTTAAAAATATGTTGAACAAATGAAATTAGGGTTAGAGGAAAGAATGAATGTAGTATTTTGTAGGTTAACCTAACCCCCAAAGAAAAGGAAAAATGGATGGGAATTAGGTGGCTCTAGAAAATCAAATTCTAAAAAAAAGGGAAACATCCTAGCGATGACACCAAGACCAAAGAGTAAGGTGGGGCCTAAAGTTGAATAAAATGACAAGGGAAATCTGTGATGAATGAGTTCCACATAATGAAGAAGTCCATACAAGTTGATGAACTCCACAAAAAATGATATTACACATATAAAAAATACCTGTAGGATGAAAGAGAAATTAAATTGAAAATCCCACGTAAAAGGAAAAGCTAAAGGCCATGTAACAAAGGAGTTACATAATGGAGTTAGACACTAAAGGATGGTGGTAGGTAATATGGTAAAAAAACCTTTAGGTAGAAAACCCACAATACAAAGGAAGTCCATAATATAAAGGCTAAATAACATGTGATAATGTGGAGGTCGAGAAAATCCTTAGGTCACCACAATTTCATCAACTAGACTAGAAGCTACGGAAGACAAGAAGATGCAGTAAAAAGTTAAACTATGACCATAGATCAAAAGAAGAAAGTAGAAAGTGTGTGGATCATACGAAGGGGCTAAAATCCAAAAAGGACCATGGAAACAAAGATAAAGGCCATAGATCATAACAAAAACATATGAATCTATAGAAAATACAGGAAATGGTAACAAATCATCAAAAGTTAGTGAAGAAAAAAAAGTTGCATATAATTTTAAGTAGGTGCCCAACCACTCGAACAACCATAATTTAATCTTAAATGATTCCATCTCACTAGAATGATGATCTGATGGTGTGTGAGTAGAGTAATGTTAGGAACCCATACCTAGCCTATGAAATCAATGGTGATTGGTCCTTTGTGGTAAGTAAGTGGTGGATCTCTTCATTTCTAGCATGATCTAATCTTATCCATCTCTCTTCTCTTCTTCTCTATAAACATTAACTTATTTTTCATTATAAAGGATCCTCTCTTGAATGCAAAGTCACTATGTGAAAATGGTGGCTGAGATTTCATGAGTTATAAAACCTCTTATTTACTCACATGTAATGTAATAAGTTCCATTCCCCACTAATGTAATGGATTTTTATACCTTTTATCAATTAAATATTATTATTATGGCTCATATATATCCTCTACTTATTTTATTGTGTTTCTTACCCACATGTTCATTTTTGACATATCGTGTGTGGGTTATACTTGCATGTTTCCATTTCTATGTCTAAAATGTGTGGAATAGAATGGTTCATATAGGGTTGATCTATGCATATATCTACCCTCTCATCTTGTATTTTATTTATGTTCTTCCCCTCACAGAGAGATATCCCCTTTCTATCATAGCACCATTTCCATTCCCTTAGATTAATTTCTTTTCATGTATTCTTCCTCCCACTTTTCCCTTATAGATATTTAGCTTATCTTAGGAGTAGTGTTAGTGTTAGGTTATATAGGTAGAGGATGGAAATATTATTTAGAGGTTTGTACCAAGGAGAAAGGTTACACATCTTGAGGAAATTCCCATGTTTCATTGAGGTGTTGAATCTAGTAGATTCAACAAGGGTACAACTTTAGGTGAAAATAATTTTGGAATGCCCGGTGGGACCAATTTGATGAGATTTACATAATCTTCACTAAGATTGGTGCGTGTATTGGTGATATCCAAAATTTGAAGGATTTATTTAAACACATATAGTGATTCTAATGATCCAACAAACCCATTTCTCTCATTTGCAAACCATTTCCATTAATTATTTTCCATCTTTCATTAACTTATGCAATCATGAATTCATTTCCTCATTCGAATCCTCATTTTCAAAAGTAATATCATTCCCCTCCACCTCCTTTTTTTCCAAAACTTCCCTTCAAATTACTTTTATGATCTTTATCATGATGAATATTCCTATGATCCTACCACATTTGATCTATATGGTTATGTTATTAACCATGATGTGTTTCAAGAACTAGAATATGTAAAAATGTAATGTATCTATGTGAATGATATCTTAACCAACTTCTTTAATTAAAATTTTGAAAATGTTGATATATGACTTTAGTTATGAGACATGTTACTCTCTTGATTGATTGGTCATGTTTGTTGTTGATTAAATAGTTACCTTCTAACTCTGTTGAAATCTTACTGTAACATAATTATACTAATGTTGGATTTTAACCATATGTTCATTAAGCTATGTTGGTGGAGTGAACTATATAAAATAGGTATTTTAAGGTAAAGTTTTCCAATGGAATATCCTAGTAAGATACTTTATTTGTATTAATTAATGTGAAACTTGGTTTCTTCAGTTCTAATGAAGGGGAAGTCATACCTTGGATCAACTTTAGTGATCAAGGCATGCCTACGATCGATAAGTGATACAATCATTTTATTAAGTCTATTGAGTTTACCGTAACTACAAACATGTCATCTCATCTCGCTCGAATGAAATGACACCATAGGAGAAACCATAAACATCTTGTGCTTATATTCTTTCAGTAATATTTGACTACCCTGTGATGTTTTATAAGTTGGTATTGATCTAGTTAATGTTTTAAGTATATTTATGCTTGAATTTATCTATTAGAGATCACAATATTGTGATAATTATTTGGTGTAAATATAACTATCCTAAATACATATTATTTTAGGATAAGATTTAAGGTATTCATGTTAATGGGATTCTAATATCCTAAGCTAGAATAAGGTTGGTACTATTTTACATTAAACCTAAACCTACATGAGACTTAACCTAACCTAGACCTTGACACTAGTTATTTAAACCCTAAGGGTTTAGGCATGGTTAATGAGTGCTAACCCACATGGTACTAAGGAAATTACTGAAATTTAAGAGGGGTCTGCACCACTTGTGGAGGAATCCAAAATTGATTTGTGGGCATAGGACTCGAGATAGCTAAATGGAATTTGGCATGTGTTTTTAACATTTAGTTGTTACTATATTAATTATTGGTTTGGAGGAGTTTAATGGATGCCTTACGGTCTATCCCGACATTTAATGATCTTGTTAATGGTGGAAAACCATGAGATGGAATGGAGGAAAATAGGGAAGTTTGGTTTTACCATTAATTTTGGTTATTTGATCTCATTTTATGTACATGTCATTTTACAACCTGTTCAAATTGAAAGTTCGATTCGATTGCATGTTTAATATTTTCATTCCATGGATGAGATAGTGGAAGGAATTTACTATAGCTTCTTTAAACAAAATGGATAGAAGGGATGATGGGTTTATGTGGATTCGAGTTCAATTTACTGGATATTTGAAATTGTTAAATTTATGAGAGGATTCTATTATGAGTCATGAAGGCCTAGTGCCATAGTACTATGTAGTTGTTGAAAAATGTCATTATTTTGTGATTGAATTTTTTTGAAATATTTATAGTTCAGAGTAAATTGAAATTGTCCTTGTCAAATTGACTAGTTGTTTGTTGAGAATAATAAGATAAATGACTTTAGAGATCTTCTATTATGTTTAGATATATATAATCTATATCAAATATATATGTCATAAAAGATAACTTGGGGTTATGATCCAATTAAGTAGGAAAATATTTAATGGAATTTTAATCAAAATTATCTTAGCATCTTCTTAAATTAAAATTCTCATATAGTTACTTATTATGATAGAGAGGATAACATATTACCAACCTTGTTGTGAGTGATGTATTTTTTCATCTTAAGTTGAATTAAAGGAATATGTATGGAGATTTTATGAGTTAAATCTATTAGACCCTAAGTGGGAAAGAGGGAACCTTATTATCATAAGAATCAATAAACAAGGACATAGTCTTTATTATATGTTAATGACTATATAAAAATCTTGTTGGATATTAAATCTATTTACTTATGAATCAACATTTGACATTGTGAAAGATTAATAAGGATATAGTTATGATCTTAACTTATATTGATAAGTTGAATTTGTAATGTTGAAAAAGAAAGTGATTTATTTCATACATGAACCAATAAATGGAAAAGAGAGAAGATATTTGGAATATGATAAGAAAGGGAAATTAATGAAAAGGAAATCATTAAGTCAATATTTTGAATTATACAATATGTGTACTATTAGAAAACTTATAAAAGAAGAATTGATGATGATCTTCTTACTTAAATTTGATCGAGTTAAGGGAATCAAATGAATGAATGGATAATTAATTATGAGTTCATAACAGGAATGCAAAATTGATTTGCATACACTCAATTTTTGAAAGGGTACATTATGATACCCTTCTTAAAAGAAAATATCTTTTCGATCTTAGTTAACCCCATAGATACGAACTTAAGTAAATTAAATTGATTAAAAAGATTAAGGTAATTAAAGATTGACTCTTAAGTATGAAAGAGATGTTATAAGATCTTAGTTGGCTATTACAGTATAGTTGTTGTTGTGTCAGTACCCACTTAATGAAGTAAGTCATTAGCTATATATTGTGAAGTAGCCACTATGCCTCATTTTCCCACTCAACTCCTTTAACTCGGTTGTCATAAGTGGAATTTCAGTTCATATTCCTACTTTAAACTAAGATTACATTTATTCAAGTTTAGTAGTCAACTCGTGTTGACCTAGGGTGAATAAACACACCTAAATAAACATAAGTTGATTCGAGTATGTCTACTTACCCTTAGTCACCACAAGTAGACTGCAACACTAGTGTATGTGATCTATCTTTATGTAACATCTTGGTCAAGACTGCATTACTATGATGACTTCCAGCTTTAACATTGCAAATGTTTACATGTGATTTGTCTTAGGAATGTGTATTATTTTGATGTTGAAAATCATGTTTGCAATGGATAAGTTATTACTGTTCAGAATTCATGCTTGATGTAATTCTGTTTACTTGGAAATGAAGCCATTTTGCTCTGTGAATTGTAAGTTACAAATCTGTACTATTGTTTTCATACTTACCATATGATAACAACACACCTTGAATCAATTCCATTGATCCAAGGTATGCTTCGGTTCTTCTCTATTGTCATCTTGTTAACTAACATTCTGAATGAAGGGTACAAAGGAACTGAGCTGTGTTTTGGTTATAAATTTTAAGGACCCAGCTTCAGGTATCCTTTTTGGCATCATGTTGCAAATGGTAAGTTTGGACCTCCTTTATAAATTTTTTATAACACCGAGCAGCATGGAGAGGTTAAGGATCTATTATTGGGCTATTAAGGAAAATACCTTAGCCTTGGTCGAATGGTTGGTGCTATTCGAATCGACCTTAATTGAAATGTTTTATCCTAGTTGGATTTTAACCTAAGGTAACAATACTTACCTAGGACCTATTACTAAACTACTATGGTTTACGCCTTAACCTATGTTGAAGTGTCCTACCCTATATGGATTCTAATCTAAAGGTTATGACCTAACCTAAGGTGATATGATTAGTGGTTGTGGGATTTTTGAAATAACCTAAAGTAAATTCTAATGACCTAAGAACTAAGGTGGAAACCTAACTAATGTTAATGTGACCTAAACTATTACTAAGCCTAAAGGGGACCTAAGGGTTACGTGGCAAGTGGGAAGTTGGTGGTGATGGTTTCTAAGGTATTAATGTGGATTGATTTCAGTCCTTACATCTTAAATTCACCAAGTTTGGCAGAGGCATGGAAGGATAGTGGGATGCCTAGCTGGCATCATTGCTAAATTTAAAATGCATGAAAATTTTGAATTTAACCTCGCCAAATTTGAAAGGGCGGTGGTGTAAGGAAAGAGGAGGGAATGGGAATTCAATGCATTCAATGGCATCAATTAGGGTGAAGAAACCACCTAGGAAAGAGGTGAAACAAAATTTGAGGGAAGTTGTTTGGTCATTTGATCATTTTGGTTTTTGCTCTGCATGAGGGATTCTAGTTCTTTGAACCAGCAATTTTATTATTTAATCTTTGTGATCTTGGGTATCTTCGAGCTGTTTCTGAACTTGTAGAAATATAAAGAAAGCTGGGAGATTTGATTGTTGACGTTGTTTTTGAAAGAAGAGGTTTTTGGGAGGCTCGGCTAGAGATCTTCTACAAATCAAAAGAAAACACTATCATGCATGATAGGCTCTTCTTATTAAATAGTTATTCTTTTTACTAAACATCTTCATTAGAAAAACTCTTCTCTTAGAAACAATGGTTTTTTTGAAATGCTTATGGTGTATTTTGGTGGTATTCTCTCGCTTCAATTGTCTTTTGGAAAAGATTCGATATGGGTATTTTCTTGGTAAATGTTTGAGTTGATCGTGCTATATCTTTGTCTGAAACTGGAATGTAGCCAAGGTTTTGTGAACTTCTGATTTCCTATGCATAATGGATTAAGGGAAAACATTGTGTGATAAATATTTTATATGAGTTGTTTTTCTTTTGTTTGAGGGAAGTATGAAGTGTATTGTCTTCTCTGAAACTCGAGTCACTTTGAATCTTGTTGCTTCTATTGAGGTAAAGCTGGAATAGCTATTTGGATTTGATGTCTTGTGAATTTAAACTTGTTAGAAAAAAATAGTGATACGTTTAATCCTTTCGAATTTAATACGTTTGAGCCTGTGAAATTTGTTGAATTTTTAAGAAAGGATTTTGTTCGGTTTTGTTCTTCCTTCTTGAAATCTAGTAAAATATTATTTAACTTCTTTTCCGGGACTATGTGAGGATATTGTTGTTTCTCGTATTTGCATGTATGAAATGGTTTGTGGAACTTGAGATTAATTTAGTTTTGGTTATCTAAAGGAAATGAGTTGGAATGTTTGATTTTACTCTTCTCCTTTTTAGTTCGATTTTGAGAACCGAATTGGGGTTAAGTCACTTTTATTTCCTTCATTTGTTCAAATATGGGTTGGAGTTCCTTCCTTCTTACCCATTGGTTGTTTCCTTGATTACTATAAAGTGGGTATGTGGTTGGCATGGCTGTAATTTGTATTCATCTCCCTTGGGCGCATAAGAATACATTGTAGGTCTTTCTCTATATGGGAATTAAGGGAATGTCTGGGAAGATGCTATCTTCACTGAAATGAAAGTAAGGAACCAATTATTGAGCTTGTTGCTTGAAAATTTGTATTATTTTTATACTACAGTGGTTGTTCTCGTTATTGGATGAGAATCCCTCTCTTTAGGCTCTGCCTTGCTAGTTTCAGTTGTTTATCTTATATCGATTCAATTTCAACTATGTTGTTTGTGTGGCAATGGTTGTTGAATTTGGATGTTGTTAGGTAAGGAACAATTTCGGTTTTCTTGGGATATCGACTGTGTTATTATTTTATAGGATGGATTATTGGGACCTTATCTCTATTTTTGAGCTAGGTATTCATCATTTTTTTCTTCAAAATGTGGAAGGATATACATTATGTTCTTTCTCTTCTCATAGTTTTTAAACACAATGCGGTTTCGTTGAACTTTAACAGATGACTTAATTTGTTTCACTTATCATCAGTTTACTTTTCTCTTATCTGCATTAACCCTATTGAAGCTGAGTGGGTAATTAAGGGAAAACCTACAATTCTTACTCCTCTTGAACTGTTAAATTGAAATTGAATTGGAATTGGTTTAGTAATGGGAAGAAGGGAATTCTTGTTTTAGGATGTTGTTGGTTCATCCTAAATCCCACCCTTTTAATTGAATGAATTTGGTCTTTGATATTATATGAAGAATTATGATAGTAATGAGTATTGTGATTCCTTGCTTCTCTAAAAATAATTCTAATATGTGACTGTTAGAGTTAATAACCTTCTTTGATCAAGTAGCATGAAACAAGAATGAACCATAGATAATTGTAGTATGAAACAGATAAGTAATTTGGATGTTATATTACTTATCTGTTATAATTTTCTTATGATATTATTGATTGAAGAGTGTTGGTTTGATCATGATCCTTATTTAATGTAATGTGGATTGTTCATTGTGATCTTCTTTTTATGATCCTTGTTCCTTTTGAGGTTTCTATCCAAATTTCTTTACTATTTCATAAAAGCAGAGTTATTTTTATGAGACAATTAGTTGAAAGAACATTTTTTAATGTTTAGTGCTTATCATGTTTAGTTTGAGAAACTGACCCATGCTAGAAATTTTTGTGGATGGGTTCCATAAGTGATAAAATAAGAAAAGTTCTTGTATGATGCTTCTTATGTTTATGTAAAGGTTGGATCTTTATAAGGAATTATGATTGTTATTGTAATTTAATTAAAAAATGGAATAATTGTAATTCTCACTTAACTTTATTAATGTTGATTGGTATGAAAGATGTCCGAAAGGATTAGACTTATAAAATATGTATTTTTTTTTATAAATGAAAATTGAGATCACGAGCGATGGAGAAAGCAATGGAGATACTGTCAGCGTGGTTTCTGCAGTTCTGGCTGCAGAATGTCTGTGCACTAAGCTTAAAATTGCTGAGGAGAGGCTGATCTCTGGCCAGAATCAGACGGTTGTAAGCACGAGTACGAGTGAAGGAGAAAGCAATGGAGGTACTGTCAGTGCAGTTTCTGCTAGTTTTGGCTGCAGAATGTCTGCGCACTAAACCTAAGAATGCTGAGGAGAGGCAGATCTCTGGCCAAAATCAGACGGTTGTAAATCTACAAAATGAAAAAGTGGAAATGCTGGGATCCACACCTATGGCCTAGAATAAGATGCTTCAAAGCCCTAACATCAAAGTGGGTCCGAAATATACTGGTCAGTTCACGTGGGAAAAGGACAACGAGGGTGCCACCTGCCTGAGGGTCCCAGATGGATGTGTTGATAGAGCTTTAAGCAAAGCGAATCTCTCCCTTGTTGGTAAGTTTCTTGGCTCTAGACCTAATATTGATTTCATTAGAAAATGGGCTTTGAGAAAGTGGAAACCTAAGGGAGCCCTGAGTATTACCATCATGCCAAAAGGTTTTTTTTGGCAAAATTTAATCAGCAAGAGGATTTGAATCGGTGCTTCTGGGAGGACCTTGGTGGCTAGGTAATATGGGCCTCTTTTTGAAAAAATGGTATCCTAGATTTGACCCTAATACTGAAAATATAAACACCATCCCAATCTGGTGTAGGCTACCTGGACTACCATTGCATTTTTGGGATGATGAAATTCTGCTAAATATTGCTAAATCCTTAGGTGCTCCTATCGGTCTGGATGGGCCCACGAGAAACAGATCCAGACTTGCTTTTTCTCGTTTCTACATTTTTCTGAAATGGAACAGGAGTTACCGGAGCACATCATCTTGAAATCTAGATATGGGATATGGACTCAAAAAATTGAGTTTGAAACTTTTCATTTGAGATGTAAACATTGTCATCGCATAGGACACTCTGACAAAAGTTGTTCCAAGAAGAAGATCTCTACAATGGAAGCTGAACAGCTTATGGATGGCTCAATTTTGAGCAAGGAATGTAGGGTTCCTAACATGGATAGCTAGAATGAAGACAAAGCCCCTAGTCAGAAGGAGTTGGATTTCAATAGAAAGGGAAAAAAGGGGTTTTAGAACTCAAATAAGGAAACATTTGGTCTGGCGTCCCAAAATCTCAGCAGCAGCTTTTCCTGAAGCACCTAACAAAGAGGACTTGGAAAATCCTGTAAAGGTATCCATGGTGGTGAACGAGCAAGAAGGCTCTGTGAAGATTAATATAGTCCCTAATGATCAATTTCAGAGCAGTAAGGAAGCTGAGATAGATAATCATCTGTGCATCATTAAGGAAACATCAAACAAGGAAAATATGGTTTTTAAAGAATCTTTGCAGAAAAGCACTCCTAGGGGAGATGGTAAATCATCTACAGATATACCTCCTTGCTCCAGCAACATATCAGTGGTTTCACCTACTTAGTACAGCACCCGAAACACTGATACACACACCTGACAGGATTCAGAAAAAATGTGAAGAGGGAGAAGTTACGCCTGTCAAAGATGATGAGGATCCAGATTCTGGATTCACAAAGGTCATTTCAAAAAAGAAAAAAAGAATGAAAGGATTTGAAATGATCCCAGAATCACTCTACAGTGATAAGAAAAAGAAAAAAGACAACTGGGATACCTCAACATCCAGAACAACTAGATCTTCTGCAAGATGACTAGTTGACTTTGGAGGAAGCACAAAAAGAGGAAGGCCCTCTAAAAAGGCTCTTAGATCTAAGAGAACTGAGAGAGACATTGCAGATGGCATTCAACGTCAGTTGAACCATCAGGAAATTCCAACTACCAATCATTCCAAATGAAGATTATTTCTTGGAACATCCGAGGCCTAAATGGAAACTCCAAACAGAGAATCATCAAGGAGTTACGGGATTCTAGTAATCCTAGTATTTTGATTCTGCAGGAAACTAAGATGAAAGCTAAGGCCCTTGAAACTAATAAAAAGAGTTTCTAGGATAACTCTGAAATGGTGGCTGTAGACTCCCAGGGAGCTTCTGGAGGACTGGCTACTCTTTGGGATAAAAGGCATTGTACTGGTATGGTTCTCAATGCTAGTACTAATCATCTTGCAATCAAATTTATTGCTATTGAGAATAATGGTGAATGGATCCTTTCTAACATATATGCCCCTAATACGGTTAGTGGAAGAAGAAAACTTTGGGCTGACCTTAAAACATTTAGAAACCAACATTGTTCAGCTAACTGGCTTATTATGGGGGATTTCAACTCTCCACTAAACCTAGGTGAAAAGTATGGAGGAATCTCCAGCTTTTCTACAGGTATGGAGGATTTTGCTGATTTTATTGCTGAACATAATCTCTTAGATGTGGATCTTCATGGAAATAAATACACTTGGAATAATAGAAGGTTGGGAAAGGAGTTTATCCAAGTGAGATTGGATAGAGCACTGATTTCAGTGAGCTGGATTCTCAGTCAAGACTTCCACCTCTCTTCCTTGCCTAGAGTTGGATCGGATCACAATCTGATTGCTTTAAATTTTCTCAATTGGACTAAACCCACCAGAAGCTCATTCAAATTTGAAAAGATGTGGATGGAGCATGACAATATCTATGACAAGATAAAATAATGGTGGGGATGGAATGGTGAAGGCACTGCTCAATTTAGATTGGTTCAAAAGCTCAAAAATGTCAAAAAGCAAGTCAAAATCTGGAATAAAAGCATTTTTGGCAATGTGTTTGATAATAAAAAGAAGTTAAAACAAAAATTTAGGATCTGGAAATAAAAATGGATACTATGGGGAGATCGGCTAAAGATGAAGCTAATGAAAAGAATATTCTTTCAGAGTTGCATACGATTTGCAGCAGAGAGGAATCTTTATGGAGACTTAAATCTAGAGCTATTTGGCTTAAAGAGGGAGACATGAATACAAAGTTATTTCATAACCACTTTGAAGCACGTGAGCTTTCTGTAATAGGATCTTAGAAGTATCTAAAAGTAACGGAAATATCATAAAAGATCCCAATAGCATCAAGAAAGAAGCACTTGATTTTTATAAAAAGCTTCTTGAGGAGAGGAATATCATCAATTTTGAAGCTATTTCTTTTATGTTGGAGGCCATTCCCCAAGATAAAATTGAGGAACAAAAATTTAGAAATATCACCAAAGCGGTCACACTTGAAGAGCTGCAAAAGGTTGTATTTTCTTTAGAGGGTGACAAGGCTCCTGGTCCAGATGGGTTCTCCATAAATTTTTCCAGAAATTTTGGGAAATCTGTTCGGAGGATCTTCTCAGAGCGGTGAATGAATTTTATAGAATGGGAAATCTTTTGAA
The DNA here is from genome assembly GCA_018340775.1 of Taxus wallichiana var. yunnanensis. Taxonomy (NCBI): domain Eukaryota; kingdom Viridiplantae; phylum Streptophyta; class Pinopsida; order Cupressales; family Taxaceae; genus Taxus; species Taxus wallichiana. Next base: position 371,167,808 of record CM031233.1, read on the forward strand.
AGAGCTAAACAACACTCACATTGTGCTGGCCCCAAAAAAAATGGATGCTAAAGACTTCAAAGACTTCAGACCTATCAGCCTTGTGAATGCTATCTATAGAATTTTTACCAAAATTATTACTACTAGGCTTCAACTCATTATGAATGATCTAATCTCAAGGTAGCAGAGTGGCTTTATTAAAGGCAGGATTATACAAGACAGAGTGATTATGGTTCATGAGACCATACATTCTATGGAAAATAATAAAAAGGTAAATATAGCCCTCAAGCTTGATATGAATAAATCCTTTGACAAGGTCTCTTGGGTTTTCCTTGACAAAGTCTTAACTAAATTTGGTTTTCTAGAAAAATTTAGAAAAATTATTAAGGCTTATATCTCTACGGCAGATTCTCAGTGGTGGTTAATGGTGAGCCTGTGGGTTTTTTCACTAGCAGCAGATGGCTTAGGCAAGGGGACCCTATCTCCCCCTTGCTCTTCATTCTTTTGGCTGATAGCCTTAGTAGAACAATTGACAAAGCAGTTAATGATGGTATTTTAAATGGCTCTAAGCCCACTTCCATCAGTCAAGCTATCTCCCATCAGCAATTTGTGGATGATACTATCCTCCTTCTTCTGGCGTCAGTCATTGAAGCCAAGGCTACCAAGGCTTTACTGCAGCTCTACGAATCTGCTTCGGGCAGAGAGATCAATTATGATAAAAGCTCCATCTTCTTTTTCAACACTCCTGAGGAAAGGCAGCTTAAAATTGCTAAAATTCTGGGTTGTAAAATAAGTGCGCTTCCAGCCACTTACTTGGGCCTTCCTCTCGGCACTAGGAAAGTCTCTAGCAAGGTGTGGGATGATTTATTGGAGAGATTCCAAAAAAAAATGGCTGGTTGGAAAGGAGCCATTTTATCTAGTGTTGGTAAGTTCTGCTCATTAAAAGTACTCTTCAAAATATGCCCATTTATGTCATGTTGCTCTACAAGATCCCCTCTTCCTTCAGAGATAAGATTGAAAGGATTCAGAAAATTTTTTTATGGCAAGGCATGGAAGAGAAGTTCAAATTTCACTTAGTTACTTGGGATAAGGTTTGCACCCCGAAGTTTATGGGAGGACTGGGTATAAAAGATATTGAGAAAATGAATGAGGCCCTCATTGCTAAAATGGGCTGGAGAATGTTGTCTGAGAAACAACCCTGGATTGATTTAATCAAAGAAAAATACCTAAATCATCAAACTGTGTACTCTTTCCTACAAGATGAGCACCTCCCCTATGGTTCCATCTTTTGGAACAATCTAGTTAAGAGCAGAAATTTCATTAAGCAGGGAAGTAAATGGAAAGTGGGGGATGGTTGGGACATAAAATTTTGGGATGATAATTGGTTTAATGGCAATCTCATGGATAGATTTGGGATTGTTAAGGACAGTCTTGTAAGCAAGTATGGCATTAAAATCAAGGACTATATTGAGGGAAATGGCACCAGCAAGAATTGGAAAAAACTTTCTATGGAGAGAAATGATCTGATGCAAATTACTTCCTCCCTTCAAGATCAATTAGATCTTATTCCCTTAAGTCAACTAGATTCCAAGGATGAGCTGGTATGGAATAATTCCAATGATGGGAATTACTCTGTCAAAACTGGATATAATAATTTCTTCCACAGTAGTCAAACAGAGTTCAATTGGAATAAGATTTGGATGACTGAATTAACTCCTAAAATAAATTTTTTCCTTTGGCTGGCTATCAGAGGTAGGATTCTTACCACTGACAACCTGATGAGAAGAGGATTTATAATGCCTAATAGGTGTCATCTTTGTAAGAAATATTCTGAGGATATCAGTCATCTGTTCATTCATTGTGAGTATGCTACCAGAATATGGAGTTTTTCCCTCTCTAAATTTGAAGCTCTCTGGGTGGTGCCGAAGGATCTAAATCAGCTATGGACTCAATGGAACCCACCCTTTAGGCATTGTGTTGTCAAAAGGATCTGGAAGCTGGTTATCCCTCATTTAATCTAGAGGATATGGAAGGATAGAAATGATATTATCTTCAGAAATAAGAAGCAAAACTATAAACTTAGTATTGGTAAAATTTCTAATGGTATCAAAGAGAAAATTGCTAGATTTAAACCCCCCAAGAACAAGAGATATCCAGAGAATGAAGAATATATCTTATCCAACTGGAAGATTGGAACCGTCAATAGCCGTAGTAATCCTAGGAATAACATTGATAGATCTTTGATTAAATGGCATCCTCTTGATTTTAATTGGTTTAAGTTGAACTTTGATGGGGCCTCTAAGGGGAACCCTAGGATTTTGGTAGGGGGAGGAGTGATACGGGATCATAAAGGTAGTCTGATTGCTGCGTATGCTGGGAAAATGGGAATTCAAACCAATCATTTTGCCGAAGCATTATCTGCTTTATGGGGCCTCAGAATTTCCCAGACTCAAAATATCAGAGCCTCATTATTGAAGGGGACTCCTTAATATCATTAATCTCCTTAAACAATTCTCATCTCCAAGTTGGAGCATCAAGGATTTTATCTCAGAGTCCATAAGTATTTGTCAAACATTCAATAACATCAAGATCATGCATACTTACCGGGAGGGTAATAAATTGGCAGATGCACTGGCTAATTATGGCATTAATGTTAATCACATTGTTTGGGATAATAATAGCATCCCCAAGCAACTTCAAAATAGCATTCATGAGGATTTCTATACGCAAGCAATTTCTTGAGTTGAGTTATGATTATTAGGCGTGGATCAGTATCAATAAAACTCCCACATGTGTTGACTTAAAAATTTTGATTATGTAAATCTTGTCAAATAATCAAGATAGTGTGAAGTATATGGGGAAGTCCAAGTGGAGTTACATTGATATGAAAATCGCGCATGCGGGAAACACTGTGCTTGCTAAAATTTGGATACAAGGCTCCACGGATACCAAAGATAGTAATAATGTAATTGATGATAGGGAGTGGGATAGCAAAAGGCCGTTATTCCCACATGCAAACTTCCGTAGGCTCAGATCAGCAGACACACGGATGTTCGTGGGAAGAGAAACGGCTCTCATTTTCAACATTGTGTGGATTACAACAGTAAAAAAGTAGACTGGCTTCAGCGCTCTCAAGGATTTTGGAATTTGTTGCAAATAGTTAAGCATAGTGAAGATGGGGGGTCCCCCTTGCCAAATTGAGCCTAGTGTGACCTGGATTGGAAGGATAATGTAGAGCTATGGAATATACTCAGCAAGGGTGGCATCACCAACTTCATGGAGAAGGTTCAGGGACATGATCAAAGCATCTCAGTGCATTTTGCAAAGGATTGGAAGGAGCGAACTGTGGAATATGGGGGGCAGAAGATCTTGGTCAACGAGGAGCTTATTGTTGAAGTGACCGGCCTTGGCATGGAGGGCTACCGTTTTTTTAACAAAAGGGTCGACAGAGATGTTGAAGAGAGGAGATTTGTGGAGGGATCTGAGAAGCTGATCCATGTTACCATGGGCCTACTTGTTAGCTCGATCCCTCCACCTTATGATGAGGTTACTCGCATGATGATACGATTCATCTCTTTGGAAGGGAGGTTTGTCACCGTACCTGTTAAACACCTTATCTTCCTCAACCACTTTCATAGGAATCACATGGTTTGTTTCCCCCATTATTTTGTGAACTCTCTTGAGCACTCCATTTTGGATTTTCAGAAGCATACCCAGGTGGTTCCTTTACACCAGGAGCTTATTTTGCTGCTGTATAAATTTTATCTTCTTCGGTATCCTGGTCTCCCTTCCTCCCCTAGCTCAGTTCCCCCTCTACCGGGTTTTGCTGTTGCTATCCCCATTTCTCCACTCTCTACCCCCCTGCCATTACTCTTTGTCCCCCCCCTTTCCGGCCATCCAGGCTTCATCTTCCATTCCCCCTACTACTGCTCCCACCCCCCACTTCACTTCCACCTCGGCCAGACTGGTCACCCGGTCATCTAGAAGGCTTAACATTAATACTCTTGCTGTGGGGAAGGGTCCTCATGAAATTTAAATTGCACATGACCTCCTGAATATTAGCAGTGCTAGTCCCCTGGGATGTGCATATGGAGAGCTCTACAAAAAGGTTGGAAGCCTTAGAAGCTGATATGAAGCTGTTGAAGGATGAGGTTAAGAACTTGGCAAAATAGAAAGGTAAGAGGAAGAAGGAGGAGGAGGTGGTTATTGATAATAGCCAGATTGAAGATATCTACAAGAAGCTAAACTCCTTAGACTCCCATTTAGGGAAGGCCAAAACTCGTCATGATTACAATATGGCCATTTTTAGTGTGATTGAGGAGTTCATTGAGCAGCATGTCAGAAGTGTCTCCAATCTCAGCGGAGTTCCGGCAACACTTTGGGGCAATGATAAGGAAAGCAAAAGGACCATTGATCAGCTGGATAAGACTGATGCTGCCCACATGACAACTTTGGGAATGTTCAAATCCTAGAAGAACATCAAAACCAACATCGACAAAGCTGCCAAGAAGTAGTTGTAGGTGCTTTAGTTGCTCTTGTATGTTTTTTTGTTATTTTTTTGTGGTCTCTTTGCTATCTTTTTTGCAGAGTTTTTGTTGTTTTGTCTTGATGGGGTACCTATTTTTTGGCTACTTTGGGCTTCATTGTCACACTTGGATTCTGATCCTTTTTTCTCGTTTTCATTGCTACTCTGGCTCCTAGGCCCTCTATTGTACACAAGGGTATAGTCCCTTTCAAAAAAATATTTGCCAATAATAAAAAAAAAAAAAAGAGATTGAGTGATATTGGTACTAGTTGTTTCATTCTTTTGAGGCATTCTGTAAACTGAATTTGTAAACTTATTCTCATTATCTTATGATCATATTTGTTTTGAATTTCTTCAGTTAGACTTAAAACAAAATAGAGAAAAAGGGAGTTAATATTTTATCCCTTCATAAAATGCAACTATACAAGTTGGCATTCATAACTGGTTGTTTAACTAAGTCATTATATACATGAAATGATGATTATAAAAGTACAAACTCATTATGTACCTTGTACAATGCAATAATTGCAATGATCCCTAATTAACATAAGTTAAGGATAAGACAATTATCCGTAGAGATAAACACTCCGTTAAGGTCTTTTGGGATTCACACCAAAATGATATTTGGAAGGAGGAAGATATACTTCTTCTCTTTAAATTAAAAAAATCAGATTAAGGTAACGAGAAAAGAATAGTTACATAATCAATAATTAGACTTCCTTTTAATGAAGTCTTTTATTAAGAAATCGAACCTAAATACAAACGTGCGTAACTTGGTCAAACTAAGTAAAACAATCTTGTTGTTGATACATTGATTTTTTTGTAAGTCTGAATCCTATAACAAGATACTAAAGAATGAAATACAAACCTTCGGGAAGGAGGTTTGGATGCAGATTTATCTATGTGGCAATTGAGAATCATTTAGGGCTAAGCAACCGTAATGATCAAAGAAGTTAGAGATTCAAAGCAGGGTTGCTGAAATTAAATCTTAAATTAAGAAGATAAGAAAGCATTTAACTTCTTAGTTGGATATGTACCTCTAGATGAGGTGAATCCGTAGGATGTTGGTACATGCCAACTGCAATGAGGTGTTGTTATCCAAATAAGCCCCCTACTTATTTGGGCAACTTTCTTTCATTCCTTCCTTGTGCCTCAGTCAAATTTTTACACTTTTCAAGCAATAAAAATTATCTAGAAATGGCTTCATTAGATAGAGAAATTTCTCACCTTTCCATAAAGGTAAAATTTTCCTTCTAACTCCTTGTATTTTGCAAGTTATGGCTCAAAGGAGAGTTTTGAGGAAATTTTCCCTGGGAAGGCTCGTAGCCAATAAGAATGTGCCACGTGGCGGTGGAATGATGGGTCAATAGAGGTAAGTTGGAGAAATTCTTAAGGAATGGGTGGGGCACAAAGAAATTTTTTTTCCTGTGGGCCCGCAAAGGAAATAAATGTCTTGAGGCCCATGTGAATGAGGAGATACCACATGGCGGCAGAGATTAGATCAGCGGGGGTAGGTTAAGAAAATTTCCAAAAAATGGCGCAATGAAATTTTTGCCCGAAGCCCCACAACCAATAAGAATGTGCCATGTGTCCATGGAAACGGAAAAGGTTAGAGTGGCAGAGTGAATTTGGGTTTTTACCAAAATAGAAAAAGGAAAAAATGAAAAAACCGGTCCATGATGGCCGTCAAGGATGAAATGGAAGTTTTGTTTTAAACCCCGTGGACTAATGCCACATGTCCTATTCGGTAGAGGTCGGGGTGTGGGGAGAATTTGGAAATTTTTCCAAAGTGGTTGAAGCACAAAGGAGAATTTGGAAATTTTTCCAAAGTGGTTAGAAGCACAAAGGAAGAATTTGGAGTGCATGCCTGCAGTGAATAGGAGGGTGACACATGTCCGGAGCGGCGGGGCATGGAGAAATTTTGGAATTTTTCAAAAATTCAAAAAAGCATAAAAAGGCCATTTGAGCCGTGGATGAATGTGAAAGTGCCACATGGTAGCGAAGTGGTGGGGTGCGAAGCTTTTTGGGGATTTTTTCCCAAATTCAAAAAAGGGGAAAATTTTTAGGTTTCGGCCCGCCGACCCGATTTTTGCCCTAGTTTTGCCCTAAATCTTCAGAGGGGCATATCTTTTGATCCAGAGCTCGAGTTTTCTTGATTTTGGTGTCATTGGAAAGCTATTGAAGTCCTCTACACAATGGAATATTCAATTTTGTTTTTGGTGGATTTTATTGATATAAAAATGAGAAAAATGCCTTTGGCATGGGGAAAAGAGTAGAACTAACATTCAACCACCATTATTAAGGAATTTTGGCTTTAATTCTTCTCCAGCATGGTTAAAAATCTTGGGAATGAAATTTTAAGGGTACCCATGCTATTTTTATGGATTTGGTTGGTGGTTGAATCATTCATTCCAATTTTTCCTTGTTTCTCCTTCCTGAACTCATGTTTTCATTCTTAAAAGCGATTTGGCTCACCGGTAAAGGGTTAGATGTTTTTATGTTCTACAGGCTCCCTCCATCACCTTGGCAAGTGGATTTGTGGAATATCAAACCTATTTAGGATTGCAACATTTTTTCTACCTCCTTGCTATTGTAATGCACTATATTTAGAAATGGAAATGACAATGCAAGCTCTTTGAATGAATTTTCAATCCTTTCTTGTGTTGTTTGCTCCATCCCGATCCTCATTACAATTTTAGCAATTTGTGCACAATTTGTGTTGCATTTTTTATAATCTTTGTCAATCTAAAAAAATAGATTTTCACCACTCCTTTAGTGTATCACCTTGTTAGTTTAGTTTTATCTTCTTTTCACTCTTCTATCCTTGTCTCCTTGGTAGAATTAGAGTAGGATCTTGAGTTGAACCTCTGTAAATTTCATGTATACTTTTGATAAGAGGAGTAGAGGAAACAACCTTTAATATGGAAAGTTTTTTCCCATTTTTGCAAGTCCCACACTTGGGAAAAGATTCAATGTTGTGCAATCACACTAAATGACCCATTTCTCACTTGTAAATATGAAGGTCATTTAGGGGGTGCTGCTGATTTACACTAATAGTTTTGGCAGGCCCGTGGGACCTTAGAGGTATTCATCTTCATTACAACAATGTTGATGTGAATTTTTTGTAAGTTCCTTGCTTAAAAAGAACCTTGATTTACACATCTAGTGACTCCAAAGATATAAAATCAACTGGTTTTAGCAGTCCAAGTCTGAAGATCCATGAGAAGGATCCAAACAAGGTCAAGGGCCAGAGAAGAAGGATTATATGAGTATCTACAATTATCCCAGGAAGAAGAGAGAGGGGAAGAAGAATTCAAAGGTCTGCATCTCCACCAAATAGAACTCTATCAACTTCTCCACCTTGTAGAACTTTCACCCAATCAACAAGGGTTCTTAGGCCAATCAGAATGGCACAACACAACCCTTATGTCAACTTCACTAGCAGAAGTAAAATTTCTCTTAATGCAGAAAACCTAGTTTCGGTTGTAACATTGAAGAACATCCCATACTTTACTAGGGAAAATCAAACCACTCTTGGTGATCATGTGACATTGCTAATGTTTGTGAAATCCATGAGATTTTTGAGATTCAAATTACTTGTCAAATTGTTGGCATCTTCATTCAAAGGAAAGCCTTGCAATGGTTCGGGAGTCTTGGGGTAGGCTCTATCCAAAATTGGAACCAGTTGTGTAGCTCTCCATGAGTAGTTTGAGAAAAGGAGATAATTTGTCTCTATTGGAACAACTGAAAACTATCAAGAGAGCTCCCAATGAGAAACTACAAGACTTAAACTTCAAATTTCAAAGGACATGGGATAGAATCCCAGTGTGATAAAACCGCACATTTGAAGGTTCTTTATTATACTATCTCAAAGCTTTAAATTCTGATATTTCTATGTTAATCCAATCCATGGGAGGTGCAAATGTACCTGGATCTTATAGCATCACCATTAGGGCTGAGAATTGTTTGATCTAAGATGGTAAACTAGCACCTAGGCCTCCTATGCCCTTATATTCATACATGGAAAACCCAAGCACTAGTTAAGCACCTACTTTAGCTCCTTTTCCCATTCCTAGAAATCAGAGTTCAAATGAAACTTCTACTTCATCCTCTTGTGCCTCAAATGAACTTTAAGAAGTCATGGAACAAATACAAAATTTAGGCAATGAATTGGTTACACTCAAGAGGCAACAAGCCCAAATTTTTATACCTTCTTATCAGTCTCAAACTCAACATAATAGGCAACCATATTAGCCTAATAGGCCACCTAATCTAGCTATAAATCAAAATCAAGTAAGGCCTCCTACCAACAAATTGTTTCTACCCTATAACCCCAATGCTACATCTACCTCTAAATCCTTAGTGTCAGTGTAAAATAATATAGCTCAAGAGTATGATTGGTGTTTCCCATGTAATGAACCTCAAAACCATTCTATGTGCTTCAATGGTGCTTTGAACAAAGCTTTGATGGTGAAAACAACTGGTGTAGAGAGTGAGGTGAGTCAAGAAACAAACCAACAACAAGGAACATCTCAGCAAAATACAACTCCAAATGAGACTACACTTGTGAATTGGTAGGCTGAAGATTTTTGTGGTATGAATCAAACAATTTCTCAGAATGTAGTAGCTAACACATGGTCAAAGAAGAGGAATATTGGTGAAGGGTAGTCATTAGCTCCAGGTGATCCAAAACCTTCCATCACTCCACAAAGTGTTGGTAAATAAAATGCAGTTCCAAATGTGCAAGGACAGCCCAAGCCACCTTCTAGACCAGCTCAAATGCCAATTGTTGCAGCCCATGTACAAGAAAAGAATGTGCAGGATAAGGGAAAACAAAGAGATGTTTCATCCCCATTTAACATCATTGAACAAATAAAGAAGAAAAATGTGAATATATCCATGTGGGAATCACTATCCATCCTAGGAAAAAGGGATCTACTACAAGCTACCATGAAGAATTGGTCAACTTCAAATCAGCAAGCTCATATGCAAGAGAAGGTACTCATAAATGTTGCTTAGCCTGAGGGGAAGCTTGGAGGACAACAAGGTAAAGTTTTGAATCCCCCTCCATTCTATGTTTCATTGATCATTGGGGATAAACTAGTACATAATTGTATGATTGATTCTGGGGCAAGTAGTTCTATGATGCCCAAGCAAATAGCTGATTAGCTGGGCCTCCAATATGAATTCATATCCAAAGGGGTGGTGCAACTAGATGGGACAACAGTAATAAGAGTAAAAATAGTGGGGTTAATTAAATATTTAAGCCTCACTTTGCATGCATGCCCTAATGTAACTATTTTGCAAGATGTGTTAGTGATAGATTTACCACCACTTTTGCCCTATGTTTGTCAAGGGATTTCACAGCTAGAATTAGAGGATATTTATCTTTTGATTGGTCACACATTTTTTTAGACCATATATGGAACCAAGGCCACAATCATGTCTGAACCTATTTCAAAATTTCACATTGAGCCTCATACTCCAAGCCCAATCAATGCCAACTGTTCAGCATTTGATCAAGAGGATTATCCAGGCACCGATGAAGCTGACACCAAATTTGGAAGCATCCCAGATTTGACTCTTGATGAATGGGAAAGAAAGGTACATGATTTTGATCCCTATAAGGAAATAGAGGAATCTGAGGTAGGTGTTTATTACATGCATGAATAAAATCAGCCTATTCCTAGCATCACCAAGCCAGACCATAAATATGACAATGAGGTATGACAATTGTTCTTTGATGGATCAAGAAGTAGACAAGGTGCAAGGGGGAGCTATGTTTGTTTCACCTCAAGGAATTAAGTATTATTTTGCTTTTAGATTTCAGTTTGCATGTTCTAACAACATTGTTGAATATGAAGCTTTGATACAAGAATTGCATTGGTCAAGAAAGAGAGGTATAAAAACTTACAAGTCTTTAGTGATAGCGAGCTGATTGTTAATCAAGTTAAAGGAAAACATGATGCCAAAAATGAATTGATCAAGAGTTATAAGAATAGGGTGTGGGACGTCATTAGGGATTTTGAAGGCTTTGGCATCAACTCCATCCCTAGGAAAAAAACCAAGCTGGTGATAGGCTTGCAGTAGTTGGAGCAGCCTTTGATGTTGTCGAGTATCAAGGAAGATAAATTGCAGCCAAAAATTCATGTGATTATAAGACCATCAGTGCCAGATAATAATGTAAGTTGGCAAGTGTTTGAAAGTGACTAACAAATCATCAATTTCTTGTGAGAGGAAGTTGAGTTATCAACCAAAAATCAGAAAAAGTTAGAACAACAATATGGTGATCAAGTGGTATAGATAAAAACAAACAAACTACCAAAAGGAATTATCACTTTGGATTCCATCTTTAATCCTAATGATCAATTTAGAAAGGATAAAGCAAACATCCAAGTCAAGGGAGAAGATTCAGTGCCCATCTCGGTGGGAGAAGGCAAATCACTTCAAATTGGTAAAGTGGCAACCGAGCAAGAAAGGTATGAGTTCAACTTTGCCAAGAGTTCCCGGATATATTTTCTTGGAGCTATGAAGACTTGAGGAGTTTCAATCCCAAGCTATCTCAACAAAAAATTGAATTAGATCCAAGTGCTAAACCCATCAGGAAAAAACAAAGATTGGTCAATCCACACATGGAGCCTCTCATGAAGAAGGAAGTGACTAATTTAATAGAGGAAAGTATCATATTTCCCATCAAGCATTCAAGTTGGGTTGCAAAATTGGTTCTAGTTAGAAAGAAGAGTGGAGAAATCATATTGTGTGTAGACTTTATAGATTTGAATAGAGCATCCCTCAAGGATCATTACCCACTTCCTTCTATGGAGTAGATTTTGCAAGTTGTTGCTGGCTCTGAGAGGTTTTCATTGCTAGATGGTTATTTAGGGTATAATCAGATCATGGTAAAGGAGGATGATCAGTTCAAAACAGCCTTCACCACCAAATGGGGAACCTATGCATATAGGAAAATGCCATTTGGGCTATCTAACGCCGGAGCTACCTTCCAGAGGGAAATGGATATGTTGTTCAAGGGATTGATCAATAAAATAGTGCTAATATACCTAGATGATATTACTATATTTTCTAAAAGTGCATCAGATCATATCTTTCATTTGAGACAAGTGTTACAAAGATGTAGAAGATTTGGGGTATCCTTGAATCCCAAAAAATGTATTTTCCTAGCTCATGAAGGAAAGTTCCTAGGCCACTTTTTTTTCCAAAGAGGGATTAGAAATTGATCTAGAGAGGGTTAAAGCATTAAAAGCACTACCATTACCAAGTCATAAGAAGGCCATTCAAATTTTCTTGGGAAGAATCAATTTTGTTTAAAGGTTTGTTCTAGACTTTGCAGCCCTTTTCAAGCCTATAACTATGATGTTGAAGAAACGTATGGATTTCAAATGGATAGCTGAAGGTAAGGAAAGTTTTGAGGCAATCAAAGAGGTTATCTCACAAGATCCAAGTCTCATTAACCTAGATTTCTCTAAGTATTTTATCCTTTATGAATTTGGCAATAATGACACAATTCTTGTAATTTTAGTACAATGAACAAAGAAAATGTAGAGCAGCCAATTGCCTTCTTTAGCCAAAGCTTGGAGGAATATGAGGTGAGGTATTCCTTCATTGAGAAGAATGTTATTGCAATGATTAGGATCTTGAAGAAATGTAAGCATCTAGTTTCAAACAACAAGGTTCAACTGTTGGTTTCCCATGTGGGAGTTAAGGAATTCCTCTTCAATAAAGACCTAAATGAAAAACATGCAGGGTGGATTACTCATGTCATGGAGTATGACATTGAGATCAAAGTCACCAAGCTGGTCCAAGGAAAGGGATTGTGTGAGCAGCTGGTCTTGAGAAAATCAATGGAAGCAAGTAATGGGAAGGATGTTGTTTTGGTGTTGTAAGACAACCAAGAGCAAAGAGGTGTTCAAGAAGAGAATGGTGGTATGCTCACTCCTTGCTAGACCCAAGACATAGCACACTTCTTAAAATAGGCCTATGCCCTCTAGAGCTGAACAAAACTAGTAGAAGACACTTCAGATTGTAGTCTATTCCATATGTACTTGTTGATGGTATCTTGTTCAAAAAGGATATAAATGGAATGCTGCTGAGATGTATTGGGACAAATCAAATTAAGAAAATGTTAGAAGAGTTCCATGGTGGATCACCTGGGGATCATTTTTCTCCAAGAGTGATAACCCTATAGATTATAAAGGCTGGCTATTATTGGCCCAAGGTGTCTAGTGATTGTTATGCATGGATCGAGAGGTGAAAAAATTGTGCATTCTTCACAGGAAAGGAAAGATTAGTAACCCTTCCATTGGACCCAATTTCAGTTAACCAATCATTCATGCAATCGGGTTTGGACTTCATTGAGTCATTAACCCAAACTCAAGCCAAGGACACAAGCATATTCTAACAACAACAGACTACTTCACCAAATGTACTGAGGCGGTGAAACTTAAAGAGGAAAATGAATCTAGCATTCTAGACTTCTATGAGGGGATAGTAACTAGATTTGGTATACCGCCACTATAATATCGGATAATGCATTGGAATTCATAGGATCAAAGGCCCGAATGGGATGTTAAGAATGGGATCTATCTGAGAACTTCATCAAATTATTACCCCCAAGGTAATGGCCAAGCTAAGTCTACCAACAAGAACCTATTAAAGATCATCAAGAGGACTCTTGATGAAAATTAGAGGACTTTGCAAACTAAACTGAAATCAGCCTTATGGGCTAATAGGTTAACTCCAAAGAGATACACCGGTAACTCTCCATTCGAGACTTGTCTGTGGAAGAGAGGTAATCTTCCCTATGTCAATTGAGTTTCCAACATTGGAACTCATGAAGCAATTGGAATTGATGGAGTTTGAACCCATGGAGGTTAGATGTGTAGAATTTATGGAACTCTAAGAAATCAGAGAGCATGCAGCCAAAACAATTGAGAAGGACCAAGCCTTGATTAAGAGAACCTTTGATAGGAAATCTAAGGCTAGAACCTTCTAAGTTAGAGATTTAGTGTTGAAATGGGATGCAAGATGAGGAAAGCCAGGAAGGCATTCAAATTTAGATGCCATTTAGAGTGGCCCCTACATGGTCACAAAATGTAAGAACAACAATGCCTTCCATTTATCTACATCGGATGGTGAAAAATACATTCCAGTTAATGGAATCCATCTAAAGCATTGCTACTAGAAGGGAAACTCATCACCTTGTACATATTAGGTTAGATTTTCATTCCTTTAAGTGCTTGTGCACATTGTTTTTTTGTAACTTAGTTTTACATTTCCCTAAGTTCTTTGGCATAGGATTTATTGTCCCAAGGATGCATCTTTACAGGCCATGTTCTAGATCAAGTGGTGTTCTACTCTCAAAATATTTTTCTAGAAATTTTCTAATGAGTTGAGAGTACCAAGCAGTTAAGTTGATGACTCCATTACCCAATGGATTGCTTCAGGTAGCTAGTTACTTCATCCATCAGGAAGATGACCCCTCTGAGTTGCCAAAATTGTTATCCAAATAAGCCCCCTACTTATTTGGCCAATTATCTTTCATTCCTTCCTTCCTTATGCCTTAGTCAATTTTTTTCACTTTTTAACACTCAAAATTATCTAGAAATGGCTTCATCAGATAGAGAATTTTCTCACCTTTCCAGAAAGGTAAAATTTTCCTTCTAACTCCTTGTATTTTGCAAGTTATGGCTCAATGGAGTTTTTGAGGGAAATTTTCCCTGACAAGGCCCGTAGCCAATAGGAATGTGTCACGTGGGCGTGTAATGGCGAGTCAGTAAGTAAGTTAGAGAAATCACTAAGGAATGGGTGGGGCACAAAGAATTTTTTTTTCTCGTGGGACCACAAAGGAAAGAAATGGCTTGAGGCCCATGCGAATGAGGAGATGCCATGTGGCGGTGGAGATCGGACTGGCAGGGGTAAGTTAAGAAAATTTCCAAAAATGGCGCAATGAAATTTTTGGCCTGAAGCCCCAGCAACCAATAAGAATGTGCCACGTGTCCATGGAACTAGCAGGGTCGAGGGGTAGAGTGAATTTTGGTTTTTTGCCAAAATAGCAAAAGGTGAAAATGAAAAAAACCCGCAGGCCCACCAAGGAGGAAATGGAAGTTTTGTTTTAAACCCCGCGAAATAAGAAAAAGATGCCATGTCCTATTCGTGGCGGAGGTCAGGTGTGGGGAGAATTTGGAAAATTTTCCAAAGTGTTTGGAAGTGCAAAGGAATAATTTGGAGCGCATGCCCGCAGTGAATAGGAGGGTGACACGTGTCCTAGAGTGTGGGGTACGAGAGAAATTTTGGAATTTTTTCCAAAATTCAAAAAAGTGTAAAAAGACCATTTGAGGCTGCGAAGAAATGTGGAAGTGCCACATGGAAGTAGAGTAGTGGGGTACAGATATTTTTGGGGATTTTTTTCCCAAATTCAAAAAAGGGGAAATTTTTTAGGTTTTAGCCCGCCGACCTAATTTTTGCCCAGTTTTGCCCTAAATCTTCAAAGGGGCATATCTTTCGATCCAGAGCTCAGATTTTCTCGATTTTGGTGTCATTGGAAAGATATTGAAGTCCTATACATGATGTAATATTAATTTTTTTTTATGGAGTTTAGTGAGAGAAAAAATTAGAAAAATTCCTTTTGCATGGGGAAAAGAGCGTGAGGCTAACTGACATTCAACCACCATTTTTAATGCAGTATGGCTTCCATTCTTCTCCAAAGCATGGTTAAAAATATTGGGAATGAAAATTTAAGGGTACCCATGCTATTTTGATGGATTTGGTTGGTGGTTGAATCATTCATTTCAATTTATCCATGTTTCTCCTTCCCGAACTTAGGTTTTCATTGTTAAAAGCCGATTTGGCTCATTGGTAAAGGGTGGACGTTTGTATGTTCCGTAGGCTCCCTCCTTCACAATGACAAGTGGATTTGTGGAATATCGACCTTTTAGGACTGCAACATTTTTCTACCTCATTTCTATTGTAATTCACCTGTATTTAGAAATGGAAATGATAATGCAAGCTCTGTGAATGAAATTTTCAATCCTTTCTTGTGTTATTTGCTCTATCCTGATCCTCATTACAATTTTAGCAATTTGTGCATGATTTGTGTTACATTTTTATAATCTATGTCAATTTTCAGAAATAAATGTTCACCACTCCTTTGGTGTAACACCTTGATAGTTTAGATTTATCTTCTTTTCTCTCTTCTATACTTGTCTCCTTGGTAGAATTAGATTAGGATCTTGAGTTAAACCTCTCGTAAATTTCATGTATACATATGATCGGAGGAGTAGAGGAACCAACCTTTAATCTGAATATTTTTCCCATTTTTTCAAGTCCCACACTTGGGGAAAAGATTTAATGTTTTGTAATCACACTAAATGACCCATTTCTCACTTGCAGATCTCGAAGGTCATTTAGGGGTGCTGCTGATTTTCACTAATAGGTGTCATCATGAAGACTAGGGTCTTCATGAGGACATAGTGTTGCAGCTAACATGTCGTAACACCCTTTTAGATTAGATCATCTAGGTTTACATAAACTTGGACTTGACTTGGTTTCACTCTAGGTCAGTTTAGGCGCATGCTTTGTATAGGGAGGGACTCATGATGACTTAAGGTAACTAGACACATGCAATCAACCTAGGTCAATTGAGTATGTCTATGTACCCTTAGTCCCCATGAGTGGTTCTCTATACTAATCTATGTTGCTAACCTAGGTTATGGTTAAACCTTGGACAAGAGGATTGACAGGAGTCAATGAAGACCATTCTAGATAATAGATGGAGTGGGGTGAAGGACATATTCCGTCGATGATTATGTCATCTAGGAATATGAACATGCATAGCATGTGAAAATATTTGGCCAAAGTATCGCAAGTTGTTGGTTGCATTGTCTTATGTCACCTAGTTTAAGATGCAGGATTTTAGATGAATATTGGTAACAAATATTCAGATAGGCCTCTTAAATAGAACACTTCAATACCCATAAAAGGGTAAGAGAACCAAGTATACTTATTATGCAATACATTAAGTCAACATGAGATATCGGTAGGAAACCGAGTCATGAAATTAGAAATCAATGAAACTTTGAGTCATGAAATGAGAGATCCGCAGTTCATCAAGTCATTAAAACTACATATGGTTATTTGTTGTTAGATTTAATTATTGGTGTGTGTACATCATCAGTGAGTCATCTCACTTAGGTGAGATCGTAGGTCCATGTGTCATTTAGGGTCATTATGAGATTCCCTTACACATCGGTGCATCGTGCGTTAGTGCATCATATGTGTCATTGGGAGTTACACTTCTATTCTTGGAGCGTAACTCCCCCTCTCTATTCAATTTTTCATGATTGCAACACTAGGGGTTACTCAAAGACCTCCTATACGTACACATCTTTTGATCTATGAGATAGAGGAGATTTTTAAGGCTTATCTAGGTTTTTCCCATGTTTCAAATCTTTGCATGCACATTCGGTTGATGTTTGCTCCTCCCAAGATCTCTTCATGCTGCCGTTCACATGTCTATTGATGTGCACGTCATCCCTCATGATCCTCACTTGCGGGTTTTAAACCCTCTTTCATGGTATCAGAGCAGATCTTGTGGATCCATTTACTCATTGGTGTTTATGTGCATGTTTTCTGGCTTCGGTGTGATATCCAGTTCTCATTGCATGTGTCGTAATGGCAATTTCAATCTGTGCACTTCTTACATTGATTTCGGGCATTTTCATACCTTTGTTCGGTTTTTGGGTGTTTGTGGTTTCAGTTTTGGGGTTTAATGGTTTGCATCTTTGCATGTAGTTTTAGAGGTGTTTTTACATTCCAAGTTACAAATATTTTGGCTTAGTTCTCCCTTGTGGATATTTTTTTGGTAGGCTCGCATTGGATCGACAGTTTTTTCCACATTTGCATTGTTCATGTGTAATCGATTGGCTCATGATAGGCTACTACGGTGCATTACATCCTGGTTCCAGCACGGGTTTCACTACTAATGTTTTGGTCTATCCACTCATTGGATTACATAGCTTGTGCATAGTCGACGACTCGGTGTTTACCTCTGCATGGTCCGTTTTGCCTCAATCTAATGTGGGCTCATGCTCCTTCTTGGTGTTGCATTGTTTGGACTGCATGTGTTTTTTTGGCTCAGATGCCCTTGCATTACTCTTAGCAAGTCCTTTGTGCCATGTTGAACTTGATCTCCTTATTTGTGCATTCTTCATTCTCACGTTTTCCCTCTTGACCACCAAACAATGTGATCCTAAATGCGGTGGTTACTAAACTGTAATAGTTCACCGCAAAGACTAATTGTGATTATATCTCTAGTTGTTACAAATGCAAGTAGCATTTCACTTAGTTCTAGCATAGTGGCATTGACATTCAAATCTGTAGCCTCCTTCAGCGTGGCCCTTTTTTGCATTGGAAAATGTTATTGGTAGCCTCTGCATTGAAAAACATGTTTGGATCCTACATTTTCTCCTTTGCAAACCATTTCTGGGTGGTTCGCTTCAACCATTAACAAGGACTACTTGAATCCTACATTTTTTTCCTTTGCAGACTGTATTCCTCAGCCTTCTTGTGAACATCTCCAAACCTACTCATTGATAGACCTTGGCATATGGCTCTACCGCTCCTAGGAAGACCTGCTGAAATTGCTGCCTCCAACGCCTACCTTGGAATTTTCAACAGCTCCCACCGTGTTACTCTAAACTTCCAACTTGCTGCACAAGGGAACACATGGCTGGTGGCTTGGCCTTAGTAGTTACATTGCAATAGGACCACCTACTTTAAACAAAGTGTCCCTACTGCTCAACCGAACAACTCACTCTCCTCCAACACCAGCTCAAACACGTGGACTCCAACTCCATGACTTGACCACGTGGGCCCCATCACTACCTTTTAGTCTTGTTGGAGGTTAAAACAACCATTTTTGATGTTTTAAGGATTAAAACATTCAATTTTGGCATTAAATAATTTGCAAGGTTGTATTTTGCTTGTAATTTGACCTTCCTACGCTTGTCGAAGACAGAGGGTGAGGTCCGGGGTTGGCAGGAGGCTAATCCCCCTCGCAAGCAAAACAAACTATGCCTGAAATTTGATGTCGTTTCCAATGAGTAGTCACACAATACCCTTTGCACTCATTTTGAGCACTTTTTAATCATTTTGTAGCAACGTTATTATTGACTTTTTTCCTCGATTCGGGAATTATATTTATGCCATAACTTTTGACTTTGCTCATTTTTAGCGTTTGTTTAGTCAAAGTTGCATGATTTTTTGCAGTTTATGTGATGGAATTGCCAATTTTGTAAATTCACTACTTTTATAAAGTGCCACATTGCAGGGGGTTTATTATACTCTTGGGCCTTCACATATAGATGCATTATCGACCGAGTCCAATGTCTTGCTTTTGTGCATCTTGCATTTTTCATCATGGAGATTTCTCTTTCCAGACATGAGCATCATAGGATTTCCTTACAACCTCCACCACTTCTCATTGGGAGAGAGACCTATTCAGCTTGGTGTGCTTCCATGGAATGTTACTTCACCCACGAGGGTCTTTTACCCTTCTTGCTTGGGCCAGTTCCTACACCCATTGATCATCATCATCTAGAGGACTTCCTCGACACTTGTGACCATGTATTTGGTCACATGATGATGCATGTCTCTCATTCTCTCTGGTTTCACATGGCAAACTCAGATCCACTTCACCGTGTCTAGATCATTCTTCAGTCCTTGTATGGAGACCCTTCACATCATGCTGCCATTTTTTACTGCTAATTGATTGTCTCCTCCATTTCTTCGTGTGATGATAGTTCCAATGACACAGGCTTGCTTGGTTCTACTTCTGATGATGAGGATTATGTACCCTATTCTAATGTTGAGAGTACTATAGAGGACTCTTCTCCTCTTTCTCTCACTATCCTAGACATCGTTTTCACCCCCACATCTCATCGATATCGAAAGCAGCCTCATAGTCGGTCTCACACCATCATTACACCAGCCTCCTTTCCACTTCCAGTGTGTGAGGCCTATTTCACTCCTTTACCTTCATTGGATGACTCATCCCTATACGGCATCGCTCTTCTATTTGTTGAGCCCCCTCATTAGGACGAGTATCGCTTGACCTAGTCGTGTTTTCACAAATTCCACTTGTGATGCTCTATAGGTCCCTCATCCATCTATAGGTTTTTAAGAGGATTTCATCATCTCTGTTGTTGGGAGTTCCCCTTCGGGAATCATGTCACTTCCACATTTCTCGGAGACCTTCATTGATCCACCCTCAGTTATGGATCCCTTTTCTATTGTGGAGGATGTTTTGTTCCCTTCACATCACTTAGACATCCTTTCTATGGGTGTTCCTCTTCACTCTAACAGTTCTACGCATGTGGCATTACCTTCGGTTCCTTGGCGCTCACTCACTAGACCTATGTCACACTTTCGTGCACCAGACTCAGAGTTCTTCGTGTTGCTTCCTTTAGTTTCCTTTTTGGAGTGGGCGGACTTCCAGCACGTCATTTCTGTCCTTCCTAAGGGCAGACACATAGTTTGTTGTGGGTGGCTCTTCTTCAGTCCAGAGGCAGAGGATCTCATCATCGAAATTCTTCTGGGAGACTTCCTACGGCAGAGTTCGAGATCCATCCATGGTATCTTCTACATTCCTCTCGTTTCCCTCTTCTTCTCTCTTCTTCTTTCGAAAGATTTCCTCTTTGTACATGGGTACATTTTTAGGCTCGTCTATGACTAGGACCCATATTTGGCATCTTTCTTAGATTAGAGAGTGTGTTGTTCTCTTGTGGTGGATGTTTTTCCCACTGGGTTTTCCTTCACTGCTTGGGACTTCTTTCTTGTACATGGGTACCTCATCAGGATTTGTGCCAGGACCCATTTCTCATTTTTGACTTGCCGCCTCATCCTAAGTTATGATGAAGGGGGGGTGTTGGTGTGTGTATTTTCCACATCATCAGGTGAGTCATCTCACTTAGGTGAGATCATAGGTCTATGTGTCATTTAGGGGTCATTATGAGATTCCCTTACATGTCAGTGCATCAGCGCGTTAGTGCATCAACATGTCAGTGTGTTAGTGCGTCATATGCATCATTGGGAGTTACACTTATATTCTGGGAATGTAACTCCCCCTCTCTACTTGAGTTGTCATGATTATAGCACTAGAGGTTACTCAGCACCTCCTATATGTACACATCTTTTGATCTATGAGATAGAGGAGAGTTTTATGTCTTAACTAGGTTTTGCCCATGTTTCAAATCTTTGCATGCACATTCGGTTGATGTTCACTCCTCTTGAGATCTCTTCACACCGTGCTCACACGTCTCGTTGATGTGCATGTTGTCCTTTGTGATCCTCGCTTGCTGGTTTTAAACCCTCTGTCAGTAATGGAATAGAATGCATGTTTTATATTATGATTATTATAACAGAGAACATTATCCAAAAATTGGAATGTGTGTTCTAAATATTGATTATTTAGAACAGAGAACCTTATCAAAAAAATTTTTCCCTTGTTTCTAAAGTCACAAAGTGGGAATGTTACATGTTGGTATCATAGATGAAGGTTGCAGCTCTTGGAACTATTGTGTTCATAATTTGATAAAGCTTAAATTTTCTAGTTAACAAAAAATGTTTAGAACAAGAGGAAATGTTGTAAACAACTCACCACCTAGTGGAGAAGTAGCTACTACCCAAAAACTCGATGAGATCCTTGCTGCCCTGCTAGACATAAGAGATCGTCTGCTATACTTGAACAACAAGTAATGGGAAATGAGGAGTAAGAAGATGCTGATAACGACAATTAGCCACCTCCTGTGGACAACACCAATGGGGGAAATATGGGTGTTGATAATAGTAATGTAAACATACCTAATTAGTTTGAAAATAAAAAGGCAAGATTAGTAGTTGAACTCACCAATGATATAAAAATAATAAGTCCTCCTAAGTTTGGTGGAACAACACTTGGGGATGGGGCTAAGAACTGACTTAGTGAGATGGAGAAGTACTTTGCAATAAGAAACTTCTCTGAGGAAATTGAAGTGATATGGGGAGTTTATCATCTTTCCCATGAGGCATCTCCATGATGTGACAACCATAAGGATGAGTTGAACATTATCAAAATAGACATGACTTGGGATCAATTTAAAGGTTACTTTAGGAAACGGTGGCTGCCTCAACTTTATTATGATCATAAAATGACTAAATTTTAGAACTTATCTCAAGGAAAGTTAACTGTGACAAAGTACTAGGAAAGGTTTACTGAACTCCTTAAGGTACATGCCTCAGTATCAAACTAATGATAATTTTAGGATACAAAAATTTATCATGGGATTAGATCCCATTATAGGTGGTGATGTGGATGTTCATAGTTCAATCACTCTGGAAGGGGTTATTGAAAAATTCATAAGGCAAAAATAGAAATTAAGAAAAATATCTGCTCATAGTGAGGAAATTAGAAAGAAGGTTCCATACTATTCATCATCTCTAGCACCTAAAAAGGGACCTTGGAAGAGGTTTGACATGAAAATTTTTTTTACCAATGATAGCAATAAGAAAACAACAACAAACAAACCTTCTGCAAGTATGCGGAACAACTTTTTCAAGAACAATAATAATGGAAAAATTTCTACGGAAGCCATAATGATAACTTCAAGGCTGGAAATAAATTTGAGCCTAGGAAGGGACCTTTCATAGGTTGTTTTAATTATGGCAAGGATCATTACGTGAGTCATTTTCCTTTGAAGAAGGATGACCGTAATTAGTAGCATAGGATACACACTGCAGAGTCGACAAGCAAGTTGAAAAGTAAGACACACCCATAGAAGTTCTGGGTAAGTTATTTGGTATACTGTGATTATAATTTTTGATACTGGAGATACTGAATGTTTTATTTCTACTAGGTTAGCTTCAAAATTAAAAATAAAAGATAAAAAATGGATAGAATGTGGGCTATGCATTATGGAAATAATGTTTTTATATAGTTAGTATGTGTCTTTTGGAGCAGTCCTTGACTTGCCTAGTTTTTCCACAGAAGTTGACCTTTATGTTGCTCCTTTGGGGTCTTATGATGTAATCATAGGTGTTAATTGGCTAGTAGAGCATAAAGAAAAGGTTGACTATTTTGAAAAATAGATTAATTGTTTAGATGATCTATAGAAAACAATAGTCATTTGGGGTGTAAAATGTGAGATTTCAGTTAGGAAGTTGTCAGCTATGCAACTTAAAAAGGCCAAAAACAAAGGTTATACCTTGTATGTAGTAAAAATAATTACAACCACTGAAGAAGGTAATGATTTCATGGAAAGATATCCATTGTTACAAAATTTAGTGATGTGTTTCCGGAAGAGTTACTAGGTCTTCTGCCCAAACGGGAGTTTGACTTCACAATCAAGATCAAACTAAGAACCGAGCCTATATCCAAGGCACCTTATAGAATGACTACCATTGAATTGGTAGAGCTTAAGGCTCAGTTGCAGGAAATTTTGTCAAAAGGTTTGATAAGATTGAGTGTCTCACCTTGGGGAGCACCAGTAATTTTTGTGAAGAAGAAGGATGGTACACTTAAATTGTGCATTGATTACATAATGTTAAACAAAGTAATAATTAAGAACCAATATCGATTCCTATAGTTGATGATCTATTTGATTATATGCATGGTGCATCAAAGTGTATTCTAAAATAGATCTTCAGTTTTGATATCATCAATCGAGAATAAAGGATGAGGACATACGTAAAACAAATTTTAGAACAAGGTATGGGCATTATTAATTCACATTTTTACCTTTTGGATTGATGAATGCACCTGCCGCTTTTATGAATTTGATGAACAATATTTTTCAAGAATACTTAGACAAATTTGTGCTTGTATTGTTGGACGATATTCTCATATACTATAAAAGCATTGACGAACATCATAAGCATTTTAAAATAGTCTTAGAAATCTTAATAAAGAGAAAGTTTTATGGTAAGTTGTGTAAATTTTCTTTCTATGACAAAAAAGTACACTATTTGGGCCATGTTATAAGTAAGAATTGTATAGTAGTAGATCCCTCAAAGATTGTAGCTATAATCGAGTGGCTCGCACCCAAGAATGTGCATGAAGTTAGAATCTTCATGGACCTTATCAAGTTATTATAGAAATTTTGTTCAGAATTTTCCAATATTGCTGCACTAATAACTTCATTACGAGAAGAAAGATAAGAAATTTGTTTGGAATGACAAATATGAATCTACTTTTAAGATTCTAAAGGATCGTTAACTACAAAGTACCTATTATCACCTGTACATGCACGATCTCAATGGAGACTTTACAATTGTAACAAATGCATCTAGGGAAGGCCTCAGAGGTATTCTGTTGTAAAATTATCATGTCATACATTATGAAAGTAGAAAACTCAAGTTACATGAATGGAATTATGATCCACACGACCTAGAGCTTGCTGCCATTGTTTATGCACTTCAAATATGGTGATAAGAACTTTATGTATAATAAATCAATAAATTCTAGAAGATAAAAAACGCAAGAGATATGGGGGCAAGATGCCCAAATAATTAATATATGTTGAATAATACCCTTAAGGTAGGGAAACACCATGCAATGCTCCTTAAGGAAGGAGTAACTCCATAATCTCCCAAGATGGGAATCCACTTCGAGGGGGACACCTCCAATATACCTCTACCAAGTAGAATACTCAACTCATACATCCATCACCTCCTCATAATGATACTCACATCCTTTAAATAGGATGGGTAACACCTAATCCCAATGTAGGCCGACTCATTACCCAATATAACTAATTCCTATGTGAGCCCATATAAATAACTAAGGGGATGTATACCACATGTTGGAATCTACATCAACCCATATATATTATAATATCATATCCCAAGGTACATAGCATTTCCTCCCTCTTTTACATGTTTCATCCCTAAAACATAAGAAGAATCCATATAATGAGTGTGCTTTAAATTATTGCACACTTGTTGCCATGCTCGATCATCCAACCACCCATATGAGATCCTAGTGGGTGATGCTGCTCCAAACCTGATTCCATATTCCATTGGACTCATCTGATTCCATCCTTTTCCATATGTGATACTCCTTGGTATCCATGCATATCCATGATAATTATTCCTGTGATTCCATGTCATATAATTGTTGCTCCATTGATTCCGTGTATAGCCCTGATTATTGCTCCTCCAATTCCCTACATATTTATATAGATTTCTGCCCTTATGTGGCCTAACATAACTCCATGATTTTTCCCTCTCATGATGATGTGGGTGTCTATATGGTGCAACCTTGGTATCCTCAACCTTATCAACCTTTTCTTTATTTTTCTCTTCCACCTTGTTTGCTATTTATTTTTTCTCTTGAGTAGATGATTTTTTTTTTCTTTTTCATCTTTTTCTGCAGCCTCTCCTTCTGAATAATCCTTATTCCCTTCTTCATCATCTTCAAATTCCTCTTCATGATCCTCATTTATATTATTTTTTTCCTGCTAAGTGTGATATCTTGCAATGTAATTTTCTTTTGTTTGTACCAAAATTTCATGAATTTATTTTACACATTAATATTAATTGTTCCCAAGCTCTCTAACAAATTATATCCAAGAAAAATATCCATACCATCCATATATAAAGCATAAAAATCTAAATGTAAAATATATTTATCCATAGAGAGCTTTAAATCTTCAAAAACTTGAATATGCTTACCATCCACTTGAGCTTTCTTAATATGTTTTACTTGCACATGTATACTTTGAGCTACATCCATATTGATGAAGTTATATTTTCTACTAGGGTTTATGCAAACAATTACCTTTTTCCTTTGAATGTGCCCTTCAAACTGAAATATTGAAGCTTCCTTCCTTGGAGATGTATTATTTGAACTTGTATCTTGATTTGTTGTCTCTCCTTCTAAATCCTATGTAGAAGCTTCAACCTCAACATTTTCTTCTTTGTATTCTTCTTCTTCTGATATTTCCTCTTCCTCACTATTATCCTTAAATTCTTCTACTTCCTCTTGCTTTTCTTCTTTTGTTTCCCATCTGTCCATGAAAAATTGTTCTAGTTCCTCCAAAGACCAATTAGAATTTTCATTTTCTAACTCAGAAAACCAAATATGTGTATGGCCACTAATCCACAACTTGAAGAACCAAATATCTGATGGTTTAGAGAATTTATCCCTAAATTTGTTCCACCATTCTCTAGCATCAATCATGTCATCTCCAAAAACGTTACCATCCCCATGATCTACAAAACTAGGGTTTTAGGAATAGACCCTTTTATCAAAACTTATTCTAACCCTTTTGGCTGAAGGTCAGCCAAAAATCATAAATCAAAGAATAGAAACCACAATTTTTTTGAGAGATTTCTGAAAAATGTAAATAATTTAGGAAAATCCTATAATTGCGGCATGTGGAGTAAAATATTGAAAAAAATAAAACTAGAATAAATATGACAAAATATATCTAAAAGGTATGAAATTTTAGTGGTATCACCTTTTAATATATTAACATTAACCCAAATTTGTTTTTTTCCTAATTCGTCATTATTCAAAAGATATAAACGAAACCTTAGAATCGTGGTTTCAACCCTAAAACAGAAACATCTTTCACAAAATAACTCCAAAAATACAAAATTTTGAGGGAAGATCACTTGTATTATGTATCCACTCCCCACAAAACATATCTTAAAAATTCTAAGTTGATATCCTGATATAGGCGAATCAACAACATTAGGGTTTTATCCCACAAATTGCTCGGATCGTTGCTTTGATACCACTTGATAAGAAAATAATAAATTGCAGAAGATAACAAAAAAAAGAGATATGGGGGCCAAGATGCCCAAATAATCAATATATTTTGAATAGTACCCTTAAGGTAGGGCAACACCATACAATGCTCCTTAAGGAAGGAGTAACTCCACAATCTCCCAAGATGGGAATCCACTTCGAGGGGGACACCTCCAATATACCTCTACCAAGTATAAGACTTAACTCATACATCCATCACCTCCTCATAATGATACTAAAATCATTTAAATAGGATGGGTAACACCTAATCCCAATGTAGGTTGACTCTATGTGATCCCATATAACTAAGTAAGGGGATGTGTGCCACATGTCAACATCTCCATCAACCCATATACATTATAATATCATATCCCAAAGTACATAGCATTTGGAGGAATTATCTTCTTGGTAGGCCTTTTGAACTAAAAACTACTCATCTTGAGTTGAAGTATATTTTTACTCAACCAAACCTGAATGCAAGACAATGAAGATGGTTATAATTTCTATCTCAATATGATTTTGATATAAGTTATATTAAAGGCAAGGAAAATAGATTAGCAGATGCTCTAAGTCGTAGGAAGCATATTTATGCTCTTTAAACATTGAGAAATCAATTTAAAGATAAAGTGAAAAGTGGCATGGAATCTATTTCTTATTTTTAGCAAGTAAAGACAACACTTGCTGCAGATCCAAATGATGTGAGATATAAAGGTTTTCATTTTGATAATGAAGGAATCTTGCGGTTTGAAAAAAGGGTATACATACCTTTGGCAAATGATTTAAGAAATAAATTATTAGTTGAATTCCACAATTCACCTTTTTCTGGACATCCTGGCATTACAAAGATGCTTACGATATAAAACACCAATATTTCTAAAAAAGGGATGAAAAAGGATGTGATGGAACTTATGACACACTCGCTTAGAGTTTCAACATGTTAAAGCATAACATATGCATCCAGGCTGGTTTATGTATCCTCACATCATTCCATAATACAAATGATAAGTGATAAGTATGGATTTTGTTGGGGGTTGCCTATGTCAAAAAATAAACATGATGTTATTCTCGTTTGTTGTTGATAAGCTAAAAAAGGTAGAACACTTTATTGCTATTAATCTAAAGGATGATTCACCGATGTTAGCAAGAAGATTTGTGCATGATATTTTCAAGCTACATGGAGTACCTAAATTGATCATAATGGATAGAGATCCAAGAATTACATAAATATTTTGGCAAACGCTTAATGCATCCTTAGAACTAAACTAAATTTCAGTTTTGCATATCACTTGGAAATGGATGGGTAGACTCTGAAAGAGTTAATCAAGTTGTAGAGTATATGTTAAGAATGTATTTCATGGATCATTAGTATAAATGGGAGGATTACCTTTTATTAGTTGATTTTTCTTATAATAACATGTATCACACCTCTCTAAAAATGGCACCTTTCGAAGCATTATACGGAAGGAAATGTAGAACCCCTATTAGCTGGGACAACATTGAGGATAGAGAGGTAGTTGGGCTAGTAATACTTATAGAAATGGAACAAGTAAAAATGATTTGTGATTGCTTGAAGGAAGCTGCAAATATGTAAAAATTTATGCAGACTTAAAGCATATTGATAATAAATTTAAACTTGGTGAGAAGGTCTTTCTTCGGGTAAGCTGAAAAAGAGTTCTATAACTTTTGGAAAGGCTACCAAGTTATCACCTCATTATGTGGGACCCTTTGAAATTATTGAAGTAATCAACCCAGTAGCTTAACGCATAGCTTTACCTCCTGCTTTATCACGAATGCATGATGTTTTCCATATTTCTTTGCTTAAGAAATACATTTTAGATTTATCACATGTGTTAAATTGGAATTCCTTATAGGTCCAAGACCTAAGAATAATCATGGTTAAGCCCATTCAAGTGTTGGAAGCCCATTCGAGTGCTAGAAACTCACCAAGTTGCACTTAAGAAATCATGAAATAATTTAATGTAAGGTCAAATGGGACCATTTTAATGAAGAAAGCGACCTAGGAAAATCTTGAAGAAATGAGATATGCGTTGCCATATTTGTTTCATCGAGTCTATTATGAAAATTGATAAAATATGAAAAAATTATTCATGTTTTGATGATAAATCTACCAAACTTGGGCTAGTTACTGAACTATTTAATGACTATTTTAAATATTTTTTTAAAATTTTAATTTTTCAAATCTAGTTCTGTTATGAACATATGAATGGAAGGAAAATAATTAATTTTTGTCCTAAACTTTAATGGTTTGATTAAGTTAATCATCGGGACAATGATTATTTTAAGGAGGAAGGTATGTAACGTCTTGGTCATGACTATTACTATGATGACTTCCACTTTTGACATTGCAAACATTGACATGTGATTTGTCTTAGGAAGGTGTATTCTTTTGACGTTAAAAATCATGTTTGCAATGGATAAGTTATTACTGTTTAGAATTCATGCTTGTTATAATTCTGTTTACTTGGAAATGAAGCCATTATGCTCTATGAATTATAAGTTACAAATATATACTATTGTTTTCATACTTACCATATGATAATCTGTTAGTGCAAATCAGCAAGACCCCTAAATGACCTTCAAATCTGGTGAGAATTGGGTCATTTAGTGTGATTGCACAACATGGAATCTTTTCCGCAAGTGTGGGACTTGAAAAAATGGAAAAAAAATCTCTAGATTAAACTTTTTGACATCTCCATCTACTCCATACTTTGTTCGAACACCCACTTACACCGAACGATTTTTCTTCCTTTCGGAAGAGTGGTGAGATCCCAAGTATCGTTCTTCATGAGAGAGGAATACTCCTCATCCATGGAAGAATCCCACTCAGGAATACTAGAAGCCTCCTAGAAAGACTATGGATTAGAAGTAGAGGTGAAGAAAGAGTGGGGTCCAATGAAATATGAGTGAGTACGTCTCATATCCGAAGTATCTCCAACTAAATCTCCAAAGCACTTTGTAAAGTTTTCTTGGCCCAAAGGGGACTAGGAGGATCAAGCTCAGATTCGAAGATTCTTCACTTGAGTGAGAAGGGACATATTCCTCATCATCACTACTGTCAGAATCAGAAGACTCAAAGGTCTGATGGTCGGGAGGATAGGAAGAGGAGCACACTCAATAGTATCATCATTCAATGAGTCAGAATCTAAGTCAACGAGCTGAAAAACCTCAATAGGTGAAGTAGAAGTCGAAGAAGACTCATCAAACTTAACACTTCTCTCATATATACAACTCATGAGAGGTAGGATTCATCAATCGATATCCCTTTATGCCATCAAGATACCCTATAAAGATACAAGGTTTGGATTGTGGTTACAAGGCCTTGCGTTTCTTCTTGGGGATCTCGAGCCATAGCCTTAGATCCAAAGACTCGAAAGTGCTCAACATCGGGCTTGTGTAGTAACTGATTAACATGATGAGATCCCTCTCCACCATCAGTTTGAGCTTCTGGTGTGACGAGAAATCATTTCATAGATGCACAACTTTCTGTCACACTAAAAGCTCAAGATTTTGGTGTGATGATAAGTTGTGCATCTCTCGATACTGTGCGATTAAGCATGCCACCCCTAGAGTAGTTCTAGGATGGGTGACCTATGGAAAATTCCTAGTGTCACTACCTCCTAATGTTGTTGGGCTTGATTGGGTGTATACCGGCTCCATCATGTAGGAGGGTATTGGCGTACCAACTGATTAACACGATGAGATCCGTCTCCACCATCAGTTTGAGCTTTTGGTGTGACGGAAATTCATGCATCTATGATACTAGGAAGTTAAGCGTGTCACCCCTAGAGTAGTTCTGTGATGTGTGACCTCCCGAGAAATTCCCAGTGTTACTTCCTCTTAATATGTCGTTGGGCCTGATTGGGTATATACCTAGTTCCATCATGCAGGAGGGTATTAACATAGTAACTGATTAACACGATGAGATCGCTCTCCACCATAAGTTCAAGATTTTGGTGTGATGGTAAGTCATGTAGCTTTGATACCAAATGATTTTATATCACACCACAAGCTTGAACTTATGGTGGAGAGGGATCTCATCGTGTTAATCAGCTACTATGCCAACAATCAAAGAACACCCCTAAATGACCTTCAGATCTGCAAGTGAGAATTGGGTCATTTAGTGTGATTGCACAACATGGAATCTTTTCCCCAAGTGTGGGACTTACAAAAATGGGAAAAAATCTCCAGATTAAAGGCTAGTTCCTCTACTCCTCTGATCAGATGTATGCATGAAATTTTTAGAGGTTTAACTCAAAATCCTACTCTAATTCCGCCAAGGAGACCGAGAATAAAAGAGAGAAAAGTAGATAAAACTAAAATAACAAGGTGATACACCAAATGAGTGGTGAACATCTATTTCTATAGATTGACACAGATTATAAAATGTAACACAAATCATGAACAAATTGCTAAAATTGTAATGAAGGATTGAGATAGAGAAAACAACATAAGAAAGGATTGAAAATTAATTCAAAGAGCTTGCATTATCATTTCCTTTTTTTCAAATATAGTGCATCATAATAGCAAGGAGGTATAAAACATGTTGTTGTCCTAAAAAAGGTCTGATATTCCATAAATCCACTTGCCAGGGTGAAGAAGGGAGCCTACAGAACATAAAAAATGTCCAACCCTTTACAAATGAGCCAAATCTAGCTTTTAACAATGAAAACCTAAGTTTAGGAAGGAGAAACGTGGGAAAATTGAAATGAATGATTCAACCACCAAAAAAACCCATCAAAACAGCATGGGTACCCGTAAAAGTTCATTCACCAAGATTTTTGACCATGTTGGAGAAGAATGGAAGCCATGCTGCATTAAAAATGGCGGTTGAATGTCGGTTATGCTCTTTTCCCATGCCAAAGGTGTTTTTCTCATTTTTCTATCACTAAAATCCACCAAAAAACAAAATTGAAGATTCCATCATGTAGAGGACTTCAATAGCTTTCTAATGACAAAAAAATCAAGAAAAACTGAGCTCTAGATCGAAAGATATGCCCCTCTGAAGATTTAGGGAAAAACAGGGGCAAAAATCGGGTCAGTGAATTGAAACCCAAAAATTTTACCCTTTTTTGAATTTGGGAAAAATTCCCCAAAAATCTCCACACCCTACTTCTTTGCTACCATATGTCACCCTCATATTCACTGCAGGAATGCACTCTAAATTCTTCCTTTATGTTTCTGACCACTTTGGAAAAATTTCCAAATTCTCCCCATGCCCCCGACCCCCGCTGCGAATAGGACATGTGGCATCATCTTATTAGTCCATGAGGATACACTCAAAATTTCCATTTCCTCCTTGGTGGGCCCATGGGCTGGTTTTTTCCCTTTCATCTTTTGCTATTTGTGTAAAAAACCAAAATTCACGCCGCCCCTCCATTTCGCATTGACCTTATGGATGCGTGGCGGCCTCCTATTGGTTTATGGGGCTTCGGGCAAAAAAATTTCTTTGTGCCCCCGCCGAGCCCTTTAGAAATTTTTCTAACTTACCTCCACCAACCCGACATTCTGCCACCATGTGGTACATAACTCTGCCAAGCCATAACTTGCAAAATATAAGGAGTTAGAAGGAAAATTTTACCTTTTTGGATAGGTGAGAAAATTCTCTATTTGGTGAAACCATTTCCAAAATATTTTGAGTGCTTAAAAAGTGGAAAATTTTGACTAAGGAAAAGGAAGGAATGAAATAAAGTTGGCCAAATAAATAGGGGGCTTATTTAGATAACAATTTTGGTGACTCAAAGGGGTCATCTGCCATTTGGATGAAGTAACTAGATGCTCAAGCAATCCATTAGGAAATGGAGTCATCAAATTAACGCTTGGTACTCTCAACTCATTAGAAAATTCTAGAAAGAGGATTGTGAGAATAGAAAATCACTTGATCTCGCAACATGGCCTACAAAGATGCATTCTTGGGATAACAAAGCTTGTGCCAAAGCACTTAGGGAAAATTATAACTAAGCTACAACAAAAAAATGTGCAAAATCACTTGGAAGAATGAAAATCTAAGCTAATATGTATAAGGTGAGGAGTTTCCTTCTAGTAGTAATGTTTTAGATGGATTCCATTAACTGAAATCTATAGTTCTACACCATCCAATATAGACAATTCGAAGGCATTATTGTTATTACATTTTGTGACCATGTAGGGGCCACTCCAAATGGCATAAAAATTTGAATGTCTTCCTAGCTATGCTCTCGGTTTGCATCCCATTTCAACACTAAATCTTCAACTTAGAAGGTTCTAGCATTATCTTTCCTATCAGAGATTCTCTTGA
This sequence comes from Taxus wallichiana var. yunnanensis, assembly GCA_018340775.1. Classification (NCBI taxonomy): domain Eukaryota; kingdom Viridiplantae; phylum Streptophyta; class Pinopsida; order Cupressales; family Taxaceae; genus Taxus; species Taxus wallichiana. The sequence goes on from CM031233.1 coordinate 371,200,409, forward strand.
TCAAGGCTTGGTCCTTCTCCATTGTTTGGGCTATGTGCTCTCTAATTTCTTGGAGTTCCATGAATTTTGCATATCTAACCTCCATGGGTTCAAACTCCAACAATTCCAATTTCTTCATGAGTTCCAACGTTGGCAACTCAAGTGACATAGGAAATATTTCCTCTCTTTTATAAACAAGTCTGAATGGAGAGCTACCAATAGATCTTTTGGGAGTTATCCTATCAGCCCATAAGGCTGATATCAATTTTGTATGCCAAGTCCTTTGATTTTCATCAAGAGTCTTCCGATGATCTTTAATAGTTTCTTATTGGTAGACTTATCTTGGCCATTACCTTGAGGGTAATAATTTGATGAAGTGCTCAGATAGATCCCATTCTTAACATCCCATTCAATTACCTTTTATGCTATGAATACCAATGGATTATCTGATATTATAGTGGTAGGTGTACTAAATCTGGTTACTATCCCCTCATAGAAGTCTAGAATGCTAGATTCATTTACCTCTTTGAGTGCCACCACCTTAGTCCATTTGGTGAAGTAATTTGTTAATGTTAGAATCCACTTGTGTCCTTGGCTTTAGTTTGGGTTAATGACTCCATCGAAGTCCAAACCCCATTGCATGAATGTCTGGTCAATTGAAATTGAGTGTAATGGAAGGCTGTTAATCTTTCCTTACCCGTGAAGAATGCACAATTTTTGCACCTGTTGATCTATGCATAACAATCACTAAACACCTTGGGCCAATAATAGCCATCTTTCATAATCTTGAGGGCTATCACTCTTAGAGAAAAATGACACCTAGCTGATCCACCATAGAACTCTTCTGAAATTCTCTTAATTTGATTTGTCCCAATGCATCTCAGTAGCACTCCATTTATATACTTTTTGAACAAGACACCATCAACAAGTGCATGTGGAATAGCCTGCAATCTGAAGTGTCTTCTCCTAATTTTGTTCATCTCTAAAGGGCATAGGCCTATTTGTAAGAAGTGAATTATGTCTTGGGTCCAGCAAGGAGTGAGCATACAACCATTCTCTTCTTGAACACCTCTTTGTTCTTGGTTGTCTTGCAATGTCAAAACAACATCCTTCCCATTACTTACTTCCATTAATTTTCTCAAGACCATCTTCTCACACAATCCCTTTCCTTAGACCAGCTTGGTGAATTTGATCTCAATGTCATACTCCATGACATGATTAATCCACCTTGCACATTTTTCATTTAGGTCTTTGTTGAGGAGGAAGTCCTTAACTCCCACATGAGAAACCAACAATTGAACCTTGTTGTTTGAAACTAGATGCTTAAATTTCTTCAAGATCCTAATCAATGCAAGAACATGCTTCTCAATGAAGGAATACCTCACCTCATTTTCCTCCAAGATTTGTCTAAAGAAGGCAATTGCCTGCTCTACATTATCTTTATTCTGCTGTACTAAAATTGCAGAAATTGTATCATTACCACCAAATCCATAAAGGATAAAATCCTTAGAGAAATCTGGGTTAATGAGAGTTTGATCTTGTGAGATAGCCTCTTTGATTGCCTCAAAACTTTGCTTACCTTAAACTTTCCATTTGAAATCCATACTTTTCTTCAACATCATAGTTATAGGCTTGACAAGGGCTACAAAGTCTGAAACAAACCTTTGAATAAAATTGATTCTTCCCAAGAAACTTTGAAGGGCCTTCTTGTGACTTGGTAATGGCAGTGCTTTTATTGCTTCAACCCTCTCTAGATCAATTGATAATCCCTCTTTGAAAACAATGTGGCCTAGGATCTTTCCTTCATGAGCTAAGAAAATACATTTTTTGGGATTCAAGGATACCCAAAATCTTCTACATCTTAGGAACACTTGTCTCAAATGAAAGAGATGATCTATTGCACTTTTAGAAAATATAGTAATATCATCTAGGTATATCAGCACTATTTTTTTGATCAATCCCATGAATGCCATATCCAATGCCCTATGGAAGGTAGCTCCAGCGTTAGATAGCCTAAATGGCATTTTCCTATATGCATAGGTTCCCAATTTGGTGGTGAAGGCTGTTTTGAACTGATCATCCTCATTTACCATGATTTTATTATACCCTAAATAACCATCTAGCAATGAAAACCTCTTACAGCCAGCAAAAACTTGCAAAATTTGCTCCATAAAAGGAAGTGGGTAATGATCTTGAGGGATGCTCTATAAAAATCTCTAAAGTCTACACAAAATCTGATTTCTCCACTCTTCTTTCTAACTCGGGACCAAGTTTGCAACCCATCTTGAATGCTTGATGGGAAATATGATACTTGCCTCTATAAACTTATTCAATTCCTTCTTCGTGAGAGGCTCCATGTGTGGAATGACCGGTCTTTGTTTTTGCCTGATGGGTTTAGCACTTGGATCTAATTCAATTATGTGTTGAGCTAGCTTGGGATTGAAACCCCTCAAGTCTTCATAGCTCTAAGAAAATATATCCGAGAACTCTTGGAAAAGTTGGATAAACTCATACCTTTCTTTCTTGGTTTTCGCTTTACCAATTTGAAGTGATTTTCCTTCTCCTACCGAGATTGGCACTGAATCTTCCCCTTGACTTGGATGTTTGCTTTCTCCTTCCTAAATTGATCATAGGATTAAATATGGAGTCCAAAGTGACAAGTCTTTTTGGTAGTTTGTTTGTTTTCAGCTGTACCACTTGATCATCATATTACTGTTCTAACTTTTCCTTATTTTTGGCTGAGAATTCATCTTCTTCTTGCAAGAAATTGATGATTTGTTGGTCACTTTCAAACACTTTCCAACTTACATTATTTATCGGCACTGATGGCCTTACAATCACATGAATGTTTGGCTGCACTTTATCTTCCTTGATACTCTCCACAACATCAAAGGCTGCTCCAACTACTGCAAGCCTATCAGCAGCTTGGTTTTCTTTCCTAGGGATGGAGTTGATGCCAAAGCCTTCAAAATCCTCAATGAGGTCCCACACCATATTCTTATAACTCTTGAGAAAGTCATTTTTGGTAGCATGTTTTCCTTTAACTTGATTAAAAATCAGCTCACTATCACCAAATACTTGTAAGTGTTTGATACCTCTCTTTCTTAACCAATGCAATCCTTATATCAAAGCTTCATATTCAGCAGTGTTGTTAGAACATGAAAACTGGAATATAAAAGCTGAATAATACTTAATGCCTTGAGGTGAAAAAGGCATATCTCCCCCTACACCTTGTCTAATTTTTTATCCATCAAAGAAAAATTGCCATACCTCATTGTCATCTTTATGGTTTGGCTTGGTGATGCTAGGAATAGGCTGATTTTCTTCATGTATGTAATAAACTCCTCATTCAGACTCCTCTATTTCCTTTTAGGGATACAAATCATGTACCTTACTTGCCCATTCATCAAGAGTCAAATATGGGATGCTTCCAACTTTGATATCAACTTCATCGGCCCTGGATAATCCTCTTGATCAAATGTTGAATAGTTGGCATTGATTGGGCTTGAAGTATGAGGCTCAATGTTAAAGTCTTGTAATAGGTTCAGACCTGATTGTGGCCTTGGTTCCATATCTGGTCTAAAACAACATGTGTGACCAGTTAGTAGATAAATAGCCTCTAATTCTAGCTATGAAATCCCTTGACAAAAATAGGGCAAAAAGTGGTGGTAAATCTATCACTGACACATCTTACAAAATAGTGACATTGGGGTATGTATGCAAAGTGAGGCTCAAATATTTAATTACCCTTACTATTGTTACTACTATCCCATCTAGTTACACCAGCCTTTTGGATATGAATTCATATTGGAGGCCCAACTGATCAGCTATTTTCTTGGGCATCATAGAACTACTTTCCAAATAATCAATCATATAATTGTGTACTAGTTTATCCCTAATGATCAATGAAACATAGAAGGGAGGGGGTTTCAAAACTTTACGTTGTCCTCCAAGGTTCCCCTCAAGATGAGTAGAATTTGTGAGTACCTTCTCTTGTATATGAGCTTGTTGATTTGAAGCTAACCAATTGTTCATGGCAGCTTGTAGTAGATCCCTTTGGCCTGGGATGGATAGTGATTCCCACATAGATATATTCACATTTTTCTTCTTCATTTGTTCAATGATTCTAAATGGGGATGAAACATCTCTTTACTACCCCTTAGCTTGCAAACTCTTATCATGTACATGGGCTACAAACACCTGGCATTTGAGATAGTCTATAAAGTGGCTTGGTATGTCCTTGCACATTTGGAACGCATTTTGCTTACCAACACTTCTTAGAATGATGGAAGGTTGTGGATCACCTGGAACTAGTGACTACCCTTCACCAATATTCCTCTTCTTTGACCATGTGTTAGCTGCTACATTCTCGAGAAATTATTTGATTCATACCACAAAAATCTTCACTGCCGGTACCACAAGTGTAGTCTCATTTGGAGTTGTATTTTGCTTTGAGATGTTCCTTGTCATTGGTTTGTTTCTTGACTCACCTCACTCTCTATGCCTATTGTTGTGACCATCAAAGCTTGGTTCAAAGCACCATTGAAGCACATAGATTGGTTTTGAGGTTCATTACATGGGAAACAACAATCATACTCTTGAGCTATATTATTTGCACTAGCACTAAGGATTTAGAGGTAGATGTAGCATTGGGCATATAGGGCTAAAACGGTTTATGGGTAGGAGGCCTTACTTGATTTTGATTTGCAGCTAGATTGGGTGGTCTATTAGGCTGATATGGCTTCTTATTAGGCTAAGTTTGAGATTGATAAGAAGGTCTAAAACTTTGGGCTTGCTACCTCTTGAGTGTAACCAGCTCATTGCCTAAATTTTGTAATTGTTTCATGACTTCTTAAAGTTCATTTGAGGCACTAGAGGATGAAGTAGAAGTTTCATTTGAAATCTAATTTCTAGGAGTGGGAATAAGAGCTAAAGTAGGTGCTTGACTAGTGCTTGGGTTTTCCAAGTTTGGATATAAGGGCATGGGAGGCCTAGGCACCAGTTTACCAGCTTGGATCAAACAATTCTCAGCCCTAATGGCAATGCTATAAGCTACAGGTATATTTACACCTCCCATGGATTGGATTAACATAGAAATATCAAAATTTAAAGCTTTGAGATAGTATAAGAAAGCACCTTCAGTTGTAGGCCTTACTATCACTGGGATTCTATCCCATGTTCTTTGAAATTTAAAATTGAAGTCTATTAGCTGCTCATTGGGAGCTCTCTTGATAGTTGTCAATTGTTCCAAAAGAGACAAATTATCTCCCTTTTCTCCAAACTGCTCATGGAGAGCTATGCACAACTAGTTCCAATTTTGGATAGAGCCCACCCAAAGGCTCCTAAACCATTACAAGGATTTCCCTTTGAATGAAGATGCCAATAATTAAACAACAATTTACATCTCAACAATATCATGGATTGCACAAACATTAGCAATGTCTTTGACATGATCACTAGGAGTGGTTTGATTTTCCCCAGTAAAGTATGGGATGTTCTTCAATGCTACAACTGGAACTAGATTTTGTGCATTGAGAGCAAGTGGGATGCTACCAGTGAAGTTGACATAAGGGTTGTGTTGTACCATCTCGATTGCCACGAGAACCGTTATTGATTGGGTGAAAGTTCTACCAGGTGGAGGAGTTGATAGAGTTCTGTTTGGTGGAGATGGAGACCTTTGAATTATTCTTCCCTCTCTCTTCTTCCTGGGTATAACTACGATACTAAGATAATTCCTCTTCTTTGGCCCTTGACCTTGTTTGGATCCTTCTCATGAATCTTCAGACTTAGATCTGTTGAAACCAATTGATTTTATCTCGAGGAGTCGCTAGATGTGTAAATCAAGGCTCTTTTTAAGAAAGAACTTACAACAAATGAACATCAACTTTGTTGTAATGAAGATGAAGACCTCTAAGGTCCCATTGGATGTGTCAAAACTATTAGTGCAAATCAGCATCACCCCCTAAATGACCTTCAGATCTGTAGGTGAGAATTGGGTCATTTAGTGTGATTGCACAACATGGAATCTTTTCCCCAAGTGTGGGACTTGCAAAAATGGGAAAAAACTCTCTAGATTAAAGGTTGGTTCCTCTACTCCTCTAATCAGATGTATGCATGAAATTTTCAGAGGTTTAACTCAAAATCCTACTCTAATTCTGCCAAGGAGACTAGCATAGAAGATAGAAAAGTAGATAAAACTAAACTAACAAGGTGACACACCAAAGGAGTGGTGAACATCTATTTATGTAGATTGACAAAGATTATAAAATATAACACAAATCATGCACAAATTGCTAAAATTGTAATGAAGGATCAGGATAGAGCAAACAACATAAGAAAGGATTGAACATTCATCATTTCCATGTTTTAAAATACATTGCATCATAATAGAAAGGAGGTAGAAAACATGTTGCAGTCCTAAAAAGGGTCTAATATTCAAAAAATCCACTTGATGGGGTGAATAAGGGATCCTGCATAACATAAGAAATATCCAACCCTTTACAAATGAGCCAAATTTGGCTTTTAACAATGAAAACCTGAGTTCAGGAAGGAGAAATGTGGGAAAATTGAAGTGAATGATTCAAACACCAACCAAACCCATAAAAATAGCATGGGTAACCTTAAAATTTCATTCCCCAATATTTTTGACGATGCTAGAGAAGAATGGAAGCCATACTACATTAAAAATGGTGGTTGAATGTCAATTCTGCTCTTTTCCTCATGCCAAAAGTATTTTTCTCATTTTTCTCTCACTAAATTCCACTGAAAAAAATTGAAGATTCCATCATGTAGAGGACTTCAATAGCTTTCAGTGACACCAAAATTGAGAAAAAATGAGCTCTAGATCAAAAGATATGCCCCTATGAAGATATAGGGAAAACAGGCAAAAATTGGGTTGGTAGGTTGAAACCTAAACATTTTATCCTTTTTTGAATTTGGGAAAAATTCCCCAAAAAGCTCCCCACCCCTCTGTTCCACTACCATATGTCACCCTCCTATTCACTGTGGGCATGTGCTCCAAATTCTTCCTTTGCGTTTATAACCGCTTTGGAAAAATTTGCAAATTCTCCCACACCCCGACCGCCATGAACAGACACATGGTATATTTTTATTAGTCATGGGGATACACTTGAAATTTCCATTTCCTCCTTGGTGGGCCTACAGGCCAGTTTTTTCCCTTTCACCTTTTGTTATTTTGGCAAAAACCAAAATTCACTTCGCCTCTCGGTCCCCGCTGCCTTATGGATGCATGTTTGCCTCCTATTGGTTCACGGAGCTTCGGGCCAAAAATTTTCTTTGCGCCCCCACCGATCCCTTTGGAAATTTTTCTAACTTATCTCCACCGACCCACCATTACACCACCACATGGCACATAACTCCGCCAAGCAATAACTTGTAAAATACAAGGAGTTAGAAGGAAAATTTTACCTTTCTGGAAAGGTGAGAAAATTCTCTATCTAATGAAGCCATTTTTAGAGAAATTTTAGTGCCTGAAAAGTGGAAAAATTTGACTGAGGCACAAGGAAGGAAGGAATGAAAGAAATTTTGCCAAATAAGTAGGGGGCTTATTTGGATAACAATAACAACATACCTTGAATCAATTCCATTGATCCAAGGTATGCTTCAGTTCTTCTTTATTGTCATCTTGTTAACTGACATTCTGAATGAAGGGTATTAAGGAATTAAGCTTTGTTTTTGTTATAAATTTTAAGGACCTAACTTCAAGTATCATTTCTTGGCATCATGTTGTAAACAATAAGTTTGGACCTCCTTTATAAATGTTTTATAACATTGAGAAGGATGGAGAGGTTAAGGATATGTTATTGGGATATTAAGGAAAATACCTTGGCCTTGCTCAAAATGGTTGGTGCTATTCAGATCTAGCCTTAATTGAAATGTTTTATCCAAGTTGGATTTTAACCTAAGGTATCAATACTAACCTAGGCCCTTTTACTAAACTACTATAGTTTACTCCTTAACCTATGTTTAAGTGTCCTAACCTTTATGGATTATAATCTAAAGGTTATGACCTAACCTAAGGTGATATGATTAGTTGTTGTGGGATTTTTGAAATAACCTAAAGTAAATTCTAATGACCTAAGAACTAAGGTGGAAACCTAACTAATGTTAATGTGACCTAAACTATTACTAAGCCTAAAGGGGGCCTAAGGGTTGCATGAAAAGTGGAAAGTTGGTGGAAATGGTTTCTAAGGTATTAATGTGGATTGATTTCAGTCCTTACATCCTAAATTTTCCAAGTTTGGTGGAGGCATGGAAGGATAGTGGGATGCCTAGCTGACATCATTGCTAAATTTAAAATGCATGAGAAATTTTGAATTTAACCTCACCAAATTTGAAAGGGTGGTGGTGTAAGGAAAGAGGAGGGAATGGGAATTCAATGCATTCAATGGAATTGATTACAAGTGAAGAAACTACCTAGGAAAGAGGTGAAGTGGAATTTGAGGGAAGTTGTTTGGTCATTTGATCCTTTTGGTTTTTTCTCTGCATGAGGGATTCTGGTTCTTTGAACTAGTAATTTTATTATTTGATCCTTGTGATCTTGGGTATCTTCGAGCTGTTTCTGAACCTATGGAAATATAAAGAAATTTGGTAGATTTGATTACTAACGTTGTTTTTTAAAGAAGAGGTTTTTGGGAGGTTCGGTTGGAGATCTTTTGCAAATAAAAAGAAAAAACTATTAGGCATGATAGGATCTTCTTATTAAATAGTTTTACTTTTTACTAAACGTCTTCATTAGAACAACTCTACTCTTAGAAACAATGGTTTTGTTGAAATGTTTATGGTGTATTTTTGGTGGTATTCTCCTACTTGGATTGTTGTTTGGAAAAGAATTGATATGGGTATTTTCTTGGTAAATGTTTGAGTTGATCGTGCTATATCTTTGTCTAAAACTGGAATGTAGCCAAGGTTTTGTGAACTTCTGATTTCCTGTGCATAATGGATTAAGGGAAAACATTGTGTGATAAAGATTTTATATGGGTTGTTTTTCTTTTGTTTGAGGGAAGTATGAATTGTATTGTCTTCTCTTGAAACTCGAGTCACTTTGAATCTTGTTGCTTCTGTTGAGGTAAGATGGAATAGTTATTTGGATTTGATGTCTTGTGAATTTAAACTTGTTTGAAAAAAATAGTGATACGTTTACTCCTTTTGAGTTTAATATGTTTGAGCTTGTGAAATTTGTGGGATTGTTAAGAAAGGATTTTGTTTAGTTTTGTTCTTCCTTGTTCAAAATATGGTAAAATATGCTTTAACTTCTTTTCCTGGGACTGTGTGAGGATATTGTTGTTTCTCTCATCTACATGTATGAAATGGTTTGTGGATAACCTTTGATTTACATCTGTAGATGTTGTAAAAATGGATTATCTTAGTGGAACTTGAGATTAGTTTAGTTTTGGTTATCTGAAGGAAATGAGTTGGAATGTTCAATTTTACTCTTCTCCTTTTTAGTTCGATTTTGAGAACCAACTTGGGGTTAAGTCACTTTTATTGCCTTTGTTTGATCGAATCTGGGTTGGAGTTCCTTCCTTCTTACCCATTAGTTGTTTCCTTGATTACTTGTAAAGTGGGTACATGGTTGGCTTGGTTGTAATTTGTATTTGTCTCCCTTGGGTGCATAAGAATACATTATAGGTCTTTCTCTATATGGGAATTAAGGGAACATCTGGGCAAGTGCTATCTTCACTAAAATGAAAGTAAGGAACCAGTAATTGAGCTTGTTGCTTGAAAATTTGTATTAGTTTTGTACTGCAGTGGTTGTTCTCATTATTGGACGAGAATCCCTCTCTTCGGGCTCTGCCTTGCTAGTTTTAGTTGTTTATCTTATATCGATTTTATTTTGACTATGCTATTTGTGTAGCAATGGTTGTTCAATTTTGATGTTGTTAGGTAAGGAATAGTTTTGGTTTTCTTGGGATATCGACTGTGTTATTATTTTATAGGATAGATTATTGGGACCTTCTCTCTATTTCTGAGCTAGGTATTCATCGCTGTTTTTCTTTGAAATGTGAAAGGATTTACATTCTATTCTTTCTCTTCTCAGAGTTGTTGAACGCAATGTGGTTTCGTTGAACTTTAATGAATGACTTAAGTTGTTTCACTTATCATCGGTTTACTTTTCTCTTATCTGCATTAACCCTATTGAAGTTGAGTGGGTAATTAAGGGAAAACCTACACTTCTTACTCCTCTTGAACCATTAAATTGAAATTGAATTGGAATTGGTTTAGTAATGGGAATAAGGGAATTCATGTTTTAGGATGTTGTTCGTTCATCCTAAATCCCACCCTTTTTGATTGAATGAATTTGGTCTTTGATATTATATGAAGAATTATGGTAGTAATGAGTATTTTGATTCCTTGCTTCTGTACAAATAATTCTAATATGTGACTGATAGAGTTAATAACCTTCTTTTACTAAGTAGCATTTAACAAGAGTGAAGCATAAGTAACTGTAGTATGAAACAGATAAGTAATTTGGATGTTATATTACTTATCTGTTGTAATTTTTCTTATGATATTATTAATTGAAGAGTGTTGGTTTGATCATGATCCTTATTTAATGTAATGTGGATTTTTCATCGTGATCTTATTTTATGATCCTTATTCCTTTTGAGGTATCTATCTAAATTGATTTTTTGTTTCATAAAAGTAGAGTTCTTTTTATGAGACAGTTAGTTGAAAGCACATCATTTTAATGTTTAGTGCTTATCATGCTCAGTTCAATGAACTAACCCGTGTTAGCAATTTTTGTAGATGGATTCTATAAGTGATAAAAGAAGACAAGTTCTTTATGATGCTTCTTATGTTTACGTAAAGGTTGGATCTTTATGAGGAATTATTATTCTTATTGTAATGTAATTGAAAAAGGGAATAGTTGTAATTCTCACTTGAGTTTATTAATGTTGATTGGCATGAAAGATGTCTGAAAGGATTAGACTTGTAAAATATGTATTTTGTTTGATAAATGAAAAAGGGATTGAGTGATATTGGTACTAGATGTGTCATTCTTTTGAGGCATTCTGTAAAGTGAATTTGTAAACTTATCCTCATTATCTTTTACCCTTAGTCACCGTGAGTGGTTCTCTATACCAATCTATGTTTCTAACTTTGGTTATGATTAAACCTTAGACAAGATGAATGACAGGGAGTAAGTGAAGATCATTCTAGATAACATATGGATTGGGGTGAAGTATGTATTCATTTGATGAGTATGCCATCTAGGAATATGAACGTGCATAGCATGTGAAAATATTTGGCCAAAGTATCGTAATTTGCTGGTTATGTTTTCCTATCTCACCTAGTTTAAGATGTAGGATTTCAGATGAATATTAGTAACAAATATTTAGATAGGCCTCTTAAATAGAACACTTCAATACCCGAAAAGGGTAAGAGAACCAAGTATACTTAGTATACAATACATTAAGTCAACATGAGAGATTGGTAGGAAACTGAGTCATGAAATGAGAGATCGGAAGTTCATCGAGTCATTACAACTGCATATGGTTATTTTTGTGAGATTGAATGACATGGAATGTGTGTTTTATATTATGATTATTAGAACAGAGAAAATTATGCAAAAATTGGAATGTGTGCTCTAAATATTGATTATTTAGAATAGAGAATCTTATCAAAAATAAAAATAAAAAATTGCCTTGTTTCTAAAGTCACAAAGTGGGAATTTTACACCCTATTTAGTGTAAAAAATTTGAATCATAATTGGTTAATGTGAAGTTAATGAAGACTAATCTAGATAACAGATAAAGTGGGGTGAAAAAAAAATCCTTTTGATGAGTATTCCATATAGGAATGTAAACATGGTAAACATGTTTAAAACTTTGGCCAAAGTATCACAAGCTGCTAGTTGTGTTGTCTTATGTCACCTGGTCTAAGGTTGCAAGATTTCATATGAGTATCAGTAATAGATACTCAGATAGGATTCCTAGACAGTAACACTTGAATGACCCATTAAGGGTAAATAAACCAAAGTATACTTTATATACATAAAGAACAAGATAAACATGAGAGATCGGTCTAAAATCGAGTCATGAAATGAGAGATTGGTATAACACCAAGTCATTACAATTGCATATGGTTTTTTGTTATGTGATGGATTAGCAAAGGAATGTGTGTTCTAAATTATGTGAATTTAGAATAGAGAAAATTATGTGTTTCAATTTTTTCCCCCTATTTTCTAAGTCATAAATGAGGATGTTAGAAAAAATGGAGGTGTTTTCATATCGATGATGATTTCCAATTATAGGTCCAAAATATGGAGGAAACCATGAAAAATGGAAATTATATGTTTGAAACCATAGAAAATAAATCACTTAATTTTAGGGAGCTCTATCTATGGGGTGTTCATGTTGGGACTTGAAAAATTTCTAAGTATTGGAGTGCACGTGCACATGAATTACAAAATAAATGCACGTAGATGGGAATATGGTAAGCATGTGCATGGATGATAGTGATTCATGCATGAGAGACAGAAGAAGGACACTCAAGGGTTACTTGAAAGAATCAAGGACTTAATCAGTTTGGGAATGATGTTGAATATAGAGATGGCATAGGAAACATGTAAGAGAGGATTCCATGTAGGAAGGCTCTATTTTTTTAGCATGAAACTAGTTGTTCAAACTAGAGTGTGAAGATTTAGAGGCTACACAACAATATTTTGGGATAAGTAGAAGGAAAAATGATATGCAATGTTTTGATTTAATAATAAGAATGAAACTGAAGTTATCTATAGATGATCTATTGTTAGAAGAGATTGCATGCTCTCTGGTTGTCTTTGTAAGTGGCGCATGGCTATTCTTAGCATGCAGCCTATTTTGAGGATGCATAGGTGGTGAAGGGAAAGTCCCCACCCCTATATATATGTATTGATTTTCATAGTTTAGGGATCCATGTTTTGTTAGTGTTATGTTATTGGTTTATGAGTGTGCATGATCATGGTGATATTGTTATGTATGTATTCAACTTCGTGTTTTACAAAGTGATTAATACAATGGATCTATGTGGTTGGATAATGGTTATTAATATTACTATGAATGGATCTTGTATGGTAAATCTGATCTTAATTATTTTTTAAACCTTCATGTACTATGGCTATGGTCTAGATCTATTTATGTTATGATTTATACTTGATTAATTGTTATGGATTTGTATTATATGTGTGATTATCATGCTAACTCCTTGAAAAAGTTGTTATAAAAGAGGGACCTAGTACCTTTGCGCGCTTTAGGTGAGCACTCAGTTTTAGCTAAGTGATGTGCCAATGCACCTTGGGATGTGTGGTAAAATAAAAGAATACATTTTGGTTATATTTCTAGGACCTCTTTTCAAGATATTTATAAGGATGTTGCATGATGAAGATGTACCAGTAAAATTTGGCAAACATTGATGATTGGGTAGAGAATTTAGAGGAAGAGTTTGCTCACAGATTTAACACTATACCTAAATTTGATGCACATGCATGGGTTAAATAGAATATATATCACAATCTCTATGAGACATTATTTTCTTTTTCCCCATAGAGTTGTATGAGTGGCTTGTAGCATACACATCAAATATAAATTGGAGGTATAGAGAACTTGTTTGGACACCAAAAGATTACTAGAATTTACATGATGTCAATCTGACTTTGACACATGTTGTAGATCATTGGTGGAGTGGTGTTTTTCATAGTTACACCTTGGAGTGTAATGTTTCTACTTATTCCTATCTATAGGTTTCTGAGTTCTAGTTCTTGCATGAACATAGAGGATCTTATTTGTGTGCTATCCCTTTAGTGATTAAGATCTTGATTGTGACTCTAGATTTTGAATAACATCCTATGGCTAGCTAAACCCCACCACACACAAGGGTAGGAGTAGCTATGGTGAATTATGACAGACCTAGCGGTAGAGAGACAAAGAGTAGAAAGGAGGATTAACTTTAATGAAGCACGTGAGAGGGATTTGGTGAAGTAACGTGATGTTGAAAAATGAATGGTGTTGTGGAGAGATATGGCTTACGAAGGATTTGGGATCACAAAGAAGGCGTAGAGTCAAAGAATTTGGTACTCTCCTATTAGGGTAAGAATGGAAGATAACCCTCTTTAGCCTTAGATGAGAGTGTGCTAGTTGAAACTACAAGGACCGTGGGTGTGTATTTGATCCCTCTCGGTGACCTAGCCCTTGTGCTTGGTTTTCTAGTTTATGTGACATTCAATGATAAACAAGTTAGTGTGGGTGGTAGAGTGGTGATAGATGGATTAAATTTTCCATTGAGTTAAAGAGTTAATAAGATAATATATTCATCTATGATGACACAAAATGTCGTATGTGCTATTTTAGGGTCTCGGTTGGAGGTATATTTTCTAGTGTGTCATCAACACGTAATGTGGACACACGTAACATTAATATTATGTCTATAAGTAGTAAAACTTCACATACCGTGGGAGTTAAATTTAGTACAACTATTGGAACACAAGGAAATACATCCTCTAGTTTGGTGCCCACCATAGGAGGGGGATAAGGAGGATCATGTGGTTTAGGATCTAGTGGATTTGGAGGAGGAGGGAACATTAAAGGTAATATAGGTTTTGGATCGGTGGGAATGACCCTCACCAATCCCAACAAGTTTATTTCGATATGTCCCTTTGCCTACCAGTAATACAAAGGAATTGAAGATGTAATTGAGCACATGCATATGCTTGAGATACTATGACATGCTAAGGGGATCACATCTCCTAAGCATAAGGCAAGTCATTTGATACTACTTGCAATGACGTGTGCATAGTTGGTATAGGAAATATGATTTTAACCAAACTTGTGTAGACTATACTACACTTTGTGTGATGCTTTCTTAGAAAAGTTTCATATACCTAAGTTCAAAGATAAGAGAATAAATGCACCTTGAAGGAAATCAAATAAGGCATGTCTAAAAATGTTAGGGAGTATGATGTATAATTTAATTTAATTTTTTTATCAAATTTATCCTATCATATTCACATAACTCAACATGCTCAATGGTTCTTTGGAGGTTTGATCACACCTTTCATAAGGTAACTCTCACACAAGACTTTTATAGATCTGTGCATGGCAACTCTACACGCTGAGGCAGTTGGTAGAATAGACACCGGAGTTAGACCATTTTTGGAAGCTCAGATTACATCTATGAAATACCGATTGGAAACATTGTCAACTAATTCAACTCAAGAGACACACAATGGTATTTGTTGTATTGATTGTGAGGTAGAAATACATACCAAGGATAGTTTCCCTCATAAATCATTGTACGCCATGTTGTTATATTGTGAGATATGTCATTTGGAACATGATTCATGTAGGTTCTCCTTGTTGCACATTGTGATCGGGAAGAATGTGTCCTATTATTGTAAGATTTGTAATTCTACCACTCATGATAAAAAGAATTGTAGATTTATTGATTATATTTATGATGCCATTGAGACTAGTGTACATCTAACCAATGTTGTAAACAATTCTAAGGAACAAGGTGAGAAACATAATCATAATCACAATAAAGGGTGCTCTGATGGAGGTAGTAGAGGTAGAGATTACCATGGAGGATTCAAAGGCCATGTTATGGTGTTGGAAGAGGTGAATTCCCATGAAGAACATGTTACACATGTGGGTACCTAATCATTATAAACGTGAATACCCTCATAATATTATTTTCTCTTGGTGTAGAAAGAATCAAAATTATGAAGAATGTCTAGATTTGTATGAACACTTTAACAAGGAGCACAAGCAGGATAATGGCATGAGAATGGTTAGAGTACAATGCATTGTGGAAGATCAGTGGATGTTAATCTCAGTATTATTTACTATAATGGTAACGAAACATGTGCATAAGAGACTTTGAAGTAGAAACTGTCATTACAAAAATGAAGTATAGCATACAAAGTATCCATATACTTACCATTAGATAGAAGTTTATCATGAAACTATGGAGGTTATTAGAAACTTAAAGGGTGAGATACAATACTTGAAGGAGTAGTCATAGAAGCTGGAGTAGGAAAAAGTAGTCGAGCTTCCTTAGAAAGATGTTGATGACTTGAAGGAGGTTTGTAAGTTTCCGCATCGGAAAACATCATTCCATTTTTATGATATTGGTTAAGGGAGAAGATAACACACACTAGAGTTGAGCATGAGAGACATATATTACATGCGAACTTACCTCCTCATAGTTTTTATTATGACAAGGAGATCAAGTTGAATGTAGTTGTTGATAAATGGCTGATTAGTAACATTTTATTTGATACATGTGCATAATTGAATGTTATCACCTTAGATGCATGGAATCAGATCGAGAATCCATCATTACAAACATATTCAAATGTTTTTATATGAAAAACATAACTAAAACCATTCCCATTGGATTTTTGAAGGATGCCACTATTACTATACAAGGGGTGAAGTTCATGAGGACTTTGAAGTCTTGGTGCTTATGGAAGTAAATAATTTCCCAACTTTTCTTGGGTGCCCTTGGTGTTACATGAATAATGTTGATATGTGTTTTAATAAGGGTGCCATCAATTTTGAGAACAAAGAAGAGCACATAATCATCCCTTTTGAGATGGAAAATATACACCTTATGTGAAATCTTTGAGTGAAGTGGACTTAAATAAAATTTATGTCTGCACCATTAGAGATCCTAAATTACTTGAGCCATTAAAGGAAGGAGTTACTCAATGGGATGATACAACAAGTGTTTTTGTAAAAGCGGGTGCATGGGACTTATGAAATGGTCAGGTGTGAGATGAATATTGTAGTTACTTGCATAAGTAGGCCGCGTTTTGTTAGGCGTTTAGGAAGTAACTAGGTACCAAGGTATATTGGCAAAGGAAATACTAGCATATTTATGTGTGTTATAGAAGTCCGATGGACTGGTCAAGTGGAAATAAGGAATACAATGGTGTACACCTTGTGTGGGATAGTAATGCACTAGTGGATGGTACATAGAGATGGTCTTCTAGAGTGGTGGTAACTGAGAATCACCTTATCTACTAGATTTATAAGGATTAATGCACCTACCAAGAAATATGAATTTCATGGGAAGGGTTGTGCTTTGCACCATGTTAAAAAGTGTGAGAGACTTTGGATAGATGAGAACGATGCCTTACCACCTTCACTTTGTTGGTGTACGAAGTTCTAATTCTTGTATGGCTGCACATGCACATGGTATGTTTATGCAGAATTGAATATTGTAACAAAGAATTGGAAAGAACTTACTGTAGGTATGATTCATACCTTTGAATATTTCTCTACTCAACCTCTAGTGAATGAGGCATTAGAGGTTATGAAGCACTTGAATATGGGAGATAGTGTAAATGTTGAGGAGCTTATTCAAGAATTACTAGGTGATTCATATACGGAAGAATCTTTTAAAGAAGAAGGAACATACAAAGAATAACTTAGGTGTGCCTTCCTATAAAAATAAAAAGGAAAGATAGTGTACCTGATTGATAATGAGGAAGTGGAAAATCTAGATGTTGAACATAATGATGGTACACGTGAGGTCTTAAAAAGTACATATGAGAAGGCATGTGTGTATCACGAGCCTATGAAAATGAATAAGGTCAATATTGGGATATATGTAAAACCTAAGGAGGCTAGCATTGGTGATTATTTGTTTGACTCGGAGGTTACAAAGATAATTGAGCTGATACAAGACTTCTAGGACTTATTTATTAGAGGCTATCATGAGTTGAAAGGAGTAAATAACTCTTTGGATGAGATGAGGATTAAGTTAAAGGAAGGTGCAAACCTGGTTAGTAAGAGGCCTTATAGGATGAATCCTAATCTACACTTCGAGATAAAGGAAGAGATTGATAAGATGTTGAAGTCTAGGATCATTGAGCCCATTGAGGAGTCAGAGTGGGTTAGCCCTATGGTGATAAGCATAAAGAAAGATGAGAGAATAAATATCTGTGTGGATTATAGGGATTTGAATTCTACATGTGTCATATATCCCTTTCCCACACTATTTACAAAGGATATTTTAGAAGGCATTGTAGGGCATAAGATATACTCCTTTACTGATGGATTTTATGGATATCATTAGGTGTGGATTGTAAAATAATATCATGAAGATCATGACTCTTCTACCCATGGGAGAGTCATGCTAACTTTCCTCTTCTCCAAAAGATGTACCTACCTCATCCTACTTGTCATCTCCCTTACCCATAGGAAGTGCCCCTTCCTATTGGTGATAATTCTCCATTGTCTTTCAAAAACCTATTGATTTTCTCTTAGTTCTTTTACCCACAAATTCTGAAGCCAACCATTTACTTGTCTCATATACATTCTTTACAGGGATTACTAATAAATCAACATCATCCCCCTTTCCAATGGTACAATTTTCACATTTGGCTGATCAATTGGATTATTTCAACAATTATATGCTTTGGGGATGCCTTCATCTACATTTTTCAACTTATATCTAGATGTTTTCTACTGATACTTCCACAATCTATCCAAACATGTTTGACACAACCAAACCAACCATGCCCATGCCAATTGTAGTGACCTATTCTTCATCATCCTCACCCACACCTAAACCTTTACCAACAACTAAAATTTTTCCTATGCCTAAAACCTTACATGCACCTATACCTTCCCCCACATCCAAAACAATTACCACATTGGGTGTCATGCTGACATCAAGCCTAGTACATCCTCCTATCAAACTAGATTTAGTCATGTCCTCACAAGCCCATGCAAAGACTATTCCCCCACCTAAGAGGAATACCCAACCTTCGAGGTTACATACACTAGTTTTTCCCACTACCCCTCTATCACCTTCACCCCTTCCATCTATCCTAGGACCTCACCCATCAACCTTGGCCAAGAAACCTCCTACCTAAGGTAAACCAAATGCACAACAGACCACCTCCTCATCACAATCATCATTACATCCAAATTACCTAAACAACATACACCTTTAGTGTCACATGTATCATTTCTACCACCTTTACCTACACCACTTCTATTATCCTCATCATTACCTATGATATTTCCTTCTCTTCAACCAATAACTTCAACCCTACCTCTTCTAATAGCCTTAACCGCACCTCCATTATCACCGTGGCTAAATCGTCCTCTTTCGTTATCTACCTTTCCTTCTACGTCACACACTACATCTTCACCTTTACCCAAGAAGGTGTAACCAAAGTCCAAAAACCCACTACCCTCTAAATAGGTAGTTAAACCTACAACACCTTCAACTGCTAGTTCATCTACTACATATTTTCCCAAGAATGTATAATTCAAACCTAAAACCGTACTACCTAATAGACAAGTGGTCAAACTGAATCAACCTTTGTATCCACCGCCCATGGTGCCAATCCCACCAAAATAACCAACACTCCCATCTAGACACACACTTACTTTGCATTGTGATCCATTGGCGAGGGTCTTATGCCAACATTTTAACTAGCCTTTTTGAAACCTCTGTCATCACTTTGCCACCACCGATACCTTATAACCCATTCAAACCTAAACCAAAAGAGTTTGACAATACAAAAATTTACACTTACCATCATGTGTCAAGGCATTATGTGGAAAACTATAAGGCTTTCAAGACTATTCTTCTCCAACTATGTCCTCCTATATAAAACTTTGACGATGATGATATTTTAGATGAGGACCCTAGTCCACTTCCACCTATCACTTCACATCCTCATCCCTTACCTATTTTGCAACCTTCATCTCCACCTCGACAACCCTTTTATCCTCCTCCAACATTTGAGATCAATATGTTCTCGCATAAGAGAACTAGCTAAACCTCCACCAAAATTCCAATATGTTGAATTCTTTTAAATAAATTAGTATATGACCTCAACATACTTTTTCCCTTCTTATCGCTACACCTATCACAAATTAATTGCTCATTTACCCCATATTAATATGGTTAACATTACCACTCATCCCTAGAAGGAAAAAGGAAAGGAGGAATAAACCAACCCAGCCTACCACTCTTTTACCTAATAACCCATCTACACCTACACCAAAAATCACCATCTGTGGACCCACGTACTCTATTTATGATAGTGTTACCCATCGTATAATGATTAAACAATTACACTAGTCTCCTCTCAAAATGTCTTTATATAACCTTTTCCAAACCTCTGAGTCTCATTGATAGGACCTCATCAAAGTTCTACAATCCATTGAGGTTTTACCTAATGACCCTACTCCTGTGGAATCCATTAGTATGCCTCACCATGTGTCCTCTCTCACCACTTCATTCCCTTCCTATGCACCTGATACCACTCATCAAGTAGCCTCTCTCAGTTTCTCGACGACAAGATTATACCTCTCTAATTAGATGATCTTGATCTCATCATATTCAATTATGTCTACATTGATAATATACACATTTGACATGTTATGATTAATGGCGTTGCCAGTATAAACATCATTTCTTCCCATGCATACAACCAAATGCACATCCCTGCCAATTACATGCATAATAAACCCGGTTATGATACGTTCATTCAACTATGTCATCACTTCCACCCTTGGCACCATCATTCTCCACATTCATCTGGGCCCCCATACCATTATGGAATTATTCTATATCTTAGAGGGGAGTTCTAGTATAACCTACTTCTTGGTCGACCTTGGATCCACATCATGGGTTGTGTTCCTTCAACTTTATACCATTGTTTAAAATTTGAACATGAAGGAACTATACCATCCCGAGTTCGATTCTTCACCATTCAAGACCTGTTACATGTTGTATTGACCCAATGATGTCCTTATACTAGTTAAGGCATCTACCACTACTACCACTTCCTCTTCACCCATGACCCCATCCACCAATGTTGTCGCTACCTCTTCCACACCTAACTCCTCTATTCCCACTACTATCGCAACCTCTTCAGATGGCCCATCTTCTAACCCATCTACTTCTCAACCAACCAATGCTTCTTCTTCCCAACTTCCCAATAATTCATCCATTCCCACTACCCACATATCAACTATTGATCCCTTAGAAGGTGTTTTTCAATGCATCACTCTAGGGGAGTACCACCTTTATAATATTGAAACATTCCTTACTCCTCAAGAGTATGGTAACCATCATCAACACCCCCATTATGATCACCACATAAGATAGGTCTTCCCTAATGGTCCTCCCCACATTCACAACCACTTAATGTATGACCTACTACTTTGAGCCACCTTCCTAAACTCAACCATTTTCATCGACCTTCAATCTCTCAATAACAACAACTTTCCAACACCTTCCTCCATAAATGTTCTTGGAAGGGATTTGGATTTGGTTTCTATGAAAAATTCCACCATATTTTCGTCACATACACCACTCGTAAACATAAATATTGTAGTGGTATTAGCTTTTCCGAACCATCTCCCAAGCAGACCCGAGTCTAACTCATTTAGGAAGATAAAACTTCTCCACCCCATTCACTAGATTCATAATCTTAATGTAAAGATTATATGGATAAAGAATCCATTCGTCCTAAAAACAATTTGATGAACACCATTTCCTTGGGACCTTTAGCTTATCAACAAGATGACAAGGCTCCCTCTTCTCTTCCCTTCCTATATCCTGACATGATCGATGATGATACACCTTCTATTAATGTTGTTCAATGTCAGGACGATGAATCTATTCTCACCTACCTTGGTGTGGAATATTCTTATATTCAAGATTCGTTATCTTCTAAGACATAAACCATGTTAAATGAATCGACCCTCAAAATCAATATTCACACTTAGCACAATATGTACATTCTAAAAATAGGCCAATCTTTAGATGTTGTTAAACATGAAGCTTTTAATTCTTTCCTTCGGGATCATAGCAATGATTTTTCTTGGTCCTACGCTGATATTCCTAGTATTAACCCAAAAATTTTGGTCAAAAATATTGTAACCATTCTTGAAGCCAAACCCATGAAACAAAATCTACGGAAAATGCATCCTTGCATTTCCCTTCTTGTCAAAGAAGAAATCCAACACCTTCTTTCAGTTTCCTTCATCCTACCCATTTATTATCCCCAATGGATCTCTAACATTGTTCCTATCACAAAAGTGATAGGGGGACTTTGCATTTGCATGGATTTCCACGACCTTAACTTAGCTTTCCCCAAAGACAAATTTCCTCTACCTAGTATTGACTAACTAGTTGAGAGCATACAAGTGTTGATATGTGATTTCTTTTGAAAGGATGTGTTCCCTTGATTGAGAAGTCATGCTTGATATGTACTGTATCTTCTTTGCAAATTGCAGATCTTTGACTGAGTCGGAATATGATTGGACTCTTTTATTTCTTTCATTTTACACCTGAGTTTAATCTGATCTTGGAATGAATTATGGAGTTATCCATCTATAAGACCAAGCCTTGGATCAGTGGTATTGATCCAAGTGGTGCTTTAAGCTTATTCGTGATGAATTAAAATTATAGACCTTAAGCAGGTTGCAAGGTCTGGATGCATTGAATAAGCTAGTCCGGAGTATAACTCAGGTTGATCATGTTAAATGAACTGGTGCCCGATATCGTGATATATCTGGAAGGTCTTGATCGTGGACCAGGTAATAATTCAGTTACATAAAATTCTATAGCCTATTGGCAGTGCAGGAGTGAACCCTGTTCGTGAATGTATGTTGAAGGTTCTTTTTCTGAGCATTTGAAATATTAGACCTAAACTGGATTTATTAAGGTTAGTAACCTAAAACTAAACTTTAACCTAGGGGATTAGATTAGTGTTAATCTAACCTAGGCCTAAGCTATAAGCTAATGTTCTAAGTTAGTATCTATGTGTTAAGAGGTTAGACTAAGTGTTATCCTAAATCCTAACCTAAGTTACTAACCTAACTATGAACAAGGAAGAAAGGGGACATATGGAAAGGTGCGAACCATGGGCGGCAGTTTCTATGGCATTAAATACATGGATAAGCATGAGGGACAGGTAATTTGGTAGAAGTTTTTAAAACGGCTAACTTGAGCCGACGTGGCAGGTCGCCAAAGTTGGAAATGGTCTTTGATGTGCATTTGTCCATCGCCAACTATGGCGGTCGGTGGCAGTGGAGATTGAGCGGGAAATTGGGAGTAAATGCAATTAATGAACTCGGTCGTCGAGCTCGGGTTCCTCGGGAAAGCATGCAAAAAGGAAAACTAGTAGTTTGTTTGGTTTTTCATGCGCTCCGGTTTTCCCTCTGTCTGTTCACTGGTTCTTCGCACCAGTCTTCTTGGAGTTGCATGGCAAATTTGAGTGTAACTCGCTCTTTCCTCTGGCAAGGAAAATTTATAAGTCATGGTAATAGCAAATTTTTGTTGGTGGATCTAACTTGGAAAAGGAGGAGAAGGTTCGAGCTCTTTCATTGGTCTGCTTCGAAATTTTAAGCAAATAACCAGGCATGTTAGGCCCTAACCTTTAAAAATCTTGCTCTCTTTCAAATGATTTCATTAGAACAACTCTGTTCAGATGATTTTTGGAATTAGATGGTTTTTATGGTAGCTTGGGGTGATTTTGTTACTGTATCTTCTTGCTGGTTTGATTTTTCAATTAAAACCTTGATGGGTGTATTTTATTTTTCAAACTGTTGCAATATTTCATGGTGTTTTGCATTCCGGCTTTAATTTGTGAAATATATGCAAGAATGTATACTGGGCCTGCTCTGTGAGAGCCCATGAATTGTTCTCTTGATGGGTACATGCTACTGTTGATACTTGTTGTTAATGCTTACTGTTGATGATTGTTGTTGATACTCGATGGAAAGGATACTGATGGACTTTTTGTTCAGTTGTTTGGACTTCTTTGTAAGTTCTGTCGAGGTTATTAAGGTAGTGGTTACTGAATCTTGTTGGGTTTCGCTATGTTATTTAGGTTTTGTTGAATGGATAACTGGCTGTGTTTCAGTATTTATTGCGACCCTATAGAAGTTGTTTCTCCCTCCCTTGCGTTGCAAATTACGGGATTGAACTCGGTGATAGTTTGCATTATAATTATTTATTGTATTCAAAACGACTCTATGGAGTACATTGGATGATTCGTATATTATGGACCTCTGTTGAAGCTATATATCTTTGAATGTTGGTAATTTGATTTTGTAAGAGTCTTGAAGGAGTAACAGGTAATATGACCTCTGTTAATTTGTAATGAATTTCTGGTACAGACTCTTTGGGTGTACTTCTACGTTTCCCATCTGTGAAAGCTTGAGCAAAAAAAAAAATAATGTAGAGGCTCAGTTGGATTCCTTGTTACGAAATCAGTATTTAGCTTTTGTGTAAGCCTGATTTTGAATGGTTACCATTGTTGGCATAGTTGGAATCATTAACTATTATTTATCTTGTATACTGTTGTTCGGATTCAGTTGAATCCTTGATAGGTAACTATAGTATCTGCCTCTATTTAAGCCTGATTGGTACATTTGTTGTTTTTGGCACTGTTGGGTTCCTTGAGTATAGATAGATATCATGTATCTTGGCTCTGTGAAAGTGGGTCGTGAATACCATACTTCAAATTCTGAATGCGTCCAGATGTGAATATGGTATATTATGTTTCCTTTCTGATTATTCCAGTTAGATGAAATTTTGTGCATGTTGCGGGAATGTTGTAAGATTATCTCTGCATAGTCTTAGGGAAACATCAATTGCTTAATGTCAAGAAGTCTATTGTTGACTGCGATAAAATAGAAGTTCTCGATTTCGACCTTGGGTCTAAAAGCCTTACAGTGATTAGAAAGGACTAGAATGGGCTGTAGGTTGATGTAAGGGATTGTTGGCGTGTTACGTCTTCTGTCGCATGGATATCAATTCTTGAGTTTAATTGAACTTAGGAGTTGTCGACTGCACCTCAACAGGCAATGGCTGTGATTATCTTCTTGTTTGTCGCTTCGTGTGGGAGGTCATGCAGAGTCTGTTTGGTAGATAGTCATCACTGTTTGGCGTGAGAGCTACTGTACTGTAGTTTATTATATTTTAAACTTAAACAAAACAGTGGTGCTTTTGGTGGTCTCGTCTGATTTATTCGCATGTGTTTAAGGTGAATGCTTTGCTCTTGGAAAGACGGTACAGTCATGAGCTAGTTCTGAGGGAAATATGTATGATCGTTTATTTCTCTTCTGTTGTAAAGTATATGTTGATATATATTTTTATCTAACTGTTGGAACTATTTTAACTACTGCTGGAATCATGGGTTGTTATGATATTCATTTTACTATGATGAATGTAATGATCATCGATGTTTGTTGTCTGGGGATTCAGATGGATAGTTGTCTCAGATACTTTCGTTCTTCTTGATCCCTAATATTTTGATGAAATATGTTTACTTGTTGGGTGAATTGATCTCATTTAAACAGGGTGTTTAATGAAAACAATTGATGGATTGCAATTGTTTTAAGAGTTAGTGCTTATCATGCTCAGTTCATCGAACTGACCCATGTTGACAATTTTTGCAGATGGATGCCGTAAGTGGTAAAAGCACGCAGATCTGATAGGATGATCAGATTGTTATTTGATTTTAAGTTGAAATACAGCTTGATTTTCTAAATGTACTATATGTGGAAAGATGTTCTTTTTCCGTAGAGTATTGTATCAAGTATGCGTTGAATGCATAAAATGTATTTGATTAGTTCTGAAAGGAATGGAAATTGATATTTGTTACTTATGTGTTTGTATTCTTATCTTGATAGTTTGACCTTCTTCGGTTCAAATATCTTGAGAGCATTGTTATTATTGTATAATTTGGAGACTTTTGTGATTATCAATGTAAGCTTGCAAGAATATGTGACTGAATACTTATGATTGTTTAGCAATTCTAGTGTGTTCTATCTAAAGCTAAATTGAAATATAGATCACTGTCTTACTGGAAACTAGGGTTAAAATAAACCTAAGCAGAACGCTAAACAAGCTGAATTAAATTATTAATCCCTAGTCTTGATTAAGCCAGGACAACATTTAATTGGATTCTTAATCATTATATCTTGATACTTATAAGTACGATATAAATTCAGTAATGAGAACTGAAATAAACCAAAAAGGGGTTCTGTTGGCAATCACATGTGAAGATTATGGGTTATTGTCCAATTTCGTTGATTTAGAATTATGTATATTCTATGAACTCCTTGATGGAACCTTAGTCTTAATAACTTCTCTGTGTAAAGGGTTTTATTAAGAAAGGTCATTCTAAGGTGAGGAACCCGGGGATGGGAAAGGCTAACCTTAGGGGAACGTCTTTTAATATAATTTAACAAGCGTATGTAACACTTTTTAATAAGTAGATCTTTTCGAGGCGGATTTAAAGGTTGATGGCACAAGTCAAGCTAGGGTTGTACTCTCAGAAGGTTAGGATCTTCTCGAAGATACAACAATGCAGTGTCTTGTGATGACACCCTTTGCATTGATCGATAAGATTTACACCATGAACTCGAACAAGTTACTCTGCGGGACCGATTAGGAATGTGGTCACGTTATAAGGCTGCCTAGGAGATTCGGGGTATCTTGACACACTGGTTTAACTAGGGTTGAACCAGTATGTCATCGTATCCCTAGTCCTCGTGGGCATCCATATAACGTTATCACCTTACTAATCCGTTTCTGAGTGAATAATTTGGGATAGGAGGGACTGACATAAGTCAGTATAAGACGTTCTATATAACTTAGGAATGGGGTGTAGGATGTATTCTAGATTGACGAGTATGCCATTAAGGAATACGAGACATAAGCAGTATGTTTCAAATCTTTGGCCAAAGTATCGCAAGCTGCTGATTGCGTTGTCCTAATTCACCTAGTCTAAGGGATGAGATGCCGATGAATAATGGTAACAATTATTCAGATAGGTTCCTTGGATAAGAGCATTTGAATCCCAGAATAGGGAAGAGAACCGCAAGAGTGGAGTGTTAAATAAAAATGCCAACTCTTATTACTCATGAATAGATCGGTAGATTACCGAGTCATGGAATGAATAGATCGGAGGTACTCCGAGTCATTACAGTGGCATATGGTTTTCTGTTATAAGAATGGTTATTTGATTTGTGAGTTCTAAATTATGTATTTAGAACCTAGTAAGCATTTATCAAAAAAAAAAAAAAAAATTCACTTGTTCTAATGTATAAAATGAGGATGTTACATCTTGGTATCAGAGCTGAAGGTTGCAGCTCTTGGGCCTATTGTGTCCATAATCTGATAAAACCTGAATTTTCTTGTAACAGAAAATGGTTAGAACAAGGGGGAACGTTGCGAATAATGCTCCACCTGAAGGAGGAGCGGCAACAACCCAAAAACTTGATGAGATCCTTGCTGCCCTGTTGGACACAAGAGATCGTTTAGCTGTACTTGAACAACAGGTGATGGGAAATGAGGAGGATGAAGAAGCTGATAATAACAATCAGCAACCTCCTGAGGACAACCCCAATATGGGTGTTGATGTTAATGCTTGGAAATGCACCTGTCCAACCAGAAAATAAAAAGGCCAGGTTGGCAGCAGAACTCACTAATGATATAAAAAGGATAAGCCCACCTAAGTATGATGGCACCACATTAGGAGATGGAGCTGAGAACTGGCTCAGTGAAATGGAGAAGTACTTTGCAATAAGGAACTTCTCAGAGGAAACCAAAGCTATTTGGGGAGCCTATCAGCTTTCCCACGAAGCATCTTCGTGGTGGGATAGCCGTAAAGCTGAACTAAACATTGATGAGACCAACGTTACTTGGGATCAATTTAAAGGCTATTTTAGGCAACGTTGGCTGCCACAACTTTTCTATGATCAGAAAATGACAGAATTTCAGAACTTAGCTCAAGGGAAGCTAACGGTAACTGAATACTGGGAGCGGTTTACAAAACTCCTCAAGTATGTACCATAGTATCAAACTGACGAGAAGTTCAGAATATGGAAATTCATCATGGGATTGAATCCCGTGATAGGGGGAGAGGTCGATGTTCACAGTCCAACCACTATGGAAGGAGTTGTTGAAAAGGCCATAAGGCAAGAACAGAAATTAAAGGCTATTTCTGCTCATAAAGAGGAAGTGTGGAAGAAGACTGCAAACCCTTCTTCAACCTCTCTTGCACCCAAAAAGGGACCATGGAAAAAGTTTGGAAACAAAAGTAAGTTTCCAGGGGATAATAGTAAGAAAGCAGTGGCAACTAAGCCTACTGGAAATGTAAGGGATAATTTTGCTAAAAATTATAACAATGGGCAGAAGCCCTATGGAGGACAACGTGACAATTACAAGACTGGAGGCAATTTTGAGCCTAAAAAGGGACCTGTAGGAGGCTGCTACAATTGTGGCAAAGATCACTACGCAAATCAGTGCCCTTTGAAGAAGGATGATCATAATCAAGCAGCATAAGATACATGCTGCAGTAGCAGACAAGCAAGCTGAAAAGCAAGTGACACCTATAGAAGTTTGGGTAAGTTATTTGGCATACCTGTCACTATTCTTTTTGATACAAGAGCTACTGAATGTTTTATTTCTAATAAACTTGCTTCTAAACTTAAAAGAAAAGCTGGAAAAATGGATAAATCTTGGACTGTACAGTATGGTAATAACTCTGTTCATACAGTGAGTATGTGTCTTTTTGGGGCAGTCCTTGACTTACCTAATTTCTCCACGGAAGTTGACCTCTATGTTACACCTTTGGGATCGTATGACATTGTCATCGGTGTCAATTGGTTAGCTGACCATAAAGCAAAGGTAGATTGCTATGAAAAGAACATAAAATGTTTAGATGATCAGCTGGAAACAACAGAGATTCAAGGTGTGAAACGGGAAATTTCAGTTAGAAAACTGTCAGCTATGCAGCTTAAAAAGGCTAAAAATAAAGGATGTACCCTTTATGCAGTAAAGATATCTGAATTTTCAGAAGAAGATGATGATTTCATGAAACAATTTCCTCTATTACAAAGTTTCAAGGATGTTTTCTGAGGAATTACAGGTTACCACCAAGAGAGAATTTGACTTCACCATCGAAATCAAACCAGAGCAGAACCTATTTCCAAAGCACTATCGGATGACTACTACGAGTTAGTTGAGCTTAAGGCATGATTGCAAGAGCTTTTGTCTAAAGGTTTGATTAGGCCAAGTGTTTCACCTTGGGGGAGCGCCCGTAATATTTGTAAAAAGAAGGATGGAACACTAAGGTGTGTATTGATTATCGGATGTTGAACAAAGCAACAATCAAGAACAGATATCCACTTCCAAGGATCGACGATCTATTTGATCGAGATGCGTGGAGCAGCGGTTTATTCTAAGATAGATCTTGATCCAGGTATCATCGATTAAGGATTAGAGAAGAAGATATTCATAAAAAGCTTTTTCGAACAAGGTACGGACATTATGAATTCACGGTTCTACCCTTTGGATTAACTAATGCACCCGTAGCCTTTATGAACTTAATGAACAATATTTTTCAAGAATATCTGGACAAGTTTGTACTTGTATTCTTGGACGATATTCTCATTTATTCTAAAAGCGTTGAGGAGCACAATGAGCATTTGAAGATAGTTTTGGGAATTTTGAGAAAAAGAAAGTTGTATGGTAAGTTATCCAAATGTTCTTTCTTTGATTCAGAAGTTCACTATTTGGGTCATGTCATAAGTAAAGAAGGAATTGCTGTAGATCCTTCAAAAATAGTGGCAATAACTGAGTGGCCTGCACCAAAGAATGTGCATGAAGTAAGAAGCTTCATGGGTCTTGCTGGTTACTATAGAAAATTTGTTAAGGATTTTTCTAAAGTAGCTGCACCAATAACTTCATTGCAAAAGAAGGATAAGAAATTCATATGGAATGATAAGTGCGAAGCGGCTTTCAAAAGTCTGAAAGACCAGTTGACTTCTGCACCTATATTAGCTGTACCTGACCCTAATGGGAGTTTTACTGTTGTAACGGATGCTTCTGGGGAAGGCCTTGGAGGTGTTTTGCTTCAAAATGATCAAGTCATAGCATATGAAAGTAGAAAACTTAAATTACATGAGCTGAATTATGCCCCTCATGATTTGGAACTTGCTGCCATTGTTCATGCACTTCAAGTCTGGAGACACTACTTACTTGGGAAACCTTTTGAGTTGAAAACTGATCACTTAGGACTGAAATATATTTTTACTCAGCCTAACCTGAATGCCAGACAGAGAAGGTGGTTAGAATTTTTATCACAATATGATTTTGATATTAGCTATATCAAAGGGAAGGAGAATAGAGTAGTTGATGCTCTAAGTCGTAGGAGGCACATTTCTGCTCTTATAACATTAAGAACTCAGTTTAAAGATGAGGTAAAAAGTGCCTCAGAATCAGATGCATACTTTCAACAAGTAAAAGCAGCGCTTGCTGCAGAACCAAAGGATATAAGGTATAAAGGTTTTCATTTGGATAATGAAGGAATCTTGCGTTATGAAAACAGGGTATACGTACCTATGCTGAATGATTTGAGGAAGAAGTTGTTAGTTGAATTTCATAATTCACCTTTCTCTGGACACCCGGGAATCACAAAAATGCTTGCTGATTTGAAACAACAATACTTTTGGAAAGGTATGAAAAAGGATGTCATTGATTTTGTGACTCATTGTTTGGAATGTCAGTGGGTTAAGGCAGAACATATGCACCCTGCTGGACTATTATATCCTCATAGCATACCGCAGTACAAATGGCAAGTAATAACCATGGACTTTGTACAAGGGTTACCCATGTCCAGGAACAAACATGATGTTATCCTGGTAGTTGTAGATAAACTAACTAAGGTAGCTCATTTCATCGCTGGAAATCTAAAGGATGATTCACCAGTGCTGGCCAAAAGATTCGTACATGAAATTTTCAGATTACATGGTGTACCAGAATTGATTATATCTGACAGGGATCCAAGAATGACGTCAAGATTTTGGCAAACGCTTAACGCAGCTCTTGGAATGAAACTAAACTTCAGTTCTGCATATCATCCTGAAACGGATGGACAAACTGAGAGGGTAAATCAAGTGTTGGAGGACATGTTGCGAATGTATTGCATGGATCAACAGTATAAATGGGAAGAGTATCTTCCATTAGTTGAGTTCGCATACAACAACACTTATCACTCATCTCTTAAAATGGCACCATTTGAAGCACTTTATGGAAGAAAGTGCAGAACTCTGTTAGCTGGGATAGTGTTGAGGATAGAGTGGTAATTGGACCAGAGATTCTCACAGAAATGGAACAGCAAGTTAAGCTGATTCGTGAACGATTAAAGGAAGAAAGCGGATAATGACGAGAAGAGCTATCTTGACCTTAAGTGGATTGATCGCGAGGTTTGAACTTGGTGAGAAGTTTTTCTTCGTGTTAAACCCAGAAAGAGTTCTATAACTTTTGGCAAGGCTGCCAAGTTGTCACCTCGATTCGTGGGACCTTTCGAAATTGTCGAAATAATCAATCCTGTAGCTTATCGATTAGCATTACCACCTGCTTTATCTCGCATGCATGATGTTTTCCATATTTCTTTGCTTAAGAAATACGTTTCAGATCTGTCACATGTTTTAAATTGGAATTCCTTGCAGGTCCAAGACCCAGGAATAATCGTGGTTAAACCCACACGAGTGCTGGAAACTCACCAATTGCATTTAAGAAATCGTGAAATACAGCAATGTAAGGTCCAGTGGGACCAGTTTAACGAAGAAAGTGCAACTTGGGAAAATTTGGAAGAGATGAAGATTGCTTTTCCTTCTCTTTTTCAACAGAATGAAATCTATTGACAAAACATTTCTTTTATGAACTTATTTTTTTAAGTATTTATGAAAGCCAGATGAAGGCAAACATTATTCAGGCTGAATAAAATGTGTTGTGACATTGATTTCTGGAACTATTCAAGTTGGAAAATAGTCGCATTGTTTTGTGAACTAATAAATTGGTTGACCTGAAGGTTAATCGAATATGTAATCATCGGGATGATGAATCTTTTAGGAGGGAAGCATGTAACACCTTGGACTGTAGTTACTTCCTCCTGAGCATACAAGTGTTGATATGTGATTTCTTTTGAAAGGATGTGTTCCCTTGATTGAGAAGTCATGCTTGATATGTACTGTATCTTCTTTGCAAATTGCAGATCTTTGACTGAGTCGGAATATGATTGGACTCTTTTATTTCTTTCATTTTACACCTGAGTTTAATCTGATCTTGGAATGAATTATGGAGTTATCCATCTATAAGACCAAGCCTTGGATCAGTGGTATTGATCCAAGTGGTGCTTTAAGCTTATTCGTGATGAATTAAAATTATAGACCTTAAGCAGGTTGCAAGGTCTGGATGCATTGAATAAGCTAGTCCGGAGTATAACTCAGGTTGATCATGTTAAATGAACTGGTGCCCGATATCGTGATATATCTGGAAGGTCTTGATCGTGGACCAGGTAATAATTCAGTTACATAAAATTCTATAGCCTATTGGCAGCAAGGAGTGAACCCTGTTCGTGAATGTATGTTGAAGGTTCTTTTTCTGAGCATTTGAAATATTAGACCTAACTGGATTTATTAAGGTTAGTAACCTAAAACTAAACTTAACCTAGGGGTTAGATTAGTGTTAATCTAACCTAGGCCTAAGCTATAAGCTAATGTTCTAAGTTAGTATCTATGTGTTAAGAGGTTAGACTAAGTGTTATCCTAAATCCTAACCTAAGTTACTAACCTAACTATGAACAAGGAAGAAAGGGGACATATGGAAAGGTGTGAACCATGGGTGGTAGTTTCTATGGCATTAAATACATGGATAAGCATGAGGGACAGGTAATTTGGTAGAAGTTTTTAAAACGGCTAACTTGAGCCGACGTGGCAGGTCGCCAAAGTTGGAAATGGTCTTTGATGTGCATTTGTCCATCGCCAACTATGGCGGTCGGTGGCAGTGGAGATTGAGCGGGAAATTGGGAGTAAATGCAATTAATGAACTCAGTCGTCGAGCTCGGGTTCCTCAGGAAAGCATGCAAAAAGGAAAACTAGTAGTTTGTTTGGTTTTTCATGCGCTCCGGTTTTCCCTCTGTTTCATTCATTGGTTCTTCTTTTGATCTTCTTGGAGTTGCATGGAAAATTTGAGTGTAACTCGCTCTTTCCTCTGGCAAGGAAAATTTATAAGTCATGGTAATAGAAAATTTTTGTTGGTGGATCTAACTTGGAAAAGGAGGAGAAGGTTCGAGCTCTTTCAGTGGTCTGCTTCGAAATTTTAAGCAAATAACCAGGCATGTTAGGCCCTAACCTTTAAAAATCTTGCTCTCTTTCAAATGATTTCATTAGAACAACTCATTCCAGATGATTTTGGAATTAGATGGTTTTTATGGTAGCTTGGGGTGATTTTGTTACTGTATCTTCTTGCTGGTTCGATTTTTCAATTAAAACCTTGATGGGTGTATTTTATTTTTCGAACTGTTGCAATATTTCATGGTGTTTTGCATTCGGCTTTAATTTGTGAAATATATGCAAGAATGTATGTTGGGCCTGCTCTGTGAGAGCCCATGAATTGTTCTCTTGATGGGTACAGGCTACTGTTGATACTTGTTGTTAATGCTTACTGTTGATGCTTGTTGTTGATACTCGTTGGAAAGGATACTGATGGACTTTTTGTTCAGTTTGATTGGACTTCTTTGTAAGTTCTGTCGAGGTTATTAAGGTAGTGGTTACTGAATCTTGTTGGGTTTCGCTATGTTATTTAGGTTTTGTTGAATGGATAACTGGCTGTGTTTCAGTATTTATTGCGACCCTATAGAAGTTGTTTCTCCCTCCCTTGCGTTGCAAATTACGGGATTGAACTCGGTGATAGTTTGCATTATAATTATTTATTGTATTCAAAACGACTCTATGGAGTACATTGGATGATTCGTATATTATGGACCTTTGTTGAAGCTATATATCTTTGAATGTTGGTAATTTGATTTTGTAAGAGTCTTGAAGGAGTAACAGGTAATATGACCTCTGTTAATTTGTAATGAATTTCTGGTACAGACTCTTTGGGTGTACTTCTACGTTTCCCATCTGTGAAAGCTTGAGCAAAAAAATAAAAATGTAGAGGCTCAGTTGGATTCCTTGTTACGAAATCAGTATTTAGCTTTTGTGTAAGCCTGATTTTGAATGGTTACCATTGTTGGCACAGTTGGAATCATTAACTATTATTTATCTTGTATACTGTTGTTCGGATTCAGTTGAATCCTTGATAGGTAACTATAGTATCTGCCTCTATTTAAGCCTGATTGGTACAGTTGTTGTTTTTGGCACTGTTGGGTTCCTTGAGTATAGATAGATATCATGTATCTTGGCTCTGTGAAAGTGGGTCGTGAATACCATACTTCAAATTCTGAATGCGTCCAGATGTGAATACGGTATATTATGTTTCCTTTCTGATTATTCCAGTTAGATGAGGCTGTGCATGTTGCGGGAATGTTGTAAGATTATCTCTGCATAGTCTTAGGGAAACATCAATTGCTTAATGTCAAGAAGTCTATTGTTGACTGCGATAAAATAGAAGTTCTCGATTTCGACCTTGGGTCTAAAAGCCTTACAGTGATTAGAAAGGACTAGAATGGGCTGTAGGTTGATGTAAGGGATTGTTGGCGTGTTACGTCTTCTGTCGCATGGATATCAATTCTTGAGTTTAATTGAACTTAGGAGTTGTCGACTGCACCTCAACAGGCAATGGCTGTGATTATCTTCTTGTTTGTCGCTTCGTGTGGGAGGTCATGCAGAGTCTGTTTGGTAGATAGTCATCACATTTGTTTGGCGTGAGAGCTCTTTGTCTTGTAGTTTATTAT
Organism: Taxus wallichiana var. yunnanensis; assembly: GCA_018340775.1. Classification (NCBI taxonomy): domain Eukaryota; kingdom Viridiplantae; phylum Streptophyta; class Pinopsida; order Cupressales; family Taxaceae; genus Taxus; species Taxus wallichiana. Next base: position 371,235,126 of record CM031233.1, read on the forward strand.
ATTTTAAACTTAAACAAAACAGTGGTGCTTTTGGTGGTCTCGTCTGATTTATTCGCATGTGTTTAAGGTGAATGCTTTGCTCTTGGAAAGACGGTACAGTCATGAGCTAGTTCTGAGGGAAATATGTATGATCGTTTATTTCTCTTCTGTTGTAAAGTATATGTTGATATATATTTTTATCTAACTGTTGGAACTGTTTTAACTACTGCTGGAATCATGGGTTGTTATGATATTCATTTTACTATGATGAATGTAATGATCTGTCTGATGTTTGTTGTCCTGGGGATTCAGATGGATAGTTGTCTCAGATACTTTCGTTCTTCTTGATCCCTAATATTTTGATGAAATATGTTTACTTGTTGGGTGAATTGATCTCATTTAAACAGGGTGTTTAATGAAAACAATTGATGGATTGCAATTGTTTTAAGAGTTAGTGCTTATCATGCTCAGTTCATCGAACTGACCCATGTTGACAATTTTTGCAGATGGATGCCGTAAGTGGTAAAAGCACGCAGATCTGATAGGATGATCAGATTGTTTAATTTGATTTTAAGTTGAAATACAACTTGATTTTCTAAATGTACTATATGTGGAAAGATGTTCTTTTTCCGTAGAGTATTGTATCAAGTATGCTGAATGCATAAAATGTATTTGATTAGTTCTGAAAGGAATGGAAATTGATATTTGTTACTTATGTGTTTGTATTCTTATCTTGATAGTTTGACCTTCTTCGGTTCAAATATCTTGAGAGCATTGTTATTATTGTATAATTTGGAGACTTTTGTGATTATCAATGTAAGCTTGCAAGAATATGTGACTGAATACTTATGATTGTTTAGCAATTCTAGTGTGTTCTATCTAAAGCTAAATTGAAATATAGATCACCTGTCTTCTTTGGAAACTAGGGTTAAAATAAAAACCTAAGCGTAACACGCTAAACAAGCTGAATTAAATTATTAATCCCTAGTCTTGATTAAGCCAGGACAACATTTAATTGGATTCTTAATCATTATATCTTGATACTTATAAGTACGATATAAATTCAGTAATGAGAACTGAAATAAACCAAAAAGGGGTTCTGTTGGCAATCACATGTGAAGATTATGGGTTATTGTCCAATTTCGTTGATTTAGAATTATGTATATTCTATGAACTCCTTGATGGAACCTTAGTCTTAATAACGTCTCTGTGTAAAGGGTTTTATTAAGAAAGGTCATTCTAAGGTGAGGAACCCAGGGATTGGGAAAGGCTAACCTTAGGGGAACGTCTTTTAATATAATTTAACTCAGCGTATGTAACACTTTTTAATAAGTAGATCTTTTCGAGGCGGATTTAAAGGTTGACGACACAAGTCAACTGCAGGGTTGTACCTCCGAGAAGGTTAGGATCTTCTCGAAGATACAACAATGCAGGTGTCTTGTGATGACACCCTTTGCATTGATCGATAAGATTTACACCATGAACTCGAACAAGTTACTCTGGGACCGATTAGGAATGTGGTCACGTTATAAGGCTGCCTAGGAGATTCGGGGTATCTTGACACACTGGTTTAACTAGGGTTGAACCAGTATGTCATCGTATCCCTAGTCCTCGTGGGCATCCATATAACGTTATCACCTTACTAATCCATTTCGAGTGAATAATTTGGGATAGGAGGGACTGACAGAAGTCAGTATAAGACGTTCTATATAACTTAGGAATGGGGTGTAGGACGTATTCCAGATTGACGAGTATGCCGTTAAGGAATACGAGACATAAGCAGTATGTTTCAAATCTTTGGCCAAAGTATCGCAAGCTGTTGATTGCGTTGTCCTAATTCACCTAGTCTAAGGGATGAGATGCCGATGAATAATGGTAACAATTATTCAGATAGGTTCCTTGGACAGAGCATTCTGAATCCCAGAATAGGGAAGAGAACCGCAAGAGTGGAGTGTTAAATAAAAACGCCAACTCTTATTACTCATGAATAGATCGGTAGATTACCGAGTCATGGAATGAATAGATCGGAGGTACTCCGAGTCATTATAGCGGCATATGGTTTTCTGTTATAAGAATGGTTATTTGATTTGTGAGTTCTAAATTATGTATTTAGAACCAGTAAGCATTTATCAAAAAAAAAAAAAAATTCACTTGTTCTAATGTATAAAATGAGGATGGTGTCTTTTTGTTCTCTTTAGCAAGATCCTTGGTTTTATAATTTATTTTCTTGGTATAGAAGTTGACCCAACAAAAATCAATGATATTCTCAAAATTAATCAACCTATTAACCTTCGTAAAATTCTTAGTTTACAAGGTAAATTGCAATCTATTCATCATTTTATTTCACATCTCTTTCGATGCATTTACCATCCATTTCATCATCTCCTCAAAAAGGATGTCTCCTTCAAATGGGATGATGAATGGCACAAAGCCTTTGATGCCTTACAAAAATACCTCCTCAAACTACCTGTGCTCATTCCCCCTAAGGATGACCAACCATTTTACCTTTACATTTATGCTATTGATGATTTCCTAGGTACCATGCTCACTCATCATGATGAGTAACATAGGGAAAAAATGGTTTATTATATAAGTCATATGATTTTGGACGATGAAATTAGATATACTCATGCCGAAAAACTCTACTTATCCTTAGTTTTTTTCCACTAAAATTTATCATTGCCTACTCAACCACAAAACCTTTTTTCTACCAATACTGACCCCTTACATTACATGCACACTAAGCCCTACCAACATCAACATGTTACACATTAGCTCATGCTTCTTGCAGACCTAGATCTTGAATTCACCCATTAAAATTTTTCAAAGGAAAAACCATTGTTGACGAACTTGCAGACACACCCCTCTCTGGAAATACATCCTCTAACTTTGATTTCCCTAATGAATCCATCGTTACCCTCTCTTTGGATGATACCATTTACTAGATGACCTTATTCTTTGATGGTTCCAAATTTCAACGTGGGGGTGGTTTCGGAGTTATCATTATTCCTCTTGATAGTGAGCCTATGCCATTTTACTTCAAAATATATTTTGATTATACTAACAATATCACCAAATATGAAGCACTTGCTCTAGGTTTTCTAGCCCCCATTACCTTAGATGTTAAAATAATTGGTATATTTGGTTACTCTTAACTAGTTGTAAACCAAGTTAATGGTATATAAAAGTGTTGTAATGAGATACTTCAAAATTATAAGCATCATGTTGACATAATTTTGACTAACTTTGACCATTTTGAAATTTAAACCACCCCACATTCCACTAATGAATTTGTAGACACCATGGCTTGCATTACCTCTCAAGTCCCCGTTTCACCATCCGACTCAAAAATATTTGTCACAGTACAAAGGTTGCAATCACCCTCTTATCTATTTCAAGATTTCAACCTTGTAGGAAAAATTGAAAGCCGACCCACGTGACGCGTTTGCTATAAGTAGTTTGCTAACTACCTTTCCCTTTCAATTTTGTCTCTAGATCTTACTCGCAATGGACAATGAGCCTTTCTCAAAATTTTCTCTCACTATTTCATCATGGGCGGTATTCTTTATAAATTTGGTTTAATGGTATCCTCTTACGATGCCTTAAAAATTATGAAATTCCTTATCCCATCAAGGAATTTCACGACAAAATTTGTGGGGGTCACTTTAGTGGTTTACTTGTTGCTAAAAGCATTCTCCACCTAGGATATTACTAACTAACCTTAAATCATGATTGTTGTGACTATGTCAAGAATTTTGTGAAGTGTCAACAACATGTTAATCTTCATCACACCACTGGTCATGACTTACAAGTCGTAGGAAACCTTTGGCCTTTTTCTCAATGGGGTTTGGATCTAATCGGATAGATCAATCCCCATTCTTCCTAAAGTGTCATCAATGGATTATTACCACTACCGAATATTACACTAAATGGGTAAAATCCATGCCTCTCATTTCTATAAAAGCTAAGAAAATTTGTGACGTCATCAACCATCACATCATTTTTCACTTTGGTGTTCCTCACCACCTCACCATTGATAACAGAAAACAATTTTAAAATAAAACCCTATGGAAAATCTGTGATGCCTTCGACATTCAACTCAGTTTTTCTTCAAATTATTACCCTTAAAGAAATGGCCAATCAGAATCAACCACAAGAACCTTAAACAAAATTCTTATGAAAGTAGTTGATGATATTGGAAAGGATTGGCACACACACATTTCTTATTCCTTATGGGCTTCTCGCACTAGTATTCATACCTCCACTACTACCATGCCTTTATCTCTGTTCTATGGTGCAAAGGTTGTCTTTCCTCTCGAAGTCCATATACCATCTATTCATATCTCACTCAAAGGTATGCTCAAAAGATGAATTTTTTTCCAAGACCATTTTACACAGCTCGAGTTATTAGATGAACGTCATCTCAATTCTCTTTATCACATCCAAATCTAACAACAATTTATCAAACATGCATATGATAAATGTGTCAAAAAAAAGTACCTTCTAGGCTGGTGACCTTGTCCTGAAGGAAAATAAAAACATAAAAAAAGAGGAGAAAAGTAAACAGGGAAAAATTCTCCTAATTGGCTTGGAACCTATATCATTAATCATACCTATGGATCAAGTTGTTTCACCGATAAGTTGTGTATGTATGAAAAAAATAGATAGGGTAAGGGTGAGGAGGAATACTTGTGAATGAAGGTGGAAGGTAGAGTGTGAATGTTTTGATTTCCTAATCTAGTGTTGATTATGAAATTCCTTTTTGCTAGGAGGAACTACTGTGAATGCAAAACAAGACCACAAGAGGAATATTAAACAATATATGTCAGTGGATTGCCTAGCATGTGCTAGATCCGGGAAGTGTGATACTTCCTAGATGGATTTCAATCCATTGTTTAATACAATTCAATGCAATAAATAACACAAGTAGACAACATCCTATTGTATTTGATATGATTTAGGTACCTCATTCAAATATAATAATAAAAATTAATCTAATAGGTAAGGTTATGATTAGATGGAGGTGGGGCAGGTAGCCAAGGTGACTGGGACAAGTCAGGATCAGGTTTTGGGTGATTTGGTTTATTTGTATGAATATTATGAGGTTACGGTTTGCAAGAATATTTACGAGATAGAGACCAACATAGGTGTGGTATGACCGATTCTAGTTGAGAGGAAACCGATGATGGTTTAGGTTAGCTAGCTTCGGTAGGGTTGGGCTGATAGAAACTCAATAAAGTTTGGTTTTGATGATTCTTTGTGATTGCACAAAGAATAGATAAAGAATGGTGAGGTTGATGACGAGTTTGAGAATACTCAAATATGTCTAGAGTCGGGTATGGAGAGATGGGAGGTTTTAGGTGGTTAGGTGGAGGGATTTATAAGAAGGTGAGAGGTGATGAGATGCAAAAGAGACTAGGACTCCCAAATAGATATAAATAAATTGATCTAAATAAGTATGGAAAGATGCAGATCAAATGCACTTACTTGTAGTTCAGAGACCTAGTGGTTGAATGGAGGTGATGGTTGATCCATGGAACTAGTGGTAAGTGTCACGGCCATGCTTCCCAGAATATTACCATGAATTCTTAACCTTCATATTAGTCTTGGTGCTAGTTCAAGATGTTTATATGTACAAGAGTGCTATGGTGTGTTCTTACACATAGATATCTCTTCTCCAAAACTTGAATAATTCTTCTAACCTCAAACAAGGTTACCAAAGTAAATATATGGTAACCGATGATGGTTTAGGGTGACCGGAGTTAGTTTTTGGTTGACCAACATCGGTTAAGGTGGGATATCCTAGGTTGCCAAAATAGTAGATCTTGGCTATCTTTTGGCCATCTATGTTCATTGTTGTGGATCCAAAATGGTATTTTCCACATAAGTAAGTGTGCATGTGGTTAGAGGAAGAATAGACATCTAGTGTTAGGGTTAGACTAAGTCTCACTTAATTATAGTAAGTAGAGATTGAGTCCTAGTTAAAATGAAATATGCTAAGAATAGGTCTATGATGAGGTGTCATTGGTGATGTGGTGGGGTGAGGTGTCTAGGTGAGGTGGAAATTAATTTAATTAAGGTATTTATTAATGAATATTGTGAGAATGGGAATTAATTTAATTGTAGGTAATTAAATTAATATAAATGTGGGGTAAAGGGGAGTGTGACCCAAATTTAGTCTTTACATTTTTCCACTTTTTGTTGTGTAGCTTGTATTGGTAAGCGATGCTGACAAAAATAGGAAGTGATTTCCCCCATGTGTGGGTGAAGGTGATCCCCCTCAAACCAAGAATTAATGAGGTTTTATATGGAATGGTGGGTGGTTTGAAAAATGTGTAGTTGGTGGAAGTGAAGGTAGGTGGAGAAGGGTATAAGTACTATGGGAAAGGGTGATGGTCAACTCGGGTAATAGGTAATAGTCTAGGGTAAATTTGGGTAATGGGTAATGGAAATCAAAAACATGCACACATATAGATTGAAATGTGGTACCAAGTTGAAGATCGTGCAAACTCTACATCGTCCAATGTCAATAGGTTTATCCAAACAAGGGTGAAGTGTGTGATGTATCCAAGGCATAGGATATAGTCCAGACACAGAACATAGGTCAGGTGTAGGAACATTTAGGTATATTCCGACACACCAAAGGTTTGGCTAGGATAAATAGAATGGCAATAGGAAAGGTATGGTTGTTAGGCTAAAACAACATAGGTAATAAAATCACAAGGTATAATGAGTACATAAGGTCAATGGTCACACCAAGTAGGTTAGGTCTAGGTAAATAGGTCATAGCATGGGTAAGGCCAAGATATAGGTAAAATAACAAATCTTGAGATGCAACTAAGGAAATATAGGGGTAGTTTGGGCTTGTAGGTAGGTTGCCATAAGTGTGGGTGAGGTCAAAGGGTATTGGGAAAGGATGAGTTGAGGCCAAAATGGGGAAAATGGGGTAAAAATGATAGTAGTAGTAACCGATGCCGGTTATAAAGTAACCGACGTTGGTTTATTATGACCGACATCATTCAAGTTGGGTAGGGTTAATAAAAATAAAAATCTATATTTTATGGATTCATTGTAACTTGTTGTCCATTGTGAAAATAATATAGCGGTGAGGTAAAAGTTAGAAAATGACAGGACGAGATAGAGAGTTGAGTTGGTGAACCCCGTAGCTAGTGACTGGCATTTGGTAGGCGAGCACACGAGATCGAGTTGAGCCATTTGATTTGTTACGAGTTATGGAGTGGATTTTGTGATGAAAAATGTGGGAGAGGGTTTTGGTGGACCACCGACACATTAGCCATATGTACCACCACGCCAATGGCACCGAGATGAGGTAGGATTCAATCCTCTTCTTTCATTTGGTTAGAAATGATGTTTTAAATTGGTTTAGGTAAAAATGGGGTTTGGGGGAAAATGAATTTGCATTTTTAGGTAAAAATGAATGAAATGAGGGATGGGTGGTCTGAGATAGTGTTAATAGGGGTGGGAATGAAGTTAGGGTGGGTTTGGGTAAGGTAGATTAGGTGTTTTAGGTTGTTTGTGAGAAATTTTTGATAGGTGGGGGGGGCTTTAACTTTTTAATTGTGTGAAAAAGACCAATGTGGGTTAGGGGTGTTCGATGTCGGTTGGCCTTGGCCAACATCAGTCAAATATGAGATGAATGACACTTTGGTGATATTTAATTGATGTCATCAAGATAAGCCAATGACAATTTAAGGTAACCGATGTTAGTTAGTGATGAGGAGAAACAAGTGGAAGGTAAGGGTAGGGGGAGGAAAATAGTAAAAGGAGGGCTAAAGGAGGGTATTTCTAGGGAAAATATGAGAAAAGGCTTGTTTGAGTGATGGTGGGGGGTTGCAAGTAGAATAAGGGAGAATATGTGTAATAGTATACTAGAAAAAGGGGTAGTCAACATGGTTGATATCGGGTTGGGTGTGGTGGGAAATAGTATGTCCTATAATAGGTGTGTTGGGTAAAAGGTATTTTGGGTATGGTTAAGGATGAACAATATTGTGGTTTGTTAGATGTAGGATAGGGACCGGTATGGATGAGGGACATAGTACTACATCTATTGCTAGTGGTATGGTCAAGCGTGATTATAGAGGAGTGGAGGCATGTGACAGACATTGGCCTGATTGGGATCTAATGCTATAAACATATAGTTCAAGATCCTAGTTTGATTTTCACACTCATCAATAGATGGGATTCAACACCCAATACATTATTCTTATCGACAAGTAAGATCACTATCACCCTGGAGGATGCGTACAAGATCCTACGACTACCTATAGTGGGAGAGAAGGTTTATTCTATTTCATCAAAGGAATCAAAGGAGATGATAGTGACATTTTTGGAGAGGCTATAATGGAGTTGAGATACCATAGTGTGAGCTTGAGCTATGGGGACATGTATATGGCCCATCCTCAGGAGATGAGGTTGGTTTTCCTAATCATGGAGGTAGTGTGTTGCTTTCCATTGCTAGATGTAGAGGGTGGGAGATTTCCATGAGTGCTAATGGGGGTTCTCCATGACATGATGGAGGATAGGACCTATTTTTCTTGGGCACCAACATTCTTGGTGCACTTGTATAAGGAGTTGTGGGCATGTGGATGGCTACAAAGGTATAGTTTATGTTGTACATTTCTTCTTCACTGCTAGGCATACGAGTACATCATATGTGTGCGTCTAATTCATTTTCCCACTTTGATGTATTCAATGAGGGATTGCTCTCGAGTTGGTTATGGGATTTGGGTACATGTTATTGGAGATCACAGGGATTATAGAGATGTACATGATGTAGCATATTACAGGTGCATACTAGAGGGGTTTTCAGTGGTTGACATCATTTAGAGGCCATATGTTGACTTCCCTTTATACACACACATGGCCATGAAGTTGGATGAGCTATAATTGCCTAGATGGATAGAGGCACACCATGCTGGTGAGCATGAGATGATACCCATTGATAAGGTTAGATGGTAGTTTGGGCTGCCCACGGACGTGCCTTTGCCATTCCCAGTACAGAGGAGAGATGACGTGGAGAGGCGAAACCTCTACCACAACCGATGGTGCCAAAAGGGATGGAGGGGCATGGTAGTGGACTGGAGGATTAATGACACTATGGGGTTCTTGATAAATACAAGAAGCGGTGGGTGGCACAAGCTACGGCTACAAAGGTAGCACCACCAAAGCCAGGGCAGCCTAACCAAGCCACTATTATAATTTAGAGGTACACATTATAGGGGTATGTGGCCACCCTTTGTAATAGTTGTGAGTATTAAAGAGGTAGCTTATAGGTTTAGAGGCACATTTTGTCATGTTACAGAACAAGTGGTAGCCTTGCAGAGCCTAGAGTTACATAGGGATAGGTATGTGCATAGGGTGGGGATGGAGATGGGGGATAGGTAGGCACCCTACAAGCACATAGAGTAGGTATGTATGTAGGGTCGGTTGACCACTACACTAGCTCCTATTGTGGCCCTACAATCCCATGTCACAACACATGTACCCTCACATGCCTAAGGACATGGTCCCATATTACATAAAGTAGTAGGATAGGGTCCCATGATACAGGGAGGAGGGAAAAGTTCACAAGTATAGGGGCTAAGGCCAATATTAGCATGACAAAGCTTGCAGCAAGTTGCTGCGAGACCTATGACACCACCATAGATAGCACTCATGGAAAGATTTGGGGATTCCCTGAATGAGGCTAAATACTATCGGGATCACTTGATGACTATCGGGATAGATGTCCCCTTCTATGCAGAGTACATGGCACAAAATGCCTCGAGTGATAGGATGAGATCTTACACGCATAGTGCAAAGAGTATAGGTGTCGGCAAGCTCGGAGAGATAGGGTTAAGGTGATGCCACTAGTTCTTAGAGTCTTGACCCAACTTTCAGCCAAGTGGAGGCTGGACCAAGACCCATGGAGGGTGGAGAGATCTTTGGTAGGGTGTCAAACAGGCTAAGAGAAGGAGATAGATGAGACCGACATGGACATCAGATGGTTCAACGATTGATGTCTCTTGTATATCATCATTTTTTTTTTTTTGATATTTACCAGCCTGTGTGTTAATGATAGTGAGGTTTTACATGAGAGCTTCTTAGATTTTTTATCATATACCGGCCTATGTACCGAAGATGGTGAGGTTGTATATGAGATTTTTGAGATATTTATATTATTTTTTATCAGTGTATAGTTGATGGATACATAGACTTTCATAGTGATATAGATGATGATATTTATTGGATGGATGATGTACTTGTGTTGTAAAATTTCCATTTTTATTTGTATATGGATGGAAACTAGGTGGATTAGGCATGGTGGAGTCAGGTCGATTTAGGCATGATGGAGTTAGGTTGGTTTAGCATGATGGAGTTAGGTCATTTAGGCATGGTTGAGTTAGGTCATTTAGGTATGATGGAGTACGGTCATTTATGAATGGTTGAGTTAGGTCATTTAGGTATGATGGAATTAGGTCATTTAGGCATGGTTGAGTAAGGTCATTTAGGCATGGAGTCAAGTCATTTAGGAATGGTTGATTTAGGTCATTTAGGAATGGTTGAGGTAGGTTATTTAGGCATTGTTGAAGTCTTGTTTTTAGTTTATGATTTAATTTTCCAAGTTATTAGTGGCATGAAAATACATGATGAGGTATATGTATGTTAAGGTGTATATTTCTAAAATATTTGATATCATGGAAATTTGGAATGATTGATTGGATGTTTTGATGGTGTGATAAAATGGTAGATATGTATGTGTGGTATGTTTCCAAGTGTTATAAAAAATGGAAATTAATTACGGTAGAATGTTAATAGAAAAAATGTGGGAAAACATGGGTTATGGTAAAGAGTGGCCAAGCTAACCTCTAAGGGCCCCATGCCCTCGAAGTGCTACCTACATAGCCCCAATGAAAAGGGTCCTCAAGCTGATGTAGTTGTCCCATAAGCTAGGGAATAATATGATGAGGTAGAGGAATGGGTTGGTAGATTTCAGGCATGATTGAGTCTAGGTCATAGTCATGGTTGAGTTAGGTCACTTAGGCATAGTTGAGTTTTGGTTTTAGGCATGGTTGAGTTTAGGTGAAAGAGGCAGTCTTTCAAAATGTATGTGTCGATGGTCTAGTCCTAGATAGGAGAATCAAAAGTAATGAAGAAGGTGTATAGTAAGAGGTGGTAAAAAGAGTTTCCTAATTGATAAGAACCCTAATGATTCTATCATACCAAAGATTGGCTTATGAACGTGAGACCCTAAAGGCATTGCATAATGAACTATTCTAAGAGTGAAGAAAGTCACATGATCACAAAATGTCGCATTGTGGTAAGTCCCTTAAGTAAATAGAAAATTATGGTGAAATTTTAATGAGGTGAAAATGGGTGGTTTAACATAACTTAGTGTACAACATCATGTTTAAATGGCAAGAAACCCATGATAAAAATAGGCAAGTCCATGACAAAATTTTATCATTTTCTTCTTTTGTTTTTATTTTTGATAGACTAATCAATGCGGGAAGTCTATATGGGATTATTATATTATCTCATTGAGTTCTTCTTCGTGAAGATGATCAATGCAGAAGCTTCTGAATATTTTATGTTAATGTTGCAATGACTTTATATAACTATCCTTAGAGGGAGCAGTCTATTTATAGTGGAGAGATAGAGAGAAGAGATGTCCCTTTGAGGTAGTCATATTTTTCTAGAAGTTTGACTCAAGGAGTTGAATCCCATTTTTCTTTTGGACGTTTAAGTCATGGGAAAGACTATAGAGGAAGATTAGGTTCTTGTTTAGAAGACAAAACCCTAGCACACAGGGGTTAACTATGAAAGAGATGGTTTCAAGTGATGAATAAACATGGGATTCCATATTTGAAAAATAAAAATAGTGTTGAGCCCCTAATTTATTGGCTAAGTATAAAGAAGTGTGTGGGAACATAAGAAGAAAGCGCGCAGGTCATGGTTATAGGAGGGTTTAGTATAACAAGTGGCGTGCATGCAAGGTAGAGAAAAGGTTTTGTGACTTAGCCATATTTGGCGTACCAAAAATAACATGAGAAAAGCGTGACTTGACTGTGCATGCAGAGTGGATAAGGTGCCAGCCTGGAAACAAGGTGGCATAGGAAGGAATATACCTTATAATGGAAGATTCTAGAAGGCCATCATTGTAAAGAGTGGAGAGCTTGAGCTTGAAGAAGAATTCTCCCATGGAGTACCACCTTGGACACTTGGAAATGGATCTGTAACTCCTGTAAAGGCTTGAAGGTGTTAAGAAAGGCTATAAATACAAGCACCCTATAGTAGAAAAAGAGGGAACATAGAGATACATAAAAAAGGGACATAGAGATACACATAGAGGGGATTAGAGAGAGAAGATGAAAGGTGAAGCTCTACAAAAATAAATGAAGAGCTTTATGGGTTTGGCAAGGAGATTTTCAGGAAGAATGATGTATCGAGGATGGGTATATGTTTTTCTTTTTCATTGTAAGGGACATAAGTCTAGTTATGTTACATGGTTCTAATTTTCACTATCATTTTGGTCTATAATGACCCTGATAGATGTAATGTGACTATTGAACATGTTAAAATATGAGTATATGTGGTTTGAAGCTCATACATATCTCTTTTTGTTATGTTCATTGTTTTTCATATGAATGAGTATAATCATTATGCATCCTCTTTCCCTCATTATTCAGATCTATCTTTTATCAATGTTCTTCTTGTTTGAATGGATACATTAGTGTAGCATTTACTCTAAGTTCTTAGCTTAATAAGGAGTTTATTTTGTCTTTCAATTAAGTATCTATGTTACATTCTTGCAAAAATCACATAAAAGAGGGGCTTAACTCCGTATGCGTGCCTCGGGTGAGCACCCAATGCCCACTTGGGTGATAGGCCGGTGCGTAAAGGATTGTCCTTATTTGTTAAGGGGTATAAAAATTGACTATGTCTTGGTTCCATTGCTAGACTTTTTGAAGTTTTTGTAAGAAATAGTATGCATATTTGTATCTGTACTACGTGATGACAGAGTGTTTAACCTTGGAAAGTGTTGAAACATGGTTCAATAGCATGGAGGATGAATTTTCTCATGGATTCAAAACTGGACCTAAGTTTGATGCACATAGATGGGTAGAAGAGAACCTCTACCATGAGTTATATGAAAATTTATTTTGTTGCTTCCAAGTAGAGCTATACGAATGGCTCTCAGCATATACGTCCAGATTAAGCTAGTACTATAGAGCGCTCATATGGACCCAAGATGATTACCAGAGGCTACAAGATGCAGATATGACGTGGAATCATGTTATGGATTGTTGGTGGAAGGGATTGATGGCTAGATACACTCTAGAATATCCCATTTCTACATACTCTTGTCTGAAATTTACTGAGTTCAAGTTTAAGGGAGCCAGAGGATCATTTCTACATGTTATTTTGTTCGTGATGAAGATCTTGATCATTACCTTGAGTTTAGAGGAATTTGCAATGGTCGGATAAACCCTTCTGAGTGTTGGGTGAGGAATCTAGGGTGGAGGAGGATGGTAGACATTACAACTAAGAAAGAAAGGGAGGAGAGATGACTCAAGTATAGTGAAGCACATGAAAGGGAGATTGCTAGACAATGTGAGGTTACAAGTGTGATGGATCTATGGAGGTAGATGTTGTGGGAAGGAGTTAAGGTTCACACAGAGGATGTGGAACATGAGCATTCTGTGCTACCCCATCTTGGAAAACATGGGAGAGACCCCTTCATCTTCTAATGATATTTTTTCGTGTGGAGAAAGAAGATTTTTGGTGCGCATATGACCCCACCTAGTGACCAAACCTTAGCACTTGGTTTTCTAGATCAAGGGATAAGTATTATTAACCCAATGTGTATCAAAGTGTAAGTGATCGATCTGTGCCGGGAGGTATAATTTTTCATTTAGGACGTCCATTTCTACACATACCATTCGGTGTTTGGATGAAATTTTTAGTAAAGTATAAGTACGTAAGGTTTAGGAAACACATGCGGGAGTGGCGTGGGATACACTTTTGGTAGTGGAGAAATTTTGTAGACTATTAGCAAGTAGTTTAGTCGAATGATGGGGACACTAGGCATGACCACTTCATGCCCATTACTATCCATAGGAGGTTCTATAGGTGGGGCGGTGGATTGGGAGGCACGGGACTGGTAGATCACGGTGGAGGGAACACCAGAGGAAACACTGGAGGAAACCAAGGATCTATATTAGGAGGATAGGGGCCTCAGCTACCTCCTCAGGTAATATTTGAAATGTCTTTACACTTTCCATACTTTTAGGGCATAGAGGATGCTACAGATCATGTTCAAAAGTGTGAGTTTCTATGGCCCGCAAAGGGGATCACAACCCCAGAATGGAAGGAAAGTCAATTTACAACGATGTTACAAGAACACGCGCATATTTGGTATAGGAAGTATGACCCACATCAGATGGTGGTAGATTACACCACATTGAAAAATGATTTCCTAGCATAATTCCACATCCCTAAGTTTGAGTAGAAGAGCATAAACACTCTAAAGGAGATTCAATAGGGAATGGAAGAGAGTGTGTGGGATTTTGATGCACGGTTTAAAAGTCTCCTGTAAAAGTTGTCATATGACATTCACCCTTCACATCATGCTCAATGGTTTGTTAGAGGGTTTATCACTCCATTTAAGAGGGAATTGTCCCATAAAATATTTATTGACCCACGCGAGGCTCTAGAGGTTTCCTTACATGTTGAAGCAGTTAGGAGCATTGACATCTTGGCATGAGACCTTTTCTAGAGGCTCAAATCATTGGCATAACCAAATAGTTGGAGAATATGTCTAAAAATCTACACATGAGACTTGTAGCGGTCTTTGGTGCATGGATTATGAAGTAAAGGGTTATGCTTAAGGATAGTTTCCCAGAAAAATAGTATGCGTCATATGATGGGATTGTGAAATTTGTCATGGGGACAATGATGTGAGTAGATTCCCCTTGTTGTAGCACACAATTTGGAAGAATTTGTCTTCCTATTATAATATTTGTGCCTCTATGACCCATGATACTAAGGATTGTAGGCTTATTTAACAGATCCATGAGGCCATTGATCATGGTTTGTGCGAACAACCTTACCGGTGGATCCAAGGAAGATGATCATCGTTATGAAGGATGCGTGGATAGAGGGGCACATAGGAGAGGTTCTCGCAAAGGATTTTGTAGTTTCATTAACTATGGAGGAGGAAGAACCGAGTTCCCATAAGGGACCTACTATAATTTTGGATCTACAAAACATTACATGTGTGAGTATCGAGAGTTATAGCAAGGTGCTCATGGTGCGAAAGAAGCACAAGTATGAGGAGTGCCTTGATTTTTTGAGCATGTGAGCTAGCAACACTAGAAAGACAAGGGTTCCATGATGGTGAGTATAAATAAGGATGACACACGGTGGATGACTAGAGTGGCATGTGAGTTAGGGCTAGAACCTATTCCGGTGACAACATGAGAAGAGGCCGCACATGCCAAAGAAGTGCCAAGGAAAAATATTCTAGTCTCAAGAGAAGAAGTGGAGGTGTATCAAGATACAATGGATGTCATTCGGAGTTTACTGGGAGAAATTCAATGTCTAGAGGAGAAGTCTAGGCGGTAGGAGCAAAGAATAGATGTTGAGGCTATGCGAAGGACCTAGATGAGGTTAAGGAAGTATGTAAAATGTTAAAGCAATAGAAGATTATTCCCTTTTTAGGAGAATGGCTATGAGAAAATATGCCACACACCGGAGTGGAGCACAAAAGGTAGGTGTTGCATGCAAACCTTCCTCCCCATAGCCTTGATTATGACAAAGAAATCACACTGAATGTAGTTGTGGATGGTTGTATTTTAAGCAACATATTAATTAACATAGGTACAAAAGTCAATGTTCTTACACTAGATTCCTGGCATCAAATGGGAAGGCCCGCATTGCAGCCATCTTAGAATGTGATGTATATGGAAAAAAATTAAGGAAAATCCCATTGGATTATTAAAGGAGGCATTGATTACCGTTCGGGGGACAATTTCTTGGAGGCTTCAAAGTCTTGGCACTTTGAGGCAGAAAATTTTCCAGCATTACTTGGGCACCCATGGTGTTATAAGAACAATGTTGACCTAAGGTTTAACAAAGGATATATCAGTTCTAAAATAAGGAAGAATGGGTCATCATCCCTTTGATGGATGGGAATTCGACACCTTACACTAAACCTTTGGGAGAAGAGGTCCTTGATAGAATTTATGTGCACTCCATCAAAGACCTGAAGATAATTCACCCTACAAAAGGAGTTATCTAATTTGAGAATTCCTAGTCATGCATGATACCACAAGTATGGCATGTGCCAATTGGGTGCATAGGACCTATGAGTTAATTGGGTGATAGATGAGGGGTTTTGTAACAAAATTGACCAAGGCGCGCTCACTCAAGCGCTAGGAGGGAAGAAGTTACCAAGTTATTGTTGATGCAAAATCACAGCACCCCTGGATGTTGATCATATTTCTAGGTTGATCATGCTAGCATCCAGTGTGATTGCACAACATGGAATCCTTTCTCCAAGTGTGGGACTTGCAAAAATGAGAAAGGAATCTCCATAGAAGGTTGGTTCCTATTCCTCTATTCAGATGCACACGAAAAATGCAGAGGGTTCACTCAAAGTCTAATCTAACTTACCAAGGAGACAGGGTAAGAAGATGCATAAAAATAAACCTAAGCTAATAGAGGTGATGCACCGAGGAATGAAGAACACCTATCTTGCCAATAAACATAGACCATTCAAATGTGATGCAAGATCATGCACAGATAACAAAATTTGCAGTGAAAGACCAGGAGGATGCAAATGAACACAGAGAGGGTTGAGAATCATCCATAGACATGCATTACTTGCTCCAAAGATTGATACAATACACTACAAAATGCCAAGAGGTAGAGTTGCATTACAGTTTCAAATGGGAGGTTCGAACTCCACAAATTCACCTACCGAAGAGAAGAAGGGAGGGGCAAAACAGGAAAGTTCGACCTTTAGAAAGAAGCCCCTCCTTACAATATATAGGAAGAATGAGAGAGGGAAGAGAGAGGAAATCCAAATCTACCCCAACCACTTCTAGGTTGCATTTAACTCATCTCATTATGGCAGAAGTGTTGAATCTTGGCAAAATGGCGGGTGTCTAGCGTAAACGCGAACTCGCTTGTTGTATTAAAGTTGGTTGTTGAAACGTCTCTTTTGTTTATTATTACGTGCCAGAGGCGTTTCTCAATTTTCTCACTCCAAACTGAACCAAAATGTAATATTGACCATAGAATCGTGTAGAGAATTTCACCAGCTTTCCATTGATATAAAGAACGTGAAAATCCAAGCTTTGGATCGAAAGTTATGGCGATCTGAAGATTTAGGGAAAAACGGGCCAAAACGGATCGGCGGGAAAATATTTGAGTTTTTCCAATGCTCTGCCACTTAGATGACACGTGTCGGGCTGATTGGCCACACAATTCTCTCTTCTTCCCTTTCCGTGGGTTTTCCTTGAAAATTTTGACTTTTCTTACACTTTGGAAAAAATTTCATTTTCCCCGCGCCCGCCACTTGGGACACGTGGCATCATTTGGTTCGTTGACAGGGGTGCGGGGAAAACCTTTACCTTTTAGTTTTGGGCCAAAACTTTGCTAAGTTTCCAAAACTCTCCCGAGCTCGAACTCCCCTACCACATGGCACGATTTCATTGGACATGGGCCCTCCTTGTCTCTGTTTGTGGCCCTTTCACCTTTTCGCATCCCGCACCCTCGCGTACCTTTGGCCTGGATGTCCCAAACTATCTGGGACAAAAATCTCCGAACCGCCCGATTCGGGCTTCCTTGCTCCTCTTTGCGGTGAAGACACGTGGCGAGATTCCATTGGCTCTCGGCTCTTTTAGCTTTTCACGTCCCGCGCGTACTTTTGTCCTAGGTGTCCCAGACGAAAGTTCCCTGTTTTCGGCCGATCCGGGTGGTTCGCGTCCTCCACGTACCTTTGTCCCAACCTGTCCCGGATCTATGCGGGACAAATTTCTCGAACACTTTGAAATGGGGTGGATTGTTTGCTCTCGGCCACTTTGCCTTTTCACGTCCTTCACACCCTCACGGCCCAGATGTCCCCATGCCGCACTGTGATTAGTCAATTTTTTCACCTTCGGCTGGTTCGCCCTTTCATGTCCCGCGTGTCCCCATGGCCCGGATGTCCCTTTGCTGCGCGGACCGTCTGGCGGTTTTTCGGCCGATTCTGGCCCCGACATCCCAACTGTCCCTAGTGTTGCCTTAGTTGATTTTCTCTGTATTTCAGCCTCAAGCCTGGCTCTTTGCAACTTTTTCACATACTTTTAAAACGTTGGGTTTTCTTCTTGGATAGGAGGGTTAGAAAGAAACCGAGGGGACCCCAGAAACATGATTTCAGGCCTTGAATCATTCTACTTGCTTGGGACAAACTCTTGATGCATGTTATCAAAATTACCTTGGGGGGGAATTTTGGACAACAGTTTGGCGACTCAGCAGGTCACCTACTTGCTAGGTAGAAGATCAGTGGCCTTTTAACAATCCATTGGGCATGGAGTAATAACCTGAAGCCAACTTGATCTCTGATCCCGATCCTGATACCGCAACTCATTCTTCGAGAGCACTCTGAACTATAGAAATTCAACCTGAGAGTGACAAAACCTGTGCAAAGCACTTAGGAAAAATAAACCTAACTACAACAAGACAATGTGCATACGCACTTAGAGGAACTGAAATCTAGGCTAATATTTACAAGGGTAAACCTTTTCCTTTTTAGTAGCAATGTTTAAGATAGATTCATTAAGCGGAATTAGGAGTTCTTCTCCATCCAATGCGAGACAATTGGAAGGCATTACCACTTTTACATCTTGTGACCATGTAGGGGCCGCTCCAAATGGCATCAAACTTGGATTGCCTTCCGAGGTTTCACCCGTCGCATCCCATTTCGAACTAGGTCCCCCTCCTAGAAGG
The DNA here is from genome assembly GCA_018340775.1 of Taxus wallichiana var. yunnanensis. NCBI lineage: Eukaryota > Viridiplantae > Streptophyta > Pinopsida > Cupressales > Taxaceae > Taxus > Taxus wallichiana. The sequence continues at coordinate 371,254,101 of CM031233.1, forward strand.
TCCTTGCTCTTGCCTTCTTTTCAAACCATCTTTTACGAAGGTCTAATCCTTTTCAATCATCATAACTACATGTTCTCTTATTTCTTCCAATTCCATCAATTCTACATACGGCCTCCATTGGTTTGAACTCGAGACAACTCCAAATGATTCATGAGCTCCAATGCTATAAATTCTAATGATATAGGCAATCTTGCTTCTTTCCCATAGACCAATTTGTAGGGAGAACTACCTGTAGACCTCTTTGGTGTTATCTGTCAACCCATAATGCTGATTTTAGCTTGGTATGCCATGTCCTTTGGTTTTCATCCGAGTTCTTCTAATGATCCTTAGTAACTTTTTATTCGTGGACTCTGCCTGTCCATTACCCTGTGGGTAATAATTTGAAGAGGTGCTCAAATAGATTCCATTCTTGACAGCCCATTCTGTAATTTTGGAACCTATGAATGCTAATGCATTATCTGATATGATAGTGGTGGCGGCACACTTGAACCTAGTCATTATTCCTTCATAAAAGTCTAGTATGTTAGACTCACTTGCCTCTTTGAGTGCTACTGCTTCGGTCCACTTGGTGAAATAGTCCGTCACCGTGAGAATCCACTTGTGGCCTTGGCTTGAGTTTGGGTTGATGACCCTGATGAAGTCCAATCCCCATTGCATAAATGGTTGGTCAACCAAAATTGGGTGCAATGGAAGCGCTGCTAGTCTTTCTTTTCCCGTGAAGAGTGCACATTTCTTGCACTTTCTTATCCATGTATAATAGTCACTGAACATTGTGGGCCAATAATACCCTACCTTCATTATCTTGAGAGCTGTTACTCATGGGGTGAAATGTCCTCTAGAATCTCCATCGTGAAAATCTCGTAACACCCTCTCAATTTGACCTGTCCCAATGCACCTCAGTAGAACTCCATTGATGTCTTTCTTAAACAAAACACCATCAACAAGCACATATGGAATGGCTTGTAATCTAAAGTATCTCCTCTTTGCTTTGCTCATTTCTAGAGGGCATAGGCCTGTCTGTAGGAAGTGTATCATATTCTAAGTCCAACAAGGAGTGGGCACATCATCATTTTCCTGTCGTTGACCATCCTTTAGTACCAAGACAGCCTCTCTCCCATTACCTGCTTCAACTTGCTGACTCAAGGCTAGTTGTTCGCATAGTCCTTCCACGTACTAGTTTGGTGACCTTAATCTCTATGTCATATTCCATGACATGGGTTATCCATCCTGCATGTTTCTCATTCAAATCCTTGTTTAGGAGGAAGTCCTTGACTCCCGCATGAGAGACCAATAATTGGATCTTTTGTTTGAGACTAGGTACTTGAATTTATTTAAACTCTGATCACTACAAGTACATGCTTTTAATGAAAGAGTACCTAGTTTGTATTCCTCCAAGCCTCGGATGAAGAAAGCAAGCTGGTTGTTCTAATCCTTCTTTGTTTTGTTGTGCAGGATTACGAAATTGTGTCTCCACCACCAAAGGCGTATAGCATGAAACCCTTGGAGAAGTCTGGATTGACGAGAGTGGGAGCTTGAGATATAGTCTCTTTTATTGCCTCAAAACTTGCCTTGCCTTCAAATGTCCGCTTAAATGCCATGCTCTTTTTTAACATCAACGTTATTGGCTTTACGAGAGCTGCAAAGTTTGGAACAAACCTGTGGGCAAAATTGATCCTTCCCAAGAAGCTTTGAAGAGCCTTCTTGTGATTTGGCAATGGCAACACTCAAATTACTTCAACTCTTTCTGGGTCAATCGTCAATCCCTCTTTTGAAACAATATGGCCTAGAAGCCTTCCCTCATGAGCCAAGAATATGCATTTTTTGGGATTCAATGATACCCCAAATCTTCTACACCTCTAAAATACCTGCCTCAGATGAAAGAGGTGATCCACTGCATTTTTGGAGAATACAGTGATGTCATCAAGATATATCAGGACTATTTTATTGATCAACCCCTTGAATGCCATATCCATTTCCATTTGGAAAGTGGCTCCAGCATTTGATAGGCCAAATGGCATCTTCTTGTAGGCATATGTGCCCCATTTGGTTGTGAAGGTTGTCTTGAACTGGTCTTCCTTCTTTACCATAATCGATTGTAACCTGAGTAGCCATCAAGTAGTGAAAACCTCTCGGAGCTAGCCACAACTTGCAAGATTTTCTCCATGGAAGGGAGTGGGTAATGGTCCTTGAGAGAGGCTCTATTCAAGTCTCTGAAGTCAACACACAATCTGATCTCCCCACACTCTTCTTTTTAACTGGAACTAAGTTGGCAACCCAACTAGAATGCTTGATTGGGAATATGATCCTTGACTCAATCAGCTTGTCCAATTCTTTTCTCATGAGAGGCTCCATGTGTGGGTTGAGTGGTCTTTGTTTCTACCTAATGAGGCTTAGTATTGAGATCCAATTCAATGGTATCTTTGAGCTAATTTGGGATTGAAACCTTTCAAGTCTTCATAGCTCCAAGCAAACACATCAGGGAACTCTTGGTACAGCTTTATGAAATCATACCTTTCTTGTTCGGTTGTCATTTTTCCAATTTGCAATGATTTGTTCTCTTCTACCAAGATGGATCTGAATCCTCTCTCTTGACTGAATGTTTGCTTTCTCCTTTCTAAACTGATCATTGGGATTAAAAATGGACTCCAAAGTGATAAGTCCCTTGGGTAGCTTGTTAGTTCTCAATTTGTACCACTTGGTCACCATCTTGCTATTCCAATTTTTCTTGATTCTTGGCTGAGAACTCAGCTTCTTCTTGCAAGAAATGGATGATTTTCTGGTCATTTTCAAACACTTGCCAACTGACATTGTTATCCGGCACTAAAGGCCTCATAATCACATGGATGTTTGGCTGTACCTTGTCTTGTTGAATACTTTCCACAATGTCAAAGGCTGCCCCTACTGCTGCAAGCCTGTCAGCAGCTTGATTCTCTTTCCTAGGAATGGATTTGATGCCAAAACCTTCAAAATCTTCCATGAGGTCCCACACCTTGTTCTTGTAGCACTTGAGTAGATCATTCTTGGTAGCATGCTGTCCCTTGACCGGATTTACAATCAATTCACTATCCCTAAAGACTTGCAAGTTCTTTATTTTCTTATTGATTGCCCAATGCATCCCTTGCACCAAGGCTTCATATTCAGCAGTGTTATTGGAGCATGCAAACTGAAATCTAAAAGCTGAATAGTACTTTACTCCTTGAGGTGAAACAAGCATAGCTCCACCTCCTGCACCTTGTCTACTCCTTGATCCATCAAAAAAATAGCTACCATACCTCATTGTCATCCTTGAGGTTTGGCTTGGTGATGCTAGGAATAGGTTTATTTTCTTCATGTATACAATAGACCCCTAGCTCAAATTCTTCTACTTCTTGATAAGGATCAAAAGCATGTATCTTGTTTGCCCATTCATCAAGAGCTATATCCGGGATGCTTCCAACCTTAGTGTCGGCTTCATCGAGCTTGGGTGATCTTCTTGATCAAATCTTGAGCAATTGGCATTAATCGACTTGGAGTGTAAGGCTCAATATGGAAGTTTGCAATAGGTTCTGACCTGATTGTGGCTTTGGTTCCATACCTCATTCTGAACAAAGCATGTGTGACCAATCAGTAGACAAATATCCTCCAATCTTGGCTGTGAAGTCCCTTGACAAGCAAAGGGAAAGGAGTGGTGGAAGGTCTATGAGTGATACATCTTGTAAAACAACAACGTTTGGACATGCATGCAACGTAAGACTTAGGTTTTTCATCACTCCAAGCTGTTGCTCTTGTTGTCCCATCTAGCTGCACTACCCCTTTGGATATTGTTTCATCTTTGGATCCCTAGCTGATCAGCTATTTGTTTAGGCATTCCTGAGCTACTTGCCCCGGAGTCTATCATGCAATTGTGCACTAGCTAATTTCCAATGATTAATGAAACATAGAAATGAGGGGGTTTCAACATTTTACCTTCTTGTCCTCCATGATTTCCCTCGGGATGGGCAGCATTTTTGAGCACTTTGTCTTGCATCTGAACTTGTTGATTCGAAGTTGGCCAGTCCTTCATGGTAGCTTGCAGCAGATCTCTTTGGCCTAGGATGGATAGGGATTCCCACATTGATATATTGACATTTGTCTTCTTCATCTGATCAATGATACTGAATGGTGATGAAGGATCTCTTTGCTTTGTCCCTTTTCTTGTACATTCACTCCTTGCACGTGGGCAGCAACAACTGGTATTTGAGTTGGCCTAGGGGCTGTTCTTGGCTGCCCTTGTGCATTTGAAATTGGACTTTGCTTGCCAACCATTTGTGGAACCATGGGAGGTTGTGGATTGGTTGGGGCTAATGGCTGTTCTTCACCCAAATTCCTCCTTTTTGACCTTGTGTTGGCTGCAACACCTTGAGAAACTGCCTGGTTCATGCCACAAAAATCCTCTGCTTGCCAGTTTACCAATGTGGTGTCATTTGGGGCTGATTGCTATTGGAATGTTTCTTGTTGTTGGCTGTTTCCTTGACTGCCCTCACCCTCCACACCAGTAGTTGTCACCATTAATGCTTGATTCAAAGCACCATTGAAGCACATGGATTGGTTATGAGGCTCATTGCATGGAAAACACCAATCATACTCCTGGGTAATGTTGTTTTGTGTTGGCACTAATGCCTTAGAGGCAGATATGGAATTTGGATTATAGGGTTGAAATGGTCTATTGGCAGGAGGCCTTGTTTGATTTATATTTGCAGCTGGATTAGGAGGCCTTTGTGGTTGGTATGGCTACCTGTTAGGCTAAGCTTGGGGTTGATAAGAAGGTCTAAAACCTTGGGCTTGCTGCCTTTTGAGAGTAACCAGCTCATTGCCTAGGTTTTACAATTGCTTCATGACTTCTTGAAGCTCATTTGGGGCACTTGGAGATGAAGTGGAAGCTTCATTTGAACTCTGATTTCTAGGAGTGGGAGAAGGAGCCAAATTAGGTGCTTGATTGGTGTTAGGACTCTCTAAACTTGGAAACAATGGCATGGGAGGTCTAGGGGAAAGTTTGTCAGCTTGGATCAAACAATTTTCAGCCCTAATGGCAATGCTATAAGCCATAGGGATAGTTATGCCTCCCATGGACTGAATCAACATAGAAATATCAAAATTTAGAGCTTTGAGATAGTAGAGAAAAGCACCTTCTTTGCTGTTGGCCTTGCGCCACTAGAATTCTCTCCCAGTCTTTTGAAATCTGAAGTTGAAATCGGTCACTACTCATTGGGGGCTCTCTTGATGTTGTCATTGCTGCTCCAAAAGAGACAATTTGTCTCCCTTTTCTCCAAATTTCTCATGAAGTGCTATACATGCAAACTGATTCCAATTTGTGATAGAACCAACTCCAAGGCTCCTAAACCATTGCAATGCTTTACCCTTGAATGAAGATGCCGATAGCAACTTGACAAGCCACTTGCATCTCATTGATTTCATGGATTACACAAAGGTTGGCAATGTATTTAACATGATCACCTGGAGTAGTCGATTTTCTCCGGTGAAGTAGGGGATATTCTTTAAGGCTGCAATAGGAATTGGATGTTGTGGATTGAGGGCAAGTGGGCTGCTACCTGTGAAGTTGACATAGGGTTTTTTTTGTGCCATTCTAATTGGTCTTAAAACCCTTGTTGACTGAATGAAAGGCCTATCAGGTGGAGGAGTTGAGAGAGTTCTGTTTGGTGGAGATGGAGACCTTTGAATCCTTCTTCCTCTTTTCCTTCTTCTTGGAGATAATTGCAGGTATTCAAACAACACCTCTTCTTCTCCAACTCTTGACCTTGTGGTGACTCTTCTCATGAGTTTTCAGGCCTGCACTGCTGAAACCAGTTGATTCTTCCCCTTGGAGTCGCCAGATATGCAAATAATAGCTCTTTTCAAGCAAGAAAATTGCAGCAGATGCACATCAACTTTGCTGCAATAAAAATGAGACCTCTAGTGTCCCACCGGGCGTGCCAAAACTGTTGATGCAAAATCACAGCACCCCTGGATGTTGATCAGATTTCTAGGTTGATCATGCTAGCATCCAGTGTGATTGCACAACATGGAATCCTTTCTCCAAGTGTGGGACTTGCAAAATGAGAAAGGAATCTCCAGAGAAGGTTGGTTCCTATTCCTCTATTCAGATGCACACGAAAAATGTAGAGGGTTCACTCAAAGTCTAATCTAACTTACCAAGGAGACAGGGTAAGAAGATGCATAAAAATAAACCTAAGCTAACAGAGGTGATGCACCGAGGAATGAAGAACACCTATCTTGCCAATAAACACAAGACCATTCAAATTTGATGCGAGGATCATGCACTGAGATAACAAAATTTGAAGTGAAAGACCAGGAGGATGCAAATGAACACGAGAGAGGGTTGAGAATCATCCCTGACATGCATTACTTACTCCAAAGATTGATACAATACACTACAAAATACCAAGAGGTAGAGTCACATTACTGAGTTTCAAATGGGAGGTTGAGCTCCACAAATTCACCTACCGAAGAGAAGAAGGGGGGCAAAACAAGAAAGTTCGACCTTTAGAAAGAAGCCCCTCCTTAAAATATATAGGAAGAATGAGAGAGGGAAGAGAGAGGAAATCCAAATCTACCCCAACCACTTCTAGGTTGCATTTAACTCATCTCATTATGGCAGAAGTGTTGAATCCTGGCAAAATGGCGGACTGTCTAACAGAAATGGTGAACTGTCTGTTGTATTAAAGCTGGTTGTTGAAACATCTCTTCTGTCTATTATTACGTGCCAGAGGAATTTCTCAAATTTTTCAATCCAAACTGAACCAATATGTAATATTGACCCCGGAATCATGCAGAGAATTTCACTAGCTTTCCATTGATATAAAGAACATGAAAATCTGAGCTCTGGATCGAAAGTTATGGCGATATGAAGATTTAGGGCAAAACGGGCCAAAACGGATTAGTTGGAAAATATTTGAGTTTTTTCCCATGCTCTGCCACTTGGATGGCACGTGTCAAGTGCTGATTGGCCACGCAATTCTATCTTCTTCCCTTTTCGTAGGTTTTCCTTGAAAATTTTGACTTTTCTTACACTTTGGAAAAAAATTCATTTTCCCCCCGCGCCCGCCACTTGGGACACGTGGCATCGTTTGGTTCGTTGACAGGGGCGCGGGGAAAACCTTTACCTTTTAGTTTTGGGCCAAAACTTTGCTAAGTTTCCAAAACTCTCCCGAGCTCGAACTCCCCTACCACATGGCATGATTTCATTGGACGTGGGCCCTCCTTGTCTCTGTTTGCGGCCCTTCCGCCTTTTCACGTCCCGCGAATCCCTCACGTACCTTTGGCCCGGATGTCCCAAACTTTCTGGGACGAAAATCTCCAAACCACCTGATTCGGGCTTCCTTGCTCCTCTTTGCGGTGAAGACACGTGGCGAGATTCCATTGGCTCTCGGCTCTTTCAGCTTTTCGTGTCCCGCGCATACTTTTGTCCCGGGTGTCCCAGATGAAAGTTCCCTGTTTCAGCCGATCCGATTGGTTCACGTCCTCCGTGTACCTTTTTCCCAACTATCTCGGGATTATGCTGGGACAAATTTCTCTAAACCTTTGAAATGGGCCGATTTGTTTTCTCTTGGCGCTTCACCTTTTAACGTCCTTCGCGCCCTCATGGCCCGGATGTCCAGATCGCCCGCACAATAGTTAGTCAATTTTTTCACCTTCGGCCGGTTCACCCTTTTGCGTCCCGCGCGTCCCCACAGCCCGGATGTCCCTTTGCTGCATGGACCGTTTGGTGGTTTTTCAGCCGATTCAGGCCCTAACGTCCCAACTGTCCCTAATCTTTGCCTTAGTCGATTTTCTCTATATTTTGGCCTCAAGCTCGTCTCTTTTGCAACTTTTTCACATAATTTTAAAATGTTGGGTTTTCTCCTTGGATAGGAGGGTTAGAAAGAAACTGAGGGGACCCCAGAAACATGATTTCAGGCCTTGAATCATTCTACTTGCTCGGGACAAACTCCTGATGCATGTTATCAAAATTACCTTGGGGGAATTTTGGGCAACAAGCTTGATTACTCTGGAGAGACATACCCTGAAATTTTCTTACCGGACATGAAAGATCAATGGAAAATGAGGATGAAAGAGGAGGGATACTCGATTCTGACCTACTCAAGAGCTGCACCACGCTGGTGGAATATACATTGGGAGAGCCTCCTGGTGTGGCGTGAGGTAAGAATCATGTTCTCTATAAGGTTTTCTAGAAGTAACGTGCCCACGGTCATTCAAGACTACCATGGTAAAGAGACCACTTCATTCCATATCCAAGTGTGTGAGAAGGCCTAGATAGGAGGTGCAGAAGCCTTTCCACCATCATTATGGGTACATAATATATATTCCACAATACAAGTTTGTGTGCATGCGTGGTATATCCATTCATAAACATGCCACCATAATGGTAATCAGAAAGAATCGATGGCTGATCTCATTCAATTTTTTAAGTATCGGGGTACAAAGCCATTAGTGGATAAGGAGTTGTAGGTAATAAATCACCTTAGGATGGGGGATAGTGTTGTGGCGAAGGATAGAATATAAGAGTTACTAGGTGAACATGGCTTAGAGGCACGCTTTGAGGAAGAAGAATTAGAAGAGATACAACTTGAGCATGTGTGCATGGAAAAAGAAAAAGGGAAGATAGTGTATGTAATTGATGGGGAGGAAGTGGAAATCTTAGATGTTAACCATTCTATAGGGACATGTGAAATGATAGATAGTGCTGATGAACAGGTGTGTGCCTACCATGAACCATTAAAGACAAAAAAATTAACATTGGTATAGAAGAGGAACCTAAGGAGGCCATCATCGGGGATTATTGGTTGGAGAAGGAGGTCTCTAAGATCATTGATTTGTTATATGAGTTCCAAGATTTATTCCCTCATGGGTATCATGAACTCAAAGGAATTCACCATTCCTTGGGGGAAATGAGGATCAACTTGAAGGAGGGTGTGCGCATGGTTTGGAAGAGACCATACTGACTGAATCCTAACCTGTGCATGAAGGTCAAAGAAGAAATAGATAAGATGATATCATTGGGCATCATTAAAGTTGTTGAAGAGTTAGAGTGGGTAAGTCCAATGGTTATTAGTATCAAAAAGGATGGAAGGATAAGGATCTATGTGTAGACTATAGGGAGTTGAATGTTGTTTGTGTCATTGATCCTTTTCCAACCCCCTTCATTGAAGAAATTTTGGAAGGAGTGGCCGAATGTGAAGTTTATTGCTTTATGGATGGATTTTTAGGATACCACCAGGTTTGGATCGCAAAGGAAGTCCAGGAGAAGACAAATTTCACCACTAAGTGGGGAAGTTTTTCCTATACGGTCATGCCCTTTGGGTTAAAGAATGCACCTATTGTGTTCTCACGCATTGTGGTACAAAAATTTATAGAATTTATCAAAAATTTCTTCAAGTCTATCTGGATGATTGGATAGTGTACAGGCTAGTGAAGGACCACTATGATAACTTAAGATTAATGTTTGAGAGATGTCAGCAATTGAGGATATCCCTTAACATTAATAAATGTGTATTTTATACCCCATTTGGAACATTATTGGGGCACATCATATGTAGGGAGGGATTACTAGTAGATTCTACCAAAGTCATTGTTGTCATTGTGGGGTTGGGGGATCCCACTAGCCAAAGCGTAGTCCGAGGATTCCTTGGGCATACGAGGTTATTATAGGAATTTCATCAACGTATATGCTAGGATAGCAGCGCCCTTATAAGAATTACTTAAACACAAGAATGCCTTCCTTTAGGGAGAGGTGCAGTAGAAGGCATTTAATACTTTAAAGGATAAACTTGTCACTACACCCATATTATGATTCCATTCTTGGGATAAGCCTTTCCATGTTCATGTTGATGCCTCAGGAAAAACCATTGGAGTAGTACTCACACAACTTGGTGAAGGGATTGTTGATCATCCCTTGTGTTTTTCTAGCAGAAATTTAATACTAGCAGAGAAAAATTACAAAACTACCGATTGTGAAGAATTATCCATGATCTATGTGTTGCATAAGTTTAGCAAGTATCTTGGCAACACTCTTTATATTCTACATGGACCACATGACATTAAAATACTTAGTCAATAATCATGTTATTCAAGGGTGCATATGTCGGTGGGTCCTGCTATTTCAATAATTCAAGTTCAGGGTTGTGAAGCACTCGGAAATAGTTATTCTAGACTTGATCATTTATCTAGGATTGACTTAAGGGAGGATGCGCAAAGAATTAAGGAGACTATACCGGACACAAAATTTTTAGGTTGTGGTGCATGCCCTCATATTTAGAGGAAATTGTAGTATTTCTTAAGACAGTGTGGCACCGAAGTAATGAAGGCCTTGGAGAGGAAACAATTGGCCATACGCACCATGCCTTACATGCTGATTAGCAGAGATCTATACAAATTGGGTCGTGATAAGGTTCAATGCTGATGTGTTCTAGAACATGAGCACAATGTAATTTTGGAATAAGTTCATGGTGGGATCGTAGGAGGAAACTATGTGGGAAATGCAACCACGTGGAAGATTCTACTCATAGAGCTTTAGTAGGTGTTGGTGAGAAAATTTTTCAGGTGGACAAACTTGTGGATTTCTTTCCAACACTGGGAATCTAAGTCCCTCTACTTAACTTATGCGGTGCCATATGTGCATGCACATGAAAAGGTGGATTTCTATGGTGGCCTTTCGACCGGGGATCCAATAGGGGCACTCCACTAACCCTACGGAAAATGCTTGCATATACCTACAAGAGATGACTTTGTGAAAGTGGGAAAGGGAGTGAGAATGAAGGTAGGAGAACTAATGCCTTTGCAGGTAGAAAATTAGATTCCCTGCACACACACTAGTTAGAAAATTCATCACATGGATTTATGAGAAGAAACAACCCTGTAAATGACAACAAAACCAAATAGAATTTGATGAGAACAAAGTGTCATGAAATCCCTTGGTCAAAGAAAGCTAGAAACTCCTTCTTCTTGTATTGATGCTTGAACAAAAGTTGTACATAGTGTAGGAATGGAAGAAATTTGAGAGGGGAAGAGAGTAGAAGAAAATGGCTATCTCCTTTGCTTTCTCTCAAGGTAGAATGCACTCTTGAGTCTACAAGATCAATGCCAACCACTTGAAATGGCAATGGATTTACAATTTATTAAATAGAATATGACTCTTCATCTTCCTCATGACCTTTCGAATACCTTAATATGACTTAAGACTATTCATATTCCACTTCAAATATTTAAGTCCCTTTTATAATAGCAAGGTGAATTAATTTACATTATTTTTCTAAAGTCTCTTAAGTCATATTAAAAGTGCAAACCCCAATGGGAAATTAGAATATTGGAAAGTGAGAGAAAGTTGGGGGAAGAAGAGAGAGAAAGAGGGGAGAAGAAGAAGAGGAGATGTCATACCCGATGAAGTCTTTTGATCATCGTTGATGGAAATCTCCAACTACGGTGAAACTCGAATCTTCGAACTCCTTGCACACTATGAAATTCATCCAAATTATCTCACGAACGCTCACTAAGTTGAATGAACTAAGGTGGATCTTGAATTCCTGTGAAAAATGACTAGGATGCTCCCAAACAATGATGTCCCCCTGAATGATTATCCTTGTACATCCCATTGTGCCAAAACTTCTCTTTGAGTGTAACTTACTATTTTTAGTAAGTGTGAAAAAGGCAACTCTCTCAATCCTTTGCTAAGTGTTGTGACCTTGATTCCCCTTTCTCCCTGCATTCCTCACTCCTTTGGATCAAATTTCTATTTTTAGCAGGTGCTCGAGGGCCCACTTACTATTTTTAGTAAGTGCCAAAAATGTCCATTCTGGTGGATTCTCAGCTGTAGTGCACCTCTGATATCTTCATCTCCTTCGTAGGTTCTTTTGTTAATGACTTTCCCGAAATAGCAGTTCCTATGTAGTAGACCTGCTATTTTTAGAAAGTTGGTTTCGGGAGTTGGATTGACGTGGAATGAATTTTTTTGATATGGTTTTTGCCCAATATCATCCCTTTGAAATTTCGGGCCCGCCCACTTAATAATCCAGGAGATTTTAAAGTTTTAATTTTTAGACCTAGTAGTGCTTCTGGGTATGGCAGCCATTAATGGACCTCAAAATTACAGGTTTGGTTTTCTCCTTCGTTTGCAAATAAAATTGTATTTTTGATGTGGATTTTTTCTTCTGGTGCTTCACATGCAATCTTACTTCGATTCGGCAACCGGTTTGACAGAAATCCCACTTCTTTCTTCGTTGAGCCGAAAAGGAGATTTCTTCATTGTGGATGATTTTTCACACATGGGGGAGTTTGAAGGTGTATTTTGATAGTCTTGGATAGAGGAATGAACAGAAATAAATAGTTCATTGATTCATGCACTAGTTTGCAAGCTTTGTTTAGATTTCCATTTTTTAGCTATGGGGATTTTGTTGTTCTCTTCTTTGTTGTTCTTCATTTCTCCTTAGCTTGATGAGGATTCCTTTTGAGACCTGTGCATCACAATGGGAAAGTTATTTTAGTTCCTTTGTTGATCTGGTTTGAGAATTTGCAATGGCGGAGTGATGGTAGAATGTTGCAGAGGAAGAATGGAGGAAAGGAGTGCAAATAAAATTGTTAGAAGCTGGAAGCGGGAAAAGCAACACTTGGAAAATTTTCAAAAAGATGTGCACAGTAGGGCTTGTGCACACTTTTCCATGCTTTATGTCCCTGATCTCATGTACATGAGGGACATCAATTTCCACAATGAGCAAGATGGTGACACGTGGCACTAGATCCAACGGCAGGGAATGAAGGAGGAAAAAGTTGATTTGAAGCACTAGGAGCTGAAAGGAGCTCATGTGAGTGTTTAAAAGACTCCTCCTAGAGTATGGGTGAATTTTTCCATGTCTTCTATCCCTCACCTCAGGTACATAAGGTACATCAGTTTCCATGGTGGTCCTGGAGGTGACACGTGGCGCCCGATCCAACGGCAGGGAATGGATGCTCCAAAAGCGCACTTGAGGGGTGAGTTGCAGTGTCCGGAGGTCATATGAGGGTCCCAAGGGTCACATGAGGGCTGGGAACATTTTCTAAGGGGTGATCTACCTGACCACATGGATGTGGGAGACATGAAATCCTTCCGGGCTCGTGCCGACACGTGTCCTCTCAAAAAAATGATTAAGTCCTGAACTGCCTTTGAGAGGGTAACTTGGAATGCGAGATAACTTGAGCTTCAGTGGAATTTCTTGGTGAAAATTTATATTACCCTGAATTGAAGTGGAATTTTGAATCCAATTATGTGGGTCTCATGTCTTTATTCAATCATATGATCCCTAAAAATTGTAGTTTTGATGCGGGACTCCACTTTGCACTGAGATAAACTATCTTCCTATCATATGTGTCAAGGTGTTGTGAGAAATATTTTTTTCCATCATGTAGGTCTTGGAATCCTCTTTCTAAAGATGTTTCTTTTTACTTCCAACTCCATCCGTAGCTCCCAAAATCTTTGTTTGAAGCTCAATAGCTGTTTTAGGCTGTACGCTTGCTAGGCCTGTGAACCCTATTTTCACTTAGACTACTCCAAGTCTTTTAGAACTTCCCAAAGCCTTCCAAAATCATTTCCATGATATTATAAGGTCTTCCATTCACCTCTGTGTTGAATTTGGCCCTTCTACTCTGCTCGAGGGGGTTGATCCAATCCCGGGAAGGCCAACGATAGCCCTTCCTATCGCCAAAAGATAACATTTCAATGAACTCCTAAAATCACCTAGGGGAATGAATGGAATTTCCTAAATCACCTAGGGGGATGATATAACATTGGTTGGGAGGTAATTTGGACTGACTGGATAGAGTTGGGGTTGCCTAGGAATGATAAAGCATGAAAAATTTGGCATAGGGGTATAGTTGTCGTGCTTGGAAATTTCCAATTTCCCTGTTGCACATTTGCATGACAACAACTAGCTCTAGCTTGGGGACATGACATGGACTAAGAGAAGTGAATACATGGCATGGGAATCAAAATCTCAATTTTAGACCATCTAATTTGTTGACCAGTGCCTTATCCATTGGGCCCTGTGGAGTCATGCACAACTTCTAGAAAGGAATATTAGAAGAAGGAAACACACACACACACAAAATGAAAGAAAGGAAACACACAACACACAATAGGAAGGGAAACACACACAATGGAAAGGTAAAAACCTATCAATCACCTATGGTATAAATTGAGGGACAACCCACTTTCACTGAAATACTTTTTATTTCTCAAAAGTTACCCCTGAAGAGGCAACACCGAATGATGATGTTTTGCGAAGCCGTTGATGGGTTCAGAAAGTATCCTCCCCTCCTCAGCTGCTTATGAAAGCCAGGTGCTTTCACAATTGTCTGTGTACTTGGTAGGAGTGATTCCATGTGATCTTCTTGATGCTTAGGTCCTTGCTTGGAAATTCCACTGCCTTCATGCTCTTTGAAATTGGTTTCGTCATGCCAGTTGCCTTCCATGTTTATAAATATAGTTGATTCTCCATAGAGCACCTCATTTCTGCCCCAATGCTGATTTTCATTCCAATTCCTTGAATCTTCTGAGTTAATTTCTTTCTCGGGTCTATGCTCATTAACATCTTCTTCATGAGAAACATTTGAATCATCCCTTATCTTTATTCCTTTGTGAGGCGTTTGAGTCCTGATGGGAGGATCAGAGGAAAACTCATACTTGTCTTGCATGTCCATGGCACGAGTGAAGAGAACAAGAATCAACTCGGGATCTTCTGTAAATTCTACTACACCCAAAATTTATTTCACGGAGTTATGCTTCATTTTCTCCTACAACTCATCTTTGTACACATTTGAGGAATGCAGCTCAAGGAAACTATACGGAGGGATTACGCCATCATCTTGGGAATCACTACACTCTATCGATCCTTCATCAATAATAGCTTCATCTTTAGAGGATTTGAGACTCCTTGCTTTGATTTCTTCATCATTGAAAGAATCTTCATCCTTAAAAGGGAAAGAAAATATCTCCATTTCATTATTGCATCCATCAACCATTAGCTCCAGTACCATCATATTTTTCAATATGGCCAACCTTCACATTGGTTAAGGCTTCCAAATTATCTTCACACTTGTCTTGTAGATTTGTGGCTTTCATCAAGAGCTCGAGACTGATCTCAAGGTCTTCTATTTCTTCCACGGCTCTTAGTAGTTCTTGTACATATAGTTCTTTCCCATTGCTCAAGGGTTCATTGTAGACTGGCTTGGTCTCTTCCTGGGTGACATGATCAAGGGAGTCCTCATCTTCAAATGGGAATGAGAAAATTTCTTCATCACAGATAAGCATATAAGTTGTTTCTTCTTTTTGAAAATATTCAAGAACCATATCCTCTTCTTCATAGTTCGCATCATCCAACAATTATGGGCTGCCCTCTTGTAACTTGAATCTCCTTAAGGCTTCTTCAAAGTCCAAATATCTTTAGGAAGGAATGTCTAGGCCTATCAAGATGGGGATATCCTCTCCTTCCTTGGTTGCCACAAATTGATTCATCTACTTACTATCTTGATACAAGATGTTAACTTTTGGGTTTCGGAATTTCATACTGTGTACATCATCTTCTTCTCGGGAAGTAATTTCTCCATGTCTCCCTTCACTAGTATGGTTGCAAAAGACCAATTCATCTGAATTTTCCCTCCTAACTATCGGCAGAAATTTATACTTAGTAACATTCGAATGAGGTTGGGACATCTACTACCAAAATCATCACTGAAAATTTCTTGTCTAGAAATCTAGCGAGAGCCACCTATGCATCTTTAACCTTCCCTACAAGTGAGACCTTTTTTTATTCCAAAGAGTAACAAGAGCCACTAGGTGGAGTCATTGTAAGTTTAAGAGCCTTGGCGACCTTCAAAGGCATCACGTTGTCTAAGGCACTAGAATCTATTATGTAATTGTTTAGTACATATTCTCCAACAAGAAGGGAGACATAGAAAGGTTTGACCTTATCGAGTCTTTGATGCACTCAGAGAAAGCATGTTCTGTGAGGGAGGTGTAGGTGAGTTTTGTAGCATGCCTTTGGAACTATAAGTTACAACATTGGGTGTTAGACTACCACTCCTAATGTATCGGATGAACCTCTTGAATTGTTTAGGGTGAGTCCGCAAATATTCAGTTTCGGTAATCTGCACTTTGGCTTTGTTTGCATATTCTATGAAGTCAAAGGGAGAAGATGTGGACAAGGGGGGTGAAGGGACTGATTTTGGAGTCTAGATAGGTTTAGGAGTAGGATTTGATGTTTGAGGAATGGAGGGTATTTTAAAAGACACACTAGGAGATTTCAAGGTATTAGATTTTGTAGGAGCAGATTTAGATTTAGACTTGGAAGAGACATCAAAAAGCTTACTTGGGATTGCGGGCATCTTCTTACTTGTTGCAGGGTCAGGCTCCAACAATGCAGACTTCATGGAAGATGGAAGTGGGGATCCTTGACTAATTATTTTATTTTTCGGAGTCACCATAGGAAGATCATCAAGATTCTTTTCTTTTTAGCAGTGAAGGGAGATGCTCTTTTCTCAGATTGAGAATGATTAAATATCATGCATGAGAAACTTGGTGCATCTTCTTCATAACCTTCAGAATACTCACAAAACCTGATTTTTGTAT
Source organism: Taxus wallichiana var. yunnanensis (assembly GCA_018340775.1). Lineage (NCBI taxonomy): Eukaryota > Viridiplantae > Streptophyta > Pinopsida > Cupressales > Taxaceae > Taxus > Taxus wallichiana. The sequence goes on from CM031233.1 coordinate 371,270,728, forward strand.
CATTCTCAAACTCATCACTTTCTTGGAAATCACCACCTTCTTATTTCAAGATCTTCTTCACTTTCTTGAAATCTACAATTTACATTCACGGGTGGGGCCTCCAAGGAAAGTCTTTGGGGTGCTCCTAAAATCTAATTTCTGTTGCTTCTCTGAGAAGAAACTCGTTCAAATAATTCCCTCTTCAAAGAGGCCATCTCATTTGCCAACTTTTGTAGTGATGGATTAGTTCTCTCATCTTCAGGATGTTGGGCCTTTTCCTTTGATGGATTCTTGATCTTTCTAGAGAGGATGAGATTGTCATCCAATTCAATGGCCCTCCTTTGTGCTTCTACAATGTTCCTTGGTTGAACTCTTCGTAGGAGAAATCCTACCTCCGGTGATTGAGCATTTATGAAGAATATTTTGATATTGTTTTCAGATGGTGAGTCCTCTTCAGGTATCCTACGCAACAACCATTCAAAATGAACCATGAAGTCTCTCATGGTTTCATTTTCTCCTTTATTTATTTGAGCCAACTGCACCAAGAGGTCTTGACAATCTTCATTGATTTAAATCTTTCCTCGAAGGCATCCTTGATGTCATCCCAACTAGTGATGGATTGGGAAGGTAGGAGGTAAAACCATTCTGCTACTTTTTCTTAGAGGGACTCCACAAACAATCTTACAACAACGTCTTCATGTTGGACACCAAGAATTCCACATGATGTCATGAAAGCAATGATGTGTTCTTTCGGATGTTGTGTGTTGTCACCTTTGAACTTTGGAAATTTCTTATGGGAACCCATTGGTAGATCATGAAGAGGGGGTTCAAGAGCAAGTGGGCTTGTATTCCTTCCCCATGGAACAATGGGTTGAGGTCTTTCTTCTTCGTCCGCCATTGTTTCTTCTTCTTCTATTTCAGATCTTGCTTCAGAAGATCCTTCTTCAAATTCTTCTTCTTCCGTGAACTCGATGTTCAATGGTGGTTAAAAAAATTGCAGAATTTGAAGGATTTTGGATAGGATTACCAGGTGAACTTCTTGAAGAGCCAGATGAAGAGGAGGCTTGAGAGAAGAAATATGGATTATCTCTAATTCATTCTTGCAGATTTTGCAAAGCTTTGAAATTGAAATCAGCAACACCTCTCGACCTTCTCAACCTGGCGTATCTTCCTTCAGCTAGCTTTTGGAAGCTTTTGCAGTTAGAATATGAAAGGCCACTATGGAATGTGAAAATTCATGTGTAGAAATAAGCATTGTATCTTTTGAAAATGGACTTTCTTGAACTCTCTTTTATGATTTTTTCAATATTTGATTTTTTTTTGAATTTTTGGGACCTTGCGGTCGTATTTTGGGTGCAGATGCTACTAAATCTGCCCCACGGTGGGTGCCAAAATTGTTGGTGAGAAAATTTTTCAGGTGGACAAACTTGTGGATTTCTTGCCAATGCTCTGGGAATCTAAGTCCCTCTACTTAACCGGTGTAGCTGTTGTATGTGCATGTGCATGAAAAGGTGGATTTCTATGGTGGCCTTTCGACCTGGGGATCCAACAGGGGCACTCCACTGACCCTGCGGAAAATGCTTGCATATACCTATAAGAGATGACTTTTTCTAAAAGTGGGAAAGGGAGTGAGAATGGAGGTAGGAGAACTAATGCTGCAGGTAGAAAATCAGATTCCTACACACACACTAGTTAGAAAATTCATCACATGCATTTATGAGAAGAAACAACCCCAGTAAATGAAAAAGACCAAATCGAATTTTATGAGAACAAAGTTTCATGAAATTCCTTGGTCAAAGAAAGCTAAACGCCTTCTTCTTGTATTGATGCTTGAACAAAAGTTGTACATAGTGTAGGAATGGAAGAAATTTGAGAGGGGAAGAGAGTAGAAGAAAATGGCTATCTCCTTTGCTTTCTCTCAAGGTAGAATGCACTCTTGATTCTACAAGATCAATTGCCAACCACTTGAAATGGAAATGGATTTACAATTTATAGAATAGAATATGACTCTTCATCTTCCTCATGAACTTTTCAATACCTTATTATGACTTAAGACTGTTCATATTCTACTTCAAATATTTAACTCCCTTTTATAATAGCAAGTTGAATTAATTTACATTATGTTTCTAAAGTCTCTTAATTCATATTATAAGTGCAAACCCCAACGTAAAATTAAAATATTGGAAAGTGAGAGAAAGTGGGGGAAAAGGAGAGAGAAAGAGGGGGAAAAGAAGAAGAGGAGATGTCATTCCGATGAAGTCCATAGATCCTCATTGATGGAAAGCTCCAAATGCAGTGAAACTCTGAATCTTTGAACTCCTTGCATAGTATGAAATTCCTCCAAATTATCTCACGAACGCTCGCTAAGTTGAATGAACTAAGGTGTATCTTGAATTCCCTATGAAAAAATGACTAGGATGCTTCGAACAATGATGTCCCCCTGAATGATTATCCTTGTACATCTCATTATGCCAAAACTTCTCTTTGAGTGTAACTTACTATTTTTAGTAAGTGTGAAAAAGGAAACTCTCTCGATCCTTTGCTGAGTGTTGTGACCTTGATTCCCATTTCTTCCTACGTTCCTCACTCCTTTGGATCAAATTTATATTTTTAGCAGGTGCTCAAGTGCCCACTTACTATTTTTAGTAAGTGCAAAAAATTTCCATTCTGGTGGACTCTCAGCTGTAGTGCACCTTTGATATCTTCATCTCCTTCGCAAGTTCTTTTATTAATGACTTTCCCGAAATAGTAGTTCCTATGTAGTAGACCTGCTATTTTTAGAAAGTTGGCCTCTGGGAGTTGGATTGACATGGAACAAAGTTTTTGATATGGTTTTTTTCCCAATATCATCCCTTTGAAATTTCGGGCCCGCCCGCTTAATAATCCAGGAGATTTTAAAGTTTTAATTTTTGGACCTGGTAGTGCTTCTGGGTATGGCAGCCATTAATGGACCTCAAAATTGCAGGTCTGGTTTTCTCCTTCGTTTGCAAATAAAATTGTATTTTTGATGTGGGTTTTTTCTTCTAGTGCTTCACGTGTAATCTTACTTCGATCCGGCAACTGGTTTGACGGGAAATCCCACTTCTTTCTTCATTGAGCCAGAAAGGAGATTTCTTCATTATGGATGATTTTTCGCACATGGGGGAGTTGGAAGGTTTCTTCTTGATGGTCTTAGATAGAGGAATGAATAGAAATAAATGGTTCATTGATTCGTGCACTAGTTTGCAAGCTTTGTTTAGATTTCCATTTTTTAGCTATGGGGATTTTGTTGTTCTCTTCTTTGTTGTTCTTCATTTCTCCTTAGCTTGATGAGGATTCATTTTGAGACCTGTGCATCACCATGGGAAAGGTATTTCAGTTCCTTTGTTGATTTTTTCTGAGAATTTGCAATGGCGGAGTGATGGTAGAATGTTGCAGAGGAAGAATGGAGGAAAGGAGTGCAAATAAAATTGTTAGAAGCTAGAAGCGGGAAAAGCAACACTTGGAAATTTTTCAAAAAGATGTGCACAGGTAGGGCTTGGGCATAATTTTCCATGCTTTATGTCCCTGATTTCATGGCCATGAGGGACATCAATTGCCATAATGACCAAGATGGTGACACGTGGCACTAGATCCAATGGCAGGGAATGAAGGTGGAAAAAGATGATTTGAAGCACTGGGAGCTGAAAGGAGGTCACGTGGGTGTCTAAAAGACTCCTCCTAGGTTCTGGGTGCATTTTTCCATGTCTGATGTCCCTCACCTCAGGTACAAAAGGTACATCAGTTTCCACTGTGGTCCTGGAGGTGACACGTGGCACCCGATCCAAAACTACACTTGGCGACGGTGAACTCCCAAGTCTGGAGGTCATATGAGGGTGCCAAGGGTCACATGAGGGATGGGAAAATTTTCTAAGGGGTGATTTACCTAACCTTAGGGATTTGGGGGACATGAAATCCCACCAGGCTCCTGGTGTTGACACGTGTCCTCTTGAAAAAATGACTAAGTCTTGAACTGCCTTTGAGAGGGTAACTTGGAATGCAGATAACTTGAGCTTCCGGTGGAATTTCTTGGTGAAAATTTATATGATCCTGACTGGAAATGGAATTTTTAATCCAATTATGTGGGTCTCATGTCTTGATTCGATCATATGATCCCTGAAAAATTGGATTTTTGATCTGGGACTCCACTTGTACTTGAGAAAAACTATCTTCCAATCATATGCGCCAAGGTGTTGTGAAAAATATTATTTCACCATCATGTAGGTCTTGGAATCCTCTTTCTGAAGATGTTTTTTTACTTCCAAATCCATCTGGAGCTCCCAAAATCTTTGTTTGAAGCTCAATAATTGTTTTAGGCCTGTGTACTGCCTAGGCTTGTGAACCCTGTTTTCACTCAGACTACTCCAAGTCTTTCAAAACTTCCCAAAGCCTTCCAAAATAATTTCCATGATGTTATAAGGTCTTCCATTCACCTCGTGTTGAATTTTTCCCTTCTACTCTGCTCCAAGGGGTTGATCCAATCCCGGGAAGGCCAACGATAGCCCTTCCCTATACTGCCAAAAGATAACATTTTCAATGAACTCCTAAAATCACCTAAGGGAATGAATGGAATTTTCTAAATCACCTAGGGGGATGATATAATATTGGTTGGGAGGTAATTTGGACCGAACTGGATAGAGTTGGGGTTGCCTAGGAATGATAAAGCATGAAAATTTCGGCATAGGGGTATAATTGTCGTACTTGGAAATTTCCAATTTCTCTATTGCAAATTTGCACGACAATAGTAGGAAACTATTTAACAAGATTGTATTGAGTTTTTGCAAGGCACTGTGACCATTTCCAACACCTTGGAAAACCTGAAAAGAGGGATAAAATTCCTTACGACCAATAGCTAACGCAGAACCATTTGAGAAATGGGCTATTGACTTTTTAGGACCAATCTCACCAAAGTGACACGAAGGAAAGGTTTGCAGTATATCATCACTTGCACTAATTATTTAACATGGTGGGAAGAGGTAAAGCACCTATAAAAATTGTACAATAGCTAAAGTTACTAGATTTTTATGGGAAAATATAATCAACATGCATGGATGCCCATTGAGTTTTACAAGTGAAAGAGGTATGCACTTTCTTAATGAGATAGTCAAGATTATGCTATCAAAATTTATGGTGGCCCATCACAAGACTACCCCCTATCACCCTCAATAAAATGGGCTTAAGGCATTTAATAAAATACTTAGTCACACATTAATTAATATCTCGTGATGTTGGTAGTAAACATTAGGATGACAAAGTATTAGTCATTATTTGGGAATACGAACAACTTCCAAAAGGTTAAATAAGGCCACACCGTTTCAATTGGTGTTTGGCATGGAGGCTATCCTACCAGTTGAAATCATGTTACCTTCACTACGTATAGCACACATAGGAGGATTAGCCAATGAGAAAGTGTTAGAAGAAAGGATTGAAAAATTATTGCAGTTGAAAGAAAGATAGTCACTCGCTGTGGAGCCGTAAGACTGAAAAGAAAAAAAAGCATGGTGTGATCTTCACATCAAGAAAAAGAAGTTTGAGGTTGGGTAGATGGTTTTGTATATGATTCCAAGTTTTTGTGCCATCTTGAGAAGCTAAAAGTCCATTGGTTGGGCCCTTACATCATCTCGTACATCCTTGATTCAGGCACATGCCAGTTCAAGCACTAGATGGGACGAGATCACTAGGACTCTTCAATGGGAGTAGACTGAAGCCCTACTATAAATAAATCTTCTTGGTGTTTGTGAATGTAACATTCTATTTTAAGACTTTAGAAATAAGGGAATTTTTCTTTTTAAATAATGTTCACTATTCTAAATAAAGCATTATTTAGAAAAAACATTCCATGCAAATTGAATTCAAATAGATAACCATATGTAGTTGTAATGACTTAGTGATCCACCGATCTATTCATTACGTAACTCGGTAAGCTACCTATCTATTTATGTTATCTTACATATTGAATACATATCATATACTTCATATACTTGGTCTTCCTACCCTACACCGGCAATCGAGTGATCTATTTATAGAACATATCTGAATATCTGTTACCAATATTCACCGATATCACGTTGTTTAAACTAGGTGACATAGGACAATGTAACCAAAGTGAGCTTACGATACTTTTGCCAAAGATTTACAACATACTGTGTATGTCACTATTCCTAGATAGCATACTCATCATATTGGAATATGTCCTTCACCTCACTCCTCTATTATCATGATTGGTCTTTACTAACTACCATCACTACACTTGTTCCAGGTTTAACCCTATCCCTAGATAGAAACATAACCTATTATAGGAAAATGCTCATAATGGCTTAGGGTAAATGGGCATACTCGGTTTACCTAAGTCAACCGGATTTGCCAACGTACCCTGAGCCATTGGAAGCTAATTCCTATCCTAAATATGCTCCTATCTTGACCTAGAGAGAAACTAAGTTCAAGTCTGAGTTCCTATTATGTGTATATCTAGATGATCAATGCAGAAGGGTGATGCCACATGTCAACTACAATTTTGTATTCTTGAGAAGACCCAAGCCTTCTTGAAAGTACATCCCTGTAGTTTGCATGTACCAACATCCTACATAAAGTGCCTCATCGAGATGTACATACCCCAAGGAGATTGTTAATACGTTGTTAGTTTGGATTATTTCTTGATTGCAGTAACCCTACTAAACCCTAATCCAACACTTAATAAGTTCTTTCCTAAAATTTCTACATTTATTTCATGAAAACTTCATTAAAACTATGGTTTCTTTTAATGTTTGATTTCTTAGTTAAACAGAAATTAACCAAAACAGACAATGTTATTATAATTTTCATTTAAAAGTACCATAACTTTTAGAAAGGTTTAACATCCGAATATATCCAATTAAAGTAGACTTCATACAAAATGAAGTCTAATAAATTGTAATCATATCTCCAAACCTTTTTGGTTTATATTCAATTGAGAGAGAGAAAGAATCTTTCTCTACATGTTTAAGTGTTTGGATATATCATTTCCAATGTCCATATTTCTTAATGCATGTTCATTATGCATCACCTTGTTATGTTAAATTGTTTTAGATAGACACATCATATTATGCAACTCAATAAGTTGCTTCATTATAGGGAAATTGAACTAATTCCCATTATCCATTTTATCAAAGATAACAAGATAATCATAACATAATATAAAGAATATCAACATGATGGAACCTTCATCTTCTTTATAAAAGTACGAGATAATTTTCACAACTCATGGAAATAAAACACAACTCACAATTCATCATTACAACTTGTAAAATTAACAAGACTATGCTCTCTAGGCATACCGCATATCAACAAAAGCCTTTATTTAATAAAGTATACAACTTTATTTTACACTTCAACCAAAGAATGAATCATAATTATTTACTAAGAATTATACATATATCATCCAATGCATCTTATAAGTTTTTGTCTTCTTTTACCACTTAATTCATCCATCTGCAAAAATAGCTAGCACGGGTCAGTTCAATGAACTGAGCATGATAAGCACTAATCATTAAAATGAAGTGCATTCTACTAATTGTTTCATTAAAGCAACACTGCTTTAATGAGACAAATAAGTCATCATAATTCAACACATGATAAAATAAAATAAGTACATTAATAAAATTAGATCAACTTTATAAGAAGAGAAGAATATAATAATCAATATCTACATAAAATCATAAGTTCTATTATTTCTATTCATGGCTAGTAACAACAATAATCCTGCCATCCATTATTTCTTAATTCTATCCTAATAGAATACCACATTCATTTTTTTCTAAGAGACAAAATAAATGTAAATAGTATGGCTCCTTCAAGGGTGATCCCTCTATATCCTAAGCAAGAACCATTATAAACCATGCCCAAACTTATAACATCAGATAAGAAAATAAGATTTCAACATGAGTTACTTGTTCCTTTCCAGAAAATATTATTGCACATTCAATCATTAGAATATACAACCACAAAATTCCATAACCAAACAAGAAGGTAAGGAAAACCAAACAGTCCAACTGTAACTCCAATTTCAACTCTTCATGTTAGAAGTTTTAATCAAATAACAACCACAATGTTCACAAACAAAGCAGCTCCAAGGAGGAGTTATTCTCTACTCATAATCTTCACAAAAGATAAAGAGTACAAGAGACAAACCAACACTTTTCTATATAAACCAAACAAGACTAGTCATCAACAGTCAAACTATAAGTATCAAAGAACTTAAAAGTAAAACCTTATTGGTTATTAGATCTCTCTTGGTATCCAATTTTTTTCCTTTTCATTCGAGCAGCACCATAGGTGTGTCATGGAGCTTAAGGACAGATTAAACCATGTTGTATGTCATTGGTAGCCGGGGATATGGTCTAGTTGGCACTCAGGTTTGTGGAGAAATGGATAGCACTACAATAGGACTTGATCTTGTCCTAGTTGTTTTAGGTTGTGCCTTACAACCAAGGTAAGAGGACCTATTTTGTACCCTTGTAATGGTGAAGGACATGAATATGTCCTTCCTTTTGCTTGAAATTCTATGATGGAGACCTTGATGAAAACATGATCAACACCCAAGATCTAAACTCTCATAAGTTGTCACTTCTAAAAACATGGGTATGTTCTCAAAAAGGGCAAAGGTTACTAGAGATATTGGAAATCCGATCTGTTATACATACTTTTGCAAATAGATTTTGATCTTCTCGTGGGCATACAAATGCAAATTAGGGATAGTACATGATAGGGTCTTTATTTTTAGATGATTTTTGGTGGGGGAATGACAAGACAAACTGGGATATATTAAATATTTGACAACCTCTATAATATTTGAAATAACTATCGATAAAATGCTTCAAATAATCGGGACATTCTTTCAACCGAGAAGAGGCATAAATGGAAGCCTAGGTAGCACTCTTCACACAATATTTTGGAATTCACCACAAAATCATGAAGTAAAGAGCCCAATTAAACACAAAAATCCATGATCAAACCATGCCTAAGGTACCCCCAAAGGCTTACAATAAATCTCACGATCAAGGAAGGTAAAGTGATTTTAAATTTTTTATCTCCTCATAGAAGAAGGCTCTTTGAATATGAGATTGCAAATACCACTAAAATATCAACTAGAAATGGAGATCCTATGTGATTCTTAAAGACTTTCAATGCAAGATTGCAATAAGAACAACAAAATTTATTTGCAAGCATTTAAAAATGATAACAGACATCATATTTCCCAAAAGAAAATGCATATTTAATTCAAAAATTGTTAGATTCAACAACAGGGGAGAGTTACATGAAAAATCTCAGAGTTTTGTGATGGCTATACACTTGTAACCAACTCATATACATGAATTTCCAATACATGAGACATTAACTTGGTTCTTTGGTGGATTTCTCAAAAATGAGCTTTCTCTCAAAATTTTCCCATAATTTTCAACTCTCCTCTCTTTACAATTTCTCCAAAATACACTATATACTCTATGCCACATTGGAGCCTTCTTTCCCAAGAAAAAAATATGACATGGGATCAAGTTTGTTACAACAACTCTTCATGATTCAATGAAAATGACATTAAACAGAAAAACACTTGCATGTTGCTAGGTGTGTCAAAAATGATTAAATCATTACAAATATCTAGATCATTATCCATCCTGTAAGCATGTCTTTTATCATTGAGGCATGTAAACACCTTTGAATCATCATTTTCACCTTTTTACCTTTTCAAACTACCTCTGCAACTTTTAATTTTTTCATTTCACATTTTTTCACGGGCCTGAGAAAAAAATACATCAAAATCACCATAGACAAAAGAATTAAGTCATGAGAATGATGCCAATGTTCTCAAAAGTCCAAGACGACACAAAATCATATAAGATTTGATGAAATTTGATGCGAAACATGATTTCCAAGCTTCTTGGAGCTCCTATGGTGGCCAAAACAAATAGATGCACAATAACCGTCGATCTCATCCACCTTTTAATATCAGCCCTCCATGTGGAAAATTCAATCAAAAAATAAGCTAAATATTACCTTTTTAAACTCTGGATAAGGCAAGACACGTGTCAAAAAATAATTGGATCAGGCCCATGTTTTAAAAAAATGCATTTACGACGTTTTGAGAATTTGGAAAATTTTGCCACTTTTCCCCACTTGCCTCTTGGGCCCACCACGTGTCCAAAGGTGAGTCCCATTGAAACCACAAATCAATTCTATCAATTTTTCCTCTTTTGTGAAAAGAGGAAAAAAATTCACAAAACCTCCGTGGGCCCGGATGCTCGATCTCTTCCTCACCGCGAGGCCAAGTCTCCTATTCGCCTCTAAACCTTCCCTGTAAAATTTGAAAAATTTAAAACTTACCGTGGGCCCATGCTCCTCCTTTGAATTCTTAGAATGTGCCACGTGTCCATCATGGATAGGTTGTAGAGGCATGCTTCCCATTTACACTTTAGCTCCTTTGTCCAAAAAGGCAAAATTTTATTTTGTCCCCCTAGGTCCGAACCTCTGCCTCCTCATACAAATTTCATGCAAGTGGCAATGTGGACCATTTTTCAATTTTGAAATTTTTTCCCCCAAAGGTAAAAAATCTCAAAAACTCTCAAAACCCTACTTATCCATTTTTCTTCTTTGGACATGTGTCACTTCCTGGCTTACTGCGGGGCTTCAACCCAAAATTTGATTTTTACCATTTAAAGTTAAAAACTTCAAAGTGATTACAAAAACCCACTGCCCCATCCTATCCCTTCCTTGACACGTGTCCACCAGGGATTGACTGAAGGCCTTCAAGCCAAAAATTCACTTTATTAGTTTGAGCCATAAAACATCAAATTTCTCCAAGTCCCTCCACCATCCGCATGCCTTTAGACCAAAATATATACCACGTGTCCTCTCCCTATTCATTGCGGGCCTTTGGGCCAAAATTTGTCTTTGAAAATTTTGCAAAATGAAATCAAAATTTTCTAAGGAAAGTCCACCACCCACCAATCCCCTAGCCAATCAAAATATGCCACGTAGGCACTTTTTGCAAAAGGCGAAGCCACGGATCAAAATTTTGTCTTTTGCCAAAATTTCAAAAAATGATACGTTAGAAATATTTCCCAATACCCCATGGCTAATAGGAATCCACCACTTCACCATTTCCTTGTGATGATGAATTTGACGGAAAATGACACCCGTATGACCGTTAAATCGTGAAAAATTTAAAGGATGCCCTGGAAATCAAATTTTTCAATAAGGATTGAATTTTTTTGATTTTAAATCAACTGAATCATGTTTTGACATTATTTTCAACCTTGGGATTGGGAATTAACTACATATAATTTAGATTCCATCAATTTTGATTTTTACACAATTTGGCAAAGGAAAAATGACACAACTTTGAAAATTGGAAAAACCTAGGGCATAAATAAGAGCTCACATGGATTTTTCTTTTAAAACAAGGTAGAATAACAAGTTTATGGGAATTTTCGAAGCATTCAACTAGAGAGGATGAATTGCAGATCACCAATTATAGAGATTAAATGTTTCGAGAAAAATGGATATGAAAAATTAGGGCACACCATGCCAGCTCGAAATGGCACCAACATCGGCTCTTTCTTGGGAATGGGCACTCCCAATGAGTGCTATAAGGAAAAAACATAGACCAAGTGAAAAAAATATAATTAGGCAAAGGAGACAACATGCAAGGTAGGAAAAACCAAAACCACCATAAAAAAATGAACCGAGAAAACAACTAGAATTGCTGCCAAGAACAAAGGGCAAACCACACACCACAAACAACAAAAACAAAGTAAAAACAAAGACTATATAACTATAAAATTTTTGCATAACTCAATTTGGGGATTAATCCAAGAAATGTTTTAAATGTCTACCATTAAAAGACAACTCTAGCAATTCCCCATCTATATCTTTGATAAAAAAAGGTATGTTCAACAATTATGATATCAATGGCATAAGGGCCCATCCATAATTCATCAAAGTTTCCATGCTTGCCCTTGTCTTCATGCCTACTATCCCATAACAAGACTAGATCTCCAACATTGAAAACTCTAGGAGTGACCTTCTTTTCAAACAATCTCTTCAATTTTTCTCTAAATCTAACATGCCTTTGATGGGATGCTCTTCTCTCCTCATCAAGCTCAATAATCTGATCAATCCTTGATTCATATGGGCCAAGCTCATGATCTTCCAATTGTTGGGAAAACTGAAATGAAGATAATTATAGGTGTAAGGGCAGCAAAGCCTAAGTTCCATACACCAATTCAAATGGGATTTTACCAATAACTCTTTTGGGGGTTATTCTATCAGCCCAAACTACAAATTGCAATTGTTCTTCCCACCTTTTCTTGTTCAATTCCAAGGTTCTTCTAATGATCTTCAGCAAGTTTTTATTACTGGACTCAGCTTGTCCATTCCCTTGGGGGTTATAATTTGAAGAATAAGTTAGATTGATTCCATATTCATTACACATTGCCATTAAAGGTTTAGCTCTAAAGTACATGGCATTAGCAACTACAATCTTGACTAGGACTCCAAATCTGCATATGATATGATTTAACAAGAAGTCCATTACCACTTGGTGTGTTTCCTTTTTAGATGGGATTTCTTCAACCCACTTCATAATATAATCAGTGGCTACAAGAATCCACTTATGGCCAGCACTATAAGGATCTTAAATCTCACAAATGAAGTCCATCCCCATTGCTTGAAAGGAGCCTCGAATTGATACATGTTGTAAAGGAAGGGAGCCTAAAGCTTTTAGCCTTCTAGAGAAAAGTTGGCAACTATCACATTTTCTAACCAACTGGGTTACATCTTTGAAGAGAGAAGGCCACCAATAACCAAATCTCAAAATCTTATGTTATGTTACTCTTGCAGTAAAGTGTCCTCCATAAACTCCCCCATGGAAATTAGCAACTATCTTGGGAACTTCATCTTCAGCTATGCATTTCAAGAGGACACCTTTAGGGTTCTTCCAAGCTAGCCCAAGGTTTGTAATGATATATTTTTGAGAAGCCAACTTGAGGGATTTTTTCTTATGTTTATTTAAATGACCAGGATAGAAAAGGTGTCGAGGTAAAAGATTACATCCTTGTACCACTCAAAATTTACCAACTTTGCAAGCACATCTAGCCTTTCTTCCCCTAGTTGATTCACTTCCACATTCTGCAAGTGGCTCTCTCGGTCATGAGCTTAGTGAGACCCAAACCTCTTACCAACTTTGTGGTTTGGATGTCCATATCGTATTCATATAGTTTGTTCACCCATCTACATATTTTACTTGAGATCTCCATCTCTCGATAATATGTCTTTCACCATGGTGTGGGAACATAGGCAACAACTTTTGAACTCAATATATAAGGCCTAAAAACTTTTGTTGCTTTCACCAAGTCAAATGATTATTTCTCCATGATTGTATACTTAAATTCAGCAGCTTGTAAAGCCTTGATAAAGAAGGCAATAGGCCTCTCATCCTCATTCTCATCCTTTTGCAGCAAAATAGAAGCAATGGTATACTCAGAGGCAAAAGAAAATATTTGGAAAGGCCTTTTGTAGTTTGGGGCTACTAAAATAGGTGCATGTTTAAGTGTATACTTAATTCCTTCAAAATTTTGAATGGTAGCTACCTCCCACCACGATAACTTGGTCCTTCTTTAGCATGCTTGTGACTGGAAGAGTCAACTCAACAAAGTTGAAACAAACCTTATAATAAAATTCATTTGACCAAAGAAAGACTAGATGCCTTTCTTGGTTCTTGGGATAGGTACCTTGTTAATTTCTTCCACCCTCTTAGGGTCTATCATAAGACCATCTTTTGACACAATGTGACCAAGTGGCTTAGACTTTTGCATGCCAAAATGACACTTCTTTGGATTAAGAGAAATTTCATACTCCCTACATTTGATCAACATCTTTTATAAGTGCTACAAATGATCACCTCTCTACCTTGAAAATACCGTCACATCATATTGGTAAACTACAATGAACTCATTGATGTAACCAACAAAAGCAACATTCATTTCTCTTTGAAAAGTAGCACCAACATTCATCAAACCAAAGGGCATCCTAACAAAAACATATGTTCCCCAAGGAGTAGTGAATGTTGTCTTAAGTCTTTTTGATTCTTTGACAACCACTTGATTATATCCAGAGAAACCATCCAATGTAGAAAGCAATTCAGACCCTGTCATAAGATATAACATATTCTCCATATTTGGCAAGGATCGTTTTCCTTCATGGATGCTTTATTTAGATTTCTAAAATCTACACAAATTTTGATGTCTTCATTCTTCTTTTTAAGTGGCACAAGGTTTGCAACCCAAGATAAATACCTAGTGGGATGAATAATACCTCCATCTCTCAACTTCCTTAACTCCTCTTGCATTTTCATGGAGAGAAGTAGATTAATTGGAATTTTTTCTATCTGAATGGTTTTTCATTTATTTCAAGAGGGATCTCATGTTGAAATAAATCTTCTATATATGATTTTAGCTTTGAATAGGACCAAGCAAGGCAGTCTTGATATTTTTTCAAGAGTTGGGCATAGGAATGTTTTTCTTCTTTACTTAAATTGTTGTCTAACCAAACCTTCCTTGGTTTTCCTTTGTTCCCAAGACATGCTCTTCCACATATCTTGAGGTATACATGTTTCTATTTATGATGTAATTAGCATTTTTAAATTTGACTCAAGTGCAATAAGACCTCTAGGAATGGTGTTTGTTTTCAATTAGATGATATCTTTTCCAAACAAAGTTTCTCTTCCTTGAGTCATGCATACCATTGGATCCCAATAAATATTCTGATTTGTAAACTCACCTTGGTTTTGCAAGAACCTTAGCACTTGATAATCATTGTTGAAAACTTTCTAATGTTTCACATTATCGGGACAACTGGCCTAGTCAACACTTCAATATTGTATTCACAATAAGGTGAAACGGTGCAAACTCCAAATCTAGAACCCAACTCTACCAAATTCTCAGTAGCAGCATTGAGACCTCTGTCATGATACACAATGTTAAAGGAATCAAACATTTCAATTAGATCCCAAAATGCATGCTTATCTTTGTTTCATACGTTGATTTTTATAGCATACAATTTTCTTATTTGTTTGACAACCATCTCTCGAGTCTCCTTTTGTAACAATATCAATCCATAATTCCATGCAATTCTTAACCCCAACAACAATGCCTCATACTCAGCAACATTTTTAGTGCATTCAAAATTAAGTTTGAAGGAAAAAACAAACTCTTCCAAACTAGGAGAAAGCGAGAACTATACTAACACCATTTCCAAATTTGGAGAAAGCTCCATCAAATAGCAAGGTCAAGGAGAACCTACCATATCAAGGAAGTTTGATTTTCCATCTTGTGTTCTTTTCCATCAGCAAAACCAATGAAATTCTCAGCATCTACATTAGCAAACAACACTTCATAGGAAGCATTGTTGGGATCTTCGATTAAGTGCAACATCTTCTTTTCACCATAAAGTTTGACAAGGCTGCCCTCAATGGGAATGGTGGAAAAATACATATCCATCTAAATGATTCCACCAACACTTGCAGCCCATTTTCTTGACAAAAGCATACCGCATTTGGTAGGGCGATCAATAATTACAACATCCAGTTCCAAATTCTTACCCAGATAGGCTGCAAGTTGCACTACCAAACCCTTCACACAACGAACCACTAGCACTTCCCTTGAATACATGGTAGTACACTTACCATAGGTAGTTATCACTTTGATATCCAATACATTCATGACTTCTAGAGGCATGACATTACATGATGCTTTGAAATCAAACATACAATTGTGAAGTAGCCTATCTTTTATTAGCAAAGTTGTGAAGAATGGATCAACATTTAATTGGGAATCAACCAAAGATGTCCCCAAATATACCTCAGGTGTCTCTCCAAGATCTTCTACTACTAGTGGTGTTTCAAATTCAACAATTATCTGAGGTGGAGTTTCAACAACATTTACATTTTGCCTAGAGTAACCTTCTCTTCTTTCAATCCTAAGTACTCACATGTTATCTTCTTATGCTCAGGAATTCTAAGAAACTCAATGATTGGAACACTCACTTTAATTTTTCTCAATACATGGGCTATGTCATAGGGAATAGTATTTGGAAAAATAGCATCAGAAGGGAGACAAGGAGATTCATCGAGATGGAAAAGGATTCTTGGCAGGTTGGGCATGATGAGGGCTGTAATTTTTGCCTGGGACAACAGAACTTTTAGCATGTGTTTCTTTCCTAGGAGCTTCTTTTGGAATGATTATGATCAAGGGAGTTTTAGGTTTGGCTTGAGGCCCACTTCCCTTAACAACCTTGCTTCTAGTTTTATAGTCTTTCTCTGGAGCTACAACAACATTCATCAATAATTTCCTATCTTCCTCCAAAGGGATACCACCATTATACTTCTTAATAATCAAAGCTCTTAAGTATTCAAAGTCATTATTAGGAATTTCAAAATCTTTCACTACATCAAATTCAAGAGCATGAGGGGGAGAAAGAATTGTACCCATTTGATACAATCCCAAAATTTGCAGCTATCCTAGCACTTATTACTTGAGTAGATGTTACTCCTCCTTGTGAGCTTGAACAAAAAACCACCATGCAAATATCATCATTAGGCCCATCCGCATTATCAGCTTCATCAACTTGTTGGTCCACTTCACATGGAGGATGAGGAAGAAAAAAACTATCACACCAATCCATATCAGCAACTATATCAACAACAACCTTGGCATTTAGAGGATCGGGAACCAATCTACTTTAACATGCTTGGGGTTTTCTATTTCCCCCTCTCATAAGTCCTTTACTTGTATCATCTTATCTTTGATCACCCCTAGGATGATTGCCAAATATATCTTGTGCTTGCTACCTAGGCTGACCTTGTGAAGTCTACCCAATTCCCTTCTCAACCCGGGCTAATTTGTATGAGATTTCTTTGATAGCCCCTGCCAAAGTTTTCACAACCTCTTCTAAATGAGCACCTTTGCTAGCTTGAGGTTTTTCAGGGTTTATCAATTTTACACCATCTCTTGAGAGGTTTCCCAATTGTTTTGATATTGTTCTCAATTTGAAGTGCCATGGAGAAATCTTGTCTTAGATTGGTTTGGTTCTTGTCTCTCAAGTAATAGGTTTCCTTCTTATCAAATGCATCTCGCATACTTGATTAAACAAGATTCATCAAAAGGCCTTAGATTAACCCGTATCCTTCTCAAATTTTTGTTAAACCTTGTGTTGAATTCATGGACTGATTCATTAGGGTTTTTATTGATATTCTCAAACTCAAATAAAATAAATCTAGGGTCAGTCCTATCACCATATAAGTAACCTAAATACATTTTTAATTTCATTCCATGAATCAATAGAATTATCGGTAGAGATTTGTACCAATCTCTAGCATCTTCTTCTAGTGTATGAATAAACAAATAAATATACACATCTTCAAACTCTATCTCAAAATCTTCCATCATATTATCAAAATTTTGAGATCTTTGGTCACCGATAATAACATTTTTACCCTGGAATTTCGGCAACCTATTTCGACATCTTGTGGGACACCATTTGGGTTACCATCCATTCCTCTAAAATTTATAGGGCCAAAGGTGTTAAAAAAATGGAGGTCTAGGCTGATCCATATTGTTTGGTGGAGGTGACCTTGGAGGTGAAACAAGGCGATGAGGAGTGCAAGGTCTTTGGGACTCAAGAATGTGATTCACAAGACTAGTATTATTTAAGTGCTGATTTTCTTGGAAATTTTTACTCAAATTAAAACATAGAGGTGTAGATTGGAGAAGCAGCTTACCAGGTATAACAAAAGGGCCTTCACTAGCTGAGGAAAATAGGTTTATGAGAGGATTGATTGAATCGAGAATCACTTGAAGAAGAGTGATAATCCTTTACCAAAGGCTAATCTCCCTCACTAATGGTTATATCTTTCACGATGTCGACCTTTAACCACTTTCAAAACTCTTCTCCTTCTAACTCGAGTTTCTTGAATCTGAGAACAATTTCTTAGTGGAGTCTCTAAGGAAGAGAGATCTTCTTCCCTCTAGTTTTGCAGAGATCGGAAGCACAAAAATAAATGATAGAAAGCTTAAGACACTAGTATTTTCAAGATCAAATCAGCATGGAGTTTCCACTAAGTAATTTCACCTTAGTTGTGCAAGAAAGCACTAAAATAATCTATCAAATGTTTTTTACCACTAAAAAACTTTGCAAATCCTTATAAATCAGACCTTCTTCTTCTTAGATCAATTAATCACAATGCAACCAAAGTGTGTAAACTGCTAGGAAATGAAAAAGGAAAACATATCTTGAAATTTTTTCTTAAAACTTACAGATCTTAAGCATAGAATGATATTTTAACAATGTAGCAACTCAAATAATTGAATACATAAATGTTCAAACTCTTCAAACACTTCAAAAACACCAAGAAAATCCAAGAATTCCCGACAATGGCGCCACTCATGTTGGTATCCAAATTTGTTCTCCTTTTTAGTCGAACAACACCATAGGTGTGTCATGGAGCTTAAGGACATATTATACCATGTTGTATCTTTTTGGTAGCTGGGGATATGGTCTAGCTAGCACTTAGGTTTGTGGAGAAATGGATAGCACTCTAATAGGACTTGATCTTGTCCTAGCTATTTTAGGTTGTGCCTTACAACCAAGGTAAGAGGACCTATTTTATAACCTTGTAATGGTGAAGGAGATGAAGATATCCTTCTTTTTCTTAAAATTCTATGATGGAGACCTTGATGAAAACATGATCAACACCCCAGATCTGAACTCTCACAAGTTGTCACTTCTAAAAACATGGGTATGTTCTCAAAACAAGGCAAAGGTTACTATAGACATTGGAAATCCTGATTTGTTATGCATACTTTTGCAAATGGATTTTGATCTTTTTGGGCATACAAATGCAAATCAAGGATAGTACATAATAGGGTGTTTATTGTTTAGATTTTTTTGGTGGGGGATTGACAAGAAAAACTGGGATATATTAGATCTTTGACAACCTCTACAATATTTGAAATAACTATCAGATAAAATGATTCAAATAATCAAGACATTCTTTCAACTAAAAGAGGCATAAATGGAAGCCCAGGTAGCACTCTTCACACAATATTTGGGAATTCACCACAAAAGCTTGAAGTAAAGAGCCCAATTAAACACAAAAATCCATGATCAAACCATGCCTAAGGTACCCCAAAGGCTTACAATAAATATCTACGAGGTAAGGAAGGTAAAGTGATTTTAAATTTGTTTATCTCCTCATCAGATGAAGGCTCTTCTGAATATGAGATTGCGAATACCACTAAACTATCAACTAGAAATGGAGATCCTATGTGATTCTTAAAGACTTTTAATGTAAGATTGCAATAAGAACAACAAAATTTATTTGCAGGCATTTAAAAATGATAACAGACATCATATTGCCCAAAAGAAAACATATATTTAATTCAATACTTGTAATATTCAACAGCAGGGGAGAGTTATATGAACAATCTCGAGCTATGTGATGGCTATACACTTGTAACCAACTCACATACATGAATTTCCAACACATGAGACATTAACCTAGTTCTTTGGTGGATTTCTTAGAAAATGAGCTTTCTCTCGAGAATTTACCAGTAATTTTCAACTCTCCTCTCTTTACAATTTCTCCAAAATGCACTATCTACTCTATGCCACATTGCAACCTTCTTTCCCAAGAAAAGAATATGCCATGGGATAAATTTTGTTACAAACTCTTCATGATTCAATGAAAATGACATTAAACATAAAAACACTTGCATGTTGCTAGGTGTGTCAAAAAGGATTAAATCATTACAAATATTTGGATCATTATCCATCTTGCAGCACGTTTTTTATCATTGAGGCATGCAAAAACTTTTGACTCATCATTTTCACCTTTTTACCTTTTCAAACTACCTCTGCAACTTTTAATTTTGTCATTTCACGTTTTTTCACGGGCCTGAGAAAAAAATACATCAAAACACCATAGACCAAAGAATTAAGTCATGAAAATGATGCCAATGTTCTCAGAAGGCCAAGATGACACAAAATCATATAAGATTTGATGAAATTTGATGCAAAAACATGATTTCCAAGCTTCTTGGAGCTCCTATGGTAGCCAAATCAAATAGATACACAAGTAACCATTGATTTCATCCACCTTTTAATATCAACCCTCCACGTGGAAAATGTAATAAAAAAAAGCTCAATATTACCTTTTAAACTCTGGATAAGGTGGGACACATGTCAAAAAATAATTGGATTGGGCCCATGTTTTTTAAAAATGTATTTGCGACCTTTTGAAAATTTGGAAAATTTTACCACTTTTACTGCCTACCTCTTGGTCCCGTCACGTGTCCAAAGGTGGGTCCCGTTTAAACCGCGGATCAATTCTATTGATTTTGCCTCTTTTTGTGAAAAAATGAAATTTTTTTCACAAAACCTCTTTAACTGCACGGATGCCCGATCTCTTCCTCGCCACATGGCGCTCTCCAATTGTCACAGGCCAAGTCTCATATTCTACCTCCAAACCTTCCTGCTTAATTTGAAAAATTTAAAACTTATCGTAGGCCCACACTCTTCCTTTGACTTCTTAGAATGTGCCACGTGTCCATCATGGATAGGCTACAGAGGCACGCTTCCCATTTACACTTTAGCTCCTTTTGCCAAAAAGGAAAAAAATTATTTTGCCCACTAGGTCCGAACCTCGCCTCCTCATACAAATTTCTTGCAAGTGGCAATGGGCCATTTTTCAATTTTGAGAGTTTTTCCCCCAAAGGAAAAAAATCTCAAAAACTCTCAAAACCCCGCTTATCCATTTTTCTTCTTTGGACACGTGTCACTTCTTGACTTGTTGCCAGGCTTCAGCCCAAAATTTGATTTTTTACCATTTGAAGTTAAAAAATTCAAAGTCATTGCAGAAACCCATTGCCCCATCCTATCCCTTCTTGGACATGTGTCCACCAAGGATTGGCTAACGGCCTTCAGGCCAAAAATTCACTTTATTACTTTGAGCCATAAAACATCAAATTTCTCCAAGTCCCTCCGCCATCCTGCATGCCTTCAGACCAAAATATATGCCACATGTCCTCTCCCTATTCGCTACGGGCCTTCGGGCCAAAATTTGTCTTTGAAAATTTTACAAAATGAAATCAAAATTTCCTAAGGAAAATCTGCCACCCACAAATCCCCTAGTCAGTCATAATATGCCACGTATGCACTTTTTACGGAAGGTAGAGCCATGGATCAATATTTTCCCTTTTGCCAAAATTTCAAAAAATGATACGTTAGAAATATTTCCTAACACCCCCGGCTAATAGGAACCCGCCACATCACCATTTCCTTGTGATGATGAATTTGATGGGAAAATGACACACCTTGTATGATCAGTCAAAATGTGAAAAATTTAAAGGATGCCCTAGAAATCAAATTTTTCAACAAGGATTGCAATTTTTTTGATTTTAAATCAATGAATCATGTTTTGAAATTATTTTCAACCTTGGGATTGGGAATTAACCATATACAATTTAGATTCGATCAATTTTAATTTTTTCATGATTTGGCAAAGGGAATATGACGCATCCGAAAATTTGAAAAACCTAGGGCACAAATAAGATCTCACATGGATTTTTCTTTTAAAACAGGTAGAACAACAATTTTATGGGTAGTTTTTAAGCATTCAACTAGAGGGGATGAATTGCGCAGATCACCAATTTGAGAGATAAAATATTTCGAGAAAAATTGGATATGAAAAATTAGGGTACACCATGCAAGCTCGAAATGGCACCAACACTCTCAACACTACTTCCATCAATGATTCGAACAAGGTAGACCAATAGGTCAAGAGAAATCACAATTTCAAATTGGATTCGAGTAAAGAAAATTTTGAACATTGAGCCTATCCAAGGGTAGAAAAAGAAGTAATCATAATAAGGAAAGAACCAATGATAGATCATTTTGTTCAACTGAGCAAGAAGTTCCAAATTAGACTGATTTAGGATGACAATATACTGCAGACCCAGAATGATATAAAAAGATCTCAAAGAGTAAGAAAATAAAATTTCATTCTCGAAAGAATCCAAAGACTCAATCACAGAATCAATCAAGAGCGACATTCCAAACAATGAACGAAAATTTCAGAATTACCCACGAACCCTAAACTTGAAGAATCACAAGGACTTCACTAATAATACCAGAAAGGTAAATAGTTCATGATTCAAAGAATTAACTTAATTAAACTGAACAGAGAAAGAATCCTTCCTATTATTTATGTGTCCAAGGTAATATCACAATCTTTCAAAATGACCTAGATTTCATTAAAAAATCCAAAACGTCCAGCACAAAAGTTGTCTTAGTCTTAAATCCCTAAGAAACAAGTATGAAAAATAAAATCAGATCTTCACAAGCACGAAATTACAATAATGGTTCCTTAGTACAATTTTTATACAGTCAACCCAAAATGTGGGTTTCTTCCAAACAGTGGGAAGAGATCACTTTCCCCAACTCCCACGCTCATACTATCTCACGAAGTTAATACAGTCAAAATGTGACAGAAGTTCAACATTACTTAAGTCATTTCCAATTTCCAAAGCTCAATAGAGAGATTAAAACGTCTCAAACAAGTTCCCACACCATTCCTAGGTGAGTATTCGCTTAGTAATGAGCTATAACTTAATCTTTTCAAAAAAAGAATAACCCAATACGAATACTAGGACATATTCAAATGAATCGATCTCGAATGCAAGATCTTAACACTAAAGTGATAAATATAAGTACAGATTTGAAACCCAAGTTCACATTCATGCATTCAGAACTTCCCAAATCAATGATGTGAGAACAGTGATAAAATATGAAATCCAAGAAATAGTTCAGTAATACACAAGTTTCCAAAATAGTGGTTCCATTCAAATGAAGTTCCAACACAAATGTAGTCAAAACAAAAACTTCCAACTCGAGTCTACATCCAAAGAATGCAACCTAGAAGAATATAAAATAGAACTAAAGTTTCCCCGAGTTCATATGCATGTATTTCCACGACAGTCAGTTCAAAGCTAAAGACTTTGAATACATTAAGATAGTAAAAGTAGAGATACAGATCTAGTTTCCCATATCATTTTTACTTGCATGCTATCCTAAAACTCACATAGAGGGACAGTTTCCCAACATTTCAATTTTTCCAAGGATTAAAATCAAACACACACAAGGATTCATAAAACCCAGTAAGCAAAAATAACCAGATAGGCAAGAAAACAAGAATCTCATGAGAGCAGAGTTGTTTTAATGAATCATTTAGAAGAATGCAAAGAATTTTAATAGTTAGAGCCTATCATGCCTGATAGCACTTCCACCAACTCGAAGGAGACTTCCAGCTCTTTTTCTCCTCCATGAAAAATCAACAACGAAACATCTTTTCCTTCCAAGCTTCATATACTTTCCCTCGATCAAAAATAGATCGTAAAAACCAAATATAGCTTTGAGCTGAAGGTAGAACTGCTGGTTCAAAGAACCAGTTTGCTCCATGTAGAGCAAAATTCTGCCATGCAAGAAAAATTGAATGACCTCCTACAAACCCACCTCCTATGTTTCCAAGATGGTTTGCACGTGAAGACCAAGGCTCATAAATGCCATAAATGCCAGTTAATCCAAAATTCCTGCCTATATTTACTTGCCACCACCACTTAAATTTGGTGAATGCCAATCCAACACAAAAATACAATTCCATCTATTAGTGGAGTTTCCACGTAGGCCTCCTCCAAGTCCACTGGCCCCCTGCCAAATTTAGTAGTACCTTACATTTAAAACCTTATCTCCTTCCTTAGATTCCTTTGGAACCATCACCCTCAAGGCATGTGACCCCTTTACATCCCCTTTAATTTAGGTTAGATTCGGATAGAGAACGTAGGTTAATCTAACATTTACTAATCATAGGTCTTAGAACATTAGTCATTAGAATCCCACCTTAGGTTAGGTTCAAATCACAACCCCTTAGTAATAGGTAGTAGCTAAGATAGCTTAGTATCCCCCTTAGTAACTCTTCCCTTATCTTCTTAGCATAACACTTAGGTTAGGATGCCAATCCCATAATAGAATAAGAGACTTAGGTTAGAACAATATACACATAAGTAAACATAGCTAGGACTTAGTTGTTCTCACCTAGCTTAGGTTACCATTAGGATAGTCCTTAGATTTTTAGGACTTGAAATTCTTCACAGAGAATTGAATTTTTCTCAAGTCCTTAATGTCCCACCAAGATCAATCACCAAAGATCTAGGCACAAAAATACAACTGAACAAAAGCAAGTTGCATCAAGACCAAGAATTAGTATCATGCAAAATTCAGTTTTCTATGTTCCTTAAGCTACTGAATGTCAATTTTACCATTCAATCTATGAAGAAGACTTGAAACATTCCTTGGATCACTAAAATTGATCCAAGGATGAGTCAAAACCATAAATAAGTCTGCAAATCTTAATACCAGAATGTAACTCACCTTTTCAAGTGAAAATGCATTCTTGACAACCATATAATTTCAGTCTTATGATTTTTAAGAACATAAAAGATTTATCCCAATCAAGCATGATCTTCAACAGTCAAAAGAACACATCTTTATCAAGAAAATCACATGTCAACACTTGAATGAAAAGAGGAATATATCAGTTTTCGAGGGTGTTATAGTGAATAAGGAAATGTTTCTTGTTAGAATAGACTTTCCTTTAGTGCATTTTCTTTTCTTGTGTTTCCCTTTCTCATTGTTCATTCCTTTTTTTTTTTTTTTGTGCCATGTGTGCTGGTAACCAAATTACATTTGGGAGGTTTTGTTTGTGAATAGAACCACACATCGGTTTAGTATGGGATGGAGTGAAAGGAATTATAGGCTTGTAATACAAGTGTGCATTGGCAATAGAAGTTACGGTGAATATCCTGGTTAAAGAACTAAAGGTGCGTAAGGTTAATAGGCACGTAGAGAAGAGATGGACGTGAATGGTTGGTGTCAAGAAATCCTTAGAGAAACCACATACAGAGAGAAGTGCAGGAACAACACAAGGTAGGTGAGAGAAAAAATTAGGTGGACGGAAGAAGTGCCTTCGGTGCTATTAATGCGCACATAAGAGTCTTTTGTCAGGATGGATTGTTTGTTCACCAAAAGGTTGTAGAAGTTTTTCGTGCAAGGTTGGCCGCGTAAGGTCAGCTTGGTGGAAAAATTCACATTTAATACTAAGTACGGTGGTAGGTAAAATAGCATTTAATGCTGGAAAGAAGGAAAAATATAAATAAGAAGTTGGGAACTTCATTATTTACCTTACATTTTATGAAGGGAAGAAAGCTCTTACGAACTAGGGCATCCAAAGAAAGATCTTTGTGATGAAGGAAGAATTTGAGAGATCTGAAGTGCATAGCTAGGGTAAATTTGCAAACCAAGTAGGAAAGGAGTACATGGGTGTGGAGAAGTTAAGTAAGCAAGCACTTGTCTTGTGGAAGGGTTTTTTCAAGTTAGGGTTTGGTGACTAGGGCACAGAGTTAGAAGGATTTTTCCATGAAGATCAAGCTTAGGGATGGATAGAGTTGTAAAGTAGAACAAGAGGGAAGTTATAAGTACTAAAACTAGTTAGAAAGATGGCACCCAAAAAACCAACCATCTCACCAAAGAAGCAGAAACAAAAGGGCAAGGGAAAACAAACAATGTCGAGAGCACAAATGAAGAATGGTACGCAGAGATGCAGTACCTAGATGGGGTGTTGCTAGGAAAATAATGGGAATCAAACCTAAGGAAGATGATGGTGAGTGATTATAACCATTACAAAAATACAACAGAGAAGGAGATGGCATTGGAATTGATGCACCTAACCAAAAAAAGAGAACGCTGTAAGGCATGCCCATTTGCATTGACAAGTTAAAGGTTAACTTGGAGAAGGAAACATTACTACAACTTTATGAATTTCCCTACTTTGGAAAACCTAAGCACCTCTACCAATGGCTAATGGCACATGTTTACGAATACCAATTTTATTTTTGGGGTGAAAGATGCACATACCTCCCAGTTAATTTCCAAGTTCATGGCCTTATCTCGTGAAGGGGTTAGCATTGATTATGACCTAAGTGACAAGGAGGCCATCAAGGAAACAATTGTTGTATATGACTATAAGAAAGGATTGTGATACTTTGACATCAATGAGATCCTAGACCCCATAATGATGATGGCCACACACTTGGCAACAAATCTCAATGACCAAGAGAGATGGACTCGAGTGAACAAGGCATGGATGAATGTGTGCCAGAAAATATCTGAGGGGACCATCTACAACTTGTTCACTTTCATCACAAATTAAAACATCAGAAACACATAAGAAGGTGAGAAGATACTATTTGGTAATTTCCTCCTCATAATTGTCTTCTCAAAAATTAGAGTGCTCGATGGGATGAAAAGGTTTTTTTGGGAGTACCTAGAAGAGGATCCCTTTCCCACAAAAAGGTTCACAAAATATACTTGTGAGACCATGATAGCCACTCACAAGGCATGTTTAGAGAAATGGTACAAGTGCATGAGGGATGCGTTTGGGGTGGAATGGATGATTCTAGAGTAGTTACCCATGCTCGTACAAGGAGAAGTAGAATTCATAGTATATCAACACTTCTGCATTGGCATATTTAGGTTGACAGATGAAACAATGAGCCCATGGTGCAAGCTTCCCTTCTCCTTCACCACACAATACTTCTAAGTGGGGGTGAACAGATTCAAAGAGGCCAAGAGACTAAGGTTTGACCTTAGCGAGGTGGATCAAGACCATAGAGAGCTATGCAGGAAGTTGGTTTACCCCAAGAAGTGCACATACATGGAGAGATATGTCTCCCATGAGATACAGATGATGAAACTAGTGAATTTTCTAATCACTGGAAGGGCTATAGCAATAATATACCTTTGCATCAGGAAAAAATTTGAAAAGGTCACATACTTGGAAAATGATGTATCCATCCCTGAGGACCCCACAGGTAGAAATAATCCCACGCTAAAGAAGAGGGAAAGGGAAGAGGTGCAGAAAGCACCAAGTGTTCAGGATACACAAGTAGTACGCATGCTATGGACAAGCACTAAGCCTAGTACTTATATGCGGAGAAATAAGTCCCGGTGAAAGAAAATATTCCAAAGGAAGAAGCACTGGAGCACGAGGAACCCATCACCTAGGAGAGGTCACTAGAGGAGGAGGAGAAGGAAGCAAAATCTCCTGCCAAGAAGAAGCAGAAGGTGATAGAAGAAAATGATTTGGAGGATATAGAGATCTTGGAGGCCTATAGAGGCGAGAGAGATGATGATGATGAAGATGAACTAGGAGGTGAGGACCATCCTATCTATGAGGTTCATGACTCAGAGGAGGAAGGAGAGGAAGAATAAAATGAATACATCTTTTCCAAGAGGGAGAATGACAAGAAAGAAGAGGATACTCAGGATAGGGGGTAAGTGAGGAAGTCACAAAAGAAAAAAGGACCCCAAGCCTCACTAAGGAACAAATAGACAAGGCCACGAGAGAAGGAAGTAGCCAAGATCATTGAAGACCTAGTGGAGCAAGAGATGGAATGCAACATAGACCTAGTGATGAAGGAAGTAGAGGAGGAAAGCATAGAAAAGGAATATGACAAAGCATGGGAGGGGATCCTAGTTTGGTTGTGAGATTTCCTAAGGTGTGCATGCACATAGAGAGAAAAAGTGCAAAAGCATCACAGGTTCAAAGGATGGGCTATATTGATAACCCAAAAAGGTGGTGCACACACACTTTCAAAGTACCATACCAATGAAGAAACTCTTGGCTATGACATCATTTGATGAGGAAGGTGGATACCCGCAGACAAGGAAAATGATTTCTTGGTAATTCAATTCTCGCATGGATGAACCAAAATTTGAAGTGAGCCAAGGGGAAATAATGAAGGTACCAGAGTCAAAAGGTGAAAACCCCTTGGTAAACACTCAGTGGCTATCAAATGAACAAATTTGCAACATGTTGAATAAAGTTTTGGTGGAAGTAGAGGCCAAAATCTTTAGGAGGAATGAAAGAGTGAAGTTTCTAGAGGTAGAGTTGGAGAAGAAGGAAGAGGAGCTGGAGAAAATAACTAAGTTAAAACATGAGGAACTAGTCAAGCACTTAGCTAAGGCATGAATTAAAGGAAGAGAAGGCAAGGGTATGTAAAGTCTCTAAGAAGGTGGAGATGATCACAAGTGCCATTATCTTGAAGCATCCAGACTTGACACCACCCGTGTAGAGATATGAATCAAGCCTGCAATTCCTAGAAGACTTAACTCACATTCTCACAATGGAAAGATGACCATTGGCCTTGGATTCTACAAGAGGAATCAACGTGTAGAGAAAAGGAGGACAAGATGAAGGTTGTGGCCATTGTGGCCTAGTACAAGAAATTCCTTATGGATGTAAAATCCTCCTCACAAGTTGTTGAGGCCACCTATGAAAACTGCACCAATAGAGATAGAGTGGCGAGCATTCTAGTAGCCACTTATAAATCAGATCTCAAGGAGTTCTAGGAGAAGAACAAGGGAACATGGTGGAATGTGACAAAATTCTAGCCGAGGTTGAGAAGAAATCAGAGGCTATTGAGACCTTGCGGGGCTCAATTAAGAACCAAATTAAATAATTATATCCCCAATTTCACTCGTAGAATGGATGCGCTCTCGAGGATTTGGGAAAATAGTTAGAGGGGATTGTGGAAATGATGGATACCCAAGGAGAAGGGATAAGCTTTGAAGAGGTGAGCACCTTAGTTGGTGACCTATGTCAATAGGAATAGAGTGAGGTCAATACCTGGAATAAGTTTGGAGGAAGACTTGATGAAATATTTCCCTCTCCTCTTACAGAAATAATCATAGTTCCCCATTCTTTCATTCTTCCCCAAAATCCTTCACTCCTTTATTCTTTCTCCAAAAATTCAAGGAAAATCATTCTTTATTCTTTGAGAAGGTGTTTTGAGGGTAGAGAATAGGTGTAGTGTGGGGTGATGTTGGGCCCCTAATTTATTGGCTAAGTACAGAGAAGCAAGTGGGCATGCAGGACCTACTTAAAGAAGGGCGCGCAAGGAGAAAGCGCACAAGACAGGGTTCTAGGAGGGTTTAGTAGAACAAGTGGTGCATGCACAAGGTAGAGAAAAGGTTTTGGGACTTAGCCATATTTGGCATATCAGAAAAACATGAGAAAAGTGTGACCTGACTGCACATGCGGAGTGGATAAGGTGTCAGCTTGGAAACATGGTGGCCTAGGAAGGAATATACCTTGCGATGGAAGATTCTAGAAGGCCATCATTGCAAAGAGTGGAGAGATTGAGCCTGAAGAAACATGCTCCCATAGAGGACCACCTTAGACACTTGGAAACAGATTTGTAACTCCCACGAGGCTTGAAGGTGTTGAGAAAGGCTATAAATACAAGCGTCTGGTAGAAGAAAAAGAGGGGACATAGAGATACCAAAGAAGGGACATAGAGATACACATAGAGGGGATTAGAGAGAGCAGATGAAAGGCGAAGCTCTACAAAAATACATGAAGAGATTTATAGGTTGGGCTAGGAGATCTCTAGGAATAATGATGTATAAAGGGATGGGTACATGTTTTCTTTTTCATTGTAAGGGACGTAAGTCTAGTCTTGGT
Source organism: Taxus wallichiana var. yunnanensis (assembly GCA_018340775.1). Lineage (NCBI taxonomy): Eukaryota > Viridiplantae > Streptophyta > Pinopsida > Cupressales > Taxaceae > Taxus > Taxus wallichiana. The sequence goes on from CM031233.1 coordinate 371,300,390, forward strand.
ACATGGTTCTAATCTACACTATCATTTTGGTCTGTAATGACCCTGATAGATGTAATGTGATTACTAGACATGTTTAAATATGAATATATGTGGTTCATGGCTCATACATATATATATTTTTATGTTTAGTGTGTTTCATATGAATGAGTATAATCATTATGCATCCTCTTTCCCTCATGGTTCAGATCTATCTTTTGTCAATGTGCTTCTTGTCTAAATGGATACATTAGTGTAGCATTTACTCAAAGTTCTCAAGTTGAATAAGGAGTTTCTTTTGTCTTTCAATTACACATCTATGCTACATTCTTGCATAACTCACATAAAAGAGGGGCTCAACACCCGCACGTGCCTTGGGTGAGCACTCAACGTCCGTTGGGTGATAGGCCGGTGTGCATGGGATTATCTTTATTTATTAAGGTGTATAAAAATTGACTACAAAAATTGTCCATGAGAATCATGCCATGAGTGGATACATGGTACTCATATTGAAGATAAGGCTGAAAGGTGATGGGTAATCACATGATTCTTGTTTAGTCATTGATTCTCAAAACACATAACATGAAATGTGAATGGTGCTCAAGGACAAGCGGTCAATAGATAGAAGGAGATATAGGACTAGATTTTAAAAATAAAATGGTCTAAGGTGCAAGGCATTGACGAGATCAAGTTCAAGTTTATATTTGAGTGAAGACAAATGATAAGTACCTGATCCATAGGTATGAGTAATGATATAGGGTCTAAGCCAATTAGGAGAAATTTTTCCTCATTTACTTTTTTCATCTTTAGTTACATGTTGATTTTCCTTCAAGAGAAGGTCACCAACCTAGAAGTTTCCTTCATGGACATGTTTATCTTAGGCATGTTTGATACATTTTTGGTATATTTGGAGATGATCAAGAGCATTGAGACAACATTTATATAACAACTCAAGTTGTGCTAAACGGTCCTGATGAAATTCATCATCATTAAGCATGTCCTATAGTGAGATGTGGATAGATGTAATCTAGACTTCAAGAGGAAAGAAATCCTCGGTACCATAGACTAGAGAGAAATGTGTAGCTACAGTCAAAGTGTGAATACTAGTGTGGTAATCCCACAAGGTGAAAGGAATGTGTGTATGTCAATCCTTCCTAGTAGTATCATCAACTACTTTATACTAATTTTATGTTGGAGGTTTTATTGGTTGATTCTTCTTGGCCATTTGTTTTTGGGTAATAAGGTGATAAGAAATTGAGTTGAATGCCAAAAGTGTCACAAAGCCTTCGTAGGTTTTTGTTTTTGAATTGTTTTTGTTATCAGTGATGAGGCGGTGAGGGACACGAAAGTGACAAATGATGTGATGGTTGATGAATTCACAAATTTTCTTAGATTTTGTAGAAATGATGGGGATGGATTTTACCCATTTAGTGTATTATTCAGTAGTAGTTCTAATCCATTGGTAACATTGTGAAGAATAAGGATTCATCTCTCCGACAAGATCCAAACCCCATTGAGAAAAATGACAAAGGTCTCGTGCGACCTGCAAGTCATGACTAGGTGTGTGATGAAGATTAGTATGATTGAGAATTTCACACAATGTTTGACATAGTCACAATAGTCATGGTTTAGGGTTGGCCGATAATAGCCTAGGAGAAGAATGTATTTAGTGATAGCTAAGCCACTAAAGTGACCTCCACAAATTCCATTGTGAACTTCCTTGATGGTGTAGAAAATTTTAGAGCTTCTAAGGCATCGTTAGAGAAGACCATTAAAGCCACGTTTATAAATAATACCACCCATGATGAAATAGTGAGAGACACATTTAAGAAAGGTGCATTTTCCATTACAAGTGAGATGGAAGGCAAAATGGAAAGGGAAAGGTAGTCTGCAAATTGCTTACGCCAAAGGTCACATGGGTTAGGTGTAATGGTTTTGATTGAGTTGAACTCTCAAAATAAATAAGAGGGTGAATGCAACCTTTGTATTGTCATTAATATTTTGGAGTTGGAAGGAAAATTGGGTATCTGAGAAACCGGGAAGGCCATGGTATCTACAAATTCATTAGTAGAACATGGGGTGGTTTAAAGTTCATAATGGTCAAAGGTAGTCAAAAGTATGTTGACATGAAATTTTTACTTTTGGATTATTTTGTTACAACACTGGTATATACCATTGACTTGGTTTACAATCAGTTATTAATCACCAAATATATTCTTTGATTTAACATCTAGTGAGATGGAAGTTTGAAGGCCTAATATGAGTGCTTCATATTCGACGATTTTGTTAGTACAATCAAAATCTAGTTTGAAAGACAAAGGCATATGTTCAAATTCAAGAGGAATGAGAATAACACCTACACCACCTCCCCACTTACATTTGGAACCATCAAAGAATAAGGCCATCTAGTAAGTGGTATCATCCAAAGAGAGGTCCGTAATGGATGTGTCTGGGAAATCAGAGTTAGAGGGTTGATCTATAGAAATAGGTGTGTCTGCTAGTTGGTCAGTGATGGTTTCACCTATGATAGACTTTTGGTGGATGAATTCAAGGTCAAGGTCTTCTAGAAGCATGAGCCAACGTGCAACATCTTGATATTGGTAGGGTTTGGTGTACATATAATGTACGGGATCTGTGTTAGTGATGAAAAAGGTTTTGTGGTTGAGTAGGTAATGACAAAGTTTAGTGGCAAAAAAAATAAGGCTAAGAAAAGTTTTTCAGCATAGGTGTACCTATTTTTGTAGTCCAGAAGGGTACAAATTACGTAATAAACCACTTTCTCCTTGTTCTACTCATTGCAATGAGAGAGCATGGCTCCTAAGGAATGATCAGTGATAGAAATGTTTACGTAAAAGGGTTGGTCATCTTTAGGGGAATGAGAACCGGTGGTTGAAGAAGGTATTGTTTTAAGGTGTCAAAGGATTTTTGGAAATCATCATTCCATTTGAATGAGCCTTAATTTTTGAGGAGATGATGAAATAGTTGAAAATGGTTTGAAATTTGTGAAATAAATTGACAAATAGATTACAACTTACCTTGCAAAGTTCAAAGTTAACAGAGATTAGTAGGTGGAGGAATTTTAGAATAGCCTTTACTTTAGTAGGATCAACTTCTATGTCATGCAAAGAAATGATGAAACTAAGAAGCTTTCCTAAAAGCACCGTAAAGACACACTCCTTAGGTTGAAGGTGAACACAATAATTTATGAGGTGGTCAAAGATGACCTTAAGAACTGTAGGTTCTCGGTCTAATGTTTGGATTTGGTAAGAAGGTCATCTATGTAATCTTATAATATGCAATGCATTATGTCATGGAAGATATAAGACATGGCTCGCTGATATGTAGCACTAACATTTTTAATGCCAAAAGGTATGACTCGATAGCAGAAGGTCCACCAAGGAGTGATGAAGGATGTTTTGCATTTATCTTCTAGAGTGAGTAATATTTGATTATAACCTGAGAAATTGTCCATGAGTGATAACATCTCATGGCCAGTGGTGAGAACAACCAGTTGGTCAATTCCTAGTAGAGGAAAGTCATATTTGGGGAAAGCTAGTTTGAGGTCATGGAAATTTGTACAAATGTGGATTCCCCATGTCACTTTTGTGATAGGAACAATATTAGAAATTTATTAGGTATATTCAATGGGTAGGATGAAGGAAACTGAGATAAGGTGTTGAAGTTCTTCTTTGACAAGAAGATCAATGCGAGGATGCATTTTCAAAGCATATTTTGTTTTATGGTTTTGGCATCAGGAATGGTTATGATATTGTGGACCACAATGTTTGGGTTAATATCGGGCATATCAGTATAGGACCAAGAAAAAGCATTGTTTTGGTCCTGGAGGAAATAAGTAAAAGCTTCTTGTTCAACAACATCTAAATATTGTCCTATCTTTAGAATGTGTGGGTCATCCTAAGTGTTAATGTTGATTTTGATAGTCAATTCATTGAACATGGTTTGCATATCAGAAGGTAATGACAAATGAATATAAGAGTCTTCCATGCCAAGGTAGGTGAGTATAGAATCATCATCCTAACATTGAATGACATTAATAGAAGGTGTATCGTAATCAATCATGTTAAGATATAGGAAGGGAAGAGAAGAGAGCCTTGCCTATCATGTTGATAAGTCAAAAGTCAAAGGGAAATTGTGTTCACAAAAACAAGTTAGGTGGAATAGATTTGGGATCTATGGACTCCTTGGGTGAAGGTGGTGATGTTGGTGAATGAGGTGGAGAATGTTTGTCTTCCTCAATGAGGTCGATGTGGGTGTTCTTGGAAGATGTTGTAGAAAATCTAATACCACTGCGATATTTTTGATTACGTGTGGTACATGGAATGATAGTATAACAAATTTGTTTGTAAAAACTAAAGCCAAAGCCTTTCATGAACAACGCAATGGTGAAGGAAAGTGTGGGTGAAGTGAAATTTAGTAAGGATTGGAGGTCATATAAAAAGGGTCATGTTTGGGATGGAGGTTTAGGTGAATAATTGGCGTGATCAAGTCCCCATATGTTAACTTAGTGCGAAGGTGGGGAGAACCATAAGGGAAATCTTATCCTCTGTGATAGTCATAATGAGGGTGTTGGTACAGTTTCCATACTCTTGCGGAGTGAGGAATGTGTTGATATTATAGAGGAGGAATCCGCCAAGGTGAGGCATTGAAAAATACCTTCTAAGGAATCGATATTAGATATTTGGGTAGTGAGGATAGATGAACTACTTGGCGATTGGGTATAAGGGTATCGGTTGGTTGGGAAGTAGATGGGACATCTCGTAGAGGCTGCAAAATAGTAGGAATAGAATATTTGGGAGTGGGAGAGGTGGTAGACAACATTGGTGGATGGGGTCGTGGGTGAAGGAGAAATGGGGGTAATGATAGATGCCTTAAGCGGTACAATATATCATTAGGTCGGTACAACATATTACATGTTTTGAATGGTGTAGGTCACTAGGATAGTATAGTTATGCCCTTCATTTTCTAATTTTACATGATAGTGTAAAGTTGAAGGGACACAACCCATGATGTAAATCCAAGGTCTGATGAGTAATAGGTTATATTGGAACTCTCCCTCTAAGAAGGCATAGAATAATTCTAGGATAGTACGAGGGCCCACATGAACATGGAGAATAATGGTGCCAAGAGTGGAGGTGATGGCATCGTTGAAGGAGAACATGATAAATGGGTTATTATGCATACAATTTGAAGGATGCACATTTCATTATACATGTGGGAGGAGATGATTTTGATGTTAGCGCTTACCATCGATCATAACACTTTGTATGTGTATGTTATCGATATAGATGGAGATGAAAAAGGGGATCAAGGTCATCGACTAGAGATGTAGAATATTCTCATTAGAAATAATGAGGGCAATAACTTGATGAGTGGGCATAGGGATATAAGAAGGAGATGATTTAGTAAGAGAGGCCACATGATGTGGGGTGAGAATGAAGGCTACCTTTGGTGTGGGGTCGTTAGGTAAAATTTTGATGGATTGCAAAACCTCCATAAGGACATGTCTATGAGATTTCAAAGTTTGGACGAGATCGTATAAAGACATCTTTAGAGGGGATTGATGTAATTATTTTTCATTACATGATGGTTGACCTCATTAAAAATAGGGTATGTAGGTCCTATAATAGTGAATTTGGTGCGGGTATAGATGGTATATTGGGCACGAGATTGGTTGATGGGCTAGTTGTTTTTTATTTTCCTTTTTCCTTCTGGGCATAGGTGGCAACCTTGACCATGTTAATTTGAGGGAAGGTGGTAGATGGATAAGGTGTGGCATGAGTATTGTAATGGCATGATGGAAAAAAACCTATTGGGGGGGAAGAGCCTTGTGAAATGAGTAGGGAACACTGGAATTTAGGTGGTGGTTTGACCAACTCTCTAATACGGACCATGTTTATCTCAAATTTTGGAGGTAGAAAAAAGGGTTGTGGGGGTGGAGATGTAGGTCATTGAAGAAGTGAGGGATGATGATGATTGGTGATAGGTGGAGGTGGAATATGGTCCTCATCAAGCAAATCATCGTCATCAAAATTTTGTTTAGGAGGAAAAAGTTGGAGAAGAACAATTTTTAGAGCCTTATAATTTTCTACATCATGTCTTGGCACGCGATGATAGGAAAAATATTAGTTTCATCAAACCCTTTTGGTTTGGGTTTGAGAGGGTCATAAGGTTGAAGTGGTGGTAATGTAATGATGGAAGTCTCTAAGAGGTTGGTTAGAATGTTAGCATAGGACCCTGCCAATGGATCATAATGGGAAGTGAGTGTGGGTTTGGGTAATGGTGCGAGATGACCATGAGGAAGAAGCATCATAGGAGGAGGAATGGGTTAGACCTTTGGTTTGGTAACTAGTACTATCCTAGGTTTTGATGGCATCTACTTAGGTAAAGGTGTGGTAGAAGAGCTAGCAATGGAAGGTTTTTTTGGTTTAACTACCTTATTAGAGGGTAGTGGGTTATTTTATTTGGGTTACACCTTCTTGGGTAAAGGTGACATGGTAGTACATGATTAATAATGGAAAGTAGACAATTCAAGAGGATGGGTTACCCATGGGGAAATAGAATTGTAGTGGAAGTGGTTGGTAGAGGCTAGGTGGATGGTATGAGTTGAATTTGTATAGGAAAAGTTGGAGTTATAGTAACTGGTGGAGGTATAGGTGGTAATAAATGTGTGGGAAATGGTGAGGGAATTTGTCATGAAGGTAAATGAGGTGTAACAAAGGATCATGATGAAACAATAGGTTGCTTATTTTTGACCGGCCTTGGGTTAGAGAATGTTTGGCTGTAGGGTTAATGGGTGAGGCATTAGGATGGAAAGAAGGGAAAAATGTGATAAAGGTGTGATAGGTGAGACTAGCATATGTGGCCTAGAAGGTTAGGTCTTACTTTAAGGTGGAGGGATAATTTTAGTGTGGATTTGGGAAGATGTGGCTGAATCCAATTTGACAAGTTGATGAGTAAGGCTTGAGGTTGGTAAGACACCCAAGGTAGTGATCGGTCTAGATACGAACAAAGATATAGGTGTGGGTAGGTTCTTAGGAATTGTAATAGTTTTATTTATTGTTAAAGGTTTGGATATAGGTAGATGGGATGAGGAAGAAGATGTCTCAATAGGCATGGTTAGGTTTGATCTCGTTATTAGAAATACCTTTAGGTAGATTGTGGAAGTATCTTCATGAAACATTTGCATTTGAGTCAAAAAGGGGAGCCGAAGACATCCCTAGAGCATGGAATTATCAATGTAATCCAAGAATTGGCAAGTTATGAAAATGGGACTACTGTAAGAGGAGGTATAGTTGGTTTGGTGGCAATCCTTGTAAAATATGTCTGTGAGATAGGGAATTGGCTAGCCTCGGACTTTGTGGGTAAAAGAGTCGAGATCAAGTCAATGGGATCCTGAGATGCTGAGGGAGAATTATCCCTAACAAGTAATGGCATGTCTGAAGAATCTCCCATGGGTATGAGAGATGGTAGGTGGGGTGAGGTAGACTTCTCCTTGGTGGAGGAGAAGGCAATGACGATTCTCCTATGGATGGGAGAGTTAATACTATTGACTATTTGGTAGGTTGTGAGGTAGATGGTGGAATGACATCAATAGAAAATGTGGGTTCCTTTGTGAGAGAAAGGGGAGATGAAGGGGACTCCTCTATGGGTGAAGGAGTAGAAGAGGTATGCTCCTCTGTGGGTAGAGGAGCTCGTGCTAGAATTTCCTCAATAGATGAAATAGGTAGAATTTGATGAATGTATGGTATGATTTCAAAAATGTGTGGACTTCATGGACATTGATGTCACTAGATGAAGGTTCACTATTTTGATTAGAAAATGGTTTATGGTTAAGGAACAACTTCTTAAAGATGTGCAAATTTTGATTTGTTGGCACATTCGGGTTGTCCATGATGAGGTCTCCATTATATATCATCTCCTGGAAAATGTTCTTAAAAGTTATGCAATTACCGTCACCATGGATTTTGACACGATGATAATTACATTATTCATGTTCCTTATATCATGTAGGCATAGGATTAGGAAGATTAAAATGAATATGAGGTTTTATGTGGGGAAGTGTAATGGCTCCAGCTTTAAGAAGCTTTTCGAAGATTGAAGAATAGGGCTCTCCAATTGAAGTGTACTTCCATTGTTCCTAATGGAAGTGAAAGGTCTAAATAGGGGAAATATTGGAAGCAGGTTTGGCTTGATTAGAAGGATGAGATGGACCAGCTTTGAGGACTACCACATTGGTAGATCCTTTGGATTTTGAATAATTATTTTGGGGTTTTGAAGATGAAGAAGAATCATTTGATTTGAATGGGACGTTCTTATTTTGTAATTGGATTTTATTTTTTTCAATGGTACATGTTATCCATATTTCCCCCCCATGCAAAATATTGGATTGACCACGATCCCACATAAGAGAAAAAATAGTCAAAAGGAAGACAAAAAAGGCTTCAAAATTGGCTACGTATAAAAGTATAAGTAGAGAATGCCAAGTTTTAGTATGGCGCTGATTCAAGGGGTGAATAGAGAAAAGGTTTCTAAATGAGCACCAGACTGCTGCGTGTCCTAGGGGAAAGTGGACCGTTAGGGAAAAATTTGGTTCTTTGCCCCTTGTTATCTCAAAAGGGGTAAAAGTTGTAAAATGGCTGTAACTCCACCCAAGGAAAAAGTCAACATTTGGGCCCGAGTCAAAGCCAAAGTGGGGAATCAAAGGAAAGGGAAAAAGATAAATTGTGGACCCGTAGGCCCGATTTTTGTTCCAATTTGGCTGCCACGTATCCCATATCAAAAGGGGACCCATTTTTCAAGTTATTTTCCTACCCTCCTATACGAACCCGATACAAACTTCAAAGGGAATATCTTTCGACTCAAGGCTCAAAATATTGCAAATCTAATGCCATTGGAAAGATCTTGGCCTCACCCATGCCATGGAGGTCTGAAAATTTAATTTTGAGGAGGTTAGGTGAAGAAAAATGGAGGAAATGTCTTCAGGATTTTAATGTAGGATCTTCTTGCCTCAACAACTAGATCATATTTGATTTGTTTCATCATTTCCTCTTCCTTCAAGGTGTCGAACCAAGGATTGATGCAGTAAAGATGGATTTGGGGAAGATTTTATTTGAAGCATTAATGGTAGTGGTTGAACTTCAACCTTATTTTCCCACTTCTCTCTCTCTTCCTTGTCTAATTGAATATATAAAAATAGGGCATGATTCATCATAAAGGGTTGGAAATTCCTTGTTTTGTAGGCTCACTTTTTATTCTAGCAAAGGAATTTGTGGAATTTCAGGCCTTCCATCAAAGTCGTAATATATTTCTTGCGTCTTGGCCATTTTGTAATGTATTTTATCAATCTGAGTAATAAAACACATTTGTGATTGATTCTAGATCCTTTTTGTCTCTTTTTCTCATCTGGTCTTTTGTTATAAATCTGGTTAGCCGTGTTTGATTATTGCATGTATTTGTTAGTTTGTGTCTATCGGAAAAATAAGTCTTCATTAGTCCTTTGGTGCATCACCTAGTAGTTTATTTATTTCTTATTTCTTATACTATTTTATCCTGTCTCCTCGGTAATTTTTAGATTAGGTATCAAAATAGATCCTCTTCAAGTTATCACGTATGCACTTGAACAAAGGATTAAGGAACCAACCTTTAACGGAGAGCTTTCCCATTTTACAAGGTCCCACACCTTGGGGAAAGTTCAATGTTATGCAATCACACTAGATGAGTTTTCCTTAGAAAAGTAGATCCGATGATGCATTTGAGGGTGCTATGATTTCACACTAATAGTACAAATTTTGAAATTTTGTGCCATGGTAAAATCTTCATCGAAGGTGAAATTTTTGTACTGTAGAGTTGGTGAGATGTGTCTAGCACAAGCTGTAGTGAAAAAATCAATAATTTTAGCTTTGGGTAATTGGAACGTCAATTGGTTGATAAGAATTTGCCAGTTGATAAATGAAACTTGTGATAGATTCGTCGTCATACTATTGTGTTGAATATAGGTCGGTCATGGTGAATTTTTAACTACACTGATCGAGAAGTGGTCTAGGAATGCTTGAGCCACTTGGTTGAAGGAGTAGATGGAATGTCTAGGTAAACTGTTGTACCAATCTAAGGTAGATCCTATTAGGGACATTGGGAATGTTCATAAAAGAAAAGGATCATCATGGGAAATTAGGTATCACCCATGTTTAAATGACCACAAGTGCTATTGCGGGTCCTCTTTACTGTTGAAATGGTTGAAATTGGGAATTTACCAATGCACGGGATATGGGAAAATAGGAATGGATGGATGAATAGGCTCATTAGATATTTTGTCATAGGTCAAGGAGTTACGAGAGTTGGAAATTGATGCTTCTAATGTCTGCATATTTTCCATCATCATACTATTGTATATATCTTCCCCCAGGTAGATATAGACAAGGAAGATTATAGAAATTAAATAAGCTCAAATCCCTAAACGATGCGCCCTTGGCGCTGTAAGAGCGCATGACATGGACTATCGATAGGGTAAGCGATGCGCCCTTGGTGCACAAAAGTGGCACACAACAATGGATGTCGACAGTGGTAAAGGATGTGCCCTTGGCGCATAGAAGAGGCGCATGACAATGAGTGTCGACAGGGTAAAGGATGCGCCCTTGGCGCATAGAAGAGGTGCATGACACGGAGTGTCGACAGGGTAAAGGATGCACCCTTAGCACACAGAAGAGGCACACGAAATAGATGTCGGCAGGGGAAAAGGATGTGCCCTTGGTGCATAGAACAGTGCATGACATGGAGTTTGGATAGGGTAAAGGATGCGCCCTTGGCGCGCAGAAGAGGCACATGACAAGGAGTGTCGACAGGGTAAAGGATGTGCCCTTGGTGCACAGAAGAGGCGCATGACACGGAGTGTCGACAGGGTAAAGGATGCACCCTTGGTGCACGGAAGAGGATGTCGACACACACATGGATGCGCCAAGGCGCACCTTCAGGAGGCGCAACATTTTGAGCGCTGACAGGAAGCAGCCCCTGGCATGAGATATTCAGACGGCCATAACTTTTGACTAGGAGCTCGGATTCATACAAGGTTAGACTTTTCTTAAAGCTTACGAGGTCCTCTGTCCAACTATGATTGGATATCTTTAATTGGGTGAGAAAAAATTCTTAAAAATGCAAAATACAGTTTGCCACTTTCTGGGTTCGCTAGGGTTCTCACCTACCACCATAATGAGATAATTAAGTGCATTCTAGAGGTGGTTGGGGCAGATTTCGATTTCCTCTCTCTTTCTCTCTCATTCTTCCTATAAATTGTAAGGAGGGGCTTTTTCTAAAGGTTGGACATTCTTGTTCTTTCCCCTCCCTTCTTCTCTTTGGCAGGTGGATTTGTGGAGTTTCAAAACCTCCCATTTAAAACTGTAATGTAACCTTGCCTCTTGGCACTTTGCAGTGTGTTGTATCTTTGGAGAAAATTAATGCATGACTGTGGATGATTCTCAACCCTCTCTGTGTTCATTTGCATCCTCCTGATCTTTCACTGTGAATCTGGTTATCTGTGCATGATCTTGCATTGCATTTTAATGGCTTGTGTTTATTGGCAGGACAGTTGTTCTTCATTCCTCGGTGCATCACCTTTGTAGTTTAGGTTTTATTTTATGCATTTTCTTACCCTGTCTCCTTGGCAAGTTAGATTAGGTTTTTAGTAAAACCTCTACATTTTATTTGTGCATCTGAACAGAGGGATAGGAACCGGCCTTCATCCAGAGAGCTTTTCCGATTTCTCAAGGTCCCACACTTGGGAAAAGCTCCATGTTATGCAATTGCACTGAGAGTATCAACCCATCAAGTTGCAGACATTCAGGGGTGCTGCGATTCATACCAACACATACTAATGAGGTCATTGGTGGATTATGAGGAATGGGCACCTCATGTAGTAAAGGGAGGTCGATGATGGGTGTATGATGTGCATGTCATCCCGATACATGGGGGTGCCTAATATGAAAAATGTGAAGGGAAATAGATACGGGAAGAATGTACCTGAATAAGTGATAAACGAGATTGGGAGTTGTTGATGATGTGTGTAATTAGTTGGGGTGGTTGAAATAAATCTCGTGGTAATGGGTGGTAGAGACTCAGGGATGGAAAGAACTAGGTTTTGGAACGAGGTGTGGGTTGCCAACGCTAGAGGTGATTGGGATGTAATTGGTATATAATAGGCAAAGGGGGAAGATGGGGCCATGTTCAAAGCATTTGGTGAAGGATAATTAACACCAAGGGTGCAATAGACGTCGTTGGGGTAGAAGTTATGGAAGAGGTGGAACCTAACTGAGAGACCACATGGGGTAATGTGGATGAGGATAGTGTCAAGATAGTAGTAATTGACGCATAAGTGAGGGTGATGGTAAGAGGAATAGATACATCCATTCCATATATTAGCTATCCTGAGGAGTCCTAGGTATATGAGTGGGAAAAGTAGTATTATAAGGCTGCAGGGATTTTGATCAAGGAGTCTTGTGAACTCCTCGTCACCCTTTGGTAGAAATAGGGATAGAATGAGTTGGATCATTAGGTGACAGGATGGAAGGTGGTGATGGGATAGTGTGGTTAAAGACTAGCATGAAATATAAGGGAGTTATATTGCTTGCAAGTTAACACCATGTGAATTAGCGTTGTCCTAGTGAAAATGTATTCGTAGATGACATAGAAAGTAATAGGAATGGGAAAAATAGATACTTTGGTAGGTCAACTTGGTCAATGTTTCAATTAAGAATTAAAATAGTGAAACCAACGTTGGTTAAGATGATCGATGAAGGTTAAGGGAGACCGATGATGGTTGTAGTAACTTGTTATCCCGTAAAATTGACAAGGGCAATTTTACCGATGACCATACAAAAATTTTGTTCCGATCCTCGTTAGGGATCCTTGTGTTCGAAATGTTGTAAAATCCCTTCCTGGAAATCTAGTTTTCGAACTTAGTCTTTTTGAGCCTTTTTTGGCTGGGCGCATGAAATTGCTTTGCAACACTAACTTTTGATGCGCCCCCTTAAAAGCCTTTGGCGCATGGTTTTCAATGTCAACACAATTTTCATGCGCCAAAGAATGTTGAACCTTCCCTGCGTGCGCCAAGGCGCATGCACTTGTGTTGGTACAACTTTTGTTGCGCCACTCTTTGGTGCGCCAAAGGGCGCACATAATCTTAGTGCAACAAAAAGTTTTGGTGCGCCAAAGGGCACACATAACTTTATGTCGACAATGCTTTTGGTGTGCCAAAGGCGCGCTTTGTCTCCTGTTGTCAAATACTTTCGTGTGCCAAAGGGCGCATGCTTTCTCCTGTCGACAGAAGTTTTCATGCGCTTTTAAAAAGTGGGTGGCGCATTTATGACCAGCTTACCTATATATATATGGTTTGCGCGCCCAAATGTCATTTTCACTATTCGCTGAGCACGTGATTTTTCTGAGCCTGTCGCCCTCTACCCTCGCGCTTTCATCACCTTGTGGACCTGTTCCCGAGCTTTTGCTATTTATCCAGGTATGAGGTGTCTTTCTCTCTCGTGCGTTTTGTGTTTTCAGTTCTTGGTGTGTTCTTGGTCTGGTTTTTTTGCTAGTTGGTTTTGAAATATAAATGTGTTGGCCTAGCCTCCTCCGTTTGCTGTCCCCCCCCATGCTATCCTTCCTCTTTCCAGATCTGCTGGAGAAGGACGTTTTCTTGAAACAGTGGTTGTGGCCCTCCTGATCTAGATCATTTTATCTACCCCACTGAGCCTTTCAAATAGGAACGAAGGAGTAGAAGGAACCTACATCATGTAAAACCCCCTTTGAGAGTTTAGTTCTCTGTTTTCCTCCTTGGCGCATCTGTCACCCCTGCAACATCATGAACATTTGCGCCCCTTTGGCGCATCTGACCGCCTTGTAATCTGCAACATCCCTGCGCCAGAGGCGCACCCAGCCTGCTTGTTGCATCATTAACCTCTGCGCCCTTTGGCGCGCCTCTTTCACATGCTACAAGTGTCAAATCTCGCGCCCCTTTGGCGCGCCATCCTTTTGTGCTGCATCACGTTTCCATGCGCCCATGGCGCACCCAGCTTCCATGCAACACAAGCTTTATCTGCGCAAGTATGAAGCTATAAAGGCGCAGGCGCATCCCCGATTGCAATAACATTATGTTGTGTAAACTCTTCGTGCGCCGCGCCATATCCCTTTGGCGCACGAAAAGTCAATGTTACATGATCCATCCATGCGCCGAAGGGCGCACCAAATCCCAATGCAACATGAAAATTCCATGCGCCCTTTATAAAATGCAATCTGCAACATCCATGCGCCATGCGCCTTATCTATTTGGCCTGCAAGTTGCAATTTTCATGCGCCCTGCGCCCTGAGCCTTAAAATCTCTAACTCTTTCTTCTGCTGACATTCCAATGGAAGATCAAATGGCTAATTCAACCTTTTTGGATTGGGTCTCGCTTCTTCTTCATGCAGATCAGCAACTGAGTTCGAAAGAACATATGTCTACATCCAGCAAGAGACCCACCAAACCAAGAGGAAAGGCTAAGCTTACAGAGGAAGAGATGAAGTACAAATATCAAAGGGTCAGGATGCCCGAATCACAGGCTGAATGCAGTATGGATGTCAGAGACTCAGAATTGGGTCACATTGACATGGAAGAATTCTGGGTTAGAACTCAGAAGGTTACAAGAAGTCCATGGATGGACAAATTAATAGGCAGTGCCCTGCACTTCACCGGAGGAATCCCCGTCAGTGCCGTCAACAATGAATTCATGATGGTGATTGCACAATCTTACAACAAGGACACAAGATGTGTCGAAAACAGCAAGGGCGAGGTAGTCATAAACCTCACTGCCCGTCATTTTGAGATAATGCTCGGCATCCCTCACCACCGGCACTTTGTGGCCATCAGCCAAGAAGAGTGCATCAAGGCCTGGGAAGATAATGAAGACCAATGCATGCAACTAATGAACAAAGTGTACTTGAAAAACAAGAAGGTGGTAACCCGGTGGCCCCAAATCATCCACCGCAGTTGATTTCTCGTAAGAGCTCAGCGATACCATTACTTTCCCGAGCAGGTGGTCTTCTGCTTTCGACGCCCATTACTTCCATAAATGGATGCCGACGGTACTTGGAAACGATGAATAAGAATGTGCCCCAACACTTTTTTTGGGGAGATTATAAGCAGCACCATTTCCGAGCAGTTACAACAGTTCAGCACAACGGGAGTATTCCATATGAACTCCTACGTGGTCTACGCTGCAGCATCGGAGAGGGATTATCCAGGGCTAAACCGAAGTGGAATTTGGCCTCAGGTCAAAATATATGAATATTATCCAGAACTGAGGCTGGAGAATAGCATCCCTCAATTCGCCAAAATTAATGATGCTTTCTTCTATCACATCATTTGCCTGTTGAGGCCAAATCTAACTCATGGTCGCACGACCAAAAACATTGTGTCAACCGTGGAGAAGTGGGGGGCCCTGTTCACCCAGTTTCCCACATTTACCTATCTGAGGGCGGTCAACTTCTTGGGCGAGCCAACCAGGCTACCGAGGTATGCTGGACCTAAGCTGATTCTACTAGAGCTATCAAGGCAGCTGGTCACATACCATGAGAAATGCCTCAAAAGAAAGAAGGGCGGAACTCCTTTCCCCCTCACAGTGGGCCGATACACATGCTCCACCCATCACAAGGCGAAGGAAATGTTCGCAGAGCTGGAGTTGCTCAATTTGAAACATGACTTCCCAGCCAGGCCTACCTTTGACCCAAGGGGCTGCCTGCCAAGAGCTAAGCTTGATCCGATCCATGTCCCTCAAATTGAGGATATTTACATTGACGTCATCCACGAGGTGGAACTCAGAAGAAAGGATCATTCTCGCTTAGCATTGGCGGAAATTATCCAATACGGAGTGGCCATTGTCCCCAAAGGCTTCCAAACTATGGAAGATGAAGTAGACAAGGTGTATAATGACACGGAAGGGGATGATTGGCCCTTCCCGGCCATTGACAGAAGCAAGGCTCCTCAAACGATTGAGGAGAGGGTCAAGGAGACTATGCGCGCAGAACAGAGCACTCGGTGCCGCATGAACGGGTGATCTACCTCGGGTAGAATTTCACAACCTCCCCATTGGGCAATGCACCTCCAAGGTCCAAGAAGCAGCTAAAAGGCAAAGGTGTAGAAGGTGAATCTAGCACCATTCAGGAAGAAGCCCCTGAAAGTCCTCTTTCCACAGCCGCGCTGTAACAGTAATAACTCGGATTCGCCAGAGAAAGAAGCAGCAGCAGGATAGTCCCATACGCCCATCCACTCAGGATGTCGGCATTGCTACAACCACAAAAGTCCCTTCTATCCCTTCTTCTTCTCTTCCTTCCTCCTCAAGTGACTCACGCGACCACCCCTTTGGTCGCGTCCTCTGTCCCTTCTTCTACTCTTTCCCCACCTCTTCGTCTATCTTCTCCTCCTCGCCGATTTATCTTCTTCCATTTTTCTCCCTCATTTCCGGGCTCCCTTCCCTTCCTATGTCTTCCACAGCCTGCAGTTTCCTTCCTCCCGTGGACACTTCTTCGGCTATTCTCTCAATGCCGCCTCCGCGTGTCTCCATGTTTTTCCCCTCTTCTACCGCAGCTCCTCCTCTCGCTTCTCGGTCCTTCTTCCATGGGACCAGCCTGGATCTCTCAGCAGCTGAGCCAGCAAAAGAGGAAAGTTCCCATCACTCCGATGGACTTTTCAGTAATTCCAGCCAAAGGGGAAAAGAAGCAAAAGCCTATAACACGCTTCTCTCAAAGTGCTGCAGGTGAGAGAGTTATGGAAATAGCATACCCTGATCCCCTCAAGGAGAAAAAAGATCTGTCTCCGACAGATTTTACTGTGACTCAAGTCACAATGGGGACGTCTTCTGAAAGTCTCCAGGGGGAAGCTCTTTCCGCAGTCGATGCCCTCTGCAAAAAGCTTCAAGAAATAAAAGAAGAGAAAAGGCTACTGAAGGAGCAGAACAAATATCTACTTCAAGCCTTACAGAAGATGGGTAGTGCACCTCCCACGACTGCCGCCGAGACTTCTGAGCTTCTCAGCCAGGAGAAAATCAATGAATATTCAAAGATCGATAGCGAAAGTGGTATGGCCGCTTTCTTCTTGGAGGAGCCGATCCTCAAGGAAAGTGAAAGAGTGATCGCCGAGTATGTCAATTTATATCTAAACATCGGAAAGGCGAACAAGGAACTCCAAGCATTAGTGGGTCCCATATCAGAAGAGCTAGAACATGCTAGACTCCAACATGAGACCTTTCAACAAATGTTCGACTGTTCAGTTGAAGATCTGGTCAAGTTCGAGTTTTCGCCATCCAAGGGCCCTCAACAAAACCATGTCCACTGGACTATCTGACAGATCAGCTGGAATTTGTTCTGGAAAAGATAGACAAGGTGAAGGAAGAGGCCCTGGATGTGATGCATCAAATGGAGTGAATTGTTCTTAACATGTCTCCAGGGCTGCTCACTCCTTCCTTTACCATGAGATCAGCTGATGAAACTATCCGGATCTTCAAGGAGATCGCTTCTCAAGGAACGGGCCGAGGTCACATTTGACACTGAATCTATCAACAACCTGCTGGCCTGTAGGGACTTCATCGGGTTCCTCATCGAGGCGGAGAAAGATTATTCTAAACTCCCAGAAAAGCTCATAGACGAGCGGGAGACTTGCGAAGCAATCAGCGAATGGCACAAGGATCCATCACAGGATCAATTTGGGCCCATGATTAACAAGTTTTTGGAATACCGCGCTCAGTTCCACATATCATCTCCTGAGCAAAGATCAGATGTGCAACCCCCTTTCGGCCGCAGGATGACGATGATGAGTAGCTGCTTCTTCTTCTTCTTCTTCTTCTTCTTCTTCTTCTCTCTATTCTCCGACTTTCTTGTTGAAATGTCTAAAGTGTGTTGGCACAAATGATGACATCATCCATGTTGCATCATGGGATGATGTCATCCATCAAGTTGTCAAAAGTCAACATGACTTTTAGATATTTTGTAAATATCTTTGTAAATAGGTGGTTGGCTCCTTTTTGCCTTCTTTCCTTCTCCTCTCTTCTATAAATACTGGAATACTTGTTGTATTCGGGGTGAACATTTTTTAGATGAAAATAGAAGTGAGGAGAGAAAGACTTTGAGCTTTCTTGTAACAGAAGAAAACAATAATACAAATATTAAGACTTTGTGCTCAATAGTCAGAAAGTTATGCATTAGATCTTCCTTATGTTAGATCTCGTATGTGTTTAATCTGCTGGATTCATATCTACTTTTCTCGTCATTTGCTCATCAAGATTGCTTTGTTTATTTATGCAAGTAGGTTTGGCTCTCGTTTACTACCAACCCAAAAACATAAATCTTCCGACCTTTCTCGCTTTGGAATTCATTTCTTTTCTTCCTTCGGATCTGTTCTTTCTCTTTCCCTCTTTCATTCCTTTCTTTTCGCAGCCTAAACACTCTACCGGGATGAGATCCCAAACCCCGAAGGTAGAACTCGTGAGACTTGCATAGATTCCCGCCGGTAGAATAGCAATAAACCAGTTTGCTTGCTTGCACGACTCAAAGAGGGGCTAAGCCCCGCACACCTGTTGGCTGCATCTATCCATAGATCCGTCTGTGTGATGATTTTGACCAATTGATTTTTGGCGACTCCACTGGGGATCGAATAGATCTGTCAGATCTATGATGGTAGTAAGAAAAAAAATCAGAAAAAATCAGAAGATTGCTGCCTGTTTGCAAATCTGAACTTTTTGTTAAAAATCCAAAAATTTGCAAAAGTGCTCAAATTGAAAATTTTTCTTCTGAGAGTCATAGATCTGGTCCAGTTAAAGATCTTTAGTTCACTGAGTTTTTAAAAAATCAGTATTTTGCCATAGATCTGAGTTTTTGACTGTTTGCAAAAAGTTTGAAACCCTCTGAAAAAAGTTAAAATCAGATCGAAAATCAGCTTACTAATCTTCCCTGCCATCTTATCCTCGTTGTAATTTGTCATTTAACCGCAATCGGTTTTCTGAAGAGGATAGTTTTAAATATTTAGAAAAGTATTTGCTGCTGGTTTTTGTCAGAAAAACCAGAAAATCAGCAAGTACAACCAAAAAGAAAGTTTAAATCTGCGCCATAACATTGCAGATCTGGAAGGTACACTGGCGAGTGAACCTTTTACGCGCAGCAGGAGAGCCCGTGGAGAAGCTGATCCTACTTTCGATCTGCTTCAAAGGCACAATTTCAGCGTAACACCGGCACGTTTTTCAGCACTAAGCTCGGCTAGCCGGTCATCCAGGAGTGTCTCACCTTCACGAAGAAAAAGTCTTTTGCAGGGGACATCCACATCCCTTTGTAGTGCCTTGCTACTCAGCGGAACCACACTTCCAGCTCGTGTTCTCTTTCCGGCTTTTCAGATGGCGGTACCATGGGGAAACGCGATGGGTCCTTTGGCTTTACCACATCCAGTTCACGCTCTCCCTCACGGAAATCGAAAGAATTTTCCCAAATTCGACGGGAGCGGAAATCAAAGCACGGATTCCCACATATCTGCATTCATCATGTCATGCAGTATTTTGGATGTGACCCACGAAGATGTGTCGGTTCACCTTTTTCTGGAAACCCTACAAGGACCTGCAGCTGAATGGTTTCAGCATTTGCCGGCCGGGTCTATTACCAGCTGGGCCACCTTACGGGATGCTTTCGAAGATAGATACAAGCCTTCAGAGGATGCATTTGCATTATTATCATGGATCACTCACCTGAAGAAGGAGGTGAATGAGACCATGCGTGATTTTGTCACCCGGTTCAATGCACTAATCAACCGTGTCCCTGTTGCCATGCTTCCAACGCCGGAAAATCAAAAGTGTTTCTTCGTAAATGCTATGAGCTCGAAAGTTAGTTTCTTGCTCCTTCAGGAACGAGTTGCCACCTTGGTTCTCGCCCAAGCCACTGCCATTCGCATAGAGGATAATCTGATAATATCCGGTGAATTAAAAAAGGAATCAGCCAAGCCTAAATCTTTGGGCCCTTCGCCCACCACTTCGTCTGATCCAGCATTCCAAAAGATGGCGAACGATTTGCTTGCATTAAAGAAGCAGTTGGCCCAGGCCTCTCCCAGTTCCTCATACCGGGATATTCCGCGGAGGAATTTCGTTCCTAACAATGTTTCACAAAGACCGCGCTTACCTACAATCTGCTTCCGTGGTTGGCACTGAAGCTCCTCCGGTCAATGCTCTGGCCGAGATTGAAGAAGAAGAGCAGTATTATGAAGAACCTTCGTCTCAAGGCGAAGATGATCAAGATGTCGGTGAACCGACTGGCGACTCTACTATCGGGTATATGGAATTTGATGAGGAAGAATCTGATGAAGAAGAGGGTACTCAGGGGCTACGCAAGCGGCAATCATATGCTATTTTTACTCACTCGCAAGGAAAAGAAGTGGAAGTTGCTGCCCATGTCCAGCAGGAGAAGGCCGTGTCAAACGCGCCTCCGATCATTGCTAAAAGAGGTAATCCTCTTCCTACTCAACTCCCTGGCAAATCTTTTACAAAGAAATCTTTTCCCCCTATCTCTCCTCCAAATCAGTCCTCTCACATTCCTACTAAGACCACCAATTATATTCCATCATCACGAGGTGAGGGACTCATTCCTTTACCAACGCAACCCTTGGCCGCATTTGATATTATAGATCATGCAAAAAAGACCAAGATCCAAATGTCTGAAGCTGAGTATCTTCAGTCAAACCCCGAACAACTTGTAAGATTGACTAAGTATATCCAAAGTCAAGTTGTTATATCTAATCAGGTTTCCCCAAAAGGAATCCTATCCACTCCCCCTGAATCTCATATAAATGTTGCTTCAACATCTACGTCAGGCAAGATAGAGCCTTTCTATCTCTCTCTGCTGATCAATGGACACAAGCTGAGTAATTGCATAATTGATTCCGGGGCTTCTGACAACGTCATGCCGGCAAAAGTCACCCATGCTTTGGGCCTCACTCTTACCAAGCCTTTCGGCAGATGTTATTCTTTGGAAACTAAGCAAGTTCCGTTGGTTGGCCAAATCAAGGACGCGCAATTTGCATTTGCGGCTTTCCCGAGATAAAAGAGTAAAAATGACAGTCCTCGTTGCTGACATTCCGGCAGCATATGGAATATTGCTGGGAAGAAGTTTTTGCAGTGAAGTTGGTGGAGAAATTCATATGGACTGGTCCAAAGCTAGAATTCCAGTCAAAGGCGTAATGCAAACTTTGGAGCCAGAATCACAAAAGAAATACTTGGTTACCAGCTCTGAAGACCCCAAAGCTCAAATCCTTTTTGAATCATCAGGGATGGGGAATTACTTCTTATCTACCGAGACGGATAAAATGGGTGTCCTCGTTCAAGAAGGAGATCTTAATAAAATCTAGACATTGCAATTCGATGGCAGCTGCGCAACTAGTGGATGTGGCGCCGGGGCCGTGCTGATATCTCCCGAAGAAGAAGTCATTCCTCTCTCTTTCAAATTGTAGTTTTTCAACACTAACAATACTGCTGAGTATGAATCTCTCTTACTCGGTATGCAAGCCGCAAAAGAAAGAGGAATTAAAAATTTAAAAGTACAAGGTGATGCTGAGCTAGTTGTAAATCAGGTCAAAAGGATTTACCAAGTAAAGAATGAAAGGCTCAGACATTACCGTAATGCAGTATGGGACAGCATCGAAGAATTTGATGCTTTTTCAATAGAGGCGATTCCAAGAGCCCAAAATGACATGGCTGATTCATTGGCTGTTTCAGCATCTCTCATGCTCCCACATCCAGGTTTGAAAATGAACAAGTACACCATTGAGGTGGTTTTCCACCCGAGCGTACCAGACAATTCTCAGCATTGGCAGGTGTTCAACGACGATAATCAACTCATTGCTTTTCTGGAGAAGGCAGAAAATTTTAAAGAATTGCACTTTGAAGGGTCTACTTCCACTTGCCGTGAGTCAGTCACCGACCAAGGCAATGAATCTGAAGGTAACGATGGCATATGTCAGCTCAAGGGAAATAAAATTCCAAAGGGCCTGGTTTCTCTGGAACGCCTGTTCGACAGGCATGACCGTTTTGTAAAAAAGAAGAAGCGGGACGACCCTAGCTCATCCCCAGAAACCGAACCGGTCAATATAGGTTCGATAGAACACCCGCAATTCGTGAACATTGGCAAATGTTGCACGCCTGAAGAGAAGCGAAAATTTGTCAAGTTGCTAAAAAAATATATGGATGTATTGGCATGGTCCTATGCCGATTTAAAGTCCTTCAAGCCAAAGGACGTTCAGCACGATATTCCGTTGAAAGACGATGTCAAAGCCTTCCGCCAGAAGCAGAGGCACTATAATCCCAAGATTTCGGGCACCATCCAGGCTGAAATTCAGAAGATGCTAGACGCAAGAATCATCTTCCCTATCCATCACAGCACTTGGGTAGCAAATATTGTGCCAGTACGCAAGAAAAACGGTGAGATACGCATATGCGTAGACTTTCGAAATTTGAATCAAGCTTCGCTGAAAGACAACTACCCTCTTCCGATAATGGATCAAGTTCTGCAAGCAGTAACTGGATCAGAGATGTTGTCCATGCTTGACGGTTTTTTAGGTTACAATCAGATTGAAGTTTCACCTGAAGATCAGTTTAAAATAGCATTCACTACTCCCTGGGGTACATTTGCCTACAGCAGGATGCCTTTCGGCCTAACTAATGCTGGTGCCACTTTTCAGCGGGCCATGGACTTTGCATTCAAAGGTATGATGGGGAAAGTCATTGTGGTTTATTTAGATGACTTAACCGTGTTCTCTAAACAACGAAGTGATCACTGTGATCACTTGGAGCAAGTGTTGGCCAGGTGCCGAGAACATGGGATTTCCCTAAACCCAAAAAAGTCTATTTTTGGAGTCACGGAAGGGAAGTTGCTAGGCCATGTGGTCAGCAAAGAAGGAACAAAGATAGATGCCGAAAGAGTTAAGGCTATTCAAAGCCTTACTCTGCCTACAAGCAAGACTGGTGTTCATTCTTTCTTTGGAAAGGTGAACTTTCTCAGGCGTTTTGTTCCTGACTTTGCCGAAAAGACCCGTCACATATTGAACATGATGAAAGGGTCACCAACTTTCAGATGGAGTGAAGAGGGGAAAAGGTCATTTGAAGAAATAAAAGCTTCCGTTGCTCATGCACCAGTCCTGGTATGTCCAGATTTCTCCAAGGACTTCATCATGTATAGTTATGCATCTGAGCATACTGTGTCTGCAATCTTAATGCAAAAGAATTCAGAAGACATTGAATCCCCGATTGCATTCATGAGTTCTCCCCTCAAGCTTCACGAACTAAAGATGACTCAATTGGAAAAGCATGCCTTTGCCATTGTCAAAGCAGTGAAGAATTTCAGGTATTACATTCTAAACTCACATACGGTGGTGCTGGTCCCTGACACGGCGGTGAAATCAATTCTAACTCAGCAGGAGTTAGGAAGCTTGCGAGGAATTGGATCGCAAAGGTCCAGGAGTATGACCTGGATATTAAACCAACCAAGCTGGTAAGGGGCAAAGGCCTGTGTCAGCTAATGGCTGAAAACAAAGATTCAGAAAACCCTGGTGAAAGGGGTGACTACACCGATGAAACACAGGACCGGCAGGAAGAGCCTGATTCTCTGCCTCTGGTTCTATTTGTTGCAACTAGTGATGAGTGGTACTCCGACATCGCTTTCTTCCTTACCTACGGCGAATGCCCGATGCACCTAACTGCAAAGGAGAAGCGCACTATAAAGCTCAGAGCGGCTAAATATGTCATCTGGGATGACGGCTTATATAAACGTGGGATAGATGGCATCTTTTTGCGATGTGTTGACAAACCCCAGCAAGTAAAACTACTGGAAAGTTTTCACAATTCAGCTTGTGGAGGGCATTTCTCTTCCTCCGTAACTGCACACAAGATCATTCGAGCCAGGTACTATTGGCCGACGCTCTTTCAAGATACAGCCACCTGGGTGGCGAAATGTGAACCCTGCCAACAATTCGTTGGCAAGCCCAAGTTGGCTGCCTTTCCCCTAAGGCCGGTCATTATCAATGAACCATTCAGGAAATGGGGAATTGATTTTATTGGCGCACTCAATCCTCAATCGAGTGCCAGACATAGCTATGTCCTTACAGCAACGGATTACTTTACCAAGTGGGTGGAAGCCATACCTGTCAAGCATGCCACTTCTGAGGTGGTTTGCAATTTCATTAAAGAAAATATCATTGTCAGGTTCGGCTCCAAACAAAATCGTTGCTGATAATGCTTCTAACTTCTCTTCACGAGAGGTTATTAGTTTTTGCTATGAATATGGTATAACTTTGGCTCATGCCTCAGATTATTATCCTCAGGGAAATGGTCAGGCGGAATCCAGTAACAAGAACTTGGTGACCATCATACGGAAGTTAGTAGAGGAGAATCAGCGAATGTGGCACAAGTCTTTGTACGACGCTTTGTGGGCCGATCGTATTACTCCCAAGAGATCTCTCGGCATGTCACCTTTTCAAGTGTTATATGGCATTGATGCCGAGCTTCCCATTTCTGCGGAACTTCCTGCTCTGCGCTTGGCACGAGCCATAGAAGATGAAACTTTCCAAATTCTCTAGAAAAGAGAATCATGTATTTGGAAGAACTTGAAGAAAAGAGGGTAAGAGTGGTCGATAGAATCACTGAACATCAGAATCAAGTTAAGAGGCTTTTTGATAAGAAGGCCAAGCAAAGAGATTTTCAAGTGGGAGATCTCGTCCTTTTATGGGACAAGCGAAGAGAACCAAAGGGCATGCATGGAAAGTTTGATTCCCTGTGGAGAGGGCCCTTCAAGATCAAGCAGCTCAATGGAGAGAATAGTTTCTATCTCTCATATCTGGATGGAACCGAACTCCCGCTTCCTTATAGTGGGCAGCATCTGAAGATCTTCAGGAAGTAGAGCTTGCTCTCTTCTTTGTACAGTTTGCTTTTTGTTGTGTGTTTGTTTCCGTCGTGTGTTTGCTTTTGGTTTGTTGTGTGTTTTCTTTGCTCCCCCTCCGGTCGCCCTTGTTTTTGACTCTGTTACCCAATGGATAGGCACATGAGATCTGGGATTCTCTACCCCTGAGTTCACTCAGGGATAGTCCCCATAAAGAGCCAGTTGTTATCCCGTAAAATTGACAAGGGCAATTTTACCGATGACCATACCGAAAATTTTGTTCCGATCCCTCGTTAGGGATCCCTTGTGTTCGAAATGTTGTAAAATCCCTTCCCGGGAAATCTAGTTTTCGAACTTAGTCTTTTTGAGCCTTTTTTGGCTGGGCGCATGAAATTGCTTTGCAACACTAACTTTTGATGCGCCCCCTTAAAAGCCTTTGGCGCATGGTTTTCAATGTCAACACAACTTTTCATGCGCCAAAGAATGTTGAACCTTCCCTGCGTGTGCCAAGGCGCATGCGCTTGTGTTGGTACAACTTTTGTTGTGCCACTCTTTGGTGCGCCAAAGGGTGCACATAATCTTAGTGCAACAAAAAGTTTTGGTGCGCCAAAGGGCGCACATAACTTTATGTCGACAATGCTTTTGGTGCGCCAAAGGCGCGCTTTGTCTCCTGTTGTCAAATACTTTCGTGCGCCAAAGGGCGCACGCTTTCTCCTGTCGACAGCAGTTTTCATGCGCTTTTCAAAAGTGGGTGGCGCATTAATGACCAGCTAACCTATATATAT
Source organism: Taxus wallichiana var. yunnanensis (assembly GCA_018340775.1). Lineage (NCBI taxonomy): Eukaryota > Viridiplantae > Streptophyta > Pinopsida > Cupressales > Taxaceae > Taxus > Taxus wallichiana. The sequence goes on from CM031233.1 coordinate 371,326,084, forward strand.
ATATATATATGGTTTGCGCACCCAAATGTCATTTTCATTTTCACTATTCGCTGAGCACGTGATTTTTCTGAGCCTGTCAGCCTCTGCCTCATCGTTTTCATCGCCTTGTGGACCCGTTCCCGAGCTTTTGCTATTTATCCAGGTATGAGGTGTCTTTCTCTCTCGTGCGTTTTGTGTTTTCAGTTCTTGGTGTGTTCTTGGTCTGGTTTTAGCTTGCTAGTTGGTTTTGAAATATAAATGTGTTGGCCTAGCCTCCTCCGTTTGCTGTCTCCCCCCCATGCTATCCTTCCTCTTTCCAGATCTGCTGGAGAAGGACGTTTTCTTGAAACAGTGGTTGTGGCCCTCCTGATCTAGATCATTTTATCTACCCCACTGAGCCTTTCAAATAGGAACGAAGGAGTAGAAGGAACCTACATCATGTAAAACCCCCTTTGAGAGTTTAGTTCTCTGTTTTCCTCCTTGGCGCATCTGTCACCCCTGCAACATCATGAACATTTGCGCCCCTTTGGCGCATCTGACCGCCTTGTAATCAAATCCTCGCGCTGCAGGCGCAGGCGCACTCGCTTGTTGCATCATTAACCTCGCGCCTTTGGCGCATCTCTTTCACATGCTACAAGTGTCAAATCTCGCGCCCCTTTGGTGCGCCATCCTTTTGTGCTGCATCACGTTTCCATGCGCCCATGGCGCACCCAGCCTTCCATGCAACACAAGCTTTATCTGCGCAAGTATGAAGCTATAAAGGCACAAGCGCATCCCCGATTGCAATAACATTATGTTGTGTAAACTCTTCGTGCGCCGCGCCATATCCCTTTGGCACACGAAAAGTCAATGTTACACGATCCATCCATGCGCCGAAGGGCGCACCAAATCCCAATGCAACATGAAAATTCCATGCGCCCTTTATAAAATGTAATCTGCAACATCCATGCGCCATGCGCCTTATCTATTTGGCCTGCAAGTTGCAATTTTCATGCGCCCTGCGCCCTGAGCCTTAAAATCTCTAACTCTTTCTTCTGCTGACATTCCAATGGAAGATCAAATGGCTAATTCAACCTTTTTGGATTGGGTCTCGCTTCTTCTTCATGCAGATCAGCAACTGAGTTCGAAAGAACATATGTCTACATCCAGCAAGAGACCCACCAAACCAAGAGGAAAGGCTAAGCTTACAGAGGAAGAGATGAAGTACAAATATCAAAGGGTCAGGATGCCCGAATCAAAGTGAATGCAAAGATGGATGTCAGAGACTCAGAATTGGGTCACATTGACATGGAAGAATTCTGGGTTAGAACTCAGAAGGTTACAAGAAGTCCATGGATGGACAAATTAATAGGCAGTGCCCTGCACTTCGCCAGAGGAATCCCCACGCAGCGCCAACAATGAATTCATGATGGTGATTGCACAATCTTACAACAAGGACACAAGATGTGTCGAAAACAAAGAAGGGCGAGGTAGTCATAAACCTCACTGCCCGTCATTTTGAGATAATGCTCGGCATCCCTCACCACCGGCACTTTATGGCGTCGCCACCAAAGAGTGCATCAAGGCCTGGGAAGAGAATGAAGACCAATGCATGCAACTAATGAACGAAGTCTACTTGAAAAACAAGAAGGTGGTAACCCGGTGGCCCCAAATCATCCACCGCAGTGACTTCTCAGAAGAGCTCAGTGATACCATTACCTTCCTGAGCAGGGTCTTCGGGCTCTCTGACGCCCATTACTTCCATAAATGGATGTTGAGCTACTTGGAAACGATGAATAAGAATGTGCCTGAGCAACGCTTTTGCTGGGGGGAGATTATAAGCAGCACCATTTCCGAGCAGTTACAACAGTTCAGCACAACGGGAGTATTCCATATGAACTCCTACGTAGTCTACGCTGCAGCATCAGAGAGGGATTATCCAGGGCTAAACCGAAGTGGAATTTGGCCTCAGGTCAAAATATATGAATATTATCCAGAACTGAGGCTGGAGAATAGCATCCCTCAATTCGCCAAAATTAATGATGCTTTCTTCTATCACATCATTTTCCTGTTGAGGCCAAATCTAACTCATGGTCGCATGACCAAAAACATTGTGTCAACCGTGGAGAAGTGGGGGGCCCTGTTCACCCAGTTTCCCACATTTACCTATCTGAGGGCGGTCAACTTCTTGGGCGAGCCAACCAGGCTACCGAGGTATGCTGGACCTAAGCTGATTCTACTAGAGCTATCAAGGCAGCTGGTCACATACCATGAGAAATGCCTCAAAAGAAAGAAGGGCGGAACTCCTTTCCCCCTCACAGTAGGCCGATACACATGCTCCACCCATCACAAGGTGAAGGAAATGTTCGCAGAGCTGGAGTTGCTCAATTTGAAACATGACTTCCCAGCCAGGCCTACCTTTGACCCAAGGGGCTGCCTGCCAAGAGCTAAGCTTGATCCGATCCATGTCCCTCAAATTGAGGATATTTACATTGACGTCATCCACGAGGTGGAACTCAGAAGAAAGGATCATTCTCGCTTAGCATTGGTGGAAATTATCCAATACAGAGTGGCCATTGTCCCCAAAGGCTTCCAAACTACGGAAGATGAAGTAGACAAGGTGTATAATGACACGGAAGGGGATGATTGGCCCTTCCCGGCCATTGACAGAAGCAAGGCTCCTCAAACAATTGAGGAGAGGGTCAAGGAGACTATGCGCAGAACAGAGCACTGGTGCCGCATGAACGGGCTGATCTACCTCGGGGTAGATTTCACAACCTCCCCATTGGGCAATGCACCTCCAAGGTCCAAGAAGCAGCTAAAAGGCAAAGGTGTAGAAGGTGAATCTAGCACCATTCAAGAAGAAGCCCCCGAAAGTCCTCTTTCCACAGCGCCAGAACAGGTAATAACTCTGGATTCGCCAGAGAAAGAAGCAGCAGGATAGTCCCATACGCCCATCCACTCAGGATGTCGGCATTGCTACAACCACAGAAGTCCCTTCTATCCCTTCTTCTTCTCTTCCTTCCCCTCCTCAAGTGACTCACGCGACCACCCCTTTGGTCGCGTCCTCTGTCCCTTCTTCTACTCTTTCCCCCACCTCTTCGTCTATCTTCTCCTCCCTCGCTGATTTATCTTCTTCCATTTCTTCCCTCATTTCCGGGCTCCCTTCCCTTCCTATGTCTTCTGCAGCTACGGTTTCCCTTCCTCCCGTGGACACTTCTTCGGCTATTCTTTCAATGCCGCCGCCGCGTGTCTCCACGTTTTTCCCCTCTTCTACTGCAGCTGCCCCCTCCTCTCGCTTTCTCGGTCCTTCTTCCATAGGACCAGCGATGGATCTCTCAAGGCCTGAGCCAAAGAAAAGAGGAAAGTTCCCATCACTCCGATGGACTTTTCAGTAATTCCAGCCAAAGGGGCAAAGAAGCAAAAGCCTGTAACACGCTTCTCTCAAAGTGCTGCAGGTGAGAGAGTTATGGAAATAGCATACCCTGATCCCCTCAAGGAGAAAAAAGATCTGTCTCTGACAGATTTTACTGTGACTCAAGTCACAATGGGGACGTCTTCTGAAAGTCTCTAGGGGGAAGCTCTTTCCGCAGTCGATGCCCTCTGCAAAAAGCTTCAAGAAATAAAAGAAGAGAAAAGGCTACTGAAGGAGCAGAACAAATATCTACTTCAAGCCTTACAGAAGATGGGTAGTGCACCTCCCACGACTGCCGCCGAGACTTCTGAGCTTCTCAGCCAGGAGAAAATCAATGAATATTCAAAGATCGGCGAGCAGGGTATGGCCGTTTCTACTTGGAGGAGCCAGATCCTCAAGGACAGTGAAAGAGTGATCGCCGAGTATGTCAATTCATATCTAAACATCAGAAAGGTGAACAAGGAACTCCAAGCATTAGCGGGTCCCATATCAGAAGAGCTAGAACATGCTAGACTCCAACATGAGACCTTTCAACAAATGTTCGACTGTTCAGTCGAAGATCTGGTCAAGTTCGGAGTTTTCGGCCATCCAAGGGCCCTCAACAAAACCATGTCCACTCTGGACTATCGGATAGATCAGCTGGAATTTGTTCTGGAAAAGATAGACAAGGTGAAGGAAGAGGCCCTGGATGCGATGCATCAAATGGAGTGAATTGTTCTTAACATGTCTCCAGGGCTGCTCACTCCTTCCTTTACCATGAGATCAGCTGATGAAACTATCCGGATCTTCAAGGAGATCGCTTCTCAAGGAACGGGGCCAGAGGTCACATTTGACACTGAATCTATCAACAACCTGCTGGCCTGTAGGGACTTCATCGGGTTCCTCATCGAGGCGGAGAAAGATTATTCTAAACTCCTGAAAAGCTCATAGACGAGCGGGAGACTTGCGAAGCAATCAGCGAACGGCACAAGGATCCATCACAGGATCAATTTGGGCCCATGATTAACAAGTTTTTGGAATACCGCGCTCAGTTCCACATATCATCTCCTGAGCAGCATCAGAAGTGCAACCCCCTTTCGGCCGCAGGATGACGATGACGAGTAGTTGCTTCTTCTTCTTCTTCTTCTTCTTCTTCTTCTTCTTCTTCTTCTCTCTATTCTCCGACTTTCTTGTTGAAATGTCTAAAGTGTGTTGGCACAAATGATGACATCATCCATGTTGCATCATGGGATGATGTCATCCATCAAGTTGTCAAAAGTCAACATGACTTTTAGATATTTTGTAAATATCTTTGTAAATAGGTGGTTGGCTCCTTTTTGCCTTCTTTCCTTCTCCTCTCTTCTATAAATACTGGAATACTTGTTGTATTCGGGGTGAACATTTTTTAGATGAAAATAGAAGTGAGGAGAGAAAGACTTTGAGCTTTCTTGTAACAGAAGAAAACAGTAATACAAATATTAAGACTTTGTGCTCAATAGCTGTGTTATGCATTAGATCTTCCTTACGTTAGATCTGTATGTGTTTAATCTGTTGGATTCATATCTACTTTTCTGTCATTTGCTCATCAGTATTGCTTTGTTTATTTATGCAAGTAGGTTTGGCTCTGTTTACTACCAACCCAAAAACATAAATCTTCTGACCTTCTCGCTTTGGAATTCATTTCTTTTCTTCCTTCGGATCTGTTTTTCTCTTTCCCTCTTTCATTCCTTTCTTTTCGCGGCCTGAAACACTCTACTGGGATGAGATCCCAAACCCCCGAAGGCTGAATCTGTGAGACTTGCATAGATTCCTGCTGGTAGAATAGCAATAAACCAGTTTCGCTTTGTTGACTCAAAGAGGGGCTAAGCCCTGCACACTGTTGGCTCGTCTATCCATAGATCATCCGGTGTGATTTTCAGACTAACATAAGCGATATTGGTTATTATGGGAAAACAATAGTTTGAGAAAAAGGAGAACTAATGAAAAATGAAATGGGGAAATTGTACTTGACAGTAATATTAGAATATTGGGAATATGATGATGTCTAGATGACTTTAAATAGAACAGAGAAGGTGATGAAAGCTTTTTGGGTAAAATAACAAATAGATACCAACACCGGTCGTAAATTGATGAAGGTTAGATGGGAATCGATGATGGTCGATGGATCGACACCGATTACTTTGAAATCTGAAGAAGTGAAGAAAAATGGATTTTTTGAATTAAATCAGATGAAGAAACAACCCAGAAGACCTAGGGATGATGATATGAGGCCCGACACACTCAGAAATAGTTAGAATACTCCAACTATGATGGGGAGTGCTAAAGGAAGAAGAAAATGAAGAAACATAATCCTCACAACTCAAAATGTAACTCAGGAAGAAAACTAATAAAAACACATTACCCTATGAGTGGATTTTATGTTACTTTATCTTATGCTCTTTGAGACTGACTTGTGAACTTTAGAATAATTTTTTTGGTTGGGAAGGTGTCCTATGAAGAGGTAATCTTAAGGTGAGGTTTCAGGTTATATTTTAGTGGGGTCGGTCCTTTCTCCGAGGTAATAATTGGACATAGAAACCAATTGGGTGCCCACTATCAATCCTTTGATTGTGTGATCATTTACAACTTCTTCTAGGTAAGGAGTTGTTTAAGAAGATGTGTAAATTTAGATTTGTGTAGTTTGGAAAAGAGAGAGAAGAGAGAAATGTGATTTCTATGATTCAATTATGTCAACCATTAGTTGGGCATGACTTCCAACATATAGGTTTCCCTCAGTTTTAAATGTGAGCTAATAATGCAACATACAAGGATGAAATGCAACAATTTTTATAACCCAAATTGATAGTTATATTCGATGTAGCAAATGATGAATAGGAAAGAGGATGATTTTCACTAATGCAGAAATAAAGAAGAATGGTTTCTTTTTAAATGCACAAAAATATATGTTTCATTTAGAGTAATTAGAAAGAAGGTTAGATTACTAGAGAAAAAGATTTAGTGAATAATAATTTAAAAAGGAAACACACAAGATGCAACTTATATGAATAGAAAGAAACCCACAAATGAGGTTCCTACTAGGTGTGCCAAAATGTTTCTCTGATAAGTTGTGTATTTATGAGAAAAACAAATAGGTTAAGGGTGATGAGGAATACATGTGAATGAAAGTGGAAGGTAGAGTGCACGTGTTCTGATATCCCGATCTAGTGCTGATTACGAGAACTTCCTTTTGCTAGGAGGAACTACCTGTGAATGCAAAATAAGACCACAAGAGGAATATTAAATAATATATGTTAGTGGACTGCCTAGTGTGTGCTAGATCCAAGAAGTGTGATACTTCCTAGATGGCTATCAATCCATTGTTTAATACAATTCAATGTAAGAAATAACATAAGTAGACAACATCCTACTATAGTTGATATGATTTAGGTACCTCATTCAAATACAATAAGAAAATTTAATCTAACAGGTAAGGTTATGATTAGATCTAGAGGTGGGGCAGGTAGCCAAGGTGACTGGGACAGAGTTAGGATCAGGTTTTGGGTGATTTGGTTTATTTGGGTGAATGTTATGAGGTTTATGTTACACAAAGATTTACCAGATATAAAGACCAATGTCATTCGGTATGACCGATCTTTGGATGAGAGGAAACCAACAATTTTTTAGGTTAATTGGTGTTAGTAGGGTCGGGCTAATAGAGACTCAATAAAAAAAAATTTTTTTGATGATTCTCTATGATTGCACTGTATAATATACAGAGAATGGTGAGGTTGATGACAATGCTAGGAATACTCAAAGATGTTTGGAGTTGAGTATGGAGAGCTTGGAGGTTTTTGTAGTTAGGTTGAGGTATTGATAGGAAGGTGAGAGGTGATGATATGCAAAAGAGACTAAGAATCCCAAACAAAGATAAAAACTGATCTAAATAAGTATAGAAAGATGAAAATCCAAATGCACTTACTTTTTGTTATAGACCTGGTGGCTGGATGGAGGTGATGGTTGATCCATGTAACTAGTGGCTAGTGGCATAGCCATACTTCCTTAACGTTACTATGAATTCTTAACCTTCATATCAATCTTTTTGATGGTTCAGGATGTCTAGATGTGCAAGAGTTCTCAAAGTGCGTGCTTGCATGCAAATCTCTCTTTTCCAAAAATCAAATAATTCTTCCAACCTCTAGAACAAAGTTACTAAAGTGAATATATGGTAACCGATGACAGTTTAGGGTGACCAAAGTTAGTTTTGGGTTGACCGGCATTGGTTAAGGTGGGATATTATAGGTTGCCAAAATAGTAGATCTTGGCTATCTTTTATCTAGTTCTGTCCATTCCTCTTGATCCAAAATGATATTTTCCACATAAGTAAGTGTGTATGTGGTTAGAGGAAGAATAGACATCTAGTGTTATGGTTAGACTAAGTCTCAGTTAGATGGTAAGTAGAGATTGAGTCCTAGTTAAAAGGAAACATGCTAAGAATAGGTCTATAATGAGGTTTCATAGGTGATGTGGTGGGGTGGGGTGTCTAGGTGAGGTGGAAATTAATTTAATTAAGGTATTTATTAATGTATATTGTGAGACTGGTAATTAATTTAATTGTAGGTAATTAAATTAATATACATGTGGGGTAAAGGGGCAGTGTGACCCAAATTTGGTGTCTACAGAAGTGCTTATTATTTGTCTTCCCATAAAGGTAAACCCAAACCTGATCCCCTCAATTCCTTTCATCTTCAACCATTCTATTATTGAATTAAATCCTAGATCTATTAGAATTTGAGGATTCTAATAAATACGAATTTAATCAACTTAAATATTATATAATGTTACCATAAATATTTAAATAAACATTACATCATAACATAAGTAAATAAAAAAATACTTACAGGAAATAAATAACACATGTGACATAGTATTTATAGTGGAAAATCTCAAAAGGGTAAAAAATACTTTGAAAACAACCTTTTACTTTAGAGAACTTATTTTACATCCAGTAAGATCACCTCCTCCTTAAAATCCTATTTACCAAGGGTAAAACCAAATCACTTGATTTGCACACCTTTGGTATATTTCCCAAATATATCAAATGAGGACCTAAAGTCCTTTTTATATAAGGTGATTGGGTATGTCTCCTGACCCACTTTTTCAACCTAAATGGTTGACACATATTCTTAGGTGAGTGTATTTAATAAATATAAACATAAATGATTCACATTATCAAATAATTACCTAATGTATATTACCTAGGTATGAATATTTAATAATACAAAAGTATTTCATATTATCAAATATTTAACCTATATAATAGTGATGGACCCATATTAATTAAGGGTTGGCGAGACCACTTAATCATTATGTTCCAACAAAGATAAAAAAATTGATCTAAACAAGTATAGAAAGATGAAAATCCAAATGCACTTACTTGTTGTTAGAGACTTGGTGGCTGGATGGAGGTGATGGTTGATCCATGTAACTAGTGGTTAGTGGCATAACCATACTTCCTGAATGTTACTATGAATGCTTAACCTTCATATCAATCTTTGTGATGGTTCGTGATGTCTGGATGTGCAAGAGTGTTCTAGTGTGTGCTTACATGCAAATTTCTCTTTTGAACCAAAAATCAAATAATTCTTGCAACCTCTATAACAAGGTTACTAAAGTGAATATATGGTAACTGATGATAGTTTATGGTGACCAGAGTTAGTTTTGGGTCGATGGCATTGGTTAAGGTGGGATATTATAGGTTGCCAAAATAGTAGATCTTGCTATCTTTTATCTAGTTCATCCATTCCTCTTGATCCAAAATGGTATTTTCCACATAAGTAAGTTTGTATGTGGTTAGAAGAAGAATAGGCATCTAGTGTTAGGGTTAGACTAAGTCTCGGTTAGATGGTAAGTAGAGATTGAGTCCTAGTTAAAAGGAAACATGCTAAGAATAGGTCTATAATGAGGTGTCATAGGTGATGTGGTGGGGTGGGGTGTCTAGGTGAGGTGGAAATTAATTTAATTAAGGTATTTATTAATGTATATTGTGAGACGGTAATTAATTTAATTGTAGGTAATTAAATTAATATACATGTGCGGTAAAGGGGAGTGTGACCCAAATTTGGTGTCTACGAAGTGCTTATTATTTGTCTTCCCATAAAGGTAAACCCGAACCTCGATCCCCTCAATTCCTTTCATCTTCAACCATTCTATTATTGAATTAAATCCTAGATCTGTTAGAATTTGAGGATTCTAATAAATACGGATTTAATCAACTTAAATATTATATAATGTTACCATAAATATTTAAATAAACATTACATCATAACATAAGTAAATAAAAAATACTTACATGAAATAAATAACACATGTGACATAGTATTTATAGTGGAAAATCTCAAAAGGGTAAAAATACTTTGAAAACAACCTTTTACTTTAGAGAACTTATTTTACATCCAGTAAGATCACCTCCTCCTTAAAACCCTATTTACCAAGGGTAAAGCCAAATCACTTGATTTGCACACCTTTGGTATATTTCCGAATATATCAAATGAGGACCTAAAGTCCTTTTTATATAAGGTGATTGGGTATGTCTCTAACCCACTTTTTCAACCTAAATGGTTGACACATATTCTTAGGTGAGTGTATTTAATAAATATAAACATAAATGATTCACATTATTAAATACTTACCTAATGTATATTACCTAGGTATGAATATTTAATAATACAAAAGTATTTCATATTATTAAATATTTAACCTATATAATAGTGATGGACCCATATTAATTAAGGGTTAACTAGACCACTTTGTCATTATGTTCCAACACTCCCCCTTAATGTTAAGTGGGATAACATATGTCAATAGATTACCTACCCGTGGTACACTACATGATTTACAATCCTTAAACCATAAAGGTTTTAGGCTAGCATATCAGGTGAAAGAATTATAACACCTTCATCATACTCAAGTTACCTTTTGGTATAAAAGGATTTGGAATCCCAAATATCATCCCATGATCAGTGGCTAAGTATGATTTGTGAGTTTTACATATTCTCACAAGTTCTCATAAAAGGTTATTGAACCCAAGCATATAGGAGCCTTTTATAACCAAGGACCTCCTTAATAATATGTTTATATTGGATGTTTACTAGTAAAATCAATAGCACTAAAGAGTTTACTAAAGACCACCTTTAAGATCTTTCTACACTTCTTTCTAAAAAATAATTCGAGGAGGTATACATGCCCGAAGGTCTTTTTACAAATTCCCAAAGGTCTTTTTACAAAAACCAAGTTCCATTAGGAGGTGAAATTTTCATGCACACTCCCCCTCAATGGAAACTCCAAAAATCTAATCTTTTCACAAAAATGACAAAACTTTATAGCACTCAGGGGCTTTGTGAAGATATCAGCAACCTACTCTTCAATTGGCATGAACTTGAGATCTATCTCACCACTTAGCACCTTCTCATGGATGAAGTGTATATGTATCTCAATGTGCTTCGTCCTCTGATGTTGTAATGGATTATGTGTAAGATCTATGGTGCTTTTTTGTCACAGAACAAAGGAACACTACGTGGATCCTTCATCTTTATCTCATCGAAAAACCTCTTTAGCCATAGAGCCTCTTTTGTAGCTTCCATTGCACATGTATACCAAATTGTTCAAGAGATAGAAACAGCTTGGTTGTTTTTTACTCGCACAAAGTAATGGCACTGCACCAAATTTAAACACATAACCATAAGTATATTTTCTATCCATTACATTACCAACATGATCAGAATCACAAAATCCATATAAGTTAGCATTTTCATTCTTAGTATAATGCAACCATATAGTTGATTGTACCTTTAATATATCTAAGAATCCTTTTTGCAAGATTACAATGATCTCTATAAGGTTCCTGCATAAACCTAGAAGCAATTCCTACTGCATAGGAAATACTTGGTTTGGTGATAGTGAGATATATCAAACTACTAACTAACTGCCTATATAAAGTAGGATTAAATTTTTCACATGTAGATTTAGGATCAATTTTTCAATCCAACTTCCATAGGAATAGAAATTGGTTTACAATCAATCATGTTAAAATTTTTAGTACATTGGTTGAATATTATGCTTGAGAAACAACAATAAAATGTTTATTTTGAAATACAGCCATGCGAAGAAAATGATGTAAGAGACCTAAATCAGTAATTTCAAATAATTGTTTCAAATTTTCTTTAATTCTACAAATTAACACAGATTATCACTAGTCATAAGTAAATCATCAACATATATACAAACAATGATAATATGTGATCCTTTTTCTTAATGAATAGATCATTTTCAAAAGAACAATTAGAAAATCCTAATTGTTTAAAGAAAGAATTAATTTCTACATACTAAGCTCTAGGAGCTTGCTTTAAAACATACAAAGATTTTTCAATTTACAAACATAGTTTTATTTACCAGAGTTTCTTCAAATCCTTTAGGTTGAGACATGTAAAGTTTTTATTTTAAATAACCATTCAAAAAGGAATTTTTCATATCCATTTAGTGGATTTCCCACCCAAATTGAGAAGAAATTGCAAATAAGGTCATAACAGTACTCATTTTAGCTATAGGAGAAAATGTCTCAACATAATCAATACCAAGTTTCTAAGTGAAACCTCTAGCAACAAGTCTTGATTTATGTTTGTCAATATTACTATATGTATTATATTTTACTTTGTATAACTACCTAGACCCTATAACACTTATTTTCTCTAGAGGTGGAACCAACTCCCAAGTTTGATTTTGAATTAGGGAATTATATTCAGCCTGCATTGCATTGATCCACTTCTCATCTTGAGAAGCTTCTTCAAAACTTTGCGGCTCAGTTCATACAAGGTCATTAATGCATGGTACGTATGATGGCTTTTGGTCATTTTCCTAAGGTCAATAGGATTAGAAATTTCTAACACAGATTGAGCCCATTTTGGTTTCTTAACTAGGGAGTTAGGAGATTTAGAAGCATCTATAGTATCAACACAAGAAATATCATCATGACCATTTACTATATTCTCAATATCAGAATCATAACCATTATTAGAAATATTGACAGAGTTAGGAACATCTTTACCATTATCAGATGAACAAAAGTATTTTTCCAAAACCACCACATTGTAGTTTTCAGTTACTTCCATTTTTACAGGGTTGTAAATCCTTAGACCTATAGTGTTAATACCATATCCAATGAAAACACAAGAGAAAGAATTCATATCAAGTTTCTTTCTTTTCTTTTTAGGAATGTATAAAGAAGTAGGACTACTAAAAAATTTTAGATGAGAAATATCAGGTTTTTTATTTAACAATTTTTCTAAAGGAGTTGAAAGATGAATAGCTTTGGTGGGAACCCTATTTAGAATGTAGACTACTGTGTTCATTGCTTCTACCCACAAAAATTTGGGAAGACTAGCAGAATGAAGCATAGTGCAAGCCATATCTAAAATAGTCCTATTCTTATGTTCTGCAACACCATTAGATTGGGGAGAATGAGGAGAAGTTAATTCCCTTTTAATACTAGAATCAATACAAAATTTTTCAAATGTTTTTCTAGCATATTCACCCCATTATCTATTCTTAGTCTCTTAATTTTATATTTTGAAGAGTTTTCAATAGATGCTTTAAATTCCTTTAATTTCCTAAGTACATCAGATTTATTTTTAAGAAAATATGACCAAATCATATTAGTGAAATCATCAATGAAATTCGAAAGATATAAAGAACCATGTAATGAAGATATTTTAAGAGGTCCTCTAACATCACTATGAATAAGTTATAGTGGGGAAGTTGAACTCTCTTCAAGATGTGAGTGAAAGGGTTTAGTGCTTTGTTTTGAGCGTAAACACCCTTCACACGCTTCATGAGAAGAAGAGAAGACAGAAAACCTTTGACAAGATTATATCTAGTCATTTCATATAAACTTATATAATTAACATGTCCTAATATTTCATGCCATAGTTTTGAACTATTCAAACTTTGAGAAAAAAAACAGATGTAGAATAGAAATCATAAAAATATACAAACCATTTCTTTGAATCATTGCAGCTATTATATTATCATTACTATCCTTGATATACCAAGTATATTTCAAAATTTTAATAGCCAAACCATCATGAGTTAATTGAGAACATGATAAAAGGTTCTTTTTGAGATTAGGAACAAATAAAAAATTATTCAACACACCATTAGAAAATTTTACTTTCCCTTTCTCTATTGCTTCTAAAGATGAATTATCACTAAGATACACATGTTCATTGATTTTCACAACATCAAATAAAGAATTTAAAACAACAGTCATATGATTTGATGCACCTGAATCTAGAATCCATTCAGAATTAGAGGAATAATACAACACAACATATAATGCAATCATTTTAGGAATATCATTAGAGCTATCCTTTTTCTTTAAATTGTATTTTGAAGAAATAATTTTTATTTTTATTTTTATGGATAGGTTTTTAGTTTTACAATTTTCCTTTTTATGTCCAAATTTACCACACTTGTGACATTTACCACTAAATCTAACACCGAATTGATCAGAACAAAAAAATTTCTTATCAACAAAAGAAGATTTAGATCTAAATTTTGATCCGAGAAGGGTTTCATGAGGTTTGAACTTTGAATTCGAGCAAGAAGTGCTGAGAGGCATTCTCCTTAGAGTCAAAATTCATCATCACTTCTCTTCCTATATCAAAAGTGAACTCAAGGTATTTAAATCAGGTAGATCATTTTTATTTTGATATTTAGAGTTTAAGATAGAAATAAAATTCTTAAATCTTTCATGTATATTTAACTAAACAATAAAGTAGATCAATTTTTCACCAATTAAATCACAATCGCATCCATCTAATTGTGCTTGAATATTTTTTAATTTTGGCTAAGAAATTAACTAATTTTTCATCTCCTTTCACAGATTTGTAAGCAATTCTAAAACTAATTTAGTAATTTTAGATAAATTATTACCTTCATGCATGGATTCTAGTTATTTCCATACCTCTTTCGGATGTTTGATATTACCAATGTGTAGAAGGTACTCATCATTCACATTGCGCAAAATCATGGAAAGAGCCTTTCGCATTCGTTACAAGAATGCATTCATGTTTTCTACATTTGCTTGACAACCGGTGGGAGCAACTTCAAATCCGGAAACAATTGTCCATAGTTTCCTCGCCATAAGTTTTGATTTGACCTTGATCCTCCAAAAATTGTAGTTGATCCCATTCAGATCCGGGTTTTGTCAAGATAGAAATAGCTAGACGTCATTATTTTCATGAACCTATAAAACACACCCCATTATAATATGCAATGTACCGAAGAGTTAGAAACATTTTTAAAAAAAAACACTTTTAATAGAAATAGATCTACATTTTATAGATCTACATAAAATATTTAATCATAACTAATTTTGTCATTACAATACATATTATTAACCTCCCATGATCAAAATAATATCCCATAATATAAAGGGCTTTCAGATTATACCCTAGACTTATATATATAAATTATAACCATATATAAGTGAAGAGGAAACCCTTAAGAATGTAAAATAACTTCAAATTTCTGGAAAAAAATAATGTGGACAAAGATCCGGCCATCTTAAATTTGATGTCTAAATGACTGTCATACTGTCTTATGTTTGGTTTGTCATGACATAGTCATTTGACCGCCAATTTTAATGGAGTCAAAACTTATTGTGTATTTCCAGAATTTATTCTTCTATAAAATATTAAGGAGGTTATATTTTAATACATTATATTAACTTTGTATATTTTAATATATTATATTAACCTATTATAATATATAATGTAAAAATATATTCCCTTTAAAACAGAGGAATATAGTTTATATAATGTAAATAAAAATAACATATAGTTTATAAAATATTATAAACTATAGTATATATACTTTTCAAAAAAATAAACACATATAACCCTTATTACGGGGCCCTCATGAAAAAAATATTTAAAACATTTACCAGTGCTATGTAATTTTATATTCTACATCAACATTAGAATTTACATAAGAGACAACATTTTTCACACATCCAATGGAAAAAATTCAAATCCTATTTTGATGGACCTTTGTCTCCTCCTTTATTTACCATTGAAAAATTCAACACTTTGCACATATTAAAACTATAGAAAAAAATATTTCAAATATTTTACCCTTACCTCTACACAAGTTTCATGGAAGGTAAGAAGTTTCCAAATTTTCCACTTGTGAATTCACTTTGATTCTTCACAAAGTAAAACTTTTAGGTTGCACTTATTTTAAATACCCTTCCGTATTGGTTGAAAATCCCCATACAAATTAAATAAATAAAATATAAAACATTTGCTCTTAATCTATTTAATTTACCTTTCCGACATGGTTGAAAAAACCTGCATACAAATATAATAAATAAAATATAAAACATTTTCTCTTAATTTATTTAATTTACCTTTCCAAGTTGGTTGAAAAACCCGTACAAATTAAATAAATAATATACAAAAACATTGATCTTAATTTACCTTTTCGGGTTGGTTAAAAAACTAGTATAAATTAAATAGAAAAAATATAAAACATTTGATCTTAATTTATTTAATTTACCTTCTCTGTTACCATGTTAGAATTTGAGGAAATAAATAACACATGTGACACAATATTTATAGTGAAAAACCTCAAAAGGGTAAAAACTACTTTGAAAATAACCTTTTACTTTAGAGAACTTATTTTACATCCAATAAGATCACCTCCTCCTTAAAACCCTATTTACCAAGAGTAAAACCAAATCACTTGATTTGCAAACCTTTGATATATTTCTTGAATATATCAAATGAGGACCTAAAGTCCTTTTTATATAAGGTGATCTGATATGTCTCCCGACCCACTTTTTCAACCTAAATGGTTTACACATATACCTAGCTGAGTGTATTTAATAAATATAAACATAAATGATTCACATTATTAAATACTCACCTAATATATATTTTTTTATTAAGGGCAAATAGTTTTGAAGGGACTATACCCTGTATACAAAAGGGCTCAAAAGCCAGATAGTAAAGATGAGAGAAGCAGCCCAGAGAAGGGCAAAACAGTCAACCAAGGAAGGCTCAACAGACCAAATATTACAATACAGGTGAAAAGAGGATCTAAACGTACAAAGATCCAGAAAAAAGAAGGAAAGATCAAAAAGGAACCAAAAGAGAAACAACATAAAGAGCCCCACCACAAAACAGCTCCAGAACCGCCCGATGACACCACACATCATAGCCAAAAACCAGCATCACAACAACCCTTTACTTGATGGCTCTCACAATTTTGGTCTTGATAGCCTGCAGTGACATGAAGAAGGCAATGGCAAAGTGGCCCGAGAGGAGTCTTATAAATCGCTGGGAAATTGCAATGTCCCTTTTCTCTTTAGGGCCCCATATGTCCTCATTAATCCCACTTAAACTACAAACACTGTGGACATGTTGTTCAATAAAATTATAAATGCTTTTGAGGGCAGATAATATGCAGTCATTTTGGCTTTTAGCATTCCCCAATTTTCCATCTAAGGATTGTAGTTTCTTGAAGATTTCACCAATAACCCCCTCTTCCTCCTCACTTTGAAGGATCCTTTTACCCTTAGCTCTTTCCATGTTTTTATAGCCCCTTTGAGCTCTTGTATCTCCTTTTCTAATCTATCCACCCTATCCAGCAATTCCTCCTCTTTGGGCTCCTCCACCAGCTTGCTAATATGCAGGAGGTTTTCAGCTAGTTCCAAGTCCTTGTGGCTCCTTAGGACTCATTGGGAAGCAGGGATTTTGGCTTTGAGGCTCTTACTTTTCTTGCTGGAGACAACATCTTCATTCTTTCTTTTTAGCAGGGAGGGAGTGGGAGCAGTGTGGGCAGGTGGAGGTATGGAGGAGGGAGGTGGGATAGGATTCACGGAAGGGCAGCTGGAGAAATGGCGGTGAATCAAGAGGATAAGGCCCTGGTGCAAAGGGACAGCCCTAGAGTGGCTTTGAACTTCCCTTATAGATTTCTCCAGAGAGTTAATCAGATAATGAGGAAAGCTGATAATGTTATTTCTACGAAAATGATTCAGAAAAATTAGATGTTTTTGAGGTATAGTCACATATCTTCCTTCAAGGGTAACATACCTTACCACCATTTTGGCTAGTTCAGCAAAAGGTTTAGGGATCGACTCCACCTTGAGGCAGCAGTCACGAACTCAAGATTCTCTCCCTCTTCCAGAAATTTCTTGGTTTCCACCTCCCTGTCTACCTTCTTATTGAAGAATTTTGTGCCTTCTAGGCTGAGGCCCGTGATCTGAGCTATGAGCTCTTCCATGATTTCCATTTTCATGTTACTATATTTGACTATTTTGTTCTTCCATCCTCGGGTGAATTTGATAGAGATGTCTTGGTCGAAGCCTTGGATCCTTTCAATGAAATTCGACAGGCCCCCGATTTGTAGGTAATCCCAAAGCTCGTGTTCTCTTTCCACTCAGGATTGTGGGTCAGTTCGGTTTTGCATGGCGCCCCCATGTTTCCTCTGCACCTTTTCCTGTTCTCAACGGTAAAATAGCTATCAATGTGTGGAATAGGCCGAACTTTGATTTTGGTATTTGAATCTTTCCTTCCCGTGAAAGCCGATTTAATAATTATGCTACACTTGTTATTATTGCCCCGCTCCTCGGCTTTCCTCCTATGCCAAGAAATGATGACAGCCCAGCCCACACAGATCACAACAATCATCCAAATCTTTTGTGATGTCATCATCATGTACTTGGGGATCTGCTCATTAGCGTCTAAAATACAGCCATTAGTTATGATTTTCACTGCCATGGAGATCAATGATTATGGCTTTATTGACATGGGTGGGCAGAACGTCCCCTCCAATCCAAGTTTGAAAGGGATTATTAACACCGAAGTTAGCCAAACTGTCAGTGACCCTATTTCCTTCCCGGTAGGTGTGGGTGATTTGGACATTTTCAAAGCTTTTGCATATATCAATAGCTTCTTCAATATAATCCCTAATAGACCAGCTGGGGTGTTTCTTTTTATTCAGAAGATTGATAATATTTAGAGAATCACCTTCAATTATGATATTTGGAATATTACAATCTCTAGCAAGTCTAATACCCTAAAGAGCCACCATGGCTTCGAATAATGATTAGTCATCTCGCCCATTCTCCCAGAGAAAAAGCAACATAATGACCTCTTTGATCCCTGATGATTCCCCCTCCTCCAGAGTCCCTCGGATTGCCCTTAGAGGCCCCATCAAAATTTAACTTGTGCCAATCAATGGGGGGTTTAATCCATGGACCGTGTGTTTACAAGATTACCATTGTTATTTCTATTGACAGTGGCAATATTCCATTCAGTCAAAATGCATTCTTCATTCTCCGGGTAGAGTCTATTTTTAGGGGGTTTAAATCTAGCAATATTATCTTGTACAACAATGATAATTTCCTTATATACTTTGTTACAAGCCTGTCTATTGTTTCTGAAAATACTATCATTACGAGCCTTCCAGATTCTCCACATAGTGTGGGGAAGAACAAGTTGCCATAGCCTTTTCACCATGCAATGTTTGAATAGAGAGCTCCATTGCTCCCAATCCTGAAGGCAGGTAAGGGAAAAAATCCATTTCAGATTAAATTTTGTAAAAAACAAGCTGCCAAATTTTGGAAGCAATCTCACAATGGAGGAATAAATGCTTTATATCTTCAGCCTCTTGCTGACACATGCAACATCTATTCGGCATGATGAATCCCTTCTTGATGAGGTTGTCATTAGTTAGGATCTTGCCATTAATAATTAGCCACCAAAAGAAGCTCACTCTAGGGGTTAGCTCCGGCATCCACAATTTGTGCCACTTAATTTCACTTGCCATGGATGCAAAGAAAGAATTATATCCTGCTTTAACAGTGTAATCCCCATCAAAAGAATCTTTCCAGATGAGCTCATCCTTAAGATTTTGATTACTTATATGGATTAGGGAAAGTTGATTCTGGAGAGATATAATATCAGCCTGAATATTATCATTCTCCACTTTTAGCTGCTTCCATTTTCTTTTGTTTCCATTCCTCTCAATGTACCCCTAGATTTTGTGTCCATACTTTGCAATTAAGTTGTCTTTAATATGATCATAATCAGAAATCCAGTTAGAATCCATCCACTTATCAGTCCAGAAGTTTATGTTTTGCCCATCTCCAAGCTTCCAGCTGCACCCCTGAGAGAGAATGTGTCTATTGCGTAGAAGGTTGTTCCAGAAAATAGAACCACTCGGAAGGGACTGATCATAAATGAAGGAAATCTTGCTTTGATTTGAAAGATATTTGATCTTAATCAGCTCTGTCCAAGGTATGTGCTCTTTTATAAGCCTCCATCCTAATTTTTCAGTAAGGGCAGTACTCATATGTTTGATATCTTTGATGTCTAACCCCCCTAGTCTCTTAGGTTTACAAACTTGTTCCCAAGCCACAAGATGATATCTGAATCTGTCCTCAGTACCATGCCACAGAAAGTGTTTTTGAATCTTCTCAATACTGTTCATCACAGCTGTAGGCATGCTGAACATTGACAGTATGTAGATAGGAAAGTTTTGAAGCGTGCTTTTAACCAAAAGACACTTACCTGCACTTGAAAGAATGGCTCCTTTCCAGCCAGCCAACTTTCTTTGAAATCTCTTAATAAGATCATTCCATACCTCCACTGAAATCTTTCCAGTACTTAAAGGTAACCCTAAGTAAGTAGCTGGTAGAGAATTAATTGTGCATCCTAGAATGTTAGTGATCTTTCTTTGCCTCTCCTCAGGAGTATTGAAGAAATAAATAGAGCTTTTGTCAAAATTAACTTTTTGCCCCGAGGCTTCCTCATAAAATCTAAGGACAGTTTTAATGGCCTTTGCCTCAATAATAGAAGCCATTAGTAGCAGCAAAGTGTCATCAGAAAACTGCTGATGAGAGGAGATCTGATTACCAGTAGTTGGAGGGAAGCCTTTTATCATGCCAATGTCAATAGCTTACAAAATTATATTACCTAGGTATGAATATTTAATAATAGAAAAGTATTTCATATTATTAAATATTTAACCTATATAATAGTGATGGACCCATATTAATTAAGGGTTGGCCAAACCACTTAATCATTATGTTCCAATAAGATCATCTTATGTCTATTAAATGCTTGTCCCTTGAGCATCATTCACCTTTAACTTACCTATTTTAAGCATCAACGATTAAACAAGAATCATGTGGTTACCCATCACTTTTCGGCCTTATCTTTAATATGAGTACGCCAAATTTTCTTCTCGGCATGATTCTCATGGATAATTTTCATCTTTTCAATATGAAATCCCATGTTCTTTCATCACATAAAACCCTTCTTTCATAGTTAACCCCCTGTGTGCTATGGTTTTGTCTTTATAACAGGAGCCTATCCTTCTTTATAGTCTTTTCCATTACCTAAAAGTCCAAAAAAATAATTAAAAATTAATATTTGGGATTTTCAAATTCAAATTCCTTGAGTCAAACTTCTATCAAAAGATGAATTCCTCAAAAGGGACATTTATCTTTCTATCTTGCTGCTATAAAAAGACTAATCCATAGAAGGACAACTATAAAAAGATAGCCATACTATACATAGTCTATCTCAAAATAAGACTATTCCTATAAAAATAAGATAGAATATTCTAAAGCTTCCCACATCAATCAACTTCACGAATACCTCAAGGAGATACTCTACTCATCCCACATAGACTTCCCGTATTGATCAGTCTATAAAAACAAAATTAAAAAGAAAAAGATGAATTTTTCATCATGTAATTGCCTATTTTGATCTTGGGTCTCTTGCCAAAGAGGCATGTTGTGTCACACTAAGTTATGCTAAAACCAACATGATTTCATCTCACCACTTTTTCACCCTAATATTTTACCTACTCAAGGGATGTGCTACGAATATGACATTTTGTGATCATGTGACCTTCTTCACCCTTAGAACAATCAATCATGTAATTCCTTTAGGGCCTTATGTTCATAAGTCAATTTTTGGTATGGTAGATGTGTTATGGTCCTTATCAATTAGGTGACACTTTTGTCTCCCCTTACCATTCGACTTTTTCTTACTTATTGATTCTCCTATACAGACCAGACCATCGACACCTACATTTTAAGAATTACTCTTTCACCAAAATCAATCTAAAATCACCCATGCATATTCAACCTAAACTCAACCATGCCTAAAATGACCTAAAATCAAACATTCCTGAATGACCTAGACTCAATCATGCCTAAAACCTACCAACGCATTCCTCTACCTCACTATATTTTTTCCTATCTTATGGGAGAACTACATCGGCATGAGGCCCATTTTTGTTGGGGCTATGTAGGTAGCACTTTGAGGGCATGGGGCCCATTTTTGTTGGGGCTATGTAGGTGGCACTCTAAGGGCATGGGGCCCTTGAAGGTTAGCTCAGACACTCTTTCCCCTAACCAAAATTTTCCCATTTTTTCTATTTCACATTCTACCTTATTGATTTTTCCATTGTACACAAAAATGGGAAATTAAACAAACATACAAACATACATACCTATAATTTTATCACATCATCATATCATACATCAATATTTTCACATTTCCATGATATCTGGTACATGGAAATTTACACCACAACATACATTTACATCATCATTTATTTTCCATACTACCAATAACTTGGAAATTAAATCAAATGCAAAAACATCACCAAATCATGCCTAACTCACCTAGACTCCACCATGCCTATACCTAACCAAATAACGCCTAACTCACATAAAATCCACCATGCCTATACTTGAATCCATCATTCCTAAATTACCTAAACTCAATCAATCCTACATTAACTCGACTCAAATCATGCCTAATTCTCATAGTTTCAATTAATACACAATAACAATGGAAATTAAAGCTAAGTATATCAATCATCCAATAAACAACATCAACTCTATAAATGGGAGAGTCTATGTATTGATGCATGTATACATAGATATAAATAAATATCAGTATCTCAAAAACTTTGTAGTGCCCACTTCCCTTTGACACTTTTAGATACTGATTTTGATACTATTGATCATATTATGGACACTATTATGTTTTGTTTTAGTATGATGGTTAGATGTTAGATCATGGATTATTATTGATCTAGATTCGGTTATTATGCATGATGGTTACTAGAGACATTTTCTATATGTGGTTGATGATATACTGTTTGATAGGGACATATTATGGATATTGATTTGGACTTGTGACACTTGATATTTGGAGTAGACCTAGTATGGTAGATTCTTGATGATGATATAGTTGATTTATGAATTAAAAATGATAATGTTGAATTCTTGATATTGTTGTGATTCATGTGTTTAGATGATATTGAAATGTTGTTTATATCATTTTGGATGTTCTGATATGGCCACAAGGCTGAAGGAGGTATTTGTATTTTAGAAGTTAAAAATCACAACGATGTCGGGGGATCGAAGACTAACCATATTGAAATTCCAGGTGAATTCAACAAGGTCACCATGGAAACTATGTTATGAGCTGTGTGTTGTGTTATGTTAGGATTTCCCATGGGGGATTTCCACTATATGTGACCATGGGTTGTGTAATTTATTTATGTGTTCATGTTTAATTATTGTTGTATGTATTTTATTTGTAATGTATTCCTTCTTTTAATTAATTTAAATGTGGTAGATTAATGTGATAGTCATATAGTTAAATTTTATTTAAAATAAATTGGGATATGGAATGAAATAAATAAAGTTGTTATAAATATTAATGTGGTAGGAGTGTGTAAGTGATGTTGTAATAAATTTGTAAGAGTCTTGTAAGGTAGATTTTGGAAGGTCAAGCACTCCATCTTTTATGAAATTCGAATTTTCCCTTGGAGGCCAAATTTGGAGGCTTGTGGGACAAGTTAAACTTGTCCCACACCTCTTAAAATGATCCACCAACCATGCCTATGGTTTGGAGGTTAAATGTAGGAATTTATAATGCATTTTGAAGTGACAATATGTAAGTTTTAATTGCACTTCCCTTACATGTTTTAAATTTGGTCCTTTTGGAGTATGGGCATTTTTGGAGTATGTAAGTGATTTTGTCATTTTTATTTATTGTGATTTGGTGAGGGATGTTGACTTTCCTCTTGGGGTTGAGGAAGAATGATGTGGCATCCCACATGGATCCACATCATCCTCTTCTCTTCCCTCTCCTATAAAAGTGAAACTCCTTGCTTGTTTATGGTTGTTGAAACTTTGTCCATTTCCTCTTGGGGGCACATTTTTGGTGTTGTTTCTTTTGGAGCTTGTTTGAGGAAGAGCTTGGAGTCTTTTTGCTTGCTTGAACCTTGCTGATTTTGGACTATATTTGGCATCTTGGAAAGCTTGTGAGCTTGGAACAAACTCCAGTATGGAGAGGTAGGATCTTGAGCTATGTTTTAATTGTTTTTCCTTCTCTTGCATGCATGTTTAAATGGTGTTTGTGTTTGCATTATTTTCTGGTTGGGTAGGATGCTTAGGGCATTGTGTAGGAGAAGGCTAAGGGGATTTCATATGGGGGGCATAAGGGATTGCCAATGGAACTATTTTATTGAGGAGGAATTTTGGTTTGGGATCCACCTTGGAAAATAAACTGCTTGCATTTCTTACTCTTGGGGGGCATAAGATATAAACTTGGGGGTGGGCATAAGGAGGGGTTAGGAGATATAAGGTTTATGGGGTTGATATGTTTATTTAAGGTATCCATTTTGTTGGATGCCCAATTCCAAATTGGGATGCATAAGGAGTTCCCCATAATCCTTGCTCTTGTTGGCTTGCTTGATCAAGCCTATGTATTATGTGTATGTTTCAAATGCAATTGGGAACTATTGTCTTGTTAGACTGTGTATTTTATTATTTGTATGCAATGTGAAGAATGTTTGTTTGTTGTGGAATAAGCCTTGTTTCCATGTGTTGATGTTCATACCTTATTTCAATATGGTTGGGGCTCGTGGGCCAACGAGGAAAGGATTGCTTCTCCTTTCTCATTGGATGTCTTGGTTGGGTAGAGAGTGTTGGCTTTCCGCCCTTGTTGTGATCAAGATGAAAGAAGAAGAAACAAACATGCTGCCATTTGGAGAAGAAATTTCATAGTTTTGATAGTCCCTTTATGTTGAGTAATTCAATGTAACCTTTCCCACCTTGAGTGGATGAGATGTATAGAAATTGTAATGTGAAGTTATTGCATTGTAAATGGAAGTTGAATTTGAATTGAGAAATGTAAAGAAGAATTATACTTGTTCTCTATTTTTGAAAGGAAATGTAAAGGATATTATAAGCATTGTAATTTGTGTTCAGAACCGAATTGGAAGAGTTCTCGGTTGTAAAAGCGTCTTTGAATTATGAATAGAAGATTGAAGTAGTTTCAAAATTGGATTGTATACTAGAATTGTTTTGCTGTCCAAGAATGATATCTCTGTTTTGAAAAGGAATAAGAAACAATGTTGTTATTGTATGTATTGTAGTTTGAAATTAAATAGAAAGGAAAGTAGTAAAATTGTATTGATGATCAATGAAGGATTGCATTCCTTTCTCAAAAGTGTTTTACCTTGTTCATATGCTATCTTCTCCATTGGAAATATGAGTTTTACTTGCAATGAGAAACCTCTGTTTGGAATGTTGAAAGAAGAATGCATATGGAATGAAATTCAATGTTATTTTCCTTGCAAAATGTATATTAAAACTGAAATCAGAAATGTAGTTTCATTTAGAATTGGATGGATGATTTAATAAGCAATGTATTTGACTAAGTTAGGAATCACATGCACATTTAAATGACAAAATGGAGATTCCAATTTAAAGAAACAGTTCACTGTAATATACTTCATCCTGACAATTCACATTTTAATAAAAATGAACAGTTCATACTTGCACTAAACAATAAGTTATGAAACATTGAAAATTAGACTTAGTACTACCTAAGGAACTCAAATTCACTATAACAGTCAAGAATGAATCTCCAAAACTTAATGAATTTCAATTGAGCTTGCATAGTCATTTTTCCATCTATTGCCAAAAAAATGCAACCTTGAATAGATTGGATAAATAAACTTCCCTAAAACACTCTAAACCCTCCCTAGACTGATCCTCCATGTTTGTTTGACATGTTGAGCAAAGGAGGAGTTCTAATTTTATCAAAATCATAAGTTGGAAATTGCCAGTTTGCCAAATAAAGGCTTGCAGATCGTTTTTACAAAATTGACCCTTAAAAATTCATCTAAAAGTAAATTTTATGTTCCCTATGCAAAGAGGGCATTGAGATATTTCTGAAAAGTCCTCGTTTTCCCAAAACCGAGCTTTCTAGCTCAAGTTATGACACTTTGAAGTTTTTGTGCCTTAGCAGGAAAATTTGGGAAAATTTTCCCTAGCGGGCCTGCAACCCAAAAATTTCCCATCAAAATTTGCCCTTAGAATTTTTTTGAAATTTTGGGCTCGGGAAAATTTTTACTTTTTCCTCCACCAGCCTGTAACTAATCAAAGGCTGCCACGTGTCATCCAAGGGATGAGGCAGAGGAGCAGATAAATTTTTCCTCTTAAACCCTTTGAATTTTTTTGAAAATTTTCACTTTTCCCTCCATCGGTCCGCAGCCAATTAGAGGGTGCCATGTGTCCCCTTGTGGCTACAAAGGAGGCACGGGTTCTTTTAAAACCCTTAGCTTTATAAATTTTTTGGGAAAAATTTCCATGTTGACCTCGCCGGCCCGTAGCCAATGAAAACGCATTTACGTGGCACCTTGGGGGTGTTAGCGGGAGGGTGGACCCTTTTTTTTTTGGTTTTGACCTTTGGAAAAAAATTTACTTTTCCCCTATTCTACCTTATGCTACCGTCGACTTGGAGAAATTGCTTCAAAGAGATGTGTGGGCCACGCGCCCATCTATCTTTTTTTCTTCCTTTGGGAAAATTTGGCCAGTTCACCCCTCCGCCCCACCTTTTCTCCCTCTTCCTTCTCTCGTGATGAATGGTGAAGTGCCATGTGTCCCTGGCGGCACAGCGGAGGCACGGGCACAAAATAAATTTTTCTCCCGTGCAAGGAAAATTCTCCCAAATCCTCCTGCGACCCGCCAACTTACCCCTTGGGGAAAATTTTCTCCCCAAGGCCCGCCAACCAACTGGGGGGTGATACTTGTCCCCCTTGGGGAGAATTTGATCCCCAAACTCCACCCTCTTATATCTTGAGTTCTACAAGGAGTTAGGACTTATTTATATCACCAGAAAGGTGAGAAAATTTCCTATCCATTCGAGAATAGTTTAGGGAAATTTTGAAAGCGTTGATTATGAGAAAAATTTAGTTGACATTCTGATCTTGTTAGAGAGAAGGCATGGGGTAAAATTACTCCATGTATCTAACCAGAACATGTAACCCTAATTTTGGAACCCAGTGCACTTGACATAAGTTAATAAAGGAAAATTGTGTATTAGTAAATAGGTTTGTTCCGGAACCTATTAGTGAAAACTGATATCTTGTAATTTAGTTGTAGACACTTCAAATCAAAAAAATATTATCCCTTAATTTTCTAAGCTAACCCTAGGTTATTTCTTTGGTCTCAAGTGGTTGTTTAAACATGCACTACTGATTTGGTATCAGAGCGATGGTTCAAAGGCTCGAGACCATTGAGCGCATTAGAAAACTTGAGACATGAAAACTTAAACCTAGCACACTCTAAATCAAGAAAACAACTTAGCAATAATTTATATGTTTTTGGTAGACATGGAAGTCGTATAACTTAGAAAATGAAATAACTCACTCTTTGGTTTGTGCAGGAGGCTTAGACGGAGTGAGAGGGACCCTCAAAGGGACTTAGATTCACCACCACCACCACCACCACCGGATCAGGGTGTAGTAGCCATTCTACCTCAGATTCTATAGACCCTTCAGGATGTTAATGCCACTCTACACGGAGGATCAGTAGGAGGGCATGCAGCTAGTCATGATAGAGCTCCTTCTATCGAGGGTCAGGTACCCCCTCAACTTAGCGAGGAGCATAGAGGAGAGAACTCCCATGCGGAGTTAGTCAGAGTAGATTCACCACCTAGGAGACAGGGTGACAGAGTTTTGGAGCATAGAGAGAGGTCTCGGAGCCCTAGGCTTAGGGATGAGCATGTAGAGAGGCCTAGAGGCCGACAGACCATAGTAGTAGATCACATCAAGGAGATCTTAAATTTTATGCCCACACATTACTCAGGTGATACAAGCGGATTTTAGGTAGAGGCCTGGCTAGTGAGCTTGAGTGGTTGCTTTAAGGTTTTTCCTAGTTCTAGCAACATGAAATTTTATGTTGCAATCCATCTACTGAGGGATGGAACAGGAGTATGGTGGAGGATAGAGGAGCAGAAGCTCCATGTTGATTTAGAGACAATGAATTAGGATCTATTTGAGGAGAGATTCAGGAGTAGATATCTATCACGGAGGTTCATCCAGCAGAGGATTGACGAGTTCCATGACCTCGAAAGGCTACCCTTTCAATAGCAGAGTATGAGAGTAGATTTATAGATCTACTTTAGTATGTAGAGTATATGTAAGATGAGCAGGTGCAGATTCATAGATTCATCTGGGGCCTGAATTTAGACATTAGAGGTGTGGTGATTCACTTTGTCCATAGACTTTAGTAGAGGTCATTGAGAATGCCTATATTACAAAGGAGACTTGGGGTAAAGCCCAACAAAGCTAGAGACCAAGTCAGAGCCACACTCGATATATGTAGGATGGTAGATTGAGAGGTTTAGCACCTATTCCTCATGGTGGTCAACATTCGAATAGTCATCTTTTAGGCTATAGCAACACTAGTAGCGATCTTGTCCACCTTATAGACCTCCATAGAGAGATGATGCATAGAGAGGTTGGAACATGGGGCCTCCTTCTAGGGGTCCCATCAGGACACAAGGTGGACCTAGAGCTTAGTTACTTGGAGATCTCTAGCAGAGGCCATAGCAAACCATAGTTAGATCATCAAAATCCACACCATAGGCTTCTAGGGCACCTACTGGAGGTGTTGTTCCTTGGAGAGGATCAGGTGGTTGCTTTGGATGTGGAGTAGCTAAAAAAATTTTGGAGAGATTGTCCTCATAACCCTAACAAGAGTAAGGCACCAGTTTCTGAGCTGATAGTTAGTGACATGGGACATAGCCACATGATTTATACAATGGTTGAGAACCGTCAGGCAGAGCACTAGAGCACAGTCATTAAGACCACATGTAGCATTGGTGGTATTCCTACCTCTGTATTGTTTGATTCTGGTTCTTCTGATTCTTTCATTGCACCATCTTTAGTAGAGAAATGTAGGTTGGTGATAGTTAGGTGGGGTCTTAGTTGGGATGTTGAGATGGCTTCGGAGCCAAGATCTTTTGGACTCCTTAGTTAAGGAGTGTGTTGTGGATTTAGGACCTTTCACCACCACCTCGGATCTAGTATTCTTCCTCTAGGCTCGTATTCGGTTATCTTAGGTATATATTGGCTATCCGCACATAGGGCTAGGATGGATTGTTATCACAAGACTATAGCTTGTGTAGATGATTTGGGAGTTGAGTCGGTGATCCTGGGGGTCAAGAGACCCGTATCTATTCATACCATTTCCACTATGCAACTTAAATGATGTGTAGGACGGGGTTGTTAGATGTATGATGTTACAATTAGTGACAGAGATCGGAGGATGGGTCTAGTGGGAAATTTCTAGATGATCATCCCATCTTGAGAGAGTTTTCTGATGTATTTTTAGGGGAGCTCTTTGGGGTTATCACCCCACATGATATTGATTTTCATATAGACCTAGTTCCCGGGAGCAGATCCTATCTCACGGGAACCTTATCGAATGACCACCCCGGAGCTCGTGAGCTCAAGTTGTAGCTTGATGGCCTTTTGGAGAAGGGCCTTATCCATCTGAGTGTATCCCCTTAGGGTGCACTAGTGATCTTCATGAAGAAGAAGATTGTATCATTGCAGTTTTGTATTAACTATCACTAGTTAAACAAAGTGATATTCAAGAGTCGTTATCCTCTTCCTCGCATTGATGACTTGTTTGATCAAATGAAGGGAGCCAAAATGTTTTGTAAGATTGATCTCAAGTTGGGCTACCATCGGTTGAGGATTTTGGAGGCGAGACATTCATAAGACCACCTTCCACACAAGATATGAGCACTATGAGTTCAAAGTGGTGCCTTTTGGTCGACGAATGCCCCGCAAAGTGTTCATGAGTTTGATGAATGGGGTATTTAGAACCTTTTAGATCACTTTGTGCTCATCTTCCTAGATGACATTTTGATATACTCACGTACACGTGAGGAGCAGGAGGGGCACCTTCAACAATTTCTTGATGTCTTCATGAGAGCAATAGCTTTATGGGAACTTGAGAAGTGTGTTTTCTTCCGAGAAAGAGGTGTAATATTTGGGTCATATCATTTCTAGGGAAGTTATTGTAGTCGATCCTTCCAAGTTTAGAGCCATTATGGATTGGCCAAGACACCACTACAATGACTAAGGTGTGAAGATTCATGGGTTTAGTAGGGTACTACTAGATATTTTTTAAGACTTCTCTCGAATTGCACACCCTATCACTTCCATTCAGAGGAAAGTGAAGAAGTATTTTTGTTTAGATAGATGTGAGCAAGCCTTTAGAACATTGAAGGAGTGCCTCAATACATCACCCATTCTTATAGATTACGGATCCACAGGGGTGAGTTATTTATTTGCACGAGATGCTTCTATAGCAGGCTTGGAGTTGTGCTGATGTAGGATGGTAGGGTTGTAGCATTTGAGTCTCAAAACTCAAGGATCATGAGATTAATTATCCTACCCATGATCTTGAGATTTCAGAAATTGTGTATGTGTTGGTTAGATGGAGGCATTTTCTTCTTGGATGGAAATTCACACTCGGGATAGATCATTTGATTCTTCTCCACCTCTTCATGACCCAACCTAAACACTCATCAACGACATTTGATGGAGTTGCTTTGTGAGCATGACATAGAGATAGAGCATGTGAAGGGGAAGGATAATGTGGTAGTAGATTCTCTCAATAGACAAAGACAGTGGCTATGTCCACTTCGGTGAGCATATATTTGTGGAGAAAGATTCTTTAGTAGCTTCCTCTTGACAGCTTCTACATGGCACTACAAGCAGAGATCGAGTCACAGAGACCCCTTGAGGGGAAGTTTGATGGATTTTCCATAGAGGAAAATGGTCTTCTTAGGCATAGAGGTAGGATATATTTTCCTAGAGATGGGGGCTTGAGGCATGACATCTTGGTAAAGGCACATTGTGCACCCTATTTAGCCCACCCGGGGTGAAGAAAATGCACGCTACCTTGAGATAATTATACCCCTTTGAGAGGACTTCGTCAAGATGTGGCTCAATTTGTGTCATGGTTTTTAGAGTGCCAAAGGATTAAGGCTGAACATCAGCATCCAACAGGTCTTCTTTATCCTCATGCCATACCGGAATGGAAGTGGGACACCATTTCCATGGATTTCATTGTTGGACTACCTATGTCGAGATATCACCATGATGCCATTATGCTCATGGTTGATAAATTGACAAAAGTGGTTCAATTTTTCTCAGTGAAGACCACTTATATAGCTAGAGCGAGTGGCATGAGTATATTTGGATGAGATCATTAGGCTACATGGGATTCCATGAAATATCATTTGTGAACGCGATCCCTTGTACACTTCACGCTTCTAAACTACCATGCGGTATGTCCTCGGGACAAGGATCAACTTCAACACAACATATCACATTGAGACGGATGGAAAAATCGAGTGAGTAAATTAGATTTTGGAGGATATGCTCGGGATGTATGTGATGCATCATCAATCTAAGAGGGAGGAGTACTGTACTTAGTGGAGTTTGCCTACTGATAATAGTTTTTAGAGTTCTATAGGCATGGCTCCTTTTCGGAATTATATGGTAGAGAGTGTAGGACACCCCTTAGCTGGGACAGGTTAGATGACAAAATATCTCTTAGACCAGCTCTTTTGTAGGACATGGAGTAATAGGTAGTGTTGATCGGGTAGAGATTACATGAGGAACATGATAGGTATAAGAAGTATGTAGATCAACATAGGATTGATCGTAGCTTTGATGTGGGCATGGAGGTGTTCCATCGTGTTAGAAAACATAACAGCCCTATCTATTAAGGAAAAGTTTCTAAGTTATCTCCTAGATTCGTTGGTCCCTTTGAGATCTTAGAGCGTATCAGCCCTTTGGCTTACCCTCTAGCATTTCCACCTAGCATGTCTCGCGTACATGATGTGTTTCATGTTTCAGTCCTTAGGAGGTACATTAAAAATCCTTCTCATGTGTTGGAATGGACATCATTATAGGTGCGGGATCGAGGGGGTGACAATGGAGCCCATCGTATCATAGATCGTAGGACCCTGACTTTGAGGTAGAGATTGATCGTGCACGGGTGCGGTGGGACGGATATGATGAGATTGCAGCCACTGGGAGGATGCCATAGTATTATCGGTGTAGATTCCACATTTGTTCTAGTGACTTCCGAGAAGGAAGTCAAGTCTAAGGGGAGGGGGATGTAGTGCCCACTTCCCTTTAACACTTTTAGATACTGATTTTGATACTATTGATCATATTATGGATGATGTATTATGTTTTGTTTTAGTATGATGGTTAGATGTTAAATCATGGATTATTATTGATCCGGATTCATTTATTATGCATGATGGTTACTAGAGACATTTTATATATGTGCTTGATGATATACTATTTGATAGGGACATATTATGGATATTAATTTGGACTTGTGACACTTGATATTTGGAGAAGACCTAGTATGGTAGATTCTTGATGATGATATTGTTATAGTAGGTATTTACCTTAGCTTATGTTCACCTAGGTACTTTATTTACCTTTATTGTATTTATCCTCACCCACTTATGTGTGTGGATATTTATTTTATCTTATTTAGATATTAGGAATAGTTCTTTCCTTGATCTATGGTATTGACTAGATCCTTGATGTCTAGTTCTCTCCTAAATCTATGGTCTTGACTAGTTCTTTGATGACTAGTTATTTCCTTGATTCATGGCTTGATCTATGACTTTGAATGGTTCTTAGATTGTTATTCCTTGCCTATTTAAGCAAGGCCCATTCTCAATGTATTGCATTGAGTTCCATAATAATATATGATATTGCTGCTCATTTGTTTGTAAAGGTTTTATGTAAAGTTATTCACATGAATTGTTTTCATCTTATTGATCATGATGTTTGATTAGCATCTGTGTTATTGGCTTGGTACGATCTAGTTATCATTCCTTTCATGGTATCAGAGATGGAGATTGTTAACATCTGTCTGTAAGTTTTATTTTGCAAATAAATTATTTGTGTATTCATATATTTGGGATTTGGTTGTATTTTGTTGCTACATGTATTTTTATGCAAAACAAAGGCTTCCATTGGATCCGTAAGGTGTGAAAACCCTAATATTGGATCAGTAAACTTGGCCAATCCTTGAGGTAGTATTTTTGTGGTTTTTTTATTTTTATAGAGAAGCACATAGGTGTGCCTTGGGATTCGAGCCAAGGGAAAAAATGTGATTTTTTTTTTTGGGTCTCTTGGATTTATCGAGAATTGTACAAGGGTTTTTTCTGTTGCAGTTTATCTATCTCGGTTTACGCACAGGAAGGTTTTTGGATCTTTCCTTTTTTGGCAGGGGTCCATGGATGTTGTGCACATTTATACTATTTTGGAAAATCCACAGTTGTTATTTTCAGCAAAAAGGTCACTATCTCTACATTGTCCGAGAAATAGTAAATTTTACCAGAAGTGGTAGTTGGATGTGGCTTTCTCGAAAACACATGACACACCCCAAAATAGTAAGTTGTGCAAAGACCCATTAAAATTCTTAGCCCTTGGTCATATGGTATGGTCATATGAGTGCTTAAAGCTTATGATTCTTCTTGGGGTGCTTAAGTTCAGCCCCCTTTAACTTTATTTGTGTGGTGAATGCAATAATAATTTATTTTGTTTCAAAGTGGAAACTAAAATAAATAACATAGAAAAATATTAAAAACTTGTATCCTTTGATCGGTAACTCGGTTTTGAGTGCCATTTTTACAAAAGTGTTTGTTTCTTCATGCTCTTTGCATTGGAGTTATTTATTTTGTGACTTGCACTATAATTATAAAGTGTCAAATATGGAGGAGTGTTGTAATCAATTGTGGATGCAAGTTGGTGAGCGACATCTTAAATTTTAGGAGTTACAGTTTGTACCTATCATGGATTACGAGAATGATATACTTTTCTCCGAAGTATGTGGAATTCAAGAGGATATTATAAAATTTTGGAAGAAAATAGATCACTCAAGAAGCAAAATTCTCTTCTAAAATTACTCATTCACGATAAGGATACTATAATACACTCCCTGTAGAACAAGCTTACTAGCCTACAACATCACCATCGTATTGTGAACAACCATATCCATGCTCCTAGTCCACTTGCAGTTGTTGCTCTTGTACCCATTGACATTGATACGCCAATCTTTGAGCTGAACCCACTTTTGATGCTTCTAAACCTATGAAGTTTGTTACCGTATGCTTCGTTCTATGGGTCTTACTAGAGGAGTCATTGACAGACATTCACAGGGTATTGTTTCCTCTATTCCACATGTTAAGTGGAATTCTTGTCATGGCATTGGTTTTTGAGTAGATACTTCATTGGGATCACACATTGATAGAGCTCCTTTTTTTGTTTGCTCGACTCTTTCTAAGGATCATGAGCAACACATGAGTTCTACACCTTCACTCAAGCTTGAGAAACCTAAGATTTTAGTTGTCAGACATGATCAACCTTCTGATGTTCTTTTGCATATACCCATTGTGTATTTTACACCAAGTCATATGAAAGCATCTTCTTCATCCATCCGTGTTGATTTGGGGTGGATATCTGATCACTCGTGGAGGTGACATAGGAATTCATTGAGAGGACTCTACAGGTATGGCTCCTCCACCATTCGGCCTCTTGCTCCACTTTCTATACCTTTTTATTGTGATGCTTCTTATTTTGAGCATTTTTCTTTAGTAGGTGTAGTGTATCTCTCTTGTTTGTTGAGAGATTTTGTATCTGTATTTTCGACACTTTTTACATGTTGACAGTCTCTCTTGTGGGGGAGCTATTCTGGTGGAGCCAGTGTTAGTTTGTTAGTGTTTGAGTAGTTGTTTTGACAACTCATATAGATTTGTAGCATCACTCCACCCATTCAGCAGTATGGGAGGGTGTGGTGTTGATCTTGCTTCTTTGGGTTTCGTGTCCTTGCCTTGTTACCTTAGATTTTTCTTGGATTATGACACTTTGGAGTTTGTGTCCTTGCCTTGTTGATTTGGTTATTGTTCTTAGATCGTGGCACACCTATTTTGCGACAGAGTTGATCAAATTATGTTTGGTGTTTTTTGCACTTTTGACATCACTCCGTTGTGTCTCTCCTTATATGGAGCTATACTGGTGAAACCTAAAGTGTCGCTTGTTTTGTGTTTTTGATTGAGCGGTGGATTGGACCATAGTGCACACCAAACTTCTTCAACATTGTATGAGTTTTTGAGCTGAGCTTCTTGGGATGCCTTGGAGTGGGTCTTTACTCTCTTTAATTTGTTTTTATTGGTTTTGGGTACCTTGCGGTGTCCCTTTTTCCCAATTATTATACATGAGTACCTCATCGAGGCCTAGTTGCGGGACTCATAATGTGGACATGCCAATTCTATTTTTCCCTAGCTTCACTTGAGGGGGTGTTAGAGTTGGTATTTACCTTAGCTCATGTTCACCTAGGTACTTTATTTACCTTTATTATATTTATCCTCACCCACTTATGTGTTTGGATATTTATTTTATTTTATTTATATATTAGGAGATATTATCTAGTTGTAAGGTATAGTTCTTTCCTTGATCTATGGTATTGACTAGATTCTTGATGTCTAGTTATCTCCTAAATATATGGTCTTGACTAGTTCTTTGATGACTAGTTGTTTCCTTGATTGATGGCTTGATCTACGACTTGGTGGTTATTAGATTGTTATTCCTTGCCTATTTAAGTAAGGCCCATTCTCAATGTATTGCATAGAGTTCCATAATAATATATGATATTGTTGCTCATTTGTTTGTAATGGTTTTATGTAAAGTTATTCTGGTGAATTTATTTCATCTTATTGATCGTGGTGTTTGATTAGCATCTGTGTTCTTGGCTTGGTACGATCTGGTTATCATTCCTTTCGGTATAGTTAATTTATGAATGAAAAATGATAATGTTGAATTTTGGATATTGTTGTGATTCATGTGTTTAGATGATCTTGAAATGTTGTTTATATCATTTTGGATGTTACGATATGGCCATGAGGCCAAAGGAGGTATTTGAATTTTACTGGGTTAAAAATCACAACAATGTTGGGGGACTGGAGACTAATCATATTGAAATTGCAGGTGAATTCAACAAGGTCACCATGGCAATTGTGTTATGAGTTATGTGTTGTGTTATATTAGAATTGCCCATGGGGGATTTCAACTATATGTGATCATGGGTTGTGTAATTTATTTATGTGTTCCTTTTTAATTATTGTTGTATGTATTTTATTTATAATGTGTTCCTTCTTTTAATTAGTTTAAATGTGGTAGATTAATGTGATAGTCATATAGTTAAATTTTATTTAAAATAAATTGGGATATGGAATGAAATAAATAAAGTGTGGTAGGAGTGTGTAAGTGATGTTGTAAGAAATTTGTAAGAGTCTTGTAAGGCATATTTTGGAAGGTCAAGCACTCCATCTTTTATGAAATTCGAATTTGTCCTTGGAGGCCAAATTTGGAGGCTTGTGGGACAAGTTAAACTTGTCCCACACCTCTTAAAATGATCCACCAACCATGCCTATGGTTTGGAGGTTAAATGTAGGCATTTATAATGCATTTTGAAGTGACAATATGTAATTTTTAATTGCACTTCCCTTACATGTTTTAATTTGGTCCTTTTGGAGTATGGGCATTTTTGGAGTATGTAAGTGATTTTGTCATTTTTATTTATTATGATTTGGTGAGGGATATTGAATTTCCTCTTAAGGTTGAGGAAGAATGATGTGGCATCCCATATGGATCCACATCATCCTCTTCTCTTCCCTCTCCTATAAAAGTGAAACTCCTTACTTGTTTATGGTTGTTGAAACTTTGTCTATTTCCTCTTGGGGCGCATTTTTGGTGTTGTTTCTTTTGGAGCTTGTTTGAGGAAGAGCTTGGAGTATTTTTTCTTGCTTGAACCTTGCTGATTTTGGATTGTATTTGGCATCTTGGAAATCTTGTGAGCTTGGAACAAACTTTAGTATGGAGAGGTAGGATCTTGAGCCATGTTTTAATTGTTTTTCCTTCTCTTAGATGCATGTTTAAATGGTGTTTGTGTTTGCATTCTTGGTTGGTTGGGTAGGATGTTTAGGGCATGGTGTAGGAGAAGGCTATGGGGATTTCATATGGGTAGCTCATAAGGGATTACCAATGGAAATTTTTTATTGAGGAAGGACATTTGGTTTGGGATCCACCTTGGAAAAGAAACCGCTTGCATTTCTTACTCTTGGGGGCATAAGGAGGGTTGTGAGATATAAGGTTAATAGGGTTAATATATTTTTGGTGGTATGCATTTTGGTGGATGCCCAATTCCAAATTGGGAGGCATAAGGAGTTCCCCATAGTCCTTGCTCTTGTTGGCTTGCTTGATCAAGCCTATGTATTGTGTGTATGATTTCAAATGCAGTTGGGAACTGTTGTCTTGTTGGACTATGTATTTTATTATTTGTATGTAATGTGAGGAATACTTGTTTGTTGTGGAAGAAGCCTTGTTGCCATGTGTTGATGTTCATACTTTATTTCAATATGGTTGGGGCTCAGGGGCCAATGAGGAAAGGATGGATTCTCCTTTCTCATTAGATGTCTTGGTTGGGTGGAGAGCATTGCCTTTTCCCCCTTACTTGTTGTAATCAAGATGAAAGAAGAAGAAAAAATCATGTTGTTGTTTGGAGAAGAAATTTCATAGTTTGTGACAGTCCCTTATTTTGAGTGAGTCGATGTAACCCTTCGCACCTTGAGTGGATGAGATGTACAGCAATTGTAATGTGAATTTTTATGTTGTAAATGGAAGTTGAATTTGAATTGAGAAATGTAAAGAAGAATTATACTTGTTCTCTATTTTTGGAAAGGAAATGTAAAGGATATTATAAGCATTGTAATTTGTGTTTTGTAATCGAATTGGAAGAGTGTTCAGTTGTAAAAGTGTCATTGAATTATGAATAGAAGATTGAAGTAGTTTCAAATTGGATTGTATACTAGAATTGTTTTGCTATCCAAGAATGATATCTCTATTTTGAAAAGGAATAAGAAACAAGTGTTGTTATTGTATGTACTGTAGTTTGAAATTAAATAGAAAGGAGAGTAGAAAAATTGTATTGATGATCAATGAAGGATTGTATTCCTTTCTCAAAAGTGTTTTACCTTGTTCATATGCTATCTTCTCCATTGGAAATATGAGTTTTACTTGCAATGAGAAACCTCTATTTGGAATGTTGAAAGAAGAATGCATATGGAATGAAAGTCAATGTTATTTTCCTTACAAAATGTATATTTAAACTGAAATTATAAATGTAGTTTAATTTAGAATTGGATGGATGATTTAATAAGAAATTTATTTGACTAATTTAGGTATCACATGCACATTTAAATGAAAAAATGGAGATTCCAATTTAAAGAAACAGTTCACTGTAATATACTTCATCCTGACAATTCACTTTTTAATAAAAATGAACAAACAGTTCATACATGCAATGAACAATAAGTTATAAAACATTGAAAAGTAGACTTATTACCACCTAAAGAACTCAAATTCACTATAACAGTCAAGAATGAATCTCAAAAACTTAATGAATTTCAATTCGGAGCTTATATAGTCGTTTTTCCGTTTATTACCAGAAAAATGCAACTTTGAACAAATTGGATAAATAAGATTCCCTAAAACACTCTAAACCCTCCCTAGACTAATCCTCCCTATTTTTTTGACATGTTGAGCGAAGGAGGAGTTCTAATTTTATCAAAATCATAAGTTGGAAATTGCCAATTTGCCAAATAAAGACATGAGATCATTTTTACAAAATTGACCCTTAAAAATTCATCTAAAATCAAATTTGATGTTCCCTGTGCAAAGAGGGAATTGAGATATTTCTGAAAAGTCCTTGTCTTCCCAAAACCACACTTTCTAGCTCAAGTTATGACCTTTGTTTAGTTTTTGTGCTTTAGCGGGACAATTTGGGAATTTTTTTCCCTAACGGGCCCTGACCCAAAAATTTCCCATCAAAATTTTGGGCTTGAGAATTTTTTTTAATTTTTCCTCTGCTAGCCCATAGCCAATCAGAGGCTGCCACATGTCTTCCAGAGGCTCAGGCAGAGGTGAGGATAAATTTTACCTCCTAAACCCTTTGAAAATTTTGGAAAATTTTCACTTTTCCCTCCACCGGCCCATAACCAATCAGAGGGCGCCACATGTCCCCTTGTGGCTACGACAGAGGCATGGGTTCTTTTAAAACCCTTAGCTTTTATAAAAATTTATGGGAAAAATTTCCATGTTGACCCCGCTGGCCCACGGCCAATGAAAACGTGCCACATGACACCTTGTGGGTGGCGGCGGAGGGCGGGCCCTTTGCTTTTTTTTTTGGTTTTGGCCATTGGAAAAAAATTTACTTTTCCCCCGTGGCCCCACGCTCCCACCCGCCTTGGAGAAATTGCTTCAACAGACACATGGGCCCACATGCCCATCTATCTTTTTCCCCCTTAGGAAAATTTCACCGATTCACCCCACCGCCACGCCTTTTCTCCCTCTTCCTTCTCCCCGTGACGAATGGTGAAGCACCACGTGTCCACGACAACAAAGTGGAGGTGCGGGTGTAAACTAAACTTTTCTCTCACACTAGGAAAATTCTCCCAAATCCTCTCATGACCCACCAACCCACCCATTGGGTAAAAGTTTCTCCCATGGCCCACCAACCAACCGAGGGGCGACACGTGTCCCCCTTGGGGAAAATTTGATCCCCAAACTCTGTCGTCTTATATATTGAGTTCTACAAGGATTTACGAGGACTTCTATATATCATCGGAAAGGTGAGAAAATTTCCTATCTAGTGGGAATTGTTTAGGGAAATTTTGAAGGTAATGATTATGAGAAAAATATATTTAAAGTTATGAGCTGTTAGAGAGCAGGCATGGGGTAAGATTACTCCCTGAATCTAACTAGAACATGTAACCCTAATTTTGGAACCTTGTGAACTTGATATAAGTTAATAAAGGAAACTTGTGTATTAGTAAATAGGTTTGTTCTGGAACCTATTAGTGAAAACTGATGTCTTGCAATTTAGTTGTAGACACTTCAAATAAAAAAAAAATATCCCTTAATTTTTTAGCTAACCCTAGGTTATTTCTTTTGTCTCAAGTGGTCTTTAAATGGGAACTACAAACTCTCATATAAAATCTCACATCTTTGGCACATAGTTCGGTATATATATCAAAAATCATAATTATCATACAATGTCACATATAGTTACTAATCAATCCCAGCTGATACCCTCCTCCCAAGTCTCATATGTCTCCTCCTACATATATGTCATCTACAATGCCATCATCTCTCCACTCTCAATGGGTCTCAATCCGGTCTCCTCCCGGCCCTAACCCGGGTCCGGCCTCTAAGAACTCAAAACCCCTCCCCGGCCTTTTCCATGAGCTCGATGACCCCTATGCTCCCCGAAGTGTGAGTCATGTATCTAGTCCACTCACTTTGGGTGCATGTTGGGCTCTAAACTTGGCATATGAGGGAAAATCTATACCGAGTCATTAAGTGATCCACGATAATACGAGCCTTGTTCAAGGCATCCTAAGCCTCACCATCAACATAGTTTGATGTAGTACCATGTGTCTCACTACTAACTATTAACTCTATCCTACTAATAATGGCCTCGGCCCCTTTCTTGATGTCTTCCCTCCCACCTCTACTACAAGACTCTATCCTAGTGCAAGTGATTATAATATGGGACCATTTCTTTGGGCCTATGGGGGTACCTATGCTGCAACTTGGGCCTATAAGGCCACTACCTATGCCTATGTCATGGCCAACTAGACCTATGAAATCACCCACTTGTGCCTGTAAGGTAGCCACCTATCCTTTATCCCCATCTGCACCCTATGCAGGCACCTATCACTATATTACATGGGCCTGTACGACCATCACCTGCACCTATAAAGTGGTTATATGTGCCTCTGACCCTATGAGTTATCCATGTAACCCTCTAATCTATGTATGTAGGGTGGCCACTTGACCTTGTAAAGTATCCCTCTACACTATAACACTAGCTAAATTTGGTTTTCCTTGCCTCGGTGGTGTCATCCATATCTGTTCCACCCACCACTTCTTGTATCCATCAGTAACTCCAATGTCGGCTATCTTCCTATCTCATACCTACTCCTCTTACCCTATCGAACACTCGAATGTGGTGGAGTCATGGGTCTCTCCACGTTATCTCTACGGTACTATGGGAATAATGGGGGCACATCCTACCATAGTCCAAAGCTGTCATCGACCCTATCCATGGGTATCATCTCATGCTTC
The DNA here is from genome assembly GCA_018340775.1 of Taxus wallichiana var. yunnanensis. Lineage (NCBI taxonomy): Eukaryota > Viridiplantae > Streptophyta > Pinopsida > Cupressales > Taxaceae > Taxus > Taxus wallichiana. Next base: position 371,367,098 of record CM031233.1, read on the forward strand.
TTGGCATGCCTCCCATGTATCCTTTTTGTAGCTAAAGCTCCTATAATTCCATAGCCATGCCTCTATAGGATGGATATTCCATATATAGATTCTACACAATAACTATCGAAAGGCCCTCTAATCACTTCTTGTAGTATGACACATCATTTGTTACCCTCGCCACCCTAGGTTGTCCACCAAATAGTACCCATCATCTGAAACCAACTACGAGCACACCATCCTTTAACCAATCATATCATGGAAAACTAACTAGGTGCATGCACATAATGTGCTCGTATGCCAACAAAGTGTAAAAAAATGAGTACAACACATACCAAATCTCCTCAATCTCCTATATGCCTATAGCTCCCTATAGCTGAACTAGGAAAGTCGATTCCTAAGAAAAGTGTATCCTCTCCTCAATCATATCCCTGTATCACCTTGATTAGTCCTTATGGAAACCTACCACCCTCATAATCTTGAAATGCAAAACATCCCATCGCCGCCACCATCGGAATAGATAGCCTAGTCTCATGTGGATAGGATGCATTCATATCACCATAAGTGAGACTCACGCTAAGATACCTCAACTCACCCATCACCTCACCAAATACTACCACTATTGGCTCCACCCATGCCTCAAATGAAATTTAATATACCCGATCCCCAACAATAAGAATATGCAAGATCCTCTAAAGTGATGGTCATTTACCCCATCGGTAAGTGAAAGGTATTGGTTGTGGAGTCCCATATATCGATGAGATCAACCATCAAAATATGATCCCAATTTATATGGCTATAGCTTGATTGCACTAAGTATAACATTGGTCATGTGCTCCTACTCCTCTATAGTCATGTTAGGACACATTTGTACCAGTAGGGTTGGTACTTTGTACTGGATCCTCAACCTGATCTCTCACCGCATCATATAACATAACATTGTCAAGATTGTTCCACCTAAATTCACCTACTACCCACCGCCTAATGCCAAACCACATCAATCACACCTACCCCCTTTTACTAAATTCACTTATAAACCTATTATCCCTTATCATCATTTACAAACTATTTTCCCATTATCTTATTTAATTTCACCGACTTACCCATCTCACCTCACCAAAATAAAAATTTCCCTATTCCCTCTACATAAATCTTCACCTACCCCTTCCTCACCTATTTTTTTTTCCTACTATTGATGATTATCTTTGTGGATGAATCGTTAGAGTCATTGGATACCTTAGGTTAGTGGGATGTGTGCCCTAAGGTAACCTTTAGATTTTAAAGAAGTTGGCTCTTCTCTGTGGTGTGAGATAAGGTTAGGGGAAAGATGAAAGGAAATGTAAAAATTAACTAAGGCGATGGGTCAAAACATGTCCTAGAAAGACACAGAGATATCTCTTGGGAAACTACCTAGAATAGTTTGAAGAGCATTATAGCATGATCCACTATTTTCATAATTATCTTTGATTATGAGAGTCCGAGGAGATATAAAACTTGAAAATATTTAAATAATAGATGAATAAACAAAACCCAAGGGCATATAACATGATAGATCCTCAAATTTATCTAGAATTACTAGCAGTGAAAGAAGAGAGACATGGAATATTGAAAGCCAAATTACATGGAACAATAGCTCTTTATTTATAGAGAAAATGATACGTAACTGTTGGTCCCATTATTGAGTTTTCATAATGTGCCCTAATTTTTCATGTTTTATTTTTCTCAAAACTTTTTATTTTTTCGAGCTAGTAATGCGATTCGGTTTATCAGTTGATTATTTTCAAAATACTATAAAAGTGCCCATGGTGTTATTGTTTTTCCTATTCTGAAATATTTTTCCAAGTTTTCCCCCATTTTTGCCCTAATTTCTTCATTTTACGAGTGTGTCATTTCTCCTTTGTCAAATCATGAAAACACTCGAGTTTGATAAAATCCTGAGTTTGTGAAATTAATTTCCCAATCCCGGGTCGAAACAATGTTAAATCATGTTTCAATTGATTTAAAATCAAGAAATATACCTTCCTTGTTAAAAAATTTGATTTCTAGGGCATCCTCTATATTTTTGATGTTTTGATGGTCATACGGGCATATTATACCCATCAAATTCATCATCATAACATTATTGCAACATGGCGGGTTCCTATTGGGGGGTGGTCGGGAAATGTTTTCCAAACTTGTCATTTTTGAAATTTTGGCTAAAAGGAAAAATTTGGTCTATGGCTCGCCTTTTATAAAGGGTGCCTACGTGGCACATGTTGATTGGTCGAGGAGTGGTGGATTTACCTTAAGAATTTTGGCTTTCATTTTGGCAAAATTCTCAAAGTCAATTTTTTCCGAAGACTTGCAACGAATAGAAAGAGGAAACATGGCAAGGAGGGAATGCTAGTATCGAGAGGCATTTGGAAAAATTTGATGTTTTTGGGCTCAAGGTGTCAAGGGAAAGTTTTGACCTGAAGGCCCATGTCCAGTCACAAGTGGACACGTGTCTAGAGAAGTCAATATGAGGGGGCGAGATTTTTTTGCATTTGAAGTTTTTAACTTCAAAATTTTAAAGTTAAAATTCAAGCCAAAGCTCCGCAATGAATCATGAAGCAACATGTGTCCAAGAAGGAAGATGGGTCGAGTGGGTTTTGTGATGATTTTGAAGTTTTAGCTTCAAATGGTAAAAAATCAAGGTTTGGCCCAAAGGCCCGCATTGAATAAGGAGAGGGCACATGTCCACATTTGCAAAAGGTGGAGGGAGGGGCTGAGGAGAATTTTTTAACTTTTGACCTCTATTCTCTGAAAGGTGAAAATGAAAAATTGGCTCTACGGCCTATCGGATGAAGACACGTGGCACATTTTACAATGTCAAAGGGTGGCATGGGTCAATATTGAATTTTGTGAATGTTTAAAAGGGTCAAAATGTAGGAATGTAGACTTGGACCCGCAACTAATTGGAGAATGCCATGTAGTAGGGATGAATTGGGCTTTTGGGCTCGTGGGGGATTTTGTGAACAATTTTCCAAAAATTAGAAAGGTCACAGGAAGCATGTTTTGAAGGCATGGGCACAATCCAATCATGTTTTGACATGTGCCCTACCTTATCCAAAGGGAAAAAAGGGAATATTCAAGAATATCATCCTCCACATGGAGGGCTTGCATTTAAAGTCAATCTAAAATCAACGGCAATTGTGCATTCACCCATTTTGCCACCATGGGAGCTCCAAGAAGCTCGGATTCGTCGTTTCTTCACCAAATCACATAAAATTTTATATGATTTTGCATCCTCTTGGCCTTCTTAGTGCAATGGAACTATTTTCATGACCTAATTTTATGGTCTACAATGTATTTGATATAATTATTTCCTTTACCTGATAAAAAACATGAAAAGTGAAAAGGTAAAAATTGAAAAGGTAAAAGATGAAAAATGATTGCTAAAACATGCTGGCATGCCTAAATGACAAAAACATGACCTTGGGATGGATAATGATCCAAATTTGTGTAATGATTTAATTTTTGTGCATACCTGGCAACTGCGAGTTGTTTTTCTATTTGGTGTCACTATCTTTAAATCATGAAGTTTTTGCAACAAATTTGATCCCATGAGCATATTCTTTTCTTGGGAAGCAAGAATCCAAGTTGGAATAAGATATAAAATGTAATTTTTGAGAGAGAGAGAGGGAGGAGAAAAAGGACGTAGAATTTTGAAGGAAAAGATTGAAAGAAATCCATTTCTCTAGAGAAAACCACCTGAGAGCCATTTTCAATTCTATTTTGCATCAGATTTTATCATGTTGAGTTGGTTTCAAGTTGTAAATCCATCAATAAGCTCTGAGATTGTTCTCATGACATTCCCTTGCTGATATATTTGATCATTTTCTGGATTATTTGGTGTTATCTCTTGGCAAAATTTGTATATGCTTGTGTTTCAGAATGATTTCAATTTGTGTTCCTTGCTCATGTTGCAATCTTGTGTTTAGGATCTCTTTGATCATACATGGTCTCATTTATTGTTGATGGTTTGATGGCATATGTAATCTTATATCCAGAAGATCCTTCATCTGATAGAAGATAAATAGATTTAAAATCATTTTACTATCCTTGAATCTTGATATTATTTGTAAACCTTTGGGGTACCTTAGGTCATGATCAAACAAGGATTTCTGGATACTTTGTTGATATATTTGCTTCAAGATTTTGTAGTAGGTTGTCAAATATTGTGTGGAAGAGTGTAGATCTGGGCCTCCATTTGTGCACATATCCTAGTTGAAGGAGTATTTTAAACCTCTTGAAGCATTCTTGTTGTGTAAGTGTTACAAATTTCTTGCAAAGGTCCTCAAAGAGTTTGGTAATTTATGGTTGGTCTTGTCTAATATCTCCCAAAAAAATTTCATTCAAAGTAGTTAACCCTACCCTATACTACCCATGCATTGCATTGTGTGTTAACAAGAGAATAAAATCCATTTACAAACATGCACAAAGCAAATCAGGACAATACCATGTCTCTAGCAGCCTCTGCCTTGTTTTGAAAACATTTCCATCATTTAGTAGTGACAACTCTTTTGAGTTTGAATAATGGAGAATTGATCATGTTTTCCCAAGACCCTCCCATATAACATGCAAAATATAAGGATATCTCCACCTCCTTCACCAAACAAAGGCTGCAATATAGGTTCTCTTTCCTTGGTTAATAGGCACAAACTAGAATAGTGAGGATCGAGTCAAGATCTTTTCGAGGTGCTACCCACTCCTTCAAATCTTGAGTGCTAAGAAGTCGATAGATGTCTCCCCGGCTACAAATGACATACAAATCATTTATCTTCCCTAAGTGTCTTGTACAATCCCATGATGCTTCTTGAGTTGTGAAGGAGATTAAGTTTGGGTACCAAAAAGGCCCATATGGCATAGATTACAACCTCCTTTTATAACGAGTCCTCTCGAGGCTAGAAAATATAAACAATCGAGTACAAAATCCCTTTCACATCCCTATCTACTTTCTTCTAAATTTATCCTCCTTTGTTCTTGGATCAAAATGTTCTCTTATAGATATTCATGGCTCTTTCTCTAATATCCGGAATTAGATCTTCCCGACAACATTCAATTTCCTTACATGATCTTCCCTTTCGGGTCAATATCTCAACTTCCTATTGGGATATTTGTGATTTCCTTTAATTCATCCAACTAGTGCTCCTTGAGTCGGTGATGTTCCTTTTCTGCCACATGGAGGGTGTGCACTTGTTTGGGGCCTTCCTTTCTTTCTATTTATTTGAATTTGTGCCTAGGTGACACGTGGAGGGCCTTTGCATTTCATGTTATATTTCTGACTCTTCAACCCACAAAGGCAACTTCCTCGGGCTTGGGACACATGGAGGGACTGCGCTAGTTGGGGCCTTCCTTTATTTTCTTCATGTCTTGAGTGTGCTAAAGAAACACTTGGACATATTCCACATGTATCTTCATACCTAGTTTATTTTAGGCTTAAGAGGTAAAAAAGAATAAGACACGGGGGGAACAAAAGATGGTGGTTGATAAAAGAGTCTTATACAAAAAGGACTCTATAGTTATGATAAATAACCAAGGGACTTTTTTGTGCAGTAGGGGAAGGATCTGATAATATCTTAGCCTTAAAAATCAAAACGTGGCTTGTAAAATGCCACTCAAAGATTCCATAAAATAACTTGCTATTTGAGTCATTCCTCCTCTATTAGATAGGCCCTTTTTTGCCGGGCCTGCAAGGTTCAATTTAGTTTGATTACCTCCTTATGTGATAAGTTTTGGAGGTTCTACACTACTACGTGTAAGTAGAACTCCAACTACATGATGGGGTTCAAAATAACCTCCACCTTGGTAACATTGGAGCTCTCCTTTAAAGACTAAAAGATAGTCTTGTCTTGGTGTTTGGTGATCAGGATCTATTGAATTTGGTCCTTTAAGAGGACTATAGAGTCATCAAGAAATAGGGAAGGAAGCCTAACTAGACTATTTTGTTGATGCTCTACTTCCTCTCTACGATTCATTGGTAGATTTGAGCCAAGATATTTTGGAACTTGATGGAGGCCTTGTTTTCATTTCAAAATCTCATTGATTTTTAGAGAAAGCAATCAATAGCTAGTTAGTGATCCCTACCCCTTGAAGGGTAGAGTTTGAAGCATCATAGAGTTTCTAAATTAAAATATTTAATTCATAGACCTTGGTGGACATGGCATGCTTGCTAATGGTGGAGGCTATGGTCTCCACATATGATCATAATCCATGTGCATCAGATATAAATATGAGCATGGGGGCTATCTCCGTTGTTGTGGTGGTAATTCTATCACAAGCAGTAGGATTCCCCCTTTCTTGCAGGGTTATTTTCCTATCTTTAGGGTCAAGTCCTTGACTTTATAGGATAATTTCAGATTCATTTAGAGGCTCCTTTTTCTACCTCAACAATGTGCAACTTGGCTTGGATTGTAGTCACTTCCTCCATTCTTGAATTAGCCTCCTGTTGAATAGATTATTTCTCTTGAATGAGAAAATGGGTAGAGGACTCAGATGCAACAAGTTTTGCCACTAGATTCTTAAGCTTCCACTTGGGAAGCTACTAGGACTTCTTATGGAAAATCCTCCTTTAAATCCTTACAGAGTTGATTTATCTCTTTACCCTTGTTTTTTATCTCAGTCGGATGTTTGGCCATAGTGGCCTCCACCTTGCTGAGGTTAGTGTGTTCCTTCTTCAACTAATTATTGAGCTTAAAGTAGTCTTTAGTGACTACTTCCATAGTTTCATTTATTAATTTGACCTTTTCCTGAGGCTGGAACTTAGAAAGGTTGACTGCGATAGTGTTGATAGAGTAGTCATCAGACTACATTTTCTCCTCTGGTTTTTATACTTGGGGGATGATTCGGGTGATAGTTAAGGAGCTCTACTTATGGTCATACAATGATGGTATCTTCTTCGCTATTGGTACCATCATTTATTTCTTCTTCTTCTTCACCCTTATACTATCTTGGGAGGCCCTAGTGGTCTTTTCCTATCTCAAAAATTTGGAGGAGAAGGAACAATCCCACACATAAAAGGGAACCTGGGTGATAGACTATAAGAAATTGTAACTTGTGGTTGGGGAAATGAAGTTACTAGGGCCAAAAAGGGCTTGTCACCATGAGGGGGGAGAAGGTTGTAATTGTTGAGGGAGGTCGAGGAAAAAGAGGGGTATCAAGTGAAAGAAGAGTTTGTGATGGGGCAACGAATGAAGGAACACTTCTAAAAGGGGAAAATAGTGGTAGAGGAGGAGACTTAAATGAAGCCTTTGGAGGTAGAAGAGGGGGAGGATAAATAGTAGTCATGACCATCTATAGGTTCTTTCGTGGTGGGATGGATGTTGATTCCCCCACAGGTTTCTTGTCTAGGGGGAATAGTTACGTGTTGCGGAATGGGGGTCTAAACTAGAAGACCCTATTGAGGAGTAAAAGGTGGAGGTGGAACTAATGATTACTATTGGGAGGTGGCGGAAGACTATGTTTTCAATCTCATGGGATGTTATGAGGTGATTTTCATTGTAACCTCACTTTACGCCTCAGATTTATGATCGACATCGTAGAACTCCTCCCATTGCTCATCGCTCAAGACTTCCTCAAAATTGAGGGTGGTCTAGCCGATCTCCTACCCATATTTCCAATAGGCTTCAATCTTCTCCACACTCTAATCCTTCTTTTCAGGGCTTCCCTAAGTCCCTTTGTCATGGTGAGAGTGGGATCATACATGTGCTTTACTAGGTGGAATTCCTCCCATTCTAGGGTTGGAATGTCGTTGAGTTCGAAAAACATTCGAGTAACTATTCCTTGGGGTTCCGCCTTGATTAAAAAAATTTCCTTGAATTATGGTTTTAGGAGTTTAAGACCTTGTTTTGAATTAGGGTCATAGCCATTGTTCCATTTGTGTCATATCTCCATGAGTCTTGAATTAAGGAAAAGTTATAGGAAGCCAACTTATATTAGAGACTATAATCCACCTTTATCTTAAGTATGGTGATTACTCCCTTACTCAAGGGGATATCATAGAGTGCCTTCTTCTTTTGGATTGAGTCAAACTCAATGTATAGGAGCACTAGCTTCCTGGATATCTCGAGACCCACCACTCAAGTTTTTAAGACCCTTGGGATCATAAAGGATTTGTCTCTGAAACTATGTAGCCAAATCATAGAATGGGGAAAAGGAATAATCACAAGGGTTAAAGGGGTCTGAGAGGATGGATTACATAGAATCATTCATTATTTTGTTGATCCCTTCAAGATTAATTTCTAGAAGGAGGGACTCTACAAAATAATTAAATAATTCATATATGTCGATGAACGAGATAATATATGGGTCCATGCGAACAATAGAATGACCTTTTGGGGATCAATCTCCATGTCCCATAGGGTCAGAGTCATGAACTGACTAAAATATTGGGCATTCTAATATAGAATCAGGTGGAACAGGTATGAGGAATACCTAAAAGTGGAGGTTACTAGGAACTAGTGAGTTTTTCACAAATAGACAAAGCAATGAATTTTACGAAGTTGAAGTGGTACACTTGCTCTTTCTTGACAGAACTCATTCTAAATAGGGCCGTCATCTACCAATCCTCAAAATTCGTATCTAATTCCTATCTAAAAATGAATTTCAACATGGAACAAGCATCCTGAGAATCTTCCATAAGTGACTTTAGTGGAATGGGGAAGGCTATATTTTTGGAACCACCTAAATCTGCCTACCTCAACTCCCTAATAAGGAATGAATATTTATTTTGGAACTTGGCCCAGACATTTTAGAGTTTGGAAATATCATAGAAAATAGTTGTTGGATCATGGGTCAGAGCCAACATGTCCCTGATAGGTTGTGGTGTAATCACCACCATTAGGTTTCTTCCCTGGATGGTGTGGTTCCCTGAATCAAAACAACCCACACACATCTAGATGAGGTCTAGGAATAGGTGCACGAGAGGCACCATATATTGGGAAAGATTTTTAATCCAGATCCTTGAGCCAAAAGCTTCAAAATTTCCAAGGTTAATAAACCTAACATATGCTGCCTCTCTCTAGGGATTTTAGGTTCTTGTTGAGGATGGGGTCAAAGATGTCATCAAAGAAGTATAAAATTATAGTAGGGTCACTAAACCAAATCACCTTATTAGGAATTTCAAATTTGGTTGAACAAGGAATGGGGGTGTAGGATTCCCTGTGTAGGAATTCACCTTTGGATGTGCAGAGCTGGAAGTTTCCATGGTATTTTAAAAAAATTTAATGAGGCTTTAGTTCTTTCACTTCAGCACTTACTGACTGATTTGAGAGACTCTAGCATTTGAAATGAACCTATTAAACAATCCTAGGTATCTTAAATAACTACCTCAACTTGGAGAGTAATGGATCACACATATTTAGATTCATTTCACATAATAACCCCTTTCTAATTAATGACCCAAAGCATTGAATTGTGAACTTTTGAGAGATCTTGTATAAATTCTATAAAAATTCCTCTCGAATGTACTTTGAAGTTGTTGGATCATTAATTTTGGGGGAAATTAGGAAGGTACACTCCCTCAAAGATTCAAAAAAGGGGAAAGGGGGAATCCACAAAGGACACATGTCTGAGACACTTATTCAAAGGATAGAAGATGAAGAAAAAGAACAAATAAAAAAAATATATATATATGATACAATTTTCCACAAAGGGACTCATAGAAAAGGTTTTAAGTGAATTTTTTTACCGAATTGCTAAGGAATCACCTTCCATAGTTTTGAACTAAAACACATTTTTTCTTGCATGCATTGATTCTAAAGGGTACCATCCATAATAGGTCTAAATTTCCATGTTTCCTTGGCTTGTGCACCCTTGCGTCCCATTTCGTAATGTAGTTCCAACCTAGATTTTTGGGTCCGATGTCTTTTGATCAAACCAAGTTTTGACCACCTACTAGTGGTTGATCATTGCTTCATGAGTGGAATTTCTCTTCTCCTAGAGCTCTACCGAACAATGAGTCTTACTTGCATCACCCCATTCTCTTCTATCTCAGCTTGTTTCAATAGTTGTTATATAGGAATTTCATGAAAATTTGGTATTACAACACTTTTCCCATAGACTATCTCATATGGAAAAGCTTTTAGGATTTACTTTGGGGCAATCTAATCAGCCCATGAATTTATTTTGATATGTTTCATGCCATAATCTATTATGTTCATGCCTCATTCTCTTTATGAGCTTGATCAATTTTTTATTAGTAGATTTGCAAGACCATTTCCCTATGGGTAATAGTTGGAGGATGTCTTTAGGTAGATCCCATGCTTTATCATGAAGTTAGATACTTTTCTCTAGAAAAGGCCTTAGAATTATCTACGATATAATAGTTAAGGGGGCCCAAAATCGGGTAGTTATATCTTGTAGGAGTCCTAGGATCACATTCTCAGTGGCCTCTTTAAGTGGGACTACCTCCACCCATCGGGTGAAGTAATCGGTTTCCGTGAGGATCCATTTATGGTCTGAAATCAAAGTTGGGTTGACCATTTTGATGAATTCCAAACCCCATTATGCAAATGGATCCTCAATCAAGATGGGTTTGAGAGGAAATGTTGGGTTCCTTTGAAAACCTACGTAAACTTGAAAAGCCTTACATATATTTGTCTCTACTTGACTATCAAAGAAATAGGCTTGGTCAAAAGTATCTTCCTTGCAAGATTTTTATGGATGTGGTTTGGAATGAAAAATGACCTCCTAAGCTCTCATGTTTTGATTCACGTAAGAATATTTCAACCTCCTCATTTTTTAGGAACCGAGTAGGATTCCATTAAAATTCCTCTTAAAAGGAAATTTTCAATGATGCTAAAATTTGATCCTTTACAAATAGTATCTCCTCTTTTTAAAGGGGAGATGGCTTGGGTATTTTCTCTGCGCATGAAGTGGGCCTTATTAGAGACCCAACTACCTGAGTCATTTTCTTGAATGTAAAGTATTTCTTTGGGTTCATCGTTAATCAGGGGAATGAAGTCTTGCATTAGGTATTGACGTTGGCCCCTATCCCATATAAGCTTTATAGGTTTTACCTTAGTGTTGTACTCAAGGATCTTAGTGATCTATTTGGATATTTTATTAGTTATCTCACCCTCTGTATATATCTTAGTGAGCCACCATAACCTAGATTATTTTAAGTGACAAGGTGTTTGAATTTCTTCAGACCTTTAACTATGGCATAACCCTGTCTCTCTACAAAATTGCACCTTGTTTCATAGTCAGAGAGTTTTTGAAAAGAAAGTGATCAAATGTTCTTCTCCCTGTGACTCTCCTTTCTACATTAGTACAAATGTTATGTTATGCTTACCCATGTATACATACATAATGATGCATTTTGAGAAGTCAAGGTTATACAACACTAGGGTAGATGTAATAGCCTCTTTTATAGCTTCAAAGGACTAAAGACTTTCACTTTGGTCCACTTAAAATTAAGATCCTTTTTGAGAATGAGAGTGATTGATCAGATTTTGATCTTTCCTAAGAAGGATTGGATTACCTTCTTATTAACCAAGAAAGGGGAAGCTTTATGATAGCTTTAACTCTATCAGGGTCAATGGAGATCCTATTCTTTGACATAATATGTCCCAGGAGTTTTCCTTGGTGAACTTTGAAGACACATTTATTTGGGTTTAGATAAATTTTGAAATCTTGGAATTTTTGAACATAGCTTGTAAGGTGTGAAAGTAATCCTAATTGTTTTGTTAAAAACTATGAGATCATCAAGGTATATAAGAATCACCTTGTTGATCAGTGATTTAAACACAAATTTCATGGCCATTTGGGAGATAGCTCTAGCATTCATGAGTCTGAATGTCAGTTTTACTTATGTATGAAAAATACCCCATTTGGTCATGAACATAGTATTATGTTGGTCCCTTCTATGAGCAATATCTGGTTATAGCCAAAAACCATCCAGTAGAGAAAACATATGAGATTGCCTACTATTTGTAATATTTTCTCCATGGAGGGAAAAGGGTAATGGTCCTTTAGGGATGCCCTATTTAGATCTCTAAAATCTACACAAAGCCTGATTTTTCCATTTTTATTCCTCACTAGAACTAGGTTGGAGACCCATGTTGTATGCTTGATCGAGAAGATTATGTTGGCCTCTAATAGTTTTCTCAGTTCCTCCACCATGAGGGATTCTATTTTTGGGTTTATAGGGCCTTGATCTAACACATATGCTTAGTCCCTTATTTTGATTGATGGTGTGTTGAATGATGTCCTTGTTGTAACCATGCAGATCATCATACGTCTAAGCCATCACCTTATCATACTTATGACATAGAGCCACAAGTCTTTCTCTTTCCTTTTGAGTGACTAGTCTCCGAATTTTAGATTTCTCTCTCTAGTCACTTCTAGCTTGACATAATCCTCCTTTATTGCTACAAACTTCCTTGATCTGAATTAGCATCGTTTGAGTCAAAAATATTTTCTAGGGTTGTTAACCCTTTCAAATTTTGTTTTTCTTTAGTTGGATAATCTGATCTTCATATGCTTCCTCGATCTTGGGTTGGAGTTGGTTAGAAAATTGGTCAGAGTGTTGGAGGAAGTGTATAATCTTCCAGTCACTATTAAATACTTGTCAATGATCGATGTTGTTATGGATAGAGGGTAGATGATCAACTTTATGGTATTCTTATTTTCTATAAAATATTGTATTGGGTCAAATTGTGACCCGATTAAGGCCATCCTATCAGCTTCTATATTTTGATCTCAAGAAATAACCTTGATATTGAAGGCTTCAAAGTCATTGATTAGGTCCCATACCCGATGCCAACAAGACCTCATCCTTAGATTTTTTGTGGCAAAATGTTCCTTACCTCTATCACTACCAATTCTAAGTCACCAAAGACTCTCAACTATTTGATTCCTTCTTTTTGGGCTATGGTCAAGCCATGTACTAAGGCCTTGTACCTTCTACTTCATTACTGGTGCAGGAGAATTGAAAAACAAAATGATTTGAGTATCTTCCTTCCGCTTGGGGATGAAAAGTACACTCCAAAGCTCTTGAGTCATTCTTACTTTTAGCCCCATAAAAATGTAGGGTCTATATCTGGGAATATTTTGAGGGATTCCCTTGTTCTTTATCATTTGCATTCACCACCTTCGGGATTGTGGAGTCTTTGTTGAAGATGACATAAGTACCCAAACTAGTGGAACCAAAGTTATCGAAGGGATCACCTAGGTGGATATTGGCTATATGAATACCATTTTAAATATCACCTTCCTCCATATATGATTCCTCTTCTCTAGTGATCATAGCATGGGAAGCCTTGAATCCTAAGGCCTCTTGGTCCATTATATGCTCTTTAGCAAGGGGTTCTGACAAGACCTTCATTTTAGACCCATTTTTGGTCCACAGGATCATATGAGACCAATAAATAGACATATAGCCTCTTATGTTTTGCTATGAAATCATGGGAGAGACATATTCGAAGATTGGAGGAACATCTATTACCATGATATCTGTGGAATGGTTATGTATGGGTAGGAATAGAGCTACAACAAGATTCATTTAATAGCTCCTATGGTTTGGATGAAAGTTCCATCCAGTTGCATGACTCCTATATTTAATGGTTCATATTTAATTCTGAAGGCATTTGCAATCTATTTGGGCATGAATGTAGTGCTTGTGTTGGAGTCTATCATAAAATTGTGTAGTAATTTCCTACCTATGATAAGTGTTTCTCCTTTTTTTCCTTAGATTGTTTATTTAAATGGTTGATAAAATAGATAGGGTAACGGGCATAGGAGGAATACCTATTCAAATTTTGGTTTATGGGTTGTTGCATGCGTATGACTTCTGAATCCATAGATGACCGTGAGAGCTTCCTTTTGGCTAGGAGGAACTACCTGTAACGAAAACAAGACCACCAAAAAGCATTAAACAATATGGGTAATGGCGCTTTAGCGTAATCTAGATCAAGGAAGTATGATATTTCCTAGATGGTACATCAGTCCCTTTGTTTTAAACAAATTAATTTTGTAAACAAATTAAATCCTATTGTTATTTTAAAATGATTTAGGTATCTCACTTAAAACATAATAAGAAATAGATCTAATCTAACATGCTAAGCTAGAATAGAATCTATAGGTTAAATGGTTGGTTCTGGGTTCTGCAGGTGTGATAAAGGTCTCAGGGTAGGTCACAGGTGAGTGAGGGTGAGGTAAAATGGAGTGGATAGGTCTTTGTTTAAGGATGTGTGGGCAAACACATAGACCAACATCAGTCAGGGGTGACCGACCGTGGTTAGGTATAACCGGCGCCAGTTACTGTGAGATCTAGGAATGTCACAGAACGGGGTTTTTGGTCCTCTTTGTGATTGCACAAAGGATTTGGTTGGTTGAGATGAGGTAATGGGTGACTGGAGTAGGTTTTGGCAAGGTTTTTCTGGATCTATGGAGGTGAAAAGTGTTGGAGATGGTCAATAAGGAGCAAGATAAACAATGGGTGATAAAATAATGATGAGATGAAATAACCAGGAAAGTATGATGTTATACTTACTTGGATTTCATTTCTGAAAGTCTATGTGTGAAGGATGGAGGTGCTTGATGATGGGTTTTGAAGGTTACAAGTGATCACCGATTGAAAGAAATATTCTACATGGGCTGCATGCACACTCCTCTTTGCTTAGATAGATCGAATGTGGCTAGGATGGTTATGCAGGAGAAGATGTTCAATCTCCTTCTTTGGATGTGAGTTCTTGCTGGAATTGACTCTTTGAAGATGCATTATCTTTTGAGATCTCATTCTTGCTCGTCAAATTTCTCCCAATGTTTTCCAACCTTGAGAATAAGGTAGTTTAGGAGTTAAAAAGGGGTAACCGATGGCGGTCCGGCTTAACAATCGATGGTTAGGGGTAAGTAGCAGAACGTCGGTCAAGGTGGGATTTCCCAAGTTTACTAAACTTAGGAGATCCTCCTGATTTCCTCAGATCTTATGTGGTTATCAGATTAGACTGGGAGCTTCTTGTGAGCATGTAGAAATGTGGTTAGAAGGAGTGTAGGAATTGATTTTTAAGGTTTGGTTAAGTCTTGGTTAGTTATGGTAACTTGTTAAGAATAGGTCTTAGGTTGAGTTGGCTTGGTGAGGTGTCTAAGTGAACTATATGTGTAGATATTATTTTAAATAAGATATTCAAATAATAGATATAGTGAGGATAATGCATTAATTTAATTAAATTAATACTAGTGAAGTGAAGGAGGCCATGACTAGGTGAATGTGATGAAGGGTGCTTATTTGTCAAGGGACCAAAGGGGAGTGTGACCTAATTTTAGTGTCTACAATAAGAGTCATGAAATAGGGATCAAGCCTTGGTTTACTTACCTCTCCATTTTGATTTATTAGTACTACCTCTATTGAGACTTGAATGGATTTTATTTGTTCCTTCTCTTTCTCGGAGGTTGTCGGATAATCATTTGATTTAAGCACTTCTTAGAGAAACTCCTTTTTCTTTGGGATGCCCAAGAGATCCCATGAGGATGTGTTAGCTAGCACTTTCTTGAGTTGTTGAACCATGTTGATTGGTCTAGGTAATGATTCTTTGGATGATCATTAGTGCTTTATTACTTCACTCACAGGATGAGGGACATCCTTATTCTAGCCAATTCTTAGAGCCTCTTTTAAAACTTTAAACAATGATAAGGTGAGGGTTGGAGACTCTTTCTATGTCTTCCCAGTTATACTTGGGATTGAAGCATCTTCCTCTATGATCATTTTCTTAAAGTGAGTGTTGTAATTAAATTGAAAATGATTGGAAACAATTACCTCCTTTGGAAATACGTATTCCTCTCATTCAAACAAGGATAAAAATTGCATGCTGGTGCGATCTCCACTTCTATCTCGGGGACATCCCTTGAATATGTGTAATGAAAGAAACATTTTGGACTCCCACAAATTGGTAAGGTCTTGATGTGTCAACGTCATAACCTTCCCTTTCTCTTTTTCAGCTACCTTATTTTATATATTCCCTTTGGAAAAATACCTTAGCATGTGGGACTTGTTATAGGGGAAGCACATGGCATTAGGGTTTTCAGCCAAATGGTTCTACTCGGGTATAGTCTCTCCTCTGCTATTGGGTGGAATAGTTTGGAATGGCATTGGAACAAGGAATAGCTAGTTAGATGGCTACATAGGTGTAGTCTTTGGGTATTCTAATATTGAGAGGAGTAGGTAGGTATGCCACCCGATAACTTTGATAGTTTTTCTTTGGTAAGTGGCATGGATCCTTGTAAGATTTACTATCTTGTTTGAGAATTTTCTAAGGATATTTTTCATTTCCTCCATTTCAGGAGAAGAAGAAGATGACGATGTAATGGGAGTTGGTGAGAAGATGGGTAGTTATACATGGACATGTAGGCTTGAGAAGATCTTGGTAGTTGTGTTTGTGGGAGGGGATCTATTTTAGTGTATATGGGAAAATGGGCCTGGGGAAGCTTCCGACATATATTAAATTATTCTCATCTTGGATGGTAATATCATATGCTTGTGGTAAGGAATCCCCTCCTAATGATTGAATCATTATGAAAATATCCAAATTTAGAGATTTTATGTAAAAACAATAGCCATACCTACCGGTGGCCTTGTTAGAGAAGGAATCCTTTGCCATGTTTTGTGGAACCTGGTGTTAAAATCATTCATAATCTATTGTAGGCCCTTATTTATGTTGATAAGATGTTGTAGGAGAGATGATATATCCCCTTTATCACTAAATATTTCTACCAACACATTCCCTAGCCATGTACTAAGTTCCAATAGTATTAGGATTCAAGGATCGGTACTAATAAAGATCCTTTCCTTGTTAAGGAAGAAACTAGTAACCATAAGGTGACATCTTTCTCCTTGATATAATGTACCATACATTATTTTTCTATGCCCTAGTGGTGTTCCTCCAGATTTTTGAAGTATTCTCCACTAAATTTGGGTAGTGCCTTTAACAAATTTTGTGGAATAGGATTCCACACCGCCGGAAGTGAGGGTAGGATGAGCGGACTCCCTAGATTCCATTAAATGAACTATCTCAGAGGCTAAGATTGAAGGTAAACCATTAAAATAGGTCTCGAGAGTTCTATTTGATTATATGAAGGGCGTACTTAGGAGAGATGTTGAGATAGTCGATTCGGAGGAGATGGAGATCTCTGGATTTGTCTACCTCTTTTGTTACATGTTAGAGATACATATAAGTAGTAAAACAAACCTTCCTCCCTTGTCCTCTGTCTTGTTCACATTCACCTTGTCAACTAGAGACGACCAACTAAGTACTACTAAAATCAGTATATCTTCAGTATTTGTAGATTTTTTTCCCCTAGGCATTCCAGAAAAGCTCGTTGATGATTATCTTTGTGGATGAACCATCAGATTCATTAGATACCTTAGGTTAGTGGGATGTGTGCCCTAAGGTAACCTCTAAATTTTAAATAAGCTGGATCTTCTCTATGGTGTGAGATAAGGTTAGGATAAATATGAAAGGAAATGTAAAAACTAACTAAGGTGATGCACCGGATAGATCCTAGAAATACATAGAGATATCTCTTGGGAAACTACCTAGAATAGTTTGAAGAGTGTTATAGCATGATCCACTATTTTCATAATTATCTTAGATTATCAGAGTCTGAGGAGATATAAAACATGACAATATGTAAATAATAGATAAATAAATAAAACCTAAGGGCGTATAACATGATAGATCTTCAAATTTATCTAGAATTACTAGCAATAAAAGAAGAGAGACATAGAATATTGAAATCCAAAGTGCACAGAACAAGAACTCTTTATTTATAGAGAAAATGATATGTAAGGCCCATATGGCACATATTACAACCTTGTTCTATAACAGAGTCTTGCTAAGGCTAGCAAATAAAGAAAATGAGCGTCTAGAATCCCTTTCACAACCCTAGTCTATTTTCTTCTAATTTGTTCCTCCTTTGTTCCTAGATTAGAAAATTATCTTATAGATATTCATGGCTCTTTATCCAATGTCTAGAATCAAAGCTTCCACCAATAACATTAAAATTCCTTACATGATCTTCCCTTTCTAGGTCAATATATCAACTTCTTTGCGATATTTGTAATTTCCTTTAATTCATCCAACTAGTGCTCCTTGATTTGAGTGGTGATATTCCTTTTATACCATGTGGAGGGTGTGCACTTGTTTGGGCCTTCCTTTCTTTCTTTTATTTTAATTTGTGCTGGGTGACACATGGATGGAGTTTGAATTTCATGTTATATTTTTGACTTTTCAACCCATCTAGGAAACTTCCTCTTAGGCTTGGGACACATAGAGGGAATTACATTAGTTTGGGGCCTTCCTTTCTTTACTTCATGTCCCAAGTTTTCCAAAGAGACATGTGGATGCCTTCTGCATGTATTTTCATACTTAGTTGATTTTTGGCTTAAGCAGACAAAAGAAAAGAACTAGGGGAACAAAGGGAGTGGTTGATAAAAGAGTCTTATACAAAAAGACTCTACACCTACCTAGCCCTTATTTAACCTATTTAATCTTAACCTTAACCATCATTGGTTTCTTAATCATTTCCTTTTGACTAGTGGCGGTCACCCAGACCTTGACCGATGTCATCCAAAGTTGATCGATGTTAGCCAAAGCTGACCGATGTCATCCAACCCTTGACCATCATTGGTCTCTGTCATGACATCACAAATAAAAACCCATCCCCCATTCTCAAAAATTTACAAAACCTAACCTAAAACCCCACTCTAACACACCCAAACCTATTCTAGCTTCATTCCCAACCCTATTTAACATATGTTTGACCTTCCCACCCCTCATTTCCTTCATTTTACCCACAATTTCAAAATTCAAAAACCACCCAAATTTTTAACTAAAACCAATTTCAACAATACTATTTTCAACCAAATGAGGGATTCGTATCGTCTCCACCTCTAATTGGCACCATCTTTGTGGTGGTACATCTAGCCACTATGCCGATAGTCCACTAATCCCTCTCCCACCTCTGCCATGCCAAAATCAACTCCTCACCTCACAACCAATCAAATCAATCAACTCAATCTCATGGATCTGCTAATAAAATGCCAATCACATGCTACGTGGCTCACCAACTCATCTCAACATCTCAAACTATCATTTTACACTCCTCACCTTCTTCTATGTTGTTTTCTAAAAGTTACAATGTCAAAATGAATCCTTAAAAAGTGGATTTTTCCTTTTTAACCCCAAATCAACACAAATTATGTCATTCATGTTGTGCCCTATCCAACCAATGGCGAGTTATGCTATAATTGGCATCGGTCACCCGGCATACCCATTTGACCCATCCCATGCCCATTTTCCCATAAAAATGTTGGTCACACAACTCTTGACCTTACCAATACCTATTACACCCTACCCACAAGCCTACACTACCTATACATTTCCTTAATTGTGTTAGGGACATGTTATTTACCTATATCTTAGCCTTACCCGAGCCCTACCCAACACACCCTAACTGAATCTCCTTTTTGTGACATTTGAATTTGTGTACTCGCTATACCTTATGATTTTGTTACCCTTTTTTTAGCCTAATGACCTTACCTTGCCTAATGAAGTGATGTTTATCTTGACCATACCTTTAGTGCCATGGAACAAAACCTATTACCCATTCCTACATCAAACCTTGTTATACTTCATGACCATATCCTATACCTTGGATACCTAAATCACTTCAACCTTGTTTGGATAAACCTATCTCCCTTTGGACAATGTAGATTTCATAAGCTCTTCCATCTAGTATCATATCAAAATCTATACGTGTGTGTGCATTCAATTTCCATTACCCATTACCCATAATGACCATTACCCATTTCCCAACATGACTAGACCCTTACCTACGACCCTCACTTTCATCACTCACTTATTTATCAAACCACTCCCTGACTACTTTTCCAACCTCATCAGTTCATAGTTCACGGGGATCACCTTCAACCCTACTTAGGGAATCCTAACCTCCACTTATACTTAGGACATCAATTTTTTTTTTGTTAGAATCACTTACCAATACAAGCTACATGAAAAAAATGGAAAATGTAGACACCAAATTTGGGTCACACTCCCCTTGGTCCCCTTTAATCAATTAACATAACATGTTCACCTAACCATGACCCCTTTACCCCATATTTGTATTAATTTAATTACTTACAATTGAATTAATGTTCATCCTCACATTATTAATTAATTTAATTACTTTAATTAAGTTAATTTACACATCACCTAGACACCTCACCTTGGACCCATTCTAGGGGCATTTAACTCATAGTGACCAAGTCATCACTCCAAGTGTTAAGTCACCACTTAACCTAACTAATTGAGAATCATTCCAAAAAACTTATTATACTTCTCCTATGACCATCCTACATTCTCTCATGTGAACTTCAATTCCCTAAGTGGACTGAATAAAGATCATGCCAAAAATAGTAAAGATCTACCTATTTTTGGTAAACCTAGGATTTCTCACCTTAATCGACATTGGTTATCCCTCAACCAATGTTGTTCACCTTAACCATCATCGGTTACCTTATATAAACTTTCACAACTCTTTACCGAGTTGGTCATTTTCATTTTAGAGAGTTCTATTACATTCAAGCATGAATCATAGACTTCTTAGCATCCATACAATGGGATATACTCAACCACAAGCCCAAGAAAGCACTTGATGCTCATCTCAAGGAATTAGAATATTCACAGAACACTCTGGGAAGTATTGCCATGAAACTAGCCATAGAAGTTCTTCACATATCAAATCTTGCCTTCCTTCACCTACCAAACCTGTAAATGCAAGTAAGTATAATTTATTTTCATCATTTTGTACTTGCTTAAATTGTAGGTTCATTATCTTTGTTATTACATCTTATTCCTTCCTGCATTCCTCCATCCCCACCTTCTTACCAATCTACCCATCCAACCACCCATGACCTTCTGGATCTCCATACCCAACCTCTAGGTATTCCTGAGTCTTTTTAGCACTGTTATATACCTAACCATCCTACCTTAATTATTTGTGAAATCATAGAGAAGTAAAAAAATACTTTAATTTAATTACCACCAAATTTCCCCTACCAACATTGGTCACCTTAACTTTCATCAATCTCCCCTCTTTACCAGCATCAGTCACTAGACCGATGTTGGTCTCTGTGTTTTCTGCTAACCTTCACCAAACTTCCTCCAATGTCACCTAGACCTTACCATATAACTTTGTGACCTTACCTAACACCCCTGTGAATTGTCCCAACTAGAAACATACCTTGCCTGATGCTAGATTAGTTTATATTTTAGTACTTTTCTTAATCTACTTTGTTGATAATGTTTTGAGATACCTAAATCAAAGTGTTAGTAAGATGACCTTCATTTCTCATATTTACTCTCATTAATTTGGTAAAAATAGAGGATTGACAGCCATTTGAGGAATCATAATGCTTCCCAGATCTATCCTTGATAGGAATGATAGAATTGTGAGCATGATGGAGCAAAGGATCTCTCCATCAGATCCATTACCTCAACCATTAAACCATTGCAAAAAAACATCGACATAATTGTTTCGTAAACCCCAAAAACTTAATTGTTGTTTAATCTATGCTTTGAAAAACTATGTTCAAACAAAAATTGTTTGAACGAATTTTCACGTGAGACCAAATTTGAATAAAAAATTTGGTTGCAATAATATAAACAAAATAAACAACAAATTTGGTTTATAACAAACAAAAAAAACTCCCTGAATGATTTTACCAAGTGTAAATGTAAACTATTATTTACTATCATAAATAATAGTTACATTAACTTATTTACACTAACAAGGAAGTCCTCTAACTCTTTCTATTTAAAATCCTTTTGTGGTCTTACTTTGTTTCTACATGTAGTCCTTCCCGGACAAAAATGAGTTCTCCACAAGTAGCTTGGGTTAAGTCAAGTAACACATGCACTCAACCTACCATCTACATAATAACATGTATTCCTCCTTGACCTTTTACCTTATCTATTTTAGCACACAATTTTTTTGAGAAACACCATACATGTTAATATTTAAGAATATTAATCAAATATGAGTCATATTTGATTCATAAATAAACCAGTCATCACAAACCATTATACAATAATTCATTTATTAGAAAAATAATTCACTTCATTCTAAGCTTAATAAATATTTCATAAGATTATTAAGAAAACATTTCTCAAGTAGTACAAAAATAATTTGATACACCCTCATATTTTTTCCAACAAGTTCCTTTCAAGAGCATTTCAATACATAAATCATCTGAATGAAGAAAATGACTTCATTAATAAAATAGATGCAACTTTCTAAAAGTCTTTCTCCCTTAACTTTTCACAAAGTCCATCTGCAAAATTGTTAGCATGAGTCAGTTCACAAGAACTGAGCATGATAAGCACTATGACATTAAATCAATATGATTTTATCTAACCACTTCGTAAAAGGAACACTGCTTTGAATATGAAAATGTTCCAAGTATCCAAAATAAGAACAATTAAAAAGTCTGCCCCAAAAGCCACAATGTCAGAAATAGAAAAGAAGTCATTTAAGTCTCTTAAGGAACCAATTGTCCATAAAATAAGTTAAGTAAACCAACAAATTAATTCCATCTATGTTACAGTCATGAGAATCATTTCAAATATGATAACATTTAAAACTGCAACCAACTATTAAAGAAGGGAATTAATAAAAATTCATGATTAATCCTCATCAGTATCGAATTAAATCACCAAGCCATAATTTTCCACTTTATTACTAACCAATTCCCTATCACCAATCCATAAGGGAATACCATTAAAACAAGAATTGGCATGAACCAATTACAGTCACAATAAATCCCACTAACCAAATCCCTATCACTATCCCATAGAGGATGCCACTTAAACAAGAAGGACTTAGCATGAACCAAAAATACGCATAGTACCTTATAACAAGAGGGTTACTCTATCCCATTTACAAGATGATTCTAAACACAAAGTTAAAAATATCCAGAAAGTTCTATCCAAGAAAAACAAATAGAGATTTAAATAAAAAACATGAACATAATTTAACTCCACCAATTCGACTGAAAGATTCATATCAGACCATGGACTATAGAGGGTCAATCTACAATTGAAAATTACCAATCAAATTTGTACACCAAAACTTACAAGATAATAAAAACCGAACCGCATAAAATATCGAATGCGTATATTACGGCCTTCACCAGTTATGATCATGGTTCTAAACTTAAGGATATAACTCCCTTAACAATGTTCATAGAAAAATACATAACTTCCAACTCGATAAAGACCAACCTGAAATGTGTGCACAGTCTCTACTGAGATGTTTTGCAAGGAAGATACAATTTGATTAAAGATAAGTTTCTAGTCACCAAGGAATACATCCTCTAGAATCAATAGTTGACCCCATATCCATAAAATCTCCAAAGTTTATACAATAATCACTTACATAACAACATCATCAAACCCAAGAAATAATCAACTATCCTAGCTCAAAATATCCTTTAAAAGATCAATGAGAAGTTACTGGTAAAAGGACCGAAATGAATGATGCCCCAAAATAAGTCTAGGTTCAAGAAAACCTAAAAGGGTAATAATAAAACAATACACCACTAAAGAAAAGGGGCAAGAAACTTTACCAGTCACCCTTTCGAATAAAAGCTGACCCAATAAGGGTGAATAACCAAACAAACATAACTAAAAAGGGAGACAAGAAACTTTACCAATCACCCTCTCCATTAAGCCTGCAGAGAAGAGCTCGAGATATCCCTTTTGAGAGTACTCAGAATGGGTTGAAGCTCATCACACCAAATTATAACAAAACATAAGTCAAGATTCCAAGACATAAATGACTGATCACTAAAGTGAAGTAAAATATTGAACCACACATTAATAATTCGACAAAAATATATTTTCTCAACACCTAGTTCCACAAGTAATTGAATCACTAAAAAAATTCCAGGAAGGCTTCAACCTGGAGCCTAGTGATATAACCAAACACCATAAGATTGAAAAATACAATGAGATATATCAATAGTAGCAAAAATAATACAATATTAACTTAAAAAATCATTCGCAGTTTCATATCTTATAAAAATAGTCATTCAAAACCGTTTAAAACCTAGTCTCAATGTATAATAAGACTTCAAACAATACAATGTCATTTCTAACAACCAAAACCCAATAACTTTCATGAAAACCAAAGAAGCAGGAAAAACAAAACAACACACAAAAAAGGAAACCAAATATCTAAAATGTTTTCACAAATATCAGAATTAGTTTTATTAAATCATTAAATAAAACATTATATTCTAAAGAGATAGAGCCTATAATTCCTAGTTTCTTTTCCATTCTTCAAACCTTTCTACGAATATTCCCTTTGAAATATCTCCACTGAAAACTCCAACCAAATCCTCTGAAAATTCCCCCATATTTCCTTTATAGTTTCCATAATACATTTTTTCCATTATTTCTGCCATGTAATGGCAATATTTAATTTACAACAGAATCAAACTGATAGTTTGAAAAATGAAAATACTACATGCAGAGCCATGGAGCTTGAAAAATATGAATGCACAATAAAACCAAACCATTCATTTTTCCCCAAACCCATCTTGTTAATTCCTAGGCAGGTTTCACTTAAGGTTGAGGCTCATTAATGCTAGCCGGAATGTCAATGGCCCTTGAAATTCCTGCCAATGCCATCCCATTGTTAGTTACAACTAACCGTAATGCCCCATTTGGCGGTTACCTAGGTTCTCGGCGTAGTGACCTTTCCCTCGTTGGGTGTTGAATGAGTGAGTGTAATTTTGTTGTCTTAGACCATGTCTCAAATGATGTTTTAGCACCTCCTCTCCTTCCTCGGCATCCTTGAGTCGTTATCGACACCTCCCTTTTGTGGATCGTGTAATGTCCCGTGCGTTATCCTTTTTACAAGGGGATCTTGTTGTCGCATTATTAAGCTCAATCGTTGGTCAATATTAATGTGGGTAGAAATTATATATATATATAATTATAATATGTAATGGTAATGATGTTATTTTAATTTAATGATCGATCGGCCGTTATTTTATAAGTATTATTATTTTTCCTTAATTTCGATCATCATCGATATTTTATATTAACTATCCCTATAGCATTTCATCTAGTTGTTTTGTCTAATCGTGTTGTAGGACGAACCCCATCCCACGCTGAAGAAGGGGTTGCCCGTCTTGGCACCATGGTAGTCTTTGCTCCGTGTTCATTCTTGAGTGTAACCTCTAATTTGTTCCCCTGCCCCCCCTTCGTGTCGTTGCTAACGCTTCCTGTGCTGGCCTCCGTGGCGACCGTTAATTTTTCCCTATTTAATGGAAATTTGCATGTTTAAGCTTTGGTTTATTATTTATTTAAATATAAATATATATATATATATATATATACATGTATAGATATAAAAATAAGATGAAATGAAATAAAATATAAGTAAAAAAATAAATCAATAAAGGAATGTTGTGGTTGCGTGGAAAGAAGGGGGGTAGGTGTGAGGCGCAGGTTGGAGGAGACTAAATTAAAATCAAAATTTTAGGTCCTTGTGCCTAAGGCTCTACCATCCCTCACCCATTTCGTCATCTAGACTTGGTGCGTGGCCATCTCCCACTGGCCTTACCTCTGCCAGCCGCCCCACCTTCATTTAATTCTGATTTGCAAATCTCTTGCGTCCCTTGCTGCCTGTATTATCCTTCTTTGACCGCGTGAGTTTTTTTCCTGGTTGTTGGACTATGTGCGGAGGCGGGTGAGAGGCATTCCCTTCCTAGTTGCATGGGTAGAAAGGCCAGCAAAATCCTTCTGTCATGGCATTTTTCCTTCCTGGTTCCTCCCTACGCGCGTGTTTTTTTTTATGAAGCTACAAGCTAGTGTAGCAGGCGTGTTACCTCCACTTTCATTGGGTGTTGCGAGGTGTGTTCTTGTCAGCGATCCGCAGCAGCGACCCACAACAGTTTTTAGCCAGGTAGTAGACAAGTTATAGAATAATAGAGGCTTTTTTGAGCACTTCTAATAGGCAGGTTGTCCAACTATGTTGTTTTCTGTTCTGTATCAGATGCATCCTCAGATTCGGGTTTCTCCTTCAAGATATGTTTATCAAAATCGACTATGTGACAGTGAGAGTGTTACCAGGAGACCTGATGAAATTTATTTGCAAAGATTCTCTACTGAGACCTTACTTGTTTTACGATGTAACTCATGGAAGAGGATCTCATAGAGGCGGATCTGTTTCATATCAGAGTATTCATGAAGCACAATTTGCTTTGCAATTATGAACTTATTAGGAGATCGATGAAGGATAGAGGAATTAAAAAGAAACTTGGATGTAGTTGGATTAAAGGCAATAAAATGGTGCATGCTTTTTGTGTAGGTGACAGATCACACCCACAGGCATAGGAGATCTATGCAATGTTGGAGAAAATGTCTTGGGAGATGAAGGTAGCAGGATATCTTCAGATTCAGAACATGTACTGAGTGAACGGGAAAGTAAAAGTATTCCTCTGCCACCATAGTGAGAAGATGGAAATTGCATTTGGATTGTTAAGCCTTCCCCGTGGGACAACTCTTAGAGTTGTCAAGAACCTTAATGTATGTGTTGACTGCCACACTGCACCAGGTTTTGTCCAAGATTGTTGCAAAGCAAATTGTTGTGAGAGATGCAAAGCGGTTCCATCACTTTAAAAAAGGAAAATGTTCTTGTAGATATTATTGGTAATGCCAGGTGAAGTAATCTGCAGACATAGTCTGGCACTATAACAAGGCGCACTATGCTAGGTCTGCAGTGATAAATAAGAGACCAGATTTTATTTCCAGCTTCTTAAATGGGCTCCAAAAGTGGATTTTCCATTGTGCTGGATGGATGTCCATGTTCCGCTGTAACTTTCCCTTTTGACACGCGTTGGGAGGATGTTGGCAAGTATTTTAGACCACCCACCCTGGCCATGAACTCCTACCTGTGCCAACGTGAAGATGGTCGATGTTTGGGTGCCCAACGAGCTTGAAGAAAATGGAATTAGGCTTGGGTTGTTGTTGCTGGTCCGGGTGGTGTCCATGAAACCTATTGAATCTGGAGAAAAAAGGCAAGATATTTCTACACTTTTCTACTGTTATTTTATTTAAAATTATTGCAAAATTGAACCACTTTTTCCTTGCATTGATTTGTCAGTTGGATGTCGTGATGGGAGATTTCCCCTTTCTGCTTGTTTCTTCTTGTTTTAGCTTTTATCATTGTCAGTATGTTGGTCGAAAGGATGCGTGTGCCCTCTCCTCTAGGTGTTATGTTTCTCTTGCTCGAGTGATAGACCTTCGTCTGTTGTTTATGTATTTTTATTCTCTGTGATTGAGTTGCAAGTTATTATGTTGATCAAACTAGTATTTTCGATATCATGGAAGTAATTTTACGATAACTATGAAGCTCCTCCCTAGCACCCAAGTTTGTCTTTTGACATTTTTTGTTAGCTCCTTCGCAAGTCCCTTTGATAACCTTTTGGCATCGAGAAAGAAAGGTTGTAGGATTAGTGTGATTAATGCTTGGGCTAGCCAGCTTAGAGTTTTGGTATTAAAACTTGTAGAATGAAAAGGTTTGTGTGCAATGTGTTTTCCATCTCACGTGTTTAGACTCTTATATTATCTTTTATCTTGTTTCTAGGCTTTTAAGCCATCCTCAAGAAGTACCTTGACCATCCCTATCAACTTGTACCATAACTAGATTTTTGGATCAACTAAGCTCCGTGTTTCATTGTGCGAATCCAAGACTTACCTCGTTGACACTAGAATATTTTTGGTCTAATCCCCCTCTCAGAATTATTGTTGATGGCACTCTTCTATTTTTTCTAACTTGCATTATTTCTCCTTTGTAATGTTAACGCTATTGATTAATGGTCGGTTTTTATGCATGTAATTACCTTAATATTTTGTGATGGAAATTTCCTTAAATGTGATTAATCTTCGGGAAAAACTCATCTTTCATTTGATAGTATTATGGATTCATAGCGGAAGGTTTTGTTTTGATAATGTCACTTAGAAATTATGTTTGTATCTATGTGTGACGATTGACTGTGTTACCAAGGGTTGCCTTAAAATATTGTTGTTTTGGGAAATGGGTAATTTATTTTAAATTAACCAAACATTAGAATTGTTGTGGAGGTTTGCAAATATTTAGTGTTATAAAATTTGTTGATGACATTTTTGTATACTCTTGTTTGACAGAACTCCCTTCTTCTCTCGCGTGTTTGCTACTAGCCTGTAAGGCATTGGGCCTTCTTGAATGACTAGAAAATCTCTTGGAGTTAATGGTCAAAACTAGTATACTTTGCCTTCGCTTCGAAACTTATGTTGTGTGTATACTCTATTTGATTTCCGGTTTGAAACTCTATTATACATGGCTTTTTGTGTTAATTTTTGAAACCTGTGGTTTCCCTTTCTTGGGCCGATCAACTCTTGTTCTTTTAGAAATATATTATTTTAGCCTATGCGTTTGGTACCTTTGATAAATTTCTAGATGGTTGGTCTATATATCAAATCTCAATCTTGTAATTATTATTTAATTACTTACTTGATGGGAATTATGTTTTTGCTAGATTGTTTATTTTCTCCTTATAGGGCCAAGGGCCATTCTCATACGATTGCTATACTTTCATTGCTTTTACTCCTAACTGAAGTACAAGGTCTTCTCCTTCTTGATAGGCATGATAGAGACTTTATTATAACTTGATGTGTTGATAGTGTTTAGAGGTTTGACCCAATTCTTGTAATAAAGTGCTTCCTTTTGTGGTATTGTTAGATAAGTAGTTATGGTGGTTTTGTGTAGCCTTATCTTGCTCGTTCTTCGCGAACTGAATCTTGTGGAAAAATTTATTGCAAATGGATTTTACGAGTAGATGAGGGATAGACTTGTAGATTTTTACATCAACCTCGGTTGAGAAAGTTCTTTTGCATGAATCCTTTTTATATTTTTCAACTATTGATAGCATCTAGTAGAAAATTTAGAAGAGGATCAATGTCTTAGTGTTTTGTATCGTGGATTATGTCGTCTTAACTTTGGAACCTTGAATTTTCCGTCTATCTTGGAAAATAAAAGAAAGTTGGATTACTACTTGTTGAGTAACCTTATTTTCATTTTCGTAAATGAGTATTGTTAAAATTTATCCCTACGATTAAATGTTGAGCTAAATCTTTCTAAGACTTAGTAATAGTGTGTTATAAGTAAAATAAAATGGGTTGTTTAATACTTATAGAATTTAAACTAAAATTTATATTGCAAATAAATTTGTGTAGAGGTGACCAACTTGAGAGCATGTAATTCCATAAGTGATCAAAGATGAAACTATCCTTTGTTAAGTAACATTATATAACCTGATATCCCTAGCGACACTAATGAACACTATCCCTTTTATGGTGAAATTATTAAACGAACTTAAGGGAAATCTATGGTTAGATCTGGAAGATAATAAGATTTAATAAGCGGAGAAAACACTTTAGAAACCACGCAATCTATCTCTTAGCCATTGGAAGGTAAATTGTTTTATTTTTATAAAACTCATTTAGTAAAGCCCAAGTAAAATCTTTAATAATTTGGTTAAGTTTTCAAGTTTCAATTATATCTTGGTAATAGCTAATGAGGCCTTGAAGATGATTTCAACTCAACCTTCTCCCTCTAACCTTTTCCAAGGTGCCTTGTCTTTCTTCTCTTAAGTATGTTAAACGCAAACCCATGTTGTCATATGGGCATGAAAAGTTCTAGTAGCGTAAGTGTAAATAGATGGCCTTCAGGATTAAATTACCCTTTCTCTAAATAAACGAATTAAGAAAATAAATGTCATAATAGAGAAGTTTTAAAGATGATTACTCAGTGTAAAAAGAATAAACTTAGCTTGGTAAGATGAATTGTATGAATCATATCTTGAGCCTCCTTGAAAATGTAAGCTAAGAATTACAAGATGTCTTTTTAAAATAAATAACCCTCAAGAATATCTCATTGTGGATGTCCCTAACTGTAAGTGTGTTCTGTGATTGGACTTCTATGTTGTCAGGTCTAAAAATAAAAAGTTTATTATCCTTTTGGGTGTAAATGTTTCCGTGCTGACCTTGTGGTCATCCCCGTAACAAGTGGTTCCTAGAGTTGGTTGTAACTTTGTGATGACATGTTGTGTCGTGTTATGTGTCGAAGTAAGTCAAAAAAAAATTATCCTATCTTTTACTGTGTTGTTCGTGTGTGAGTTTTTTGGGTCATTACACTAAGAGTTAAAATTCATTCACTAAAACTTAGCATATTTTTATTTTTAGCAAATTCCATCATAACCATGCCTCTAGCCAAAATTGGTAGTAACAAAACATTTATTGATCCATTTAAATCTCCCATACACCTTTGGAATGGTACCACCACCCATTCCCATAACTTTCCATCTAAGCCAACCATAGTTTCCCTTAGGTTAGTTCGATGCCACCTAGGTTAGGTTTCCTTAGCATTAATTTTAACCATAGCTTAGGACCTTAGAAAATTCCCATTATAGCTTAGGAAAAATTAATATCAAAAGACTTAGGATAATCCTTTAGGAGTTAATATCCTTTAAATACATTCACCTTAACTTAGGTTAAGGTAAAGTAAATAATCAAATGCATTTAGATTATTTAGGTTCCTTACAAAAATCATAAGACATTACCTTAAGTAATTTTATCAAAACAAGGTAATTAGATCACATAGAAGGATGCATCCTTAAGATGCTACAAGATGCCCCTGTGATCCCCAAAATGCAAGCCTAAGTACGAAGACATCTCAACAATAGAATATGTTGACCAACTTAACAAAATGATTGAAACATCATAGAATCATAGACATGCCTTGGATCACTACAATTGATCCAAGGTATGGTTATTCTGTATTAGCAATGAAATTGACCGAGAAGTAGTTTTATATTGCAAATTAGGCAATGAACTGGCATATTCTTATAAGACTGAATTTATTTCCTTCACTAGTATACATAATGTATTTCAAAGTTCAGCATAAAGAGTATATGAAATACCTCAATATCAATTCAGAATTTCCATAGTATGACTATATCCAATTTTTAGAAGATAAAACATATCATCTACAACAAACATGATTTATCAGTTTTAAAGAGTACACTATCTTTAAAATAAAATCAACTATCAATGTTTGCAATTTTAGTTATAGAAGGAAACAATCATTTTAACCATTGCAGAGGCATTATAGAGAGAGAAATACAAATAAGAGAAAAAGGAATGTGGATGGTTAGAGTGTAGCATGCCATGGGAGAACAATGGATGCCAAAGTTAGCACCGGATCCTGAGATGGTACCTATGAATATTACTACACGTGATGAGGCTATGCTCGCTAGAGAAATTCTAGAACAAAAGAATACCATTATGAAGGAGGAGATTTTACATGTAAAGTATCTAGAACCTACACATTAGAAGGAGGTTTATCAAGAAACCATGGAGGTAATCAAGAATCTTCAAGGTTAGATACATTGTTTAAAATAATAGTCACGAGAGGTTAGAACTTAAGAAGGAAACTGAAACTCATCAGTTAGATGTTGATGATATAAAAGAAGTATGTAAGATGTTGTGTCAAGAGAAAATTATTCTTTTATTGGGGAATTGGTTAAAGAGAAACAATCCATGCATTAGCATTGAGAATGGAAGGCAAATTTTACATGCTAATCTCCCTCCTCATAACATAGATTATGGAAAGGAGATCAATATGAATGTTTTTATGGATGGTTGAATTTTAAGAAACATTTTTGATTGGTAGAGGCGTGAAAGTGAATGTACTTACATTAAATGTGTGGGTTCAGATTGGTAGACCTTCATTACAACCATTTTCTAATAAAGAGATCCAAGTTCATTGGGGACTTTTAGGTCTTAACACTTACAAAGGTGGATAGTTTCCCACTCTACATGGGTGCCCTTAGTGTTATATAAATAATGTTGATCTACATTTCAATAAGGTCTACGTCTATTTTGAGAACAAAGAGGAATGATTTATTATCCCTTTAACAGATGGAAAATCAACACCTTATGTAGATCCCTTAAGTGAAGAATATCTTAATAGAATTTATGTGAACACCATTCGAGATCCGAAAGTTCTTGCGCCATATAAGGAAAGAGTTCTCCAGTGGGATGATGCATAGTTAGTAAGTTATACTACAAGTATTTCTTGTGGTAATTGGGCACATGGAACATATGAAATGGTTGGGTGTGAGGTAAGAAGAGTCACTGCATGCATGAGTAGACCATGTTGTGCTAGGTGGTTAGGTAGAAACTACATACCTTGGAACATTGGCGAAGGAAACCATGAAGTATTTGTGAGATATATGGAAGTACGGTGGAAAGACCTATTGGAAAGAAGGAACATGTTAGTCTACACTTTATGTGGGAAATAAGCATGATGGTGGATGGTTCATAGGGATAATCATATAGAATGGAGATAAGTGAGAGTTGATTTCGTAGTAAGGTTCCTAAAAAGTAATGAACCTACTCAAATCTATGAATAACATGGTAATGACCTCGTTTAACACCACGTTCAATAGTGTGAGAGATTCTAGAAAAGGAGCAGGAAGCTTTACCACCTTTGTTGTGGTGCATAAACTCTATTTCACTTTGCAATGATGCACACCGTATGATATGTTTATGCGGAGTTGAATAGAGAGATTGGAAATTAGCAAGAATCGAATGCATATATGATCTATACTTTTGACTATTTTTAACTAAACCTCCTTGGTGAATGAGGCATTGCAGGTTATGAAGCACTTAACTATGGGAGATAGTGTAAAATTTGAGGAACTTCTTTAGGATTTACTTAGTGAGTCGGACCTAGAGGCATGTTTTGATGAACTAGAAGAGACAGAGATCTACAGAAAAAATTTAATGCAATTTCCTAGAGAAGGAAAAAGTAAAGATGTTCTACATGATAAATGATGAGGAAGTGGAAAATATAGACATAGAGAATTCAAAGGGTACACCGAGGTCTTATATAGTGCAAGATGAGAATTCACATTCCTACCACGAGCCAATGAAGACAAATAAATTGAACATTGGAATAAAATATGAACCTAAAGAGGTCATCATTGGAGATTATTGTTCTGACTCTAAAGTTGCTAAGATAATTGAGTTACTATGATATTTCAAGGATATGTTTCCTAGAGGCCTTAAATTAAAAGGATTGCATGAATCTTTGGGTGAAATGAAAATTTTGTTAAAGGAAGGTGTATGCCCAGTTTAGAAGAGGCATTATAGGATGAATCCTCACATGTCCATTAAATTTAAAGAATAATTTGAAAAGATGTTGAAATTTGGAATCATTGAGCCCATAGAGGAATCAGAGTTGGTTAGTCCTGTAATATCCAATTTTTAAGACTTTAGAAACAAGGGAATTCATTTTTTACATAATTTTTATATGTTCTATATTAATATAATCTAGAACACACATTCCATTTACAATCCATCTCATATCAGAAAACCATATGTAACTATAATGACTCGGTGAGACACCAATCTCTCATTCCATGACTTGGTATTAAACCAACCTCTCATGTTAACTTATTAATTTATATACTATCTATACTTGGTTCTTTTAACCTTTTAGGTGGACTCAAGTGTTCTATCTAGAATCCTATATGAATACCTATTATTGATATTCATCTCAAATCCTGCATCTTGGACTAAGTGACACACAGGAAAACATAACCAACATCTTGTGATACTTTGGCAGAAGATTTAAAACATGTCTACCATGTTTACATACCAAGATTTCATACTCATCGAAAGGAATATGTACGTCACCACACTTGTTATGTTATCTAGAGTGGTCATTCTTGACTACTGTCAACCCAACTTGATTCAAATTCTCACACTAAACAAGGGCAACTTACATGTACTAGTTTGGAATACTACTTGTGTTGACTAACAATACATAGACATACTCAATCAAATTACATTGATTAGGTATGACTAGATACCCTAAGTCAACATGAGTTGACCACAACACTAGCTCATGTTTCTATCTTTGTTTAGGGTGGAACCATGAACCAAAATTCTACTTATGTCAATCAAGAGTTAATCAAACTAAGTGGGGTGTTGAAGCATAGCTTGATGCATCATAGTATCCTCGTAATGACCCATGTCATTATGAAGGTAATCTACTTACAGTTGCTATGTTACAACATCCAACTGAGTTTCCTCAACTAGACTAACATACTAAAAATATGTTAGTTTATTAACCTAATCAATTATTATCTCAAGGATTTAATGATAACAACGCTTTTAAGGGTCTACTAAGCACAATTTAACCCAAGAAGGTTACGAGGTGTAATTTACATGAGAGGAAGGTATGCAGATAAAATCTACATTCCTAATCATTATGAATTCATGCTTATATTTATCTTAATATTATTTGTTAATTTTCATATATTGATATGTTTGAATTCAATGTTATGAAGGTAAGATCATTAAGTATTCTTACTACAGTTTTAGCTTAGTAACAAGCTTGTTGAAACTTTTACTTTATACTTCCTAATATTGTAAGTCTAAATATTTTTATCATCCTTTATAAACATCCATGTTTCAAATTATAGAAATCAACTTAAGGAAAACAAAACCAATCATCCTTGTGATTTAATCATAAACACCTAACAAGATATCATATATAACTCTTTGTTTAATTACAAGGAAGGTATCCTTTTATTTCCTTATTAAGGGATAATGTCTTATTTATGAAAACAAAACACATATGATTTATCATAATAAATAAGCCACACACATTTATATAATATAACCCTATTACCTTTTCTGTTTAAGGATCTACCAATGATCATCACCTAGTTGTGCTCTTTTCACATGAAATAAATATCAACTATAAGTATAGATCCTTAATCCTAGAAGCTTTTATATATCATAGAATCTATTAAGTTATGTAATCCCATATTACATATATATCTATATTGCCCCCATCATGCATGATATTACCTAGTAATATTACACAAACTTATGTCATGAAGGTCTCATAAGTAAATCAACAATCAACATCTTTACCAAAGCAATTCATTTATCAAAAAGAGAGTTCTCCACTCTCTAAACTTAGGAATTATTTCAAAGGATTACACAAATGTATTTCCATCAATATAAAACTAGTTTTATTACACCTTCCACAGATTATTTTTCCCAACAAAAGTACATTTCAAGTAAATTTTGATACATGGACATCACAATGAAGAGATAATTTCTTTAGTAAAACAAATGTAACTTTCTATAAGTCTTTCTCCTTTCATCTTTTACGAAATCCATCTGCAAAATTGTTAGCACGAGTCAATTCATATGAACTGAGCATGATAAATGCTATAACGTTAAAAAAATATGCTTTTATCTAATTGTTTCACAAAAGGAACATTGTTTTTAATGAAATGGTTCCAAACTCAAAAATTAAGATTAAACAAAAAGACTTTCCCTAAAGATTACTTAACAGAAAGAGATGAATAATAGATTCAATAAGAAATAATTGTTGAGGAGGAATAATTAACCCAACATAATTAGTTCTATCTCAAACATAGTTTTGATACTCATTATAACATGTTAATCATAAAAACAACAAATAATTAAGAAATAAGTAATTAACATTCTTATCCTAATATTCAGCTTCTCAAACTAGTTTCCAACCTAAATTCCACAAAATCAACTTGTTTTGATTATCCAAGAAGAATTATATTGATATAATCATACTGCCTTTATAAAATAAGTTTTGTTTTAATATTCAAAATGTTAACAACCTGCAATAAGCTTGTATGGTCAACCAAGAAGATACAACTTGAATATCATCCATTCCCACTACATTACCTAACCAAACATTATAGGTAAGAAGAGTTTAACCATACAAGAGATTTGGTACAAGTCCAACAACAACTTAACTTATGGTAAAATTTTCATGAAGGCCTACATTCATATCAAAGTATGGAACTTAAACAAACTAGACATAGCTAAAAAAATCCGGGCATCTAAATCAACTACAAATTCATGTTCATTGTGTCCATAAGATACTAAATAGAGCTGGCCATTTACAAGAAACATACAAAGTTCAAGTCTTACCCGATAGGATGAATTCAAATCAAGGAAAGGATCTTAAGAGCAAAGAGAACAACAATTTCGAAAGAACACAAGAGCCCTAACAGACTAAAAGAACATTCATACACTTTTATCAATCTGTATCTACATTAAAAAAATTCCATGATTAAACAAAAAGTATCGAGGCAAAGTGAGATCTACCATCAAAAAAGAATGCCTATCTATAGTTGAGAAATCAAAAGTTCCACAAGTTCAAGAATTGGAACCTAATCGAAGAGGGTATCCAAATAAGGAAGACTACATCCTCATAAGAAGAAAGAATATTTTAACTAGACCTCAATCCCATAAAAACCATTTTAATGTTATACCTTAACTTAGAACATTCCAAACTACCATTACCTCATTTCATAAGCTAACCTGAAAGGGTATCCATTTCAAATTACACAACAATGAAAAAGGAGAGAATACACCGGTCTTTGCAACAAAACTAGTCCACTTGAGAAGTGTTACTACTACAAAACAAAGAAATGCAAATAGCAAATAAAAATAGTCTCTCTCATACAAAAATTCAAACTTCCGGTGCTGAATTTTTTTCGAATGCCCGATAAAGATCAACCAGATCTAACTTAAAGAAACTACATAGCCTAAAATGGGTAATCAATAAAATCATCAACGGAAAATGATTGAAACCAAAAACTTTCAATAGGCATACCTTCCCAATTTAACTTTCAATGAAATATTTTTCCTCCCAAAGCAAGGGTTATCAAAAGAAACACAAGATTAGTTCTAGTCCCATTATATGGTAATCATAAATAAGCATAACCTAGTTCGATAATAGTTGGGTGTTCCATGAAAGTAAAATTATAGTTACAATATAAGTTGACCAAATATTGTTGGTCTCAACCATTTTCAACCAAGAAAAATGATTAATGCAAAAATTCATAATAATATCACCATACCCCTAACATACCTTTCATGCTTACAAGATTCCTATTCAAGGTAAACAATGCAACCAAGAACTAACATTGTCTACCATCAATCCCATGGAAGTTTAGTAAACATTAAATAAGGAAAAATAACTTTATTTCCATCAAGACAACCCATATTTCATAGTAATAACAAAATACACTTCATCATTATATCGAATAATTGAAAAATGAAATTGAAGCAAGAAGGAAAAAATAATACAAACAACCATACAGGAAAAATTTCATAAAAGAGCAGAGTTATTTTAAAGAAAACACTTATGTAAAAGAAGAATATTTAATGAGATAGGGCCTATCATGCCTGATAGTGCTCTTATCTTCTTTTCATCATTTCAAACCTTCAAGTAGAACTTCTACAACAATATTTCCATGAAAATGCCAAAACCCCACTGAAACTTTCCTTATCTTCCTCTTATATATTCCATGCTGATATTTCGTTACCATCACCACCATGCAAGGTGAAATTAAGCATGCAAAAATTCTAACTGGAGGTTTGAAAAGATGAAAAACCACATGCATAGCTTTAAATTTCCAAAAACAAGTGAAAAAATGAAAACCAAAAACCATCTTTTCCTCCAACTTCTCCTATTTCCCAGGAGGTTTTTGTACTGGTTGAGAACATTAAGTGCCAACAGATCGACACAGATCCTCTCAAATTTCTCACCTTCGCGAAATCCTTGTTAGCTTTAACTAAAAGTTAAAACTCTATGCAAATAAAATTAGTAGATTTGACAACTCGGCTTCCCCCATATTTCCATGCATTCACCAAAATTAGCGGCAACAAAGTGTTAAATGCCTCAATCAAACCTTTTAAATGCCTTAGAAAATTTTTCTACCAACACCCCTCATCATGCCATCCACACCATCCCCTTTAGGCTAGCCATGCCCTTAGGTTAGGTTCATTAGCATTAACTTATAAACTAACCTAGATTCTTAGGTATAGTTTATCATTTTAGTTTTAGAATATTTTAGTAACATGACTTAGGATTACCCCTTTGATATAACCAATAATAAAATCACCTTAGATATAACTTAGGATAAGATAAAAAAACTTAGGAACTTAGATTAAATTAGGTCGCCTAACTAATCATCAACATTATTCATGAAAAATTACCATGTGATGAACAAAAATGACGTTCTTGGGTCACTATAAAGGAAATATACAGAAGATGTCACATGTGATCCTATGGTAACCTGGGTTCAAAATCCAACATTCAGCTTGGATTGGTCAAATGACCTTGACATCATCAAATTGGAAGCATGCCTTGGATCACTGAAATTGATCAAAGGTATAGTTATCCTACACCAAAAAACTTATAGACTGAAGGACAAGTTCAAATGCAATATAGGTTATGAACGAGTTTAGGCTGAATTAATTTCCTCTATCCACATGCAGTGAACATTCAGCATATGAAATAATGAAATACATCATTATAAATTAATAATTGACATGACATGATTATATCTATTTTTAGAAGATAAACATATCATCTACATCAAACATGATTACTTAGCTCATAAGAGAACATTGTCTTCAAACAAGAATCACATATCAACGTTTGTAACTTCGAGTAAAGAATTCATGTTTTAAATCTTCTTTCTTAAATCTGAATGAAAAATGACATTCATTGAGAGACTTAATGGACTGAATTTGTGTTGTTGCAATTCTTTATCATCTTGAAGATAGTGTCAGCATTTGGTTTTGTGTTGTGCTCGGCTCTTCTTGACTGACCTGTGTAGGGCGCTTAATGACGTTAAGGGAAACCTGCTTCAGGATTCTTGAGAAAAAGGAAATTATAATGTGCCCTATATCTATATATGGTCTATCCTAATAAGATTCGAGGCTCAAGTAAAATTTCCTAACTCCTTCTAAGCCACTTTACGTGGGATGACATTCTAACCTAAGTTGTAAATGCTAAGTTAGTGTGGAGGGAAATAACCTAAGGGATGCTAAGTTATTTTTAACCTATTGTATTTGGTTAAACTAAGACCTAACCTAAGGTGACAATCTATTGATAGGAGGTTATATCCTAAGGTTATATTTTTAAATTAACCTAAGATCTAACCTAAGCTAATTTCATCTATCCTAAACTATTGGGTATGAAAGGGAACCTAGGGGTTGGTTGGCAAGTGGGAGCTAAGTGGCGGTTCCTAAGCTATTAATGAGATGTGATTTTTATTTACTAAGGAAGAGTACTGCCAGATTTGGTGATTGCATGGGAATTTAGTGGAACCTACATGGAGGCATCACTAAGTTTGGAAATGCATTTTGAAGTGCAATTAGGTCTCACCAACTATGAATGGAAGTGGAAAGGAAAGATAAGCAGGAAATTTGGAATTAATGTCATTAATATGCATTTGGTTTGGTGAGAAAGC
Source organism: Taxus wallichiana var. yunnanensis (assembly GCA_018340775.1). NCBI lineage: Eukaryota > Viridiplantae > Streptophyta > Pinopsida > Cupressales > Taxaceae > Taxus > Taxus wallichiana. The sequence continues at coordinate 371,406,543 of CM031233.1, forward strand.
CATCTTGGAAGGCATGCTGGTGGATTTGTTGGGGTTGTTTTATTTGCATGCTTCATGATTTTTTCTCTGCATGGAGCTATCTAGTTTTTGAACCAGCAGTTTGATCTGCACTTAGTGGCTATTTTTGAATTCTTTGATCTATTTTCAGTTTGAGGAATGTATAAGAGGCACTGTGGAAAAATATTATTGTTGTTTGATCTTGCTTGGAGAAGAAGAGGTGTTGGAAACTTGGTTGGAAGTCTTCTTTTTGAATAGAGGCACTATCAGGCATGATAGGCTCTACCCATTAAGATTTCTTTCTTTTCTCTAAATGTTTCATAAAAACAACTTTTCTCTTTGTGGGTAAATAGTTTTCTATTTTCTTTGGTTATTTTCTTGCTTGATGGAAGAAATATGTGATTTGTGGATTCATGTTTCTTGCATGAGAAGGTTGTACTTGTGTGTGTGTTCTCTCTAAATTATTTAAATGTGATGAAACATTTTGAGTTTGAGACCCTTATGTTTGGTTTTAGTTTTGATTTTTGGACTGTATACTCAAAAATGGATTTGGGTGTATAAGCTTTGTTGGAAATTTTAACAGGAAGTCTCTGTTGAGAATGGGAAGTGTATTGTTATGTTTCTTTACACTTTTCGAGTTGGTTTTGTTGCATTGGTTACTCTATTTTACGTTTTGTAAAGGAATGCACTTAATGGATTTTGAACAGGAGTTGTGGAAAAATACTGTGATAAATTTTTCCCATCTTTGGGTATCTTGCATTACTCCTTTTGTTGTCTTGATTGTTTATATGATCATTGGAAACTTCTTGAGTTGTGTTGTGAAAGGAGTTTTATAATCTTCTTTCAATCTGTATTTTATCTTATATATATTTGGAATGGAACTTGTGTTTTGTTGATAAAAGAGAAGTGTGGTTTGAGTTGTTACTTTGGCTTGTTTAAAAAATGAAGGAGGGGGATGAATACCCTTTTCTTATTTGATTTTCTCTACCATGAACTTTATTTTATTAAGAGTTATATAGTCATATTGTTTGAGTCAATCTGAGATGGGACAATACGAGTTATTATGGGATAATAGTGTTCCATTTGTAGCTTGTAGTCGGTTTGAGTTTTTGTGTTCAAGTTGTTATGGATATGAGCTTTGTTTGATTGTAGCTTTGTATTGAGTCTTGTTTTCTTACTGAATGGGAATGGAACTGTTTGATACACTGAACTTGGTTTGGGGTTCTTTCCCTTTTTGATCTTTCTTTTCAGATGTGGAGAGTTTAGATTGTTTTGGTGGAACTCGGCTGATCATGTTTTTGTAGATCAAATTTTCTTTCATCGATATGGAAACTATCTTGTTAGTCTGATAGAGTTTCTTGGAATCATTTTTCTATCCATTCTGATATTTGAGGATAGTATTGTTAAATTACTCTCTAAAACTAGAAATCAACTTTTCTCTGTCTGCATGTCATGAGGGAATTACCTTCTTAGGTTTGTTTGGTTTATTTGAGTTATTCTCGGATACTTTTGATGATAGACTTACTTCTTTTTAAGTTTGTCTTTCTAGTTTTATTAGGAAACCTAATCAACTCTATTTGAGCCTGCTTGGTTTCATAATTGAGGTGTTGTTCTTATTGCCTTGTCGACTCCAGGTGGTTTTTAGTTAGGTCTGACCTGTTGAAAGTGGATGGTAATTGCTCTGCTTTGACTATTGCATATGGTTGTGGCATACATTTTGAAAGTTGTATTTGTTATTACTCTCTATGTACTTAACAGATAGTATGATCCTTTCTCGATTGGATAAGGGTAAAAGATAACCCTGTATGAGTCATATCTTGCATAATGGAATGTAGGAGTTTGATCATTTACTAATATCTGAATCAATGTTGGAAACTCATAATGGTTGAAAGTGAGTTTATAACTATTTGTTCCTCTTCCTTCTTGGATTAGATTGGAATTCTTGTTAAGGAATGATTATCTCTTAAATTAATGATGAATTTTTTCTTTATTCATATGTATAAATAATATATGTATGAATTGGTTCACTCGAAACATGACTACTATTTCATAATGAATGTTGAATTGAGAATAGTTGTATTGAATCTTCTTTTAAAGCATTTAAGTTGTTTAAATTGAGGATGTTGATCTTTCCTTTCTGAGGATTAAAAGGAAATGGAAATTATGTACTTTCAATTTGTTCTCCTTTATCTTTTTATGAACCTGTATAGGTTTGATTGAATCAAATACTTTACTTATTGTAAGTAATTGTTCTAGTATTTGATATTGTTTACGTTTATACTTGATGTATACCTATGGACATTTGGGAATGTCTCAATTTGGTAAATGAAACATTGATGACTTGGTATACATTCTTGAATTGTTAAGAGGTCTAATCTAGAACCTAGGTTATTTTACTTAACCTAGAATTAGGCTGCCTTTTTATGATTTGTGAATCTTTTGGTTATTTAAGATGTAGGATGATTCATCTTAAAAGGATTACATTGTTGTAATTAACTTGAATTTTATATTTTCTAGAACTTGGAAGGAATATTAAGGAAGTCTTTGATTTCAAAAGAAACTCTTGATGATAGAAAGATCAATTATGTATTTCAAATTTTGTAAGAATTATGGGATAGTTAAATGCCAAGGGCTGCTAATTAATGTAAATAAGTATCGGTTGGGACAATACTTATAGAATATAATGTAGTAGTTGTTGATTATATAATGGTCTCTCATAAAGTGATTGCAGATTTATATTTGTGCTTCTTTTTGGGATGTTATTACTTAGGCTTATTTTGTATGATTGCATTAATTGCTTCATTAAAAAAAGAGTTGTTTTAATGAAACAATTAGTGGAATGCACTTTGTTTTAATGCTTAGTGCTTATCATGCTCAGTTCATTGAACTGACCCGTGCTAGCAATTTTTGTAGATGGACATCGTAAGTGATAAAAGAAGGAAAAAACTTATATGATGCATTGGCTGATATAAGTATGATTCTTTGTAAAGAATTATGATTCATTCTTGAGTTGTATTGAAAAAGAAAAGTTGTATTCTTTTGGAATGAAGGTTTTTTGTTATACAATATGCCTAAAATGTATAGTCTTGTAAATGAATAAGTTTTTAATGATGAATTGAAAGTTGGAGATTTACTTGCATTGGTTGTGTAAATTACCTCGTACTTTTATGAGGAAGATAGAAGTTCTATCTTGTTGATATTCTTCATATTATTTTATGCTTATTTGGATATCCTTTGATAAGATGGATAAAGGGAATTAGTTCAATTTCCCTTATAATGATGCAGCTTGTTAAGTTGCATAAGATGATGTTTATTATCTAAACAATTTAATATAGTAATGGAATGTGTAATGAATATGTAGTAAAACTATAGAAATTGTGAAGGATAAGAAGGGTATGACAACCCTAACACTTAATCATGAAGAGGAAGACTCTTCCTCACTCAAAGGAATGTAATCTAAAGAATGGTGATATGATCGTTAATCATTAGACTTCATTTCCTATGAAGTCTACTATAGTTGAACCTATTTGGTTACTACACCTTCTTTGAATGGTTAAGTTACATTATAATGGAACTTATGATGTTGTTGTCTATTTTTTGGTTAACTAGTTGTTAAGCCAAGTAAAATGAACATAAAAAGCAATAATAAGCTAAGGAAGTTCTTTAATGATTAATTGAATCAAATATAGAAAAGAACTTATGGAGTGTTGGATTAGGGTCAAGCAAGGTTGTTGTAATCTATTAAATAATCCAAATTAATAATGTATTAATAACCTCCTGGGGTATGTACATCTTGATGAGGTAGTTTTTGTAGGATGTTGGCACATGCCAACTACAGGACTATACCTTCAAGAAGACTAGGGTCTTCTGAGGTACAACATTGTAGTTGACATGTGGCAACACCCTTCTGCATTGATCATCTAGATCTACACACAAATAAGGACTTGAACTTAGTTTCTCTCTAGGTCAAGTTAGTGGCATGTTTAGGATAGGTAGTAGCTTTCAATGGCTCAGGGTACCTTGGCACATCCGGTTGACTTAGGTCAACCGAGTATGCCCATATACCCTAAGTCATTGTGAGCATCTTCCTATAATAAAATATGTTTCTAACCTGGGCTAGGGTTAAACCTTGGACAAGTGGACTGATGGTAGTTAGTAAAGACCATTCTAGATAACAGATGAGTGAGGTGAAGGATGTATTTCGGAATGATGAGTATGTCATCTAGGAATAGTGACATGAACAGTATGTTGAAAATTTGGCCAAAGTATCGCAAGTTGTTGGTTGCGTTGTCCTATGTCACCTAGTTTAAAGCAACATGATATAGATGAATATTGGTAACAAATATTCAGATAGGTTCTTTAAACAGATCACTCAGTACCTGGTTTAGGGTAAGAGAACCAAGTATATGTAGTATATATGATAAGTATTTAGTAATTAAAGTTAAACATGAATAGATCGGTAGGTAACCAAGTCATGGAATGAATAGATCGGTGTATCACCGAGTCATTTATAGCTGCATATGGTTATCTATTATGAGATTGATTGGCATAGAATGTATGTTCTAAATAATGTTTTATTTAGATAGAGAACATTGTGTTTAAAAAAAATTCCCTTGTTTCTAAAGTCTTAAAATGGGAATGTTACATCTTGGTATCAGAGCTGAAGGTTGTAGCTCTTGGACCTACTGTGTCCATAATCTGATGAAACTTAAATTTTTTGTAAAAAAAATGGTTAGAACAAGAGGAAATGTTGCAAATAACCCTCCACCTGAGGAAGGAGCAAGCAACTTCCCTAGAAACTTGATGAGATCCTTACTGCCCTGTTGGACACAAGAGATCATTTGGCTGTACTTGAACAACAAGTAATGGGAAATGAGGAGGAAGATGATGCTGATAATAATAATCAGCCACCTCAGGGACAACACCAATGTGGGTGTTGATAATAACAATGTGAACATACCTATTCAGCTTGAGAACAAAAAGGCTAGGTATGGTAGCTGAACTCACTAATGATATAAAAAGGATAAGTCCACCCAAGTTTGATGGCACCACATTAGGAGATGGGGCTGAGAATTGGCTCAATGAAATGGAGAAATACTTTGCAATAAGGAATTTCTCAGAAGAAACAAAGGTGATATGGGGAGCATATCAGCTTTCTCATGAGGCATCTTCATGGTGGGACAACCGTAAGGCTGAGTTAAACATTGATGAAACTAATATCACATGGGATCAATTTAAAGGATACTTTAGAAATGATGGCTGCCACAACTTTACTATGATAAAAAATGACTGAATTTCTAGAACTTAGCTCAAGGAAAGCTAACTGTAATTGAGTATTGGGAGTGGTTTACAAAACTCCTTAAGTATGTACCTCAGTACCAAACTGATGAGAAGTTTAGGATATGGAAATTCATCATGGGATTGAATCCCATTATAGGAGGAGAGGTGGATGTTCACAGCCCAACCATGATGGAAGGGGTTGTTGAAAAGGCCATAAGGTAGGAACAAAAATTAAAGGCAATTTCTGCTCACAAGGAGGAAGTAAGGAAGAAAAATCCCAACTCCTCTTCATCATCTCTTGCACCTAAGAAAGGACCATGGAAGAAATTTGGAATGAAAAGTAAGTTTTCATCTGATACTAATAAGAAAGCAACAACAAACAAGTTTTTTGGTAATGCACGGAACAACTTTGCTAAGAACAATAATAATGGACAGAAGTCCTATGGGGGTCAGAATGATAACTCTAAGGCTGGAAATAAACCCGAGCCTAGGAAGGGACCTGTAGGAGGCTGTTATAACTATGGAAAAGATCATTACAAATCAATGCCCTTTGAAAAAGGATGATCATAATCAGCAACACAAGATACATGTTGCAGTAGCTGACAAGCAGGATGAGAAACAGGCCACGCCCATAGAAGTTTCCAGGTAAGTTATTTGGTTTACCTATAACTATTATTTTTGATACCGGAGCTACTGAATGTTTTATTTCTAGTAAATTAGCATCAAAACTAAAAAGAAAAGATGGAAATATGGATAAAACATGGACTATGTAGTATGGAAACAATGTTGTTCATATAGTTAGTATGTGTCTTTTTGGAGCAATCCTTGATTTACCTACTTTTCCACTGAAGTTGATCTTTATGTTGCACCTTTGGGGTCTTATGATGTAATCATAGGTGTTAATTGGTTAGCAGAACATAAGGCTAAAGTGGATTGTTTTGAAAAACACATTAGTTGTTTAGATGACCTGTAGAAAATAACAGAGATTCAAGGTGTGAAACGTGAGATTTCAGTTAGAAAACTATCAGCTATGCAACTTAAAAAGGCCAAAAATAAAGGTTGTACCTTATATGCAAAGTGAAAATTGTAGAAACAACTGAAGAGAACAAAATGTTATGGAATGATATCCATTATTATGAGACTTAGTGATGTATTTCGGAAGAATTTCAGGTCTTCCACCCAAAAGGGAGTTTGATTTCATGATTGAGATCAAGCCTGGAACCGAACCTATTTCTAAAGCACCATATCGAATGACTACTATAGAATTAGTAGAGCTTAAGGCTCAATTGTAGGAACTTTTGTCTAAAGGTTTGATTAGACCAAGTGTTTCACCCTGGGGAGCACCTGTAATTTTTGTGAAAAAGAAGGATGGAACACTTAGATTGTGCATTGATTATAGAATGTTAAACAAAGAAACAATCAAGAATAGATACCCACTCCCTAGGATTGATGATCTATTTGATCGCGCATGGAGCATCGGTATATTCTAAGATAGATCTTGATCTGGATATCATCAATTGTGGATTAAGGATGAGGACATTCATAAAACAACTTTCAAAACAAGGTATGGACATTATGAGTTCACGGTTTTACCTTTTGGATTAACAAATGCACCTGCAACATTTATGAATTTAATGAACAATATCTTTCAAGAATACTTGGACAAATTTGTGCTCGTATTCTTGGATGACATTCTCATATATTCTAAAAGTATTGAGGAACACCATGAGCATTTGAAGATAGTTTTGGAAATATTAAGAAAGAGATGGCTATATGGTAAGCTATCTAAATGTTCTTTCTATGACACAAAAGTACACTATTTGGGACATGTAATAAGTAAAAATGGAATTGTTGTAGATCCTTCTAAAATTGTAGCTATAACTGAGTGGCTTGCACCAAAGAATGTACATGAAGTTAGAAGCTTCATGGGGCTTGTTGGTTACTATAGGAAATTTGTAAAAGATTTTTCTAAGGTGGTTGCACCAATAACTTCCTTACAGAAGAAGGATAAAAAGTTTGTTTGGAGTGAGAAATGTGAAATTGCATTCAAAACCTTGAAGGAACAGTTAACTTCAGCACCTATTCTAGTAGTACCAGATCCTAATGGAAATTTTATGGTGGTAACTGATGCATCTGGTGAAGGTCTAGGAGGTATTTTGTTACAAAATGATCATGTCATAGCTTACGAAAGTAGAAAACTAAAGTTACATGAGTTGAATTATGCTCCACATGATTTAGAGCTTGCTTGCCATTGTTCATGCACTACAAGTTTGGAGGCATTACCTACTTGGTAAACCTTTTGAATTGAAAACTGATCATCTTGGGCTGAAGTATATTTTCACTCAGCCAAATCTAAATGCAAGACAATGAAGGTGGTTAGATTTTTTGTCTCAATATGATTTTGACATCAGTTATATAAAGGGTAAAGAAAATAGAGTGGCTGACGCTCTAAGTCGTAGGAAGCACATTTCTGCTCTTATAACATTGAGAACTCAATTTAAGGATGAAGTAAAAAGTGTTATGGAATCTGATTCTTATTTTCAGCAAGTAAAACAACGCTTGCTGCAGATCTGAATGATTTGAGGTATAAAGGTTTTCACTTTGATAATGAAGGAATCTTACGATTTGAAAATAGAGTATATGTACCTTTGCTAAATGATTTAAGGAAGAAATTGTTAGCAGAATTTCACAATTCACCTTTTTCTAGACACCTGGTATTACAAAGATGCTTGTTGATATAAAACAACAATATTTTGGAAGGGAATGAAAAAGGATGTTATAGATTTTGTGACACATTGCCTTGAATGTCAACGTGTTAAAGTGGAACATATGCACCTAGCCGGTTTATTGTATCCTCATAGCATACCACAAGTACAAATGGAAAGTGATAAGCATGGACTTTGTACAAGGGTTGCCTATGTCAAGAAATAAACATGATGTTATTTTGGTAGTTGTTGATAAACTAACAAAGGTAGCACATTTTATTGTTGGTAATCTGAAGGATGATTCTCTTGTATTAGCTAAAATATTTGTACATGAAATTTTCAGATTGCATGGAGTACCTGAATTAATCATTTTAGATAGAGATCCTAGAATGATGTCAAGATTTTGGAAAAACTTAATGCAGCTCTAGGAACTAAGTTAAATTTCAGTTCTACGTATCATCCAGAAATGGATGGACAGAATGAAAGAGTTAATCAAGTTTTAGAGGATATGTTACGAATGTATTGTATGGATCAGTAGTATAAGTGGGAAGAGTACCTTCCACTAGTCGAGTTTGCATACAATAACACATACCATGCCTCTCTTAAGATGGCACCTTTTGAAGCATTATATGGAAGAAAATGTAGAACCCCTGTTAGTTGGGACAACATTGAGGATAGAGAGGTAATTGGACCAGAAATCCTTACTGAAATGGAACAACAAGTTAAATTGATTCGTGAATGCTTGAAGAAAGCATAGATAGGCAAAAGAGTTATGTTGATCTAAAGTGGATTGACAGGAAATTTGAACTTGGTGAGAAAGTCTTTCTTTGGGTTAAACCGAAAAAAGAGCTCTATAACTTTTGGCAAGGCTACCAAGTTATCACCACGTTATGTGGGACCTTTTGAGATAGTTGAAGTAATCAACCCTGTAGCTTACCGTTTAGCTTTACCTCCTGCTTTGTCATGAATGCATGATGTTTTCCATATTTCTTTGCTTAAGAAATATGTTTCAGATTTATCACATGTGTTAAATTAGAATTCCTTGCAGGTCCAAGACCCAGGAATAATCATGGTTAAACCCATACGAGTACTTGAAACTCACCAGTTGCATTTAAGAAATCGTGAGATAAGTCAATGTAAGGTCCAGTGGGACCAGTTTAATGAAGAAAGTGCAACTTGGGAAAACCTTGAGGATATGAAAACTATTTTCCATATCTATTTGAATAGAATTGATTTCTGTTGACTGATAAAAATTTGTGATTTTATCTTTATATTACAATAAGTATGCCAGTTTTGGGCAGATATTTATTTGTTTTGAATAAACAACTATGTAATGCTGATTTCTGGAACTTAAAAATTTGATATGTTTTTGACATATGTTAAGATAGTGAATAAAATTGATTATCCTGAATGCAATGATTAAAGTGAGGTAATCATCGGGATGATGATTCTTTTTTAGGAGGAAGCATGTAACACCCTCGACAACTGTTATATTCCTCTTTTGCATTGCAAGCATTGACATGTGATTTTCAAGGACAAATGTATGTTTCATGGTTGTTGAAAAATCATGCTTGCCATGGATAAATCATTCTACTCTTTGATTGTAGGGCTGATATGTTGTTGCTTACAAAAATCTATTTCACTTCTTATGAGTAAGTTGTAATCTAGTTTTAAGAGTTGCAAAATTATCTTTTGTAATTGGACTCATCCCTTGGATCAATTCCATTGATCCAAGGAATGTTTTAAATCTTCTTATCTAAACTGAATGAAAAATGACATTCATTGATTAAGAGACTTAACGGACTGAATTTGTGTTGTTGCAATTCTTTATCATCTTGAAGACAGTGCCAACATTCGGTTTTGTGTTGTGCCCGACTCTTCTTGATTGACCTGTGTAGGGTGCTTAATGATGTTAAGGGAAACCTACTTCAGGATTTTGGAAAAAGAAATTAAAATGTGCCCTTTATCTATATGGTCTATCCTAATAAGATTTGAGGCTCAAGTAAAATTTCCTAACTCTTCTAAGCCACTTTACGTGGGATGACATTCTAACCTAAGTTGTAAATGCTAAGTTAGTGTGGAGGGAAATAACCTAAGGGATGCTAAGTTATTTTTAACCTATTGTATTTGGTTAAACTAAGACCTAACCTAAGGTGACAATCTATTGATAGAAGGTTATATCCTAAGGTTATATTTTTAAATTAACCTAAGATCTAACCTAAGCTAATTTCATCTATCCTAAACTATTGGGTATGAAAGGGAACCTAGGGGTTGGTTGGCAAGTGGGAGCTAAGCGGTGGTTCCTAAGCTATTAATGAGATGTGATTTTTTATTTAATAAGGCAGAGTACTGCCAGATTTGGTGATTGCATGGGAATTTAGTGGAACCTACGTGGAGGCATCGCTAAGTTTGGAAATGCATTTTGAAGTTCAATTAGGTCTCGCCAACTATGAATGGCGGTGGCAAGGAAAGATAAGTGGGAAATTTGGAATTAATGTCATTAATATGCCTCGGGTTTGGCAAGCAAGCCATCTTGGAAGGCATGTTGGTGGATTTGTTGGGGGTTGTTTTGCTTTGCATGCTTCATGATTTTTTCTCTGCATGGAGCTATCTAGTTTTTCAAACCAGCAGTTTGATCTGCACTTAGTGGCTATTTTTGAATTCTTTGATCTATTTTTGGTTCGAGGAATGTATAAGAGGCACTATGGAAAAATATTATTGTTGTTTGATCTTGCTTGGAGAAGAAGAGGTGTTGGAAACTTGGTGGAAGTCTTCTTTGAATCGGAAGAGGCACTATCAGGCATGATAGGCTCTACCCATTAAGATTTCTTGCTTTTCTCTAAATGTTTCATTAAAACAACTTTGCTCTTTGTGGGTAAATAGTTTTTTTTTCTCTGGTTATTTTCTTGCTTGATAGAAAAAATATGTGATTTGTGGATTCATGTTCCTTGCATGAGAAGGTTGTACTTGTGTGTGTGTTCTCTCTAAATTATTTAAATGTGATGAAACATTTTGAGTTTTGAGACCCTTCTGTTTGGTTTTAGTTCTAGATTTTTGGACTGTATACTGAAAATGGATTTGGGTGTATAAGCTTTGTTGGAACTTTTAACAGGAAGTCTCTACTGAGAATGGGAAGTGTATTGTTATGTTTCTTTATGCTTTCTGAGTTGGTTTTGTTGCATTGGTTACTCTATTTTATGTTTTGTAAAGGAATGCACTTAATGGATTTTGAACAGGAGTTATGGAAAAAATATTGTGATAAATTGTTCCCATCTTTGGGTATCTTGCATTACTCCTTTTGTTGTCTCGATTGTTTATTTGATCATCAGAAACATCATGAGTTGTGTTGAGAAAGGAGCATTTTAATCTTCTTTCAATCTGTATTTTATCTATATGTACAGTTCAGACTGGAACTCGTGTTTTGTTGATAAAAGAGAAGTGTGGTTTGAGTTGTTACTTTGGCTTGTTTAAACAATGAAGGAGGGGGATGAATACCCTTTTCTTATTTGAGTTTTCTCTGCCATGAACTTTTCTTTTATTAAGATTTGTATAGTCATATTGTTTGGTCAGAGAGACAATAGGAGTTATTATGGGATAATAGTCTTGTTTGATTGTAGCTCGGTTTGAGTCTTTGTGTTCAAGTTGATATGGATATGAGCTTGTTTTTTTTTGTAGCTTTGTATTGAGTCTTGTTTTTCTACTTTTGAATGGGAATGGAACTATTTGATACATTGAACTTGGTTTGGGGTTCTTTCCTTTTCAATCTTTCTTTTCAAGATGTGGAGAGTTTAGATTTTTTGGTGGAACTCATTGATCGTGTTTCTTGTAGATCGAATTTCTTTCGTCGATATGGAAACTATCTTGTTAGTCTGATAGAGTTTCTTGGAATCATTTTTTTATCCATTCTGATATTTGAGGATAGTATTGTTAAATTACTCTCTAAAACTGGAAATCAACTTTTCTCTGTCTACATGTCATGAGGGAATTACCTTCTCAGGTTTGTTTGGTTTATTCGAGTTATTCTCAGATACTTTTCGATGATAGACTTACTTCTTTTTAAGTTTGTCTTTCTGGTTTTATTAGGAAACCTAATCAACTCTGTTTGAGCCTGCTTGGTTTCGTAATTGAGGTGTTGTTCTTATTGCCTTGTCGACTCAGGTGGTTTTTAGTTAGGTCTGACCTGTTGAAAGTGGATGGTAATTGCTCTACTTTGATTATTGCATATGGTTGTGGCATACATCTTTTGAAAGTTGTATTTGTTATTACTCTCTATGTACTTAACAAATAGTATGATCCTTTCTCGATTGGATAAGGGTAAAAGATAACCCTGTATGAGTCATATCTTGCATAATGGAATGTAGGAGTTTGATCATTTACTAATATCTGAATCAATGTTGGAAACTCATAATGGTTGAAAGTGAGTTTATAACTATTTGTTCCTCTTCCTTCTTGGATTAGATTGGAATTCTTGTTAAGGAATGATTATCTCTTAAATTAATGATGAATTTGTTTCTTTATTTCATATGTATAAATAATATATGTATGAATTGGTTCACTCGAACTGATTTGCTATTTCATAATGAATGTTGAATTCGAGAATAGTTGTATTGAATATTATTTTAAAGCATTTAAGTTGTTTAAATTGAGGATGTTGATCTTTCCTTTTTGAGGATTAAAAGGAAATGGAAATTATGTACTTTCAATTTGTTCTCCTTTATCTTTTTATGAACCTGTATAGGTTTGATTGAATCAAATACTTTACTTATTGTAAGTAATTGTCTAGTATTTGATATTGTTTACGTTTATACTTGATGTATACCTATGGACATTTGGGAATGTCTCAATTTGGTAAATGAAACATTGATGACTTGGTATACATTCTTGAATTGTTAAGAGGTCTAATCTAGAACCTAGGTTATTTTACTTAACCTAGAATTAGGTTGCCTTTTTATGATTTGTGAATCTTTTGGTTATTTAAGATGTAGGATGATTCATCTTAAAAAGGATTACATTGTTGTAATTAACTTGAATTTACATATTTTCTGGAACTTGGAAGGAATATTAAGGAAGTCTTTGATTTCAAAAGAAACTCTTGATGATAGAAAGATCAATTCTGTATTTCAAATTCTGTAAGAATTATGGGATAGTTAAATGCCAAGGCTACTAATTAATGTAAATAAGTATCGGTTGGGACAATACTTATAGAATATAATGTAGTAGTTGCTGATTATATAATGGTCTCTCATAAAGTGATTGCAGATTTATATTTGTGCTTCTTTTTGGATGTTATTACTTAGGCTTATTTTGTATGATTGCATTAATTGCTTCATTAAAGTAGAGTTGTTTTAATGAAACAATTAGTGGAATGCACTTTGTTTTAATGCTTAGTGCTTATCATGCTCAGTTCATTGAACTGACCCGTGCTAGCAATTTTTGTAGATGGACATCGTAAGTGATAAAAGAAGGAAAAAACTTATATGATGCATTGGCTGATATAAGTCTGATTCTTTGTAAAGAATTCTGATTCATTCTTGAGTTGTATTGAAAAAGAAAAGTTGTATTCTTTTTGGAATGAAGGTTGTTTGTTATACAATATGCCTGAAATGTATAGTCTTGTAAATGAATAAGTTTTTAATGATGAATTGAAAGTTGGAGATTTACTTGCATTGGTTGTGTAAATTACCTCGTACTTTTATGAGGAAGATAGAAGTTCTATCTTGTTGATATTCTTCATATTATTTTATGCTTATCTGGATATCCTTTGATAAGATGGATAAAGGGAATTAGTTCTTCTCCCTTATAATGATGCAGCTTGTTAAGTTGCATAAGATGATGTTTATTATCTAAACAATTTAATATAGTAATGAAATGTGTAATGAATACGTAGTAAACTATAGAAATTGTGAAGGATAAGAAGGGTATGACAACCCTAACACTTAATCATGAAGAGGAAGACTCTTCCTCACTCAAAGGAATGTAATGTAAAGACTGGTGATATGATCGTTAATCATTAGACTTCATTTCCTATGAAGTCTACTATAGTTGAACCTATTTGGTTGCTACACCTTCTTTGAATGGTTAAGTTACATTATAATGGAACTTATGATATTGTTGTCCTATTTTTGGTTAACTACTTGTTAAACTAGTAAATGAACATTAAAAGCAATAATAAGCTAAGAAAGTTCTTTAATGATTAATTGAATCAAATATAGAAAAGAACTTATGGAGTGTTGGATTAGGGTCAAGCAAGGTTGTTGTAATCTATAAATAATCCAAATTAATAATGTATTAATAACCTCCTTGGGGTATGTACATCTTGATGAGGTAGTTTCTGTAGGATGTTGGCACATGCCAACTACAAGGACTATACCTTCAAGAAGACTAGGGTCTTCTCGAGGGTACAACATTGCAGTTGACATGTGGCAACACCCTTTTGCATTGATCATCTAGATCTACACACAAATAAGGACTTGAACTTAGTTTCTCTCTAGGTCAAGTTAGTGGCATGTTTAGGATAGGTAGTAGCTTTCAATGGCTTAGGGTACCTTGGCACATCCGGTTGACTTAGGTCAATTGAGTATGCCCATATACCCTAAGTCATTGTGAGCATCTTCCTATAATAAAATATGTTTCTAACCTAGGCTAGGGTTAAACCTTGGACAAGTGGACTGACGGTAGTCAGTAAAGACCATTCTAGATAATAGATGAGTGAGGTGAAGGATGTATTCTAGAATGATGAGTATGTCATCTAGGAATAGTGACATGAACAATATGTTGAAAATATTTGGCCAAAGTATCGCAAGTTGCTGGTTGTTGTCCTATGTCACCTAGTTTAAAGCAACGTGATATCAAGATGAATATTGGTAACAAATATTCAGATAGGTTCTTTAAAAATAGATCACTCAGTACCCGGTTTAGGGTAAGAGAACCAAGTATACGTAGAATATGATAAGTATTCAGTAATTAAAGTTAAACATGAATAGATCGGTAGGTAACCGAGTCATGGAATGAATAGATCGGTGTATCACCGAGTCATTTACAGCTGCATATGGTTATCTATTATGAGATTGATTGGCATAGAATGTATGTTCTAAATACGGGTGTCTTTTCCGATCAAATTTTGACCACAATGAATGCATGTACATGGTCAGATCCTATTGGATGGGGAGGAATGGGATTTTTGGTGAACTTAACACTTTCAATCACTTTTGGTAAAACTAGTAAATTTTCCTCGTGGCCCCGATCAGGTTATTAAGGTAAAAGTCAAATTTTGAGCCCGCATGAGATAAAAGCCAAATTTGAAGCCCATAGGAAAAATCCAAAGTTAAAGCCCACGGGGAAAAAGTAAAAGGTGAAGCCTATTGTTGAAAAGTCAATGTGGACAAGTGGGCCATTGAGGCACTTTTGGAAATTTAACAAAATTCCCAAAAGTGAAGTAAAAGTTCTAGAATGCTCCCCGGCGCCGCCAAGGTCTTGGGCCTACCGTTGAAAAGTCAAAGCAAAAAGCGGAATGACGAAGAACTTTGCATTTTCGAGCCTTTTTCCAAAAATGTTAAAATGTTGAGAAAAGGGCCATGACCCCATTTCTAATTATAGGATGCCACATGTCAAGAGTTCAATCAAGCAAGTAAGTGGGCAGCGGAGAAATTGAGTTTTTGAGTCTTTTTCCAAAAAAGGTTAAAATATTTACAAAAGAAACGTGACCACATCTCCAAGCAGAAAGTGCCACATGTCCTAGTCAAATCGGAGAAGCAAGCCATTGTATTAAATTGATTTTTTGAGCCTTTTTCCAAAAAGGTTAAAATGTTTAGAAAAGAGCCATGACCCCGTCTCCAACCAGAATGTGCCACGTGTCTAAGTTGAAAATTCAAAGCGGGGCTGCAGGCCAATTTGTTCCAAATTGCCAAATCTCATGAAAAATCACAAAATGTGAAAGGCTTCCCCTGTAACCACTCCAATCCCTTCCTGCCATGTGGATGGCCCAATTTCAGAGTTAGAGGAGAAAATCAAATGGTCTATATTTAAACTGGAAAATCAAATGTAATAGTTGCTTTGCAAGATCTGGTTTTTAACCCACCATGAGTGTTTTCTTCACAATAGAGACTTTGAAAAGGAGTTGAGGATTTGTGAATTTGTAATGGTTTCTTCCAAAGAATATAATGGCTTCTCAACGTCATTCCAAGGGCTGGCAATTTATTTCAAAAAATACCGAGTATTTTGTACTGGAAAAGATGAAAAATGCCACACTTGCTTCTATTTTCTCTTCTTCCTCGAATTTCTTCCATTCTCAAGCTATGTACAAACTCTGTTCAAGCTTCAATAATAAAAGAAGTAAATTTTTTCTCTTTGATTGAGGAATTAATTGGTACTTTGTGACCAATGAGTTTTATTCGGTCTTGTAGCTTCTCCTGCGGATTTGTTTTTCTTCTAACTATAAATGAATGTAAATGAAATTTCTAATTAATGTGTGTGGGCATTTGATATTCTACTCACAACATTAGTTTTCTCCTACCTCCATTTCCACTCCCCTTCCTCTTTTTAAGACAAAGTTTCTTCTCTAGTGAGCCATTGCTAGTTTTTCCACAAGATCAATGAAGTGCCCTGTTGGATCTATGGTCAAAAGGCCACCATTAAAATTCTCTTTTCATGCATGCACATATAGAAGCTACACCATTCAAGTAGAGGGACTTAGATTCCCATAGCGTTGGCTTGAAACCCATCAATTTTTCCACAAGAAATTTTTTCTCGCCAATGATTTTGGTGCCCATCGAGGAGTAAATTTTGCAGCATCTACACCTAAAAATGACCTCAGGGTCATAAAATACAAAAAAAAAGATTCTAGAAGAAAAGTTTCTAGAGATTGAATAATCACACAAACTACATGGATGTAAATCATGGCTATTCTAAGAAATCCTCCTATTGAGAGACTGATTTACTATTTCACATCCAAGAAGACATTGCTTCTGATATGAGAGAAGCTATTTGGAATTATAGATGAAGTGTCAATCATTACGTCATTGCCATAAGGATTCTAAACCTGGAAGAGGAACATGCTCTTGAATTGGAAAGGCATAGAAAAATTCCAACACCCCAGAGAAGAGCATAAACTTTAAAGCTAGTTGATAGAATATACACCCTAACCTGAGGTAAGGAGGATAAGTTGATCCCACATTAAAAGAGCTTGAAAGAGAGGTAAGAGATGAAGAGGAGATAAGGGCTCAACTTGAAGAAATAGAAAGACTCTAAATTGAAGCAGAAGAAATAATAACAATAGAAGCAACCTTAACAAGACTAGAGGATAGAAATAGGAATAGAATGGGTGATCATGAGAATGAAGTACACAGGCCTAATGTACCATGGGGAAGAAATACTGGTCCACTTGCTCTTCAACAACCACTTCATGATCTCCCAATAGGCTCAAGAAAGAACTTCCCAAAATTCAAAGGGGATGGCTCTCAACTCCTAGAAGAACATGTAGCATCATTCATTACTACTTGCGGAGTTTTGGGAGTTGAAGATGAAGATTTTTCAGTTAGGATCTTTGTGGAGTCACTCCAAGAAAAATTTGTTAAATGGTTCTACATGTTTCCCCTAAGATCTTTCACATCTTTGGGAAGATATAAGAAGTACATTTGAACATAGGTTTAAGAGCATATAATATTGTCGAGGATCTGTTGGTTCAATTGGTTCGAGATGAAGAAGGAGATTTTTGAATCAATGAGAAATTTTGTAGTAAGGTATGATAGGTTGACAAGAAGGATCCATGAAGATGTGGTACCCTCGAAAATAACTTGAAAAGGTTCTTCATCGTGCTTTTCCATCGAAGTTGGATTCTTCCTCGAAGATCCCAACCAAGAACATTGAGGAAGCTAAAGACTTTACGATTGAGGCGATGATGATCTAATTATTTCTAGAAAATTGAAAGGACAAAATGGGTAAAAAAAAGGTTAGAGTTCAAATTCAATCACCACCGATCCAATGTTCCAAAAAATGGAAAATGACCTAGTTTCTTTAAAGAAATAGTTGTCACAAATCACAATGAGGAATGCTCCAAGGAGACCAAATATTCCCGATAGACCAAGAATTTCTCCACCTCCTAGTAGGCTTGCTCTTGAAGCACCAATAGTTAATGCCATCCGTGACACTCGGGAATCGAAGGAGGAGAATACATTACGGAAACTAAAGAAGAAAGCATGGATGACTATGAAAACAATCTTGAAATTGAATATGTTGGCCTACACAATGGCCTAATTGAATATGTTGCTAATGAGGAGGAAAGTGATGAAGAAGCTCCAAGTTTTTAATTTTAATTTTAACTCATGCACAATCCAAGAATGGTGTTTCAGCCTTAGTAGTTCGTAACTAAGAATAGGAAGAACAAAGAAGATAGCTCTTCAAATCCTCCACTAAACAAGATCATCAACGGGGATTACCATTACCACCTTCCATGGAATCAGCTAGAGATAAATTAGATTCACCAGTTGTCAAGGATCACATTGCTGTGCCAAGTAAGTTATCTAATTCTTCTCCCAACTCAAAAGTTGTTAAGAGAAATTCTCTTCTAAATATTGGTTCTACAAGAACATCTAAATTCTAATCAAAGGCTACACCCCCATCTCCTTCCAAGTCAATTTCTACATTTGAAAAAGAGAACCCAACATCAAAATTAACAATGCATCTACCATTTAAGTCCTCATCCACTACTGGAACCTCTTCCTCATCTACCATAACTTCATTTGACTTTGTAGAGCATGCTAGCAAAACCAAAGTCTAGCTCTCTAAAATTGAATACCTACAAACACATCCTTCCCAATTTGATAGATTCATCAAGGCAGTTGGGGTGGTAAATGTACATCCCTAATATCTAATTCTAAAGGCTCACTTCCCACACCATCTTCTCAAAATATGCTAGCCCTCAGTGCCTTCACCACCAATAGAGTTGGGCCTTTTTACCTGTCATTTCTCATCAAAGGTTTCCAGCTGAATAATTGTATTATAGATTCTGGAACCTCCGATAATGTGATGCCAACAAAATTTTAAAATGATATTGGCCTCAATTTTACCTAGGTAAATGGCACATGCTACTCAATGGAATCCAAACAAGTTCCATTGGTAGGAAGGATTAAGGATGCTCAAGTTGCACTAGATGATTACCCTGAAAAGAAGATACTCCTGACCATTTTGGTGGTAGAAATCCCAACATCTTTTGGTATGTTATTGAGTAGAAGTTTTTGCAGAGATCTAGGTGGAGAAATAAAAATGGATTGGTCATCTGCAACTATCCCAGTGAAAGGAGAAATGAAGAAGCTACTACCAGTTAGAAAAATGAAGTTCACAGTAAGGAAGTATGATGATCCAAGAGCTGATATCCTTTTTCAAGATTGTGGGCTTGGAAATTACCTCCTTACATCACAGAAGGAAGAAGACTTGCCACTTCTCATGGAGGAAGAAGAAGACCAAATCTAGATAATGGAGTTTGATGGCATCCATTCCAGAGCAGGTTCAGGAGCTGGTGTAGTATTATACTCTCCCTCCAATGAGGTATATCCTTTTGCCTACAAGCTGTAATTTGACAATACAAATAATAAAATAGAGTATGAAGCATTACTCTTAGGCATGAATGCAACAAAGGACATGGGAATCAAGAAGTTGAGATGCAAAGGTGATGTAGAGGTTGTGGTAAAGTAGGTCTCCACCAACAATATCAGGTGAAAAACCCTAGACTTAGGCACTATAGAAATAGAGTGTGGGACTGCATTGAATCCTTTGATGCATTCTCCATTGAAGCTATCCCTAGGGATCAGAATGAAAAGGTTTGTTCTCTAGAAGTTTCAGCTTCCTTAGTGACACCTCATCCTTCTTTTAGCAAGGATAAAGTGACCATTGAGATGGTGTTCGAACCAACGTACTAGAAAACAAAATCACCTAGCAGGTCTTCAATGATGAAAATCAAATCCTATCCTTCTCGTAACAAAGGGATAACTTCAATAATATTTTATTTGAAGGAATTGAAAACCCACACCGTGAATTAGTCCCCAAAAAGAGAATGAAGGAATTGAGGGAATTGATGAAGAGGGAGTAATCAAACTGAAAGGAAACAAAATCCCAAAGGCCTAGTTTCTTTGTAAGATCTCTTTGACAAGCATGATAGGTTCATCTAAGAGAAAGAAAAAAAATATTCTTGGTGTCCATATAATTTTAATCAATAAAACATTGGCACTTCAAAGAATCCAAGGATGGTTAACATTGGTAAATGTTGGTCACAGAAGAGAAGAGAAAGTTTGTTTCTCTTCTAAAAAAGTACTCAGATGTCTTGGCCTATTCCTATAATGAACTCAAATCTTTTCAGCCAAAGGAAATGCATCACTCCACTCCTTTGAAGCAAGGAGCTAAGCCCTTCAAGTAAAAGAAAAGGCCCTACAATCCAAATATTTCCAATGTTATCAAAGAAGAGGTGACAAATATGCTCAATGCTAGAATCATCTTCCCCATCCACCATTCAACATGGGTGGCTAACATTGTGCAAGTAAGGAAGAAGAATGGGGAAATAAGGATTTCTGTATACTTCCAAAATCTAAATCAGGCATCTCTCAAGGACAAATACCCTCTTCCAATCATGGATCATATTTTACAAGAAGTCACTTGGATCTGAAATGCTCTCTTTGTTTGATGGATTCTCAGTGGTACAACCAAATCAAGGTGAAAGAAGATGATTGCAAGAAAACAACCTTCACAACACCTTGGGGCACTTTTTCCTATAGTAGAATGAATTTTTGCTTGATCAATGTTGGGGTCACTTTCCGAGAGAGAAATGGAATTGGCCTTCAAATATTTGAAATATTGCATCATCATTTACCTTGAAGACCTCATGGTTTTTTTCCAAGAGGAGGGAGATCATATCTGTCATTTGGAGTAAGTCCTTGCAAGGTGTAGGAAACATGGTATTTCTCTAAATACAAAGAAGTGCATTTTTTGAGTCACGAAGGTAAGTTTTGGGACACATTGTGAACAAACATGGAGCACACATTGATCCTGAGAGGATCAGAGCTATCCAAGCATATAAATTCCATGATGAAGCCTCAAGCAAGTTTTAAGTGGAATAAGGAAGGAAAAACAACATTTGAGGAGATCAAGAAATCCATTGCCAAATCTCCAACTCTTGTATCTCTAGATTTCAACAAGGAGTTCATCATGTATTGCTATGCATCAAAACATACCCTCTCTGATGTCCTTGTTTAAAAAAATGATGAAGGTTTGGAAGAACCCATTTCTTTCATGAGTTGTCCTTTGAAAAGTCATGAGCTAAAGTACATCCAATTAGAGAAACATGCCTACACATTGGTCAAAGATGTTAAAAGTTTCAGATTCTACATTCTCAATTCCCATATAGTGGTAATGGTCCCTAGAAGTGCAATCAAGTCCATTTTGACTCAACAAGATCATGGGGCTAAGAGAGTAAGTTGGATTGCAAAGACCCAAGAGTATGACTTGGAGATTATACCATCTAATTTGGTAAGAGGAAATGGTTTATGCAAGATGATTGCTAAAGATGAAACTCTCAAGGCTCAACAAGGAGAAAAATATGGTGTTTGATCAACCTATTCAAGAGATAGTTCACAGGCACTCTTTTTCACCACTACTGATGAGTGGTATGCTGACATTGCTTACTAACTCACTTATGGAGAATGCCCTCCTGATCTTGACTACAAAAAAAGAAGGACACTCAAGCTAAAGGCAGCCAAGTTTTTGATATGGAATCATGCACTTTATAAGAGAGGCCTAGTTGATTATTTCCTTAGGTGTGTAGATAAGGAGCAACAAGAAAATTTACTCAAGGTCTATCATGATCGGGCTTGTGGTGGGCATTTCTCAACAATGATCACCGCACATAAGATCTTGAGAGGGAGATATTATTAGCCCTCCATCTTTTTGTGACACTCAAGATTGGGTTTTCAAATGCAAAGTATGCCAATAATTTGTTGGAAAGCCACAACTAGCTACATTTCCACTCGAGTCTTGTTGTGATTGAAGAACAATTTCAATAATGGGGGCTAGATTTTATTGGTGTTATGAATCCTAATTCTAGTGTAGGGCATAATTATGTACTCATGCAACTGATTACTTCACTAAATGGGTGGAATCCATTCCAACCAAGCAAACTAGCTCTGAAACAATCTGCAACTTTATCAAAAGAGAATATCATTATCCATTTTGGAGTACCATAGAATATTGTTGTAGACAATGCCACCTATTTATCTTTAAAGGAGCTCATAGATTTTTGTTATGGTTTTGGAATCTCCTTATCTCACTCTTCTGACTACTATCCATAGGGAAATGGGCAAGTTGAGTCAAGCAAAAAGAACATTGTGACCATTGTTCACAAGCTAGTAGATGAGAATCAAAGGAACTGGCACAAGAAGTTATATGATGCATTGTGGGCCGATAAGATCACTCCTAAGAAGGAAATAGGTATGTCACCTTTCCAAATTTTGTATGGAGTTGAGGAAGATATTCCTCTCACAATTGAGATGCCAACTCTCAAGTTGCTGTAAGAAATAGAATATGGTCAATACAAAGACTCCATTGACAAGAGGATCCTCTTCCTGGAGAAGCTGGAGGAAAGAAGATGCCAAGTGGTGGATAGAATTAAAGAACACCAATTGAAAGTGAAGAAGATATTTGACAAGAGGGAAAAGGAAAGAGAATTCAAGGTTGGATACTTTATCCTACTATGTGACAAGAGAAGAGAACCAAAGTGAAGCCATGGAAAGTTTGATTCATTATGGCTCGGCCCATTCCAAATTCTTAGAGCTTGTGGTGAGAATGTTTTTCTCCTATCATACTTGGATGAAATGCCATTAGAATTTCCTTTAAGTGGGAAATACTTGAAACTGTATCATTAATGAAAGTAGGTTGTCCCCCGCCTTTTACCATAGGTGATTTCGTAGGTGTGTTTTTTTCCCTTTTTTTGTTGTGTGGTTTTGGTTTAGTTTTGTTTGGTTTTTGTTGTGTGTGGTTTGGCTTGTGTGTTTCCTCCTTCTTCCATTATTTCTTGGAATTGTACATGAATCTGTAAGGCCCAATGGATAAGGCACTAGTCAACGTAATATGTTTTGAAACTTGAGATTCTGGATCCTCATGTTATGCCCTAGCCATGCCCAATTCATGCCATGTCCCCAAGCTAGAGCCAAGCTGTTGTCTCCGAAAACTACTCTACATTTTCATAGACAAATTCAATTTTTTTGAGCTCATGCCCTTTGTTGGTGTTTAATCCAAGTTAGAGATTCAAGAAATTAGCAAAAGTTGTTCCCTAGAGCTGTTTAAACCTCTGTTTTTCTCATTTTTAGAAATCCTCCATTTCTCGGTTTGTGCATGTAATATCCTCTTTACAACCTCCATTTTTTATCAAAAATTTTCACTTGTTCTATAGCCTAGGTCATCAAATCATTGTTTTTCCTCCATGCCTCTGGTTCATCAAGGAAATTCAAAATTTAGACTCAAAACGATGAATTTTTCTTCCTCTGTGCATATTTTCCATAGTCGGGATGACGGGAATCTTTTCCCCATCAAATTTTGACCCCAATAAATACAGTACATGGTCAGATCCTATTGGATGGAAAGGAACAATATTTTTGGTGAACTTAACACTTTTGGTCACTTTTGGAAAAAATGGTAAATTTTCCCGCAGCCCCGATCAGGATATAAAGGTAAAAGTCAAATTTTGAGCCCACAAAGAAAATTCAAAGTTGAAGCCCACAGGGAAAAAGTCAAAGTTGAAGCCCACAGGGAAAAAGTCAAAGTTGAAGCCCACAGGGAAAAAGTCAAAGGTGAAACACATTGTTGAAAAATTCAAAGTAGACGAGTGGGCCATTAGGGCACTTTTGGAAATTTAACCAAATTCCCAAAAGTGAAGTAAAATTTCTAGAATGCTTCGCGGCTCCGCCAAGGTCTTGGACCCGTTGTTGAAAAGTCAAAGCGCAGGAGTGGAACGATGGAGAACTTTGAGTTTTCGAGTCTTTTTCCATAAAGGTTAAAATGTTTAGAAAAGGTCCGTGACCCCATTTCCAATTAGAGTATGCCATGTGTTAAGAGTTCAATCAGAGCAATGGGGTCAAGTGAGGAAATTGAGTTTTGAGTTTTTTTCCAAAAAAGGTTAAAATATTTAGAAAAGAGCCATGACCTTGTCTCCAACCAGAACATGCCACGTGTCCTAGTCAAATCACAGTAGCAAGCCAGTGGAGGAAATTGTGTTTTTGAGTCTTTTTCC
Organism: Taxus wallichiana var. yunnanensis; assembly: GCA_018340775.1. Classification (NCBI taxonomy): domain Eukaryota; kingdom Viridiplantae; phylum Streptophyta; class Pinopsida; order Cupressales; family Taxaceae; genus Taxus; species Taxus wallichiana. The sequence goes on from CM031233.1 coordinate 371,430,792, forward strand.
AAAAAAGGTTAAAATGTTTAGAAAAAGCCATGACCCCATCTCCAATCAGAACGTGCCACGTGTCTAAGTTGAAAACTCAAAGTGGGGTTGCGAGGCCAATTTGTTCCAAATTGCCAAATCTCATAAAAATTCACAAAATATGAAAGAATTCCCCTATAACCACTCTAATCCCTTCCTGCCACGTGGATGGCCCAATTTTAGAGTTAGAGGAGCAAATCAAATGGTCTATATTTAAACTAGCAAATCAAATGTAACAGTTGCTTTGTAAGATCTAGTTTTTAACCCGCCATGAGCGTTTTCTTCACAACAGAGGAATTTGAAAAGGCATTGAGGATTTGTGAAGTTGTAATGGTTTCTTGTGAAGAATATAATGGCTTCTTGATGTCATTCTAAGGGCTGGTGATTGATTTCAAAAAGACTAGAGTGCTCTGTACCTAGAAAAGATAGAAAATGCCACACTGCTTCTATTTTCTCTTCTTCCTCGAATTTCTTCCATTCTCAAGCTATGTACAAACTCTGCTTGAGATTTAATAATAAAAGAAGGAATTTTTTCCTCTTTGATTGAGGAATTAATTGGTACTTTGTGACCAATGAGTTTTATTCGGTCTTGTAGCTTCTCATGGATTTGTTTTTTTCTAACTATAAATGCATGTAAATGAAATTTCTAATTAATGTGTGTGGGAATCTGATATTCTACTCAAAAATTAGTTTTCTCCTACCTCCATTTCCACTTCCCTTTCCCTTTTCAATAAAAATTTTCTTCTCTAGTGAGACATTGCTAGCTTTGCCATAGGGTCAGTGGAGTTCCCCTGTTGGATCTCTGGTCAAAAGGCCACCATTGAAATCCACTTTTTCACACATGCACATATGGAAGCTGCATCGTTCAAGTAGAGGGACTTATATTCCCATAGTGTTGGCTTGAAACCCACCAATTTGTCCACAAGACAAATTTTCTTGCCAACAAGTACCTACCCAAAACTAGTAGAAATTTGAAAATAGCTTTAAACAAAGTCTTTAATTATCTCCAAAAGTAAGAAATAATTATGTTCAAATAAATGAGTAAAAGTAGTTTTCATGTCCTCAAGGTTTTCTCAGTTGCACTTTCCTCATTAAACTAGTTCCATTGAACCTTGCATTAACTAGTTTCATGATTTCTCAAGTGCAATCAAGCGATTTTCCAAAGCACTCTTATGGGTTCAACCACAATTATTCTTTGGTCTTGGACTTGTAAGGAATCCCAATTTAATATATGTGATAAATTTGAAATGTATTTCTTAAGAAAATAAATATGGAAAACATCATGCATTCGTGACAAAATGGGAGGTAATGTTAAGCGATAAGGTACATGGATAATCACTTCAACAACATAAAGGTCCCACAAAACAAGGTGATAATTTGGTGCCTTGCCAAAGGTTATAGATATTTTTTGGGCTTAAAACGTAAAAAGACTTTTTCACCAAGTTCTAATTTCTTATCGATGTTTTTCATATTTGCATAACTTTTCTACCTATCCACAGTTTCTTTTAATTGTTTATGAATCATTTTCACCTGGGTGTTCAATTTCACTAAGAATTTCAGGTCCAATTACATCTCTATCTTAAATTCTATTCCAACTAATCGGACATCTACATTTACCTCCATAAAATGCTTCAAAAGGTGCCATTTTTAAACATAAATTATATGTATTATTGTAAGAAAATTCAACTAAAGGAATATATTTTTCCCATTTGTACTTCCGATCTATGCAAGACATTCGTAACATATCGTCCAAGACCTTATTTACCCTCTCAATTTGACCATTTGTTTCCGGATGGTATGTAGACCTAAAATTCAGTTTTGTTCCTAAGGTTGCATTCAAATTTTTCTAGAAATGAGATGGCATTCTAGGGTCCCTATCAAATATAATCAATTCAGGAACTCCATATAATCTAAATATTTCATGCACAAATATTTTCATTTGAAACAGTGAATCATCTTTAATATTACCAACAATAAAATGTGTTACTTTGGTAAATTTATCAACCACAACTAAAATAAAATCATGTGTATTTCTAGACATATGTAGCCCTGAATAAAATACATGTTAATTACTTTCCACTTATATTGTAGTATGCTATGAGGATATAATAAACCATCTAGGTACATACGCTTCAAAGAAGAACTCGCCCATTGTTGTTATTCTTCAAAAAATTGTTTTGAATGTTCACAATAGGTTTATTTGCTATTGTTTTGTTATTATTATCAGTTACAAACTTTTTTGGCTCCAAAATTTTTCCATGCCACCTTTTTGGGTGCAAGTGACGAAGAATAATAAGGAATTTTCTTATGATTCTCTTCCTTATGATAAAAAATTATCTTTAATATCTGTTCTTGCCGAATGGATTTTTCTACAACCCCTTCCATGGTGGTTGGGTTGTTAACATCTACTTCACCCCCTATGATAGGATTTAATCCCATAATAAAATTACATATCCTAAACTTCTCGTCAGTTTTATATTGAGGAACATACTAAAGAAGTTTAGTGAACCTCTCCCAGTACTCAGTTACAATTAATTTTCCTTGAATTAAATTCTGAAATTTTGTAATTTTCTTATCATAATAAAGATGTGACAATGAGTATTTCCTAAAATATATATTAAAATTATCCCAAGTGATTCTTTATTCTTCAATTTTCATTTCAGTTTACGATTATCCCACCAAGAGGATGCCTTGTAAGAAAGTTGATAAGCTCCCCATACTATGTTTTTGTCTTCTCGAAGTTCCTTATTACAAAATACTTCTCCATTTCACTAAGCCAATTCTCAACTCCATACCCAGTGTAGTGTTATAATTTTTGTGGAATTATCCTCTTTATGTCATTAGTAAGTTCAGCTACTAATCTTGCCTTTTTATTTTCAGGTGGATTGGGTACATTTACATTTGCATTCGCAACATTATTATTGACATTCACAACATTGTTATTTTCTGCATTATTATTATCAACACCCAAATTTCCAGCATTAGCATTGTTCCCTGGAGGTGGCTGATTGTTATTACCAGCATCATCTTCCTCCTCTTCATTACCCATTACTTGTTGTTCAAGTACAACAAGACGATCTCTTGTGTCCAACAAGGAAACAATAATCTTGTCAAGTTTTTGTGTGGTAGCTACCTCTCCACCTAGAGGTCATTTATTTACAAAGCACCTCCCCTTATTTTAACCATTTTATGTTAACGGGAAAATCAAGCTTTTATTAGATATGGACTCAATAGGTCTAAGAGTTGCAACCTTCAGCTTTGATACCAAGATGTAACATCAACTTTTTAAGACTTTAGAAACAAGGGAATTTTTTTACATAATGTTCTCTATTCTAAATTAATATAATTTAGAACACACATTCCATTTCCAATCCATCTCATAACATAAAACCATATGTAGCTTTAATGACTAGGTGAGACAATGATCTCTCACTCCACGAGGATTTTAAACCGATGTATAATGTTAACTTATTAATATGTATACTATGTATACTTCATTTCTTTAACTTTTTAGGGGCACTCAAGTGTTATGTCTAATAAGTGTACTGAATACCTCTATTGATGTTCATTTGAAATCCTCGCATCTTAGACTAGGTGACATAGGAAAATGTAACCAGCATCTTGTGATACTTTGGAAAAAGATTTTAAACATGTCTACCATGTTTACATACCAAGATTTCATACTCATCGAAAGGAATATGTCCTTCACCACACTTGTTCTATTATCTAGAGTGGTCATTCTTGACTACTGTCAACCCAACCTGAGTCAAAGTCTCACACTAAACAAGGGAAGCTTACATGTAATAATATGGAAGAATACTCGTGGTGACTAAGGACACATATACATACTCAATTGACTTACGTATATTGGGTGTGTTTAGTTACCCTAAGTCAACATGAGTTGACCACAACACTAGCTCATGTTTCTATCTTTGTTTAGGGTGGAACCATGAACCAAACTTCCACTTATGTCAATAGAGTTAATCAAACTAAGTGGGGTGTTGAAGCATAAATGGCTGCATCATAGTATCCTCGTAATGACCCATGTCATTATGAAAGTACTCTTCTCTAGTTTTTATGATAAAACATCCAACTGAGTTTCTTGAAATAGACTAACATACTAAAAAATATATTAGTTTATTAACCCAATCAATTATTATCTCAAGGATTTAATGATAACAATGATTTTAAGGGTCTACTTAGCACAATTTAACCCAAGAAAGTTACAAGGTTTAATTTACACAAGATGAAGGTATGCAAACAAAATCTACATTCCTAATCATTTTGAATTCATGCTTATATTTATATTAATATTATATGTTAATTTTCATATATCGATATGTCTGAATTTGATGTTATGAAGGTAAGATCATTAAGTCTTCTTACTATAGTTCTAGCTTAGTCACAAGCTTTTGAAACTTTTACTTTAGACTTCCTTATGCTGTAAGTCTAAATCTTTTATTATCCTTTATAAACATCCATGTTTCAAATTATAGAAATCAGCTAAGGAAAACACAACCAATCATCCTCATGATTTAATCATAAACACCTAACAAGATATCATATATAGCTCTTTGTTTAATTACAAGGAAGGTATCCTTTTCTTTCCTTATTAAGGGATAATGTCCTATTTATAAAAATAGAACACATGTGCTTTAGCATAACAAAGAATCCACACACATTTATATAATATAACCATATTCCATTTTCTATTTAAGGATCTACCAATGACCATCACCTAGTTGTGCTCTTTTCACGTGAAATGAAATCAACTATAAGTATAGATCCTTAATCCTAGAAGCTTTATATATATCAAATAATCTATTAAGTTGCATAATCCCATATTACATATATATCTATATTTCTTCTATCATGCATGATACTACCTAGTAGTATTACACAAACTTATGTGATGAAGGTATCATAAGTAAAATGGTAATCAACATATTTACCAAAGGAATTCATTTATAAAAAAGAGAGTTCTCTACTCTCTAAACTTACGAAATATTTCAAAGGATTACACAAATGTGTTTCCATCAATATAAAACTAGGTTTATTACATCTTTCATATTTCTTTATCCCAATAAAAGTACATTTCAAGTATATTTCGATACATAGACATCACAATGAAGAGATAATTTCTTTAGTAAAACAAATGTAACTTTATATATTTCTTTCTCCTTTCATCTTTTATGAAATCCATCAGTAAAATTTTAGCACTAGTCATTTCATATGAATCGAGCATGATAAATGCTATAACATTAAAAATATTATTTATATAACTTTTTCACAAAAGGAACCTTCTTCTTAATGAAATGGTTCCAAACTCAAAATTTAAGATTAAATAGAAAAAATTTACCTAAAGATTACTAAACAGAGAAATAGAGGAATAATAGAGTCAACAAGAAATAATGTTCAAGGGGGAACTAATTAACCTAACATAATTAATTCTATCTCAAACATAGTTCGACACTCATTACAACCTCCTAATCATCAAACCAACAACTAATTAAGAAAGAAGTAATTAACATTCTTATCCTAATCTTCATCTTCTCAAACTAGTTTCCAACCTAAATTCCATAAAGTCAACCTATTTTGATTATCCAAGATGAAGTCTATTGATATAATGATACCGCCTTTATAAAATAAGTATGATGTTTTAATATTCAAAATGTTAACAAATATCAATAATATTGTATGGTAAACCAAGAAGATACAACTTGAATATCATCCATTCCTACAACCTTACCTAAGCAAAAATTACAAGTAAGATAATTTTAACCATACAAGATATTTGGTACAAGTACAACAACAAATTAACTCATGTTAAAAGTTCCATGAAGGCCTACATTCATATCAAAGTAAGAAACTTAAAAGAAAAATACATAGCTAATAAAAACTAAGCATCTGAATCAACCACAACTTCATGTTCATTATGTCCATAAGCTACTAAATGGGAGACCGTGATGAGGCTAAAATATGCTTCATCAATGAATAATGAATGCTCTCATTTTACGTCCTTTTAGCCAAGTTTTGTCTACATTGTTTAACTTTTGTTTGATCTAGAGATAAGTTAGGATGTAATTGTCCATATTTTTCTTGATTTAGTTCTAACGTCTAAAAACTCTGTAATTCCTAACAAGTGTGTGGAAATTCAGGTTTTTGTGAATAAAACAAGTCACATTCAAAAAGATAATCAAAGTATGAAGCAACCAACACTTTTTTAGAACATTGTCTTTAATACAACATAACTCTAGAACCTCCAAGCTTAGTTTTGGAACTCCATCACACAACTAAGGAACTCTATCATGGAAACTCTTGCAGTGTGACCAAAAAAATAAACTGTGGAATATGAAAGGTCGTGTGTAGGATTTTGACAAAGGTGCATCTTTTAGCAATGTATTTTTATGAACTCTTTTTTTTTCAATATTCAGACCTTGCAGTTGTATTTTGGGTGCAGATGCTACCAATTCTACCCCATGGTGGGCACCAAAAACTATTGGTGAGAAAAATTGTTGAGTGGAAAAACTTGTGGATTTCTTTCCAACACTCTAGGAATATAAGTGCCTCCTCTTAATGAGTGCATCTTTTGTATATGCATTCATGAGTAAAGGTGGATTTTTCTTGGGTGGCCTTATGGCTAGGGATCTAATAGGGGCACTCCAATAACCCTACAAAAAATATAGCAATTTATTTCTAGGGAGGAATTTGTCTATAAAGTGAGAAAGGGGAGTGATAAATGAGATAAGAGAACTGATGTTATAGGTAGAAAAACAAATTCCTACATACACACTAGTTAAACATTTCAACATATGCATTTATGGGAAGAAACAAATCTGTAAATAGCAACAAGACCAAATGGAATTTGATGAGCAAAAAGTATCAAGAAATCCCTTAGTCAAAGAAAGATATAAAATCCTTCTTCTTGTATTGATTGCTCAAACCAAAGTTGTACATAGTGGGGAAATGGAGGAAATTTGAGAATGAGGGGAAATGGAAGAATTTGGCTATCTCCTTTGTTCTCTCAATGCACTCTTGAGTTTACAAAATCAATCACCAACCCTTTGAAATGGGAATGGCTTTACAATTTATAGAATGAGAGGTGACTCATCATCTACCCCCAATGCATTTTCATATGTCCTCACACAACTTAAAACTTTTCAACTTCCTAGGAAACTTTTAAGTCCCCTTTTATAACTTAAGGGTGACTTATTACATTAGAAATATTTAGACATATGAAAAAGTACAACCCCAACGTGGAATTAGAACATTGAAGAGAGAGGAAGTTGGGGAGTGAGAGGAGAGAAAGAGAGAGAGAGAGAGAGGGATGAATCATGCCGATGAAGAATCTACTCTTGTTGACTCCTGGAAAGCTCGATCAAATTAACCTCGATACCTTTGAATCCTTCATGGTGAATGATTTTTTTATGTTACAGATGGGTCATTGCAGCAAATTTCTTTGGTGTAGGTTATAGACCACCCTCGATTGACCCATAAATACCACAAAATAAGTGTTTATAAACACTTGTTGGCTAGATTTTCTACATAGCATAAAACCTAGGAAGTCAAGACATAAATCTCCCTCATTTAATGGTGAGGCTCCCGTGTCAAATTTGTCAATTAAAGTATGCTAATATCTATATGGGGTTTTACTTTAACTAATCAATTCATGAACCATAATCGAATGAGCAGCTTCAGTAGCAAGTAAGTAAGCATTGTTTAAAGAAAGAAAATATTTATAGAAGAAAGGAATTATGTAAACACAAAGAAGAAATGAGGAATATGTGCATCCCAATCAATAGATAGTAGATTTGATTGCATGCACATAGAATAAACCCATAGATATAAACACAGAATTCTAAGCAAAGGGAGATCTAGATCTAAATCTAAAATAACACAAAGTTTACTAAAAGATCTAAGATATAAAAGCAAGAAACACAATACACCATGACACAAATTTCTCTAGAAACTTGCTCCTGTATATTCCTTTGCTTCAAGTGGCTCTCAAGGGTTTCAACACAAATTCTAGAAAACAAGGTTGCTACTTACCCATTTTGATCATTAACCCGAAGGTTCTTCCTCTACTTATAGAATGTAGAGGGGTAATTACAAGTCAAAAGCTTTAAGTTGAACTAGCACATGTGAAAGTTGAAAAAGAAACAACTAGCAATCTCCCTCATAGAATTCCTCTTTGCATGACATGTATGATTTGCAACCTAAAATAGAACCTTCTATTTTAAATTTTTGCCACCTATCTCCAAGTAGTTGACTTCTTCAAGTAATGGTTTTTAAACTAATCACTTAAGTTGTATAATTTAATTGATCACTCAATTACTTTTTCAGAGGAAAGAAGAAGGAAGAGGAAAGCTATAGTCTTATCCTTTTTCATGTCTGCATGTAGCTGATTCTTTTGCCTTTGATTCTCACCAAACTAGATCTGGGAGTAGCTAGATCTGGAAACAAGTTGGAATTGGAAATGGCTGGATCTGGAAACAACAAGATGGAATTGGAAATGACTGGATCTTGAAACAAAAGTGGATCTAGAAACTGGAATTTTTCCTTCACCCTTCTCTTTTATGCTTGAACTTTTTGCAGTTCTTCTCCTTTACATACATCGTTGAAATGTCCGTCATAAATAACTAATAAATTTTATTTTTAATTACATATGAGCAATTAAAAAATTGGAAAGCACTGGGTGAATCCAAATTCAATGAAGGCTTTAAGCTGGAAGATTGGAAGCACATGCACAAGATCCTGGAAGGAATTTTCCATAAACTAACTTCTTCACAGGATGCATTTGAAACAAGAGGATAAAGCCTTTAAAATTATGGATCTGAATCTGGATCTAGATCTAGCACACTCCATAATGAATTTTGGTAGCTGGGATGTGAATGGAAATCCTGCAGCTTGAATGATTCCACTGCTTTTGACTGCACACATGAGGGAAGTCTTTCTAGCTCTGGATCTGTTAATCAATTTAGAAAGAGGTTCCAGACCTAGATCTATGTTTCCAATGTCTCTAAATTTAGAAGTGATGCATGAATCTGTTGTGCTCTCTTTTTCATCCTTCTTTGCCATGGTTGTTTCTATCTTTGTCTAAACGATTCTTTTTCTTCTTATTTGGTCGATTTCTTCAAAAATGGTGCGAGATCTAGATAATTCTTCAGATTCGGAGGATATATTCAATGTATTGGACATTGATAAAATCTCCTTTTCTTTTTTAAAGCACCTATAATGAATTCCTGCAATTAATTCAAACAAAGATGGCAATCGGAACATGAACAGTGAATTTTAATAATAAAAATCTGCACTATTCAAGTCTGTTGCCCAAAAAATTGATGTTTTATTTGCATGCAAAGTGAGCATGAATTTTTCCAACATCACCTGAGTACCTGTATCACTTATGCAAATAATTATGCAAACACAAATCAACCTCCTTCAATGCATGCACCAAAATTGGAAGCTTTCAAGTATTGATTTGATCTTCTTTTGAGCAAAAATCCTCTTCAAATGGGGCACACTTTTCCTCTCGGGCTGCACTTCTTTACCTACGTGAATCAATTAATTCACCCTTATGATAGCCCATGCTTATACAACCCTCATAATTATATAATTAATAATTTCCCTTCCTATTCCTAGCAATTAATTAATTAAAAATCATGCATTTCTCTTTAACTAGTGTGCTAAAATTACATGTTTAAGGACAACCATCCAATAAATTAAATTTAATCAATTTAACCATCCACTCTTCACTCCACTTAAGCTTCACAGTGTGCTTTAACATTAGTCACTAAAAATAGAATTTAATTTAATCATTTAATACTTTAAAAAGTATTATCTTTCTCCCAAAAGGGGCACACTTTTTGACATAAAGTGGCTGCCATTAAATAAATTAATTAATTTAATTTTAGAGCAATCTATTTTCAACCACCTTATGTCCTTTTATTTTGTTGACTTTTCCACAATCCTGGGCACCTATTTTGGGTGAATAATTAATTAAATTAATCAATTTAAAGGCTTCCATTACTTTTCCAAAGGGGGCACACTTTTTGACATAAAGAATTCTATTTTTAAGAATCACATGACAATGGGATTTTTTACCCTGCAAGGCAGCCCTGAAAATCCCATGATTCACTTAAGTCGCTTGAATTTCATAATGGGTTTTTTTACCCTAAAAGGCAGGCAATAAAATCCCATGATTCACTTAAATGATATTTCTTTTATTCCATAATGGGAATTTTTACCCTGCAAGGTAGGTAAGAGATTCCCACCTGCCTGCTGCCTCTAATTTTCCCATTGTCACTTAAGTGGCATTGCCTTCATGGGAAAAAGTACCCTACTAGGTAGGTACAAAATTATCACATGCCTACTACTTCTAATTTTCCCATGATTCACTTTAATTCTTCTTTTTCCAAAAATGCGGCCAACCTGTAAGAGGCTTTTTGGTGCACGACTTTGCCTTTACGCGGTGAACTGCGGACCTCGATGGTGAATTCCTTCTAGCACAATGTGTGTATGTGATCTCTAGAAACTCCAAGCCAAACTGGTAAAGGAATTGATCTAGAGAAATTTCACGAGAAAATGAAACAGAAAACACAAAAACATAAAAATGTCCAAAAGTCACAAATAAAGCCCAAAACTTATTCCTAGTTAAAACTCTTCTAGTATATAGGAATAATGACTTGTTCGATCACAACAGGTTAAAATGGAGTGCAAATTACCTCAAATGGGGCTCAAAATAATTAAATACAAATTTCTCATAAACAAATCCCGACGACAGAATATAACAATTTTGGGCATCTGGGTATTTGTCAAAAATGGCTAATATGGCTCTTTGGGAATATCTTGACACAATACGAGAAATTTCTAGCAATAAAAACACACAATGACCCATTATTTTAAAAGTACAATTTTTTTCGAGATAGGGTAGTCATGGATTTCAAGATGAAATCTGGGGACACCATCGGCTCTGTCTGTGGACATCTTTTTCTTTTCGAATGACAAGGGAAAAGATGAGATCCTAGCATATCTGGTTTCATATCTTGTCTTTTGGGCATGTGGTCATGCAAACAAACACAACACAAAAATAAAAACAAAACAAAGTTTTATTTATATACATACAGGTTTTATTCTACTTTTCAATTCTTGAACAACTTGAATCGCCTTTTGAAAGGAAATGGTAACTCAATTCCATTCTAGTAGGAAAGGAAGAAAGTATCCATTCCTGCAGCTCTTTTGATTGTGAAGGGCCCTTTCTAGAGTGAATCAAATTTTTCATGTATGCCCTTTAGTTCATATCTCTTGTCCCACAGAGTACCTAGTCTCCGATCTCAAACTTCCTTTCTCTGGCCTTCTTGTCAAATACTTTGGGTAAGTCCTTATCAACTTCATCCGGTGGTGGCTCACCCTTTCTTCTTTCTGCAATAAGTAAGTCTACATCAACTTCTCTCATTCCCTGTGTTCACTTGGTTTCACTTTGAAAGAAGAACTATCACCATATTCTTTGTTCTTCGCAGAATCGATCATGCTTGTTGAAAGTGTCTACTAAGGAAACTAAACCCTTAGGGATTTTGTTACCTTTTGATTGGATTGCTCCACTATTTTCATAATAACATGGATCATCTTTTCCTATGACTATTTGTTGTGTTCGTGATTTACTCCCTTCAACGTACACTTTGTCAAAGTTTCCTTGTTCCAGAAATACAAATGTTTGTTTAAGGACTTTGGGGTGGTAGATCATCTCCACTTTATAGTTTCCTTGTTTGAATATGGATGGTGGTCTATCCAGATTCAATAGTGCAGCCATGGTTTTCAAATAATATGCCTTAGAGTTTTGATTTATTGGAATGAAGTCAATAGAGAAGAATGCAAAATCGAATGTGGCAAATAGTACTCTATCTTTGTAATGCTCTAGCTTATCTCTTTTGACTTGATTTTGCCCTCGAACCTGCTTTACTAGAAGTTTAGCATCTCCTTGGGCTTTGAGGATTCTTACTCCTTTCTTTCTGGCTTGCTCCATTCCTAGCAGCAATGCTTCATACTCCACCGTATTATTGGTGTTCTCGAACATCAGCTTGTGGGAGTATGGAAATATCTCATGATCTGGAGATATTAGTAGAGCACTAGCTCCTGATCCAAAAGAAAAATAGGTGCCTTAGAACTCTAAAGTCCAAATTTTTCATCTTCTTTTGTTGGCTCTGGTTGAAATTATTACTTTGGAACGTCTTTATCCATTTCCAAGAAATAGACCCCACGGTCAAATTCCTGAAAAAGAATCTGAGATCTAGGATCCTCGATTTTATGACCATGCACTGGATTTATTTTTGGCTCTAGCTTATGGTTAAGCCCTTTGATAGGAATATGCGCATAGGACCAATCCATTTTTACTTCTCCTCCTAGCTCTTTGCAGAAGTTTCTACTCAACAACATCCCATAGGAGATAGGAATATCTGTAACTAGAATTGTCATCTTTAATCTTTTGTCAGGAAAAGCCACCAGAATAATTTGTGCATCTTTTATTTTTCTGATTAAAGGGACCTGTCTCTCCATGTAATAACACATTTTTATGGTCTTTTTCAAGGTAAGCCCAAGAGCATCTACAACTTTAGCTAACATGACATTGTCAGACGCACCTAAATCTAAAATGTAGTTTCTTAACTTGAAACCATTAAGTAATAGGGAAACATAGAATGGTTCCACTCTTTTAGAAGATGGTGAGGATTTAACAACTGTAGTGTTGTTTTGTGGAGGAGTATCTTTGGGCTTAGGAAAAAGGCCTTTTGATGTATTGGATTGTCCTGGTGATTATACATATTTGACTAGCCTATTTAACTACTCAGGAAAAGCTCTCAGGTATTTGGCTTCTAATATTTAAACTTTAGTTTTCTTGGCATGATCAATAATGTCAAAAGAAGAAATAGATTCAGATACCTGAGCCACTTTATATGGTTGAGATGAAGAACTCACATGCTTGCTTCCAAGAGCTAAGGAAGAAGGAAAAGGGATGCCTCTTCTTTGTTTTTCAGCTAATGCCTTAGCTTCATGAGTTTGTGATCTTGTAAGTATTTCATATGTATGATCATGATCATCTTCATGAAGTTTTTCATTGTCATGTTCAAATTTGTAGTTCGAGATAATTAATGTTGGAGTCGCCAAAGCAGTCCTATAAAATCATCATCCTTGAGCTAATCGGTGTTAGCTTCTGGTCATCTTCATTCATATCCACATTGTTTCTAGGAGTAGCTCCAGTTGCTAATCTTTGGGAACTAGCAATGTGGTTCTAGTTGTTGTTGTTGAAATTCTGATCGGCGATGTATTGTTCCCTGAGCCATTTGAGCCATTTGTTTCTTTATTTGCGACATCTCATTTGCTAACTTTTGTAATAGTGAATCAAATGTAGTAGCAGAGGATGAACTTTCAGCTCTAGAAGTATTGCTCTTTACCTTTCCAGCCATGATGAGTTCATCTTCAATTTCAACCACCATATTCTAGGATGCTAACAATTCAGTAGGACGTTCTCTTCACAGTTGATAACTTACTTTAGGAAGTAAAGCATTGATGAAGAACACCTTTTGATTCTCATCATTTAGAGAAGTAGAAGTTGGAATTTTGTATAGTAATCTTTGGAATTTCGCAATAAAATCTTGCATGTGCTCATGTGGCTCCTTCTTCAACTGAGTGAGCTAAGTAATCAATGTACTGGAATATTTAGCTAGTTTGAATCTTTTCAGAAATGCATCCTGCATACTATCCCGATTGGTTATGGTACCAGGAGCTAGCCAAGAGAACCATTCTCTAGCCAATTTGTAGTCATTTTTACACCCCACCAAGAACAAGGGAACCTCATGCACGTTGGCTTATCACCCAACAGGAGCTAGGTGCTCACCTGAGGCATGCGAGAGGGAGCCAAGTCTCTCTTTTATGTGAGTTTAGTGGAAGGCATACTTCATGATTCTGACTTAGTGATTTAATCAGACATGAAGAAGCTATAGAGCTCAGGACAACTTCTACACCCCTTCAGTCATAATAGTAACAAAGTGTGCAACAAAATTAATAGAACTAGGAAGTTGTAAATCCACAATAAGACTTAACATTCAAGTAAGGTTCATGATTATACAAGATCAAAAGCATAGTGGAAACATGCAGATAATACAGGAAGGAGATCTTAATATAAACATAGTGGTAACCTTATCATATTCATTCATAGTATTACTCCAAAACATCACAGAGAGGTAGACCATAGTCATACACCATATCTGGATCTATACATGTATGCTCACAAAAAAATTGCATTCCCCATTTCCCCATTACATCCTTCCTAGAATCATCTACCCATTTTATCCCATAGTTCTCATAGTAATTCTGTAGATCTCCACTACCTCACTTTTTTTTCTCTGCTCTTTACCAAGGGCGCGTGTATAAATAGGCATTTGAGCTCTAACAAACTCCTTTGCAACCTCAGATCTGGCCCCAAGTGTCAAGGTGTGGGTTGCCCCAGGTGCATGCCTCTCCATGTCATGATTAGCTTTTTGGATCTTCTTATCGCAAGGTATATTCCTTACAGGACACCCTGTCACCAAGCTGGAACCTTATCCAAATGGAACACATTCTTCATGTGTTCTGTCCAAAAGGCTGAAAATGGATAAGTCTTGAATTGTTCTTCACATGCGCACGTCTTTGGTTCTCTAAGAACCCTTTTGAATTCTACCTTGCGTGCCTTCACTTGCGCGCTTTCCCCGGTCGTGTGCGCCTACGCACCTTTAAGATTTGGTAGCTACATTAGGGTCTCAACATTACCCCACACTTCACCTATTCTCGCCCTCTCAGAACCTTCTCAAAGAATGAAGTACAAAAATGCAAGGCCTTGCCTTGAAAAATAATGGAGGGAAAGAATAAAGAATGGGGGAGAGAAAGGATAGAGGTAAAATTTCCTAAAGAAGGAGAAGGGGAAAATTTTGCTGAGTCGGCCTCCAGCGTATTCTAAGCACCGACTTCATCCTATGCTCTAGTGCAGATGTAGCCAACCAAGGTGTTCACCTCATTGAAGGTTAACCCTTCCCCTTCATGTTAATGGTCTCCACCACAATCTCCATTCCTTGGTGTGATCCTACAGGGCATCCATCCTCCTCGTAACGGCCTTATAGAGCTCTTTTAGTTGGGTTTTGATTGAGACTCGTCGGTAATCTAAAGATTCACACTTATTTTCCACTTCAACTAGGATATTTTCTCACTTGGCTCTATTGCCCTTATTATTTTCCCCGAAGTCCTTCAACTCACTCAGCCTCGTTCTTTAGCAAGGAGCATGCATGTCACCTTGTCTTGATCTCGTGCAATGATCGTAGGTGAACCCCACAATTTGTACAACTATCTTTACGTCAAAGCAAGCACCTTGTTATTTAGCCATGAGTACGATGACCTTCACTTTTCCTCCTTCTCCAAGTGCGCAGCGACTCTCCTCTGCTAACTCCAAGGCTAAAGGCTGCCTTTCTATGGTGAGGATCTGAGTCAAGTCCTCTAGGCATTCCATGGAGGATCCATACTTTTGTGTGGGAGGGTTAAGATCTAGGTGCTTCATGATAATAACTTGGGAGATGAGCTCCACCTTCTTGGAAAATTCACGTACCTTGGCCTTTTCCTCCTGAAGCTCCCTCTATAGTTGATTGTTGATTAGTTTCTCAAGGCTGAGGTCCTTTGTAAGCTTGACTACTTATTCCTTCCTCTTTTCCAACAGGTCCTCCAAGACTTTAACCCTGTCATTCCTGCGAGAAGATCCGGCCTCAATTTCCATGGACACTTTGTTGAGTGCGTTACACACTTGCTCATTTGATAATTGTTGCATGTCTACAATGAGGTTTTCCACCTTTCCTTCGAACAGCGCTAATACCGCTCCTTGGTTAACCTCGAACTTAGGCTCATCGAGGTGGGAGTCAAATGCCCATGATAACATCTTCCTCGTGTGTGGGTATCCACCCTCAAGATCAAAGGACTCCATGGCGGTGAGCTCCTTGGTGGGCACGGTACTCTAGAAATGTGCATGCAAAACTTTTTTGGGGTCATCAATATATCCCATCATTTTTCTTCCCCCTTCCACACATTTTCTTCCCGTGCGCATGCCCTTAGGAACAGTCACTAAAAGAGTTGGGCCTTTTCTGCCACCCACACTCTTCTCCCTCTGCTCTTCTTTGAATTCACCAAGTATGAGCTCCACGCTGTGCTCCAACTCCTCATCGACTAAGGTATTAATTATCCTCTCTACCTCCCTTGTCACTTTCTCATTCACCTCCTCCTAAGTGAGCTTGGGCATATCTGGCCCCTTAGTACTTTCCCCTTCACTCCTTTCTTCGCTCCGCATGCCTTCCTCCCCTTGGGTGCCCTTCCTCCTTACAAATATGAAAGCATCATTTGTATCCTCTACTCCTTCTCCCTCTAAATCATGGACATCAATCAGTTCCTGATTCACCTCCAACTCTTCCCCTTCATCATCATCCTTTTCACCTATATAGGCATTCAGGTCATCTATATCTTCAGACTCTTGTTCCTCCATCCCTTGTTCTTCTTCTTTTAGAAAACTCCAGTCGGGGATGTTGTCCTCTCTTCATCTGAGGGTTCTTCAGGGGATGGTGGCTTTGCAGGCTCCGGGGTCTTCTCCCTGACCACTGTTCTCCTCTTCTTCCGACATAGGTACTCGGCCCCGTGGTATCTACATTCTACTTCTCCACCGCCCTTTGTTCTTCCTCCTCTTCCCTCTCCTTACGCTTTAGCATGGGCTTCTTTCTTCCCATAGGGTCATCCGGGATGGATATCTCATTCTCCACGTACATGCCCTTTTTAAATTTTGGCCTTATACATAGGTAGATCCTTACGGAATTGCTCCCAGCAATAGGTAAGGTCAACGACCTTACAATATGCACATCCTGCGACACATACCTTTCAACGTACGTGTGCTTCTCTAGGTAGACCAGCTTCTTTCTCATTTCCATGTGCTCTCTATCAAGGGTGGACAACTCCAGAGTTTAATTTCTTTGATTCCTTGTATCTGTTTACCCCTGCTTGGAAAAATTGGGCAGTAAATGAGAATGGGAGTTTGCACCATGGACTCTAACTTCCATCCACCAAGATGAACCTGCCAATGCAGAAGTGCTAGTAGACCATGAACTCTTCTTCTCCTTTGGTTGCTACGGGGAGTTGTTCAGGGATCTGCCATTCAACCCCGAATGCATTTCTAAGGCACTTATACCATTTTTCTAAGCATGCCTTGTGTACCCCTGTCATTGATTCACATGTGTATTTATAGAATCTGTCCATGGGCGAAGGGTCTTCAACAAGGTACTCCCACATGAACTTGTCAAAAGCATCCGACACCCCAATTTTTGAGAACACAATTGTTAACAGAATGTTCCCAAATAGGATTTTTCCTCTGTTCTCTACGCTGCTTATGATTTCATCTACTATGTACTGGGAGATGTTGTATATGGTGCCCTCTGTGACCTTCCTACAGACATTCAGCCAGGGCTTGCTCACCTGGGTCCACCTCTCTTGTCCATTCAGCTTGGAGACAAGGTGCGTGGCCATCTTCATCACCAGATCACTAATATCTGAGACATCATAGTACCTTGATCCCTTCTTCAATTCCTGGGATGCTATGGTTTCCCTAATTACCTCCTCATCTTGGAGGTCATCTATGAGCGTGTCCCTTACATAGGTTAGGCCTGTGAAGTGTGAAATTAACTGGGGAGTTATGCACATTTTGTGCCCTATGAAGTAGAAGAAATATTTGTGTATGCGCATCATCATCCATTGGTACAAGTGCTTAGGCTTCCCAAAATATGGCAGCTCGTAAAGTTGGAGAAGCCTTTCCTTCTCCATTTTCACCTTGACCACGTCATTGTAGATTGGTAACCCATCAGGTGTTCATTTATTTGTGGGGTGCACCAGCTCCAGTGCCATTTCCTTCATGATTATGCTTGATCATTGATTGTAGTTGGTCACGGTCATCTGTCTTATGTGGGACTCCCACTCTTGTCCTAGCAAAACCCCGTCTGGGTATTACATCTCCGAATACCATTCTTCATTCGTATCTAAGGTTATTTCCTCTTGTTTCTTCTTCCCTTTTCCTTTACCCTTTCCCTTCTTGGATTGTTCTACCAGTTTTCCTACTGGTTTTGTGGCCATCATTATACCCTTTGCTTTCATTCCCTGGTTAACTTGTAAATTTTTTGAGATTTTTCCTCGCACAACCCGTGCCCTAAAAACAAACCCTAATCTTTGATTTTCCTCCTTCGATCATGGTGCTTCTCCACAACATTCTTCACACCTTAAATCACTTCTTCTCTAGTTTGTAGATCTAATGGACTAGTTACACTTAAGTTTTGGGATTTTCCTTTGCAGAGTCGGTTCTCGAAACCCTATCTCTTGAAATAAAATCACTCTTCTTCTTTTGCAAGGTGAAATAATGAAATGCCCACTTGTATTTATAGGTTTTTCCACTTTTACGCATTTAAGGCTATGATACCTACCACTATATGACCATGTTTAATGTGGTGTTTCCAAACAAAACCGACTTCAAAGTGGTTCTACTTACATGCCTAGTCCTCGCGTGAAAAGTTTTCTGCACCACGCGTGAAACCTTCCACCCGCACCCAATCCTTACGCGAAAACTTTTCCAACCTTCTGGCACACTAACAATCCATCTTGACAGAAGACTCTTGCACGTGTGTTACCAACACTAAAGGCACATCTTCCATCCTCATGATTCTTGCTTTCACCTACCTTATGTTTTTGCACTTTTTCTCCTTATACGTGGATTTCCAATGTAACCTTATTTTGCCACCCATTTTCCTTCTTTTCTCCTAATGCATATTTTCAACAGGATAATTCAAACAATATACCAACCCAATCCTCGGCATAATAACTCCATGCTTCCCTTTATCACCTCACCCAAAACTAAATCGATGCACATTCCTCGTGCATTCATAAGTCAAAAAGTAATAAGGTTATGGTGCCCAAGGTATAAAACCAAACAACAACGTGAAAGGGAAATACAATAAAGGAAAATCATAAAAGGAAATTCTAAACTAACTGGCAAAATGACCTTATTTACAAACACCAAGAAGCATTATTTATAGTAGGGCTTTAGCCTACTCCCATTGAAGTGTTTAGGTAATTTTGCTCCATCTAACGCTTATAACTAGAATGCACCCGAATCAAGGATGTATGACATTACATAAGGACCCAATCAATGCACCTTCAACTTTCCCGGATGGCATAGAAATTTTGAATCATATAGCAATACCATCTTGCCAACCTCAAACTATTTGTTCTTAATATGGTGGTCATGCCATGCCTTTTGCTTTTCCTTCTCGGTTGTTTAACTCCATCTTGCTAGTGAGTGCCTTTCATCCAAGTTTATAAATTTATCTATTCTTTCTTCCAAAGACTTGTTCATCATCCAACCCTCTTACACATTGCTATATGCAACGATGGTAGCATAAATTCAACCAGAAAAATAGCCTCCACACCGAACACCAGTTGAAATGGTGTGGCCTTGTTCAACATTTTATATGTTGTTCTATATGCCCAAAGAACTGTTGATACCTTTTCATCCCAATCCTACCTACCCACATCACATATCTTAGTCAATGTGTGACTAAGGATTTTGTTAAATGCCTCTATAGTCCCATTTTCTTGAGGGTGATAAGGGGTAGTCTTATGGTGGGCTACCATGAATTCTGCCAATAGAATCCTAATGGTTTCATTTAAGAAGTGAGTGCCCCTATCACTTGTTAAACTTAATGGGCACCCATACCTACTTATAATGTTCTCCCACAAAAATATAGTAGTTGTGGCTGCGGTGTAATCCTTAGTGGGTGTGGCCTCTGTCCACCTTGTCAAATAATCAAGTACAGGTAATAATATATCACAAGTTAGTCCTTTGTGTAGCTGGTGAGATTGGTCCGATAAAATCTATTGCCCATTTTTCAATGGTTCTGCATTTGCGATGGGGTGCAACGACATCTCATCCCTTCTTCTAAGTTTTCAAGGCACTAACAAAGTGGTCACAGGCCTTACAAAACTCAATGCAATCCTGGTGAATCATCTCCCACCATAGTCTGATGACTAGGATCTTGCGCATGGTTGCATTCCCTACATAATGTCCTCTAGCAATCCCACCATGGGCTTCTTCTATTACAGCCACACGTTCATGTTCTAATACACACCAGTGTAAAACCTCATCGTGACCCATTTTATACAAATCCCCATTGATTAACATGAAGGGCATGACACGTATGGCTAACCTTTTTCTTTCCCATGCATTCATCCCTTCTGGACGCCACACCTTCCTTGAGAAAAACAAAAATGTCTTCTAACTCAAAGGGTGTGTTATCCAAAATTCACCCCGTGGTAAATTTGATAACATGCATCGAGAATACTCAAGTCCCAGGAAAATAGGTTTATTCAAGGAAAAAAATTATGTTTCTAGGGTCCCTTGGATATTTTCTAACTCTCTTGTCCAAGAAGAAAGGAGCAAGTTCTAAAAAAGGGTGAAAAAGTTACAAAAAACAAGCTTGGGCTAGAAAAAATAATGAAAATTGGCTAATTCCTGGTCCAGGCGGCCCTTGGGATAGTTGGGACGTCGGGGCATGAACCACTGAAAAACCTCCAGTGCATCTACGCAAGACTTTGGGACAGTGGGACATCGGGACGAGGGACGTGAAAAGCCGATTCGGCTGAAGGTAAAAGCAAAATTGACTAATTGTTGTGTAGGTAAGGATAGGACATCTGGGCCGTGAGGACACGAAGGATGCGAACCACCTGGATTGGCTGAAAAAGAGAACTTTTGCATTGGGACAGTCGGACCAAAGGGACGCGTGGGACGTGGAGAGCTGAAGGAGCCGAGAGCCAAAAATCATGCCACGTGTCTTCGCCTCAAAGAGGGACAAGGAAGCCCGAATTGGGTGGATCGGAGGAATTTTTCCCAGATGGTTTGGGAAACTTGGGCTGAAAAGACGCGAGGGACGTGAAAAGCTGGTAGGCCCGCAGATGAATCAGGAAATACCACGTGTCACAAGGGAAAACGTCCAAAATTTCAAAAGGACAAGGTTTGAAGCGTTGGCGTAGAGCTAATAAAAAGAGGAAACGTGTCCTAAGGAGAAGGGGAGTGTGGAGTTTGGGGAGGAATTAGAAAATTTTGCAAAAGTTTTGGCCAAAAACTAAAAGGTAAAGGATGACCCCGCGCCCCTGTCCTCCAACCAGATCATGCCACGTGTCCCAAGTGGCGGGGGCGCGGGGAAAATGAATTTTTTTCCAAAAGTTACAAAAATTCAAAATTTCAAGGAAAACCCATGGGTAAGGAAAGGAGAGAGAATTTCTCATCCAATCAGTGCCCGACACGTGTCGTCCAGGTGGCGGAGCGCGGGAAAAAATTTTAAAACCCATTTTTGCCTATTTTGTGCCCTAAATCTTCAAATCGCCATATCTTTTGATCCAGAGCTCGGAATTACACGTTCTTTATATCATTAGAAAGCTTATAAAATTATCTACATGATTCTAGGGTCAATCTTGAATTTTGGTTCAATCTAGAGAGAGAAAGTTAAGAAACAGCTCTAACGCGTGTTCATGGCCAGAAGTGACATTTCAATGACCAAATTTAATACAGAATGGGTCGCATTCTCCTCCAATTTGGTAAAAAATGGTAGGGTATGGGTTTATAAGGTCCTCCATGCTGATTTAATGCATTTTCAGTCAATGAGGAATGGGTTCCCATGTTTTTTGTATGTTTTCTCTCTCTGGCTCGACCCATGCAATGTAAAAGCCAGATTTGGCTCATTTCTAAGGGGAAACATTTTTTGGCATAGCAATCTTCTTCTTTCACCTCCAGCAAGTGATTGTTGCAAGAATCAGACCTCTTCAAATATTGTAATAGTTTTTACCTCTCTGAGGTTGTAATGCAGTGGTTTTGACATTGGAAATGATAATGCAAGCTTTGTGAATGGGTTTCAGTCCTTTGTTTGTATTATTTGCTTCATTTCGAGACCCTAAATTATATCTTATCGGCTGTGTACGTTTTATGTTGCAGTCTTTGGTTTGTGTCTATTTACATGACAAAAATATTCACCACTCCTTTTGGTGCATCACCATCTTTAGTTATTTTCAATTTTTGTATTTCTATCCCTGTCTCCTTACAATTTAGAGTAGGATCGGGATCTGAACCTCTGTAGTTGTGTAAAATATAGATCTAAATCAGAGGAGTTTGAGGAACTAGCCTCTAATTCTGGAGATTCCTCTCTCGGTTTCACAAGTCCCACACTTGGAGAGAGGTTTCCATGTTGTGTAATCACACTAAATGATCGAAACATCAACCTAGAAGCTTTGATTGCATCCGGGGTCTTTGTGATTCGCCACTAACGGTTTTGGCACACCGGTGGGAAACTAGAGGTCTCATTTTATTACAGCAAATTTGATGTGCATCTGCTGCAATTTTCTTGCTTGAAAAGATATATTATTTGCATATCTGCGACTCCAAGGGAAGAATCAACTGGTTTCAAAGCGGTGCAGGCCTAAAAACTCATGAGAAGAATCACCACAAAGTCAAGAGTTAGAGAAGAAGAAGTGTTATTTAAATACCTGCAATTATCTCTAATAAGAAGGCAAAGGGGAAGAAGGATTCAAAGGTCTCCATCTCCACCAAACAAAACTCTCTCAACTCCTCCACCTGATAGGCCTTTCATTCAATCAACAAGGGTTTTAAGACCAATTAGAATGGCACAAAACAACCCCTATGTCAACTTCACAGGTAGTAGCCCACTTACCCTCAATGCACAACATCCAATTCCTATTGCATCCTTGAAGAACATTCCGTACTTCACTGGAGAAAATCAGACTACTCAGGTGATCATGTTAAAGATATTGCTAGCCTTTGTGCAATCCATGAAATCAATGAAATGCAAGTGGTTGTCAAGTTACTGGAATCTTCATTCAAGGGGAAAGCATTGCAATGGGTTAGGAGCCTTGGAGTTGGTTCTATCACAAATTAGAATCAGCTATGTATAGCACTTCATGATTAATTTGGAGAGAAGGGAGACAACTTGTCTCTTTTGGAGCAGCTGATAACCATCAAGAGAGCTCCCAATGAGCAGTTGACCGATTTCAACTTCAGATTTCAAAAGACTTGGGAGAGAATTCCAGTGGCAGTCAGGCCAACAATGAAGGTGCTTTTCTCTACTATCTTAAAGCTCTAAATTCTAATATTTCTATGTTGATTCAGTCCATGGGAGGCATAACTATCCCTATGGCTTATAGCATTGCCATTAGGGCTGAAAATTGTTTGATCCAAGCTGGAAAACTTGCCCCTAGACCTCCCATGCCACTTTTTCCAAGTTTAGAGAGTCCAAACACCAATCAAGCACCTAATTTGGCTCCTTCTCCCACTCCTAGAAATCAGAGTTCAAATGAAGCTTCTACTTCATCTCCAAGTGCCCCAAATGAGCTTCAAGAAGTCATGAAGCAATTGCAAAACCTACGCAATGAGCTGGTTACCTAAAAGGTAGTAGACCCAAGGTTTTAGACCTTCTTATCAACCCCAATCTCAGCCTAACAGGTAGCCATACCAACCGCAAAGGCCACCTAATCCATTTGCAAATATGAATCAAACAAGGCCTCCGCCAATAGACCATTTCAGCCCTATAATCCAAATGCCATATCTGCCTCTAAGGCATTGGTGCCCACATAAAACAACATTTCCCAAGAGTATGATTGGTGTTTCCCATGCAATGAGCCTCATAACCAATCCATGTGCTTCAATGGTGCTTTGAATCAAGCATTGATGGTGACAACTACTGCGGCGTGGAGAGTGAGGGCGATCAAGGAAACAACCAAAAATAAGAAACATTCCAACAACAATCAGCCCCAAATGACACCACATTGGTAAATTGGCAAGTAGAAGATTTCTATGGCATGAATCAAGAAGTTTCTCAAGGTGTTGCAACTAACATAAGGTCGAAGAGAAGGAATTTGGGTGAAGAACAGCCATTAACCCCAACCAATCCACAACCTCCCATAGCTCCACAAATGATTGGCAAGCAAAATCCAATTTCAAATGCGAAGGGCAGCCAAGAACAGCCCCTAGGCCAACTCAAATACCGATTATTTCTGCCCACATGCAAGGAGTGAATGTGCAAACCAAGCGACAAAGAAAGAGATCCTTCATCCCCATTCAATATCATTGATCGGATGAAGAAGACAAATGTTAATATATCAATGTGGGAATCCCTATCTATCCCAAAGCTAAAGAGATCTGCTACAAGATGCCATGAAGGATGGCCAACTTCAAATCAATAGATCCAAAGGCAATAGAAGGTGCTTACAAATGCTGCCCATCCTGAGGGAAATCATGGAGGGCAAAGTAAAATGTTGAAACCCCCTCCTTTCTATGTTTCATTGATCATTGGAAATCAGCTAGTGCAAATTGCATGATAGACTCGGGGCAAGTAGCTCAAGTAATTCCTAAACAGAGATAGCTGATCAGCTAGGGCTCCGATATGAAATAATATCCAAAGGGGTAGTGCAGCTAGATGGGACAACAGTAGCAATAGTTGGAGTGATAGAAACTTGAGTCTTACCTTGCATGCATGTCCAAATGTTGTTGTTTTACAAGATGTATCGGTCATAGACCTTCCACCACTCTTTTCCCTATGCTTGTCAAGGGACTTCATAGCCAAGATTGGGGGATATTTGTCTGCTGATTGGTCACACATGCTATTCAGAATGAGGTATGGAACTAAGGCCACAATCAGGTCAGAACCTATTGCAAACTTTCACATTGAGCCTTACACTCCAAGTCAAATTAATGCCAATTGCTCATCATTTGATCAAGAAGACCACCCGAGCACTGATGAGGCTAACACCAAGGTTGGAAGCATCTCAGATCTAACTCTTGATGAATGGGAAAACAAGGTACATGCATTTGATCCTTATCAAGAAGTGGAAGAATCTAAGTTAGGGGTCTATTACATACACGAAGAAAATCAGCCTATTCCTAGCATCACCAAGCCAAACCACATGGATGACAATGAGGTATGGCAGTTGTTTTTTGATGGATCAAGGAGTAGACAAGGTGCATGAGGTGGAGCTATGCTTGTTTCACCTCAAGGAATACAAGTACTATTCATCTTTTAGATTTCATTTTGCATGCTCCAATAACACTCTTTGAATATGAAGCCTTGATGCAAGGGATGCATTGGGCAATAAAGAAGAAAATAAAGAACTTGCAAGTCTTTAGTGACAGTGAATTGATTATAAATCAGGTCAAGGGAAAGCATGCTGCCAAGAATGATCTACTCAAAGTGCTACAAGAATAGGGTGTGGGACCTCATGGAAGATTTTGAGGGTTTTGGCATCAAATCCATTCCTAGGAAAGAGAATCAAGCTCTGCGACAGGCTTGCAGCGAAGAGGGGTAGCCTTTGACATTGTGGAAAGCATGCAACAAGACAAAGTACAGCCAAACATCCACGTGATTGTGAGGCCTTCAGTGCGAGATAACAATGTTAGTTGGCAAGTGTTTGAGAATGACCAGCAAATAATCCATTTCTTGCGAAGAAGTTGAGTTCTCACCAAGAATCAAGAAAAATTGGAACAATGGTATGGTGACCAAGTGGTACAGTTGAGAACTAACAAGCTGCCCAAGGGACTTATCACTTTGGAGTCCATTTTTAATCCCAATGACTAGTTTAGACAGGAGAAAGTAAAAATTCAGGTCAAGAGAGAGGATTCAGTATCCATCTTGGTAGAAGAGAACAAACCATTGCAAATTGGAAGGATGACAACTGAACAAGAAAAGTATGAGTTCATACAGCTATGTCAAGAGTTCCTTGACATGTTTTCTTGGAGATATGAAGACTTGAAATGTTTCAATCCCAACTTAGCTCAAAGCATACCATTGAATTAGATCCAAATACTAAGCCTGTCAAGGCGAGAAACAAAGACAGTCCAATCCACACATGGAGCCTCTCATGAGGAAATAATTGGACAAGATGATTGAGTCAAGGATCATATTCCCAATCAAGCATTCTAGTTGGGTTGCCAACTTAGTTCCAGTAAGAAAGAAGAGTGGAGAGATCAGATTGTGTGTTGACTTGAGAGACTTGAATAGAGCCTCTCTCAAGGACCATTACCCACTCCCTTCCATGGAAAAAAATCTTGCAGGTTGTGGCTAGCTCCGAGAGGTTTTCACTACTTGATGGCTACTCGGGCTACAATCGATTATGGTGAAGGAAGACGACCGGTTCAAGACAGCCTTCACAACCAAATGGGGAAATTTTTCATATAAGAAAATGCCATTTGGGATTTCCAACGTGGTGCTACCTTCCAAAGGGCAATGGACATGGCGTTCAAAGGTTTGATTAACAACGTGGTGCTGATTTACCTTGATGATATCACTGTTTTTCAAAAATGTAGTTGAGACCACCTCTCTCACTTGAGGCAAGTCTTCACGAGGTGCGGGAAATTTGGAGTGTCTTTGAATCCTAAGAAGTGCATCTTTCTTGCACATGAAGGAAGCTCCTTGGCCATATTGTCTCCAAGGAAGGATTAGCAATTGATCCAGAGAGGGTTGAAGCCATAAGAGCACTACCTTTGCCAATCCACAAGAAATCCCTTGAGTTTCTTGGGAAGGATAAACTTTGTTTGGAGGTTTGTCCCAGATTTTGCAGCCCTTGTCAAGCCCATCACCAAAATGTTAAAGAAGAGCATGGCTTTCAAGTGGGCAGAAGGCAAGGAGAGTTTTGAAGCAATCAAATAAGCCATCTCTCAAGCACCAAATCTCATCAACCCGGTCTTCTCCAAGGATTTCATCCTCTATGCATTTGAAGGTAATGACACTATTTCTACCATTTTGGTACAACAGAATGAGGATAATGATGAGCAGCCAATTACCTTCTTTAGCTAGAGCCTATATGACTATGAGGTGAGGTACTCTTTTATTGAGAAGCATGTACTTACAGTAATCAGAAGCTTGAAGAAATTCAAGCATTTAGTCTCAAACAACAAGGTCCAGTTGCTAGTCTCACATGCTGGGGTTAAGGACTTCCTCCTCAATAAGGATTTGAATGAGAAAAGGGCAGGTTGGATCACCCGTGTCATGGAGTATGACATTGAGATCAAGATCACCAAGCTGGTAAGAGGGAAAGGATTGTGTGAGCAGCTGGGTTTGGGAAGCAAAAGAAGTATGCAACGAAGAAGAGGTTGTTTTGAGTCCAAGACAACCATGAGCCAAGTGGTGATCAAGAAGAAGATGATGCCGCCCCCACTCCTTACTAGACCCAAGGCATTATACACTTCCTACGCACGGGCCTATGCCCTCCGGGAGATGAACAAGACCCAAAGGAGACACTTCAGATTGCAGGCTGTACCGTATGCCATTGTTGATGGAGTTTTGTTCAAGAAAGATGTGAATGGAGTGCTGTTGAGATGCATTAGCACAAATCAGATTCAAAGGGTGTTGGAAGAGTTTCATGGTGGACCAGCTGGTGGTCATTTTGCACCAAGAGTGACAGCTCTAAAAATCATGAAGGCTGGTTATTATTGGCCTAAAATCTACTATGATTGCTATGCATGGATCAAGAGGTGTAAGAATTGTGCATTCTTCACAGGAAAAGAGAGACTTGCTGCCCTTCCATTACATCCAATCTCAGTTGACCAACCATTCATGCAATGGGGTTTGGACTTCATTGGAGTCATTAATCCTAATTCAAGCCAAGGGCACAAATGGATTTTGATAACCCTGAGACTACTTCACCAAATGGACAGAAGTAGTAGCACTCAAAGAGGTAAATGAGTCTAGCATCTTAGACTTTTATGAGGGGATAACAACCAGATTTGGTGTACCTGCTACAATAATCTCTGATAATGCATTGGCATTCATTGGATCTAAGGTGACTGAGTGGGCTGTCAAGAACGGTATCTACCTAAGCACTTCATCAAACTATTACCCTCAAGGTAATGGCCAGGCCAAGTCTACAAACAAGAACTTGTTGAGGATCATTAGGAGGAATCTTGACGAGAATCAAAGGTCTTGGCATACCAAACTGAAATCAGCCTTATGGGCTGATAGGATAACTCCCAAAAGATCCATAGGTAACTCTCCATTCAAACTTGTCTATGGAAGAGAGGCAATCTTTCCCATGTCACTTGAGTTGCCAACATTGGAACTCATGAAGCAGCTGGAGTTGCTTGAATTTGAGCCCATGGAGGTGAGGTATGTGGAGTTGATGGAGCTGTAAGAGATCAGAAATCAAGCATCCCAAGAAATGGAAACGGATCAAGCATTGATCAAGAAGACCTTTGATAGGAAGGCCAAGGATAGATCTTTTCAAGTTGGAGATCTAGTGTTGAAATGGGATGTGGATAGAGCAAAACCGGGAAGGAATTCAAAATTTGATGCCATTTGGAGTGGCCCATACATGGTCACGAAGTGCAAGAACAACAATGCTTTCCAATTGGCCTCATTGGATGGTGAAGAACTGCAAATTCCAGTCAATGGAATCTATCTCAAGCGTTGCTTCTAGAGGGAAGTTCACTACCTTGTAAATATTAGATTAGATTTTCATTCCTCCAAGTGCTTGTGCACATTGTTTTGTTGTAGGTTAGTTTTGTTTTCCCTAAGTGCTTTGGCATAGCTTGCTGTCCATGGAGATGTTTTGTAGTCCTTGCTCCCATCAGGTGATATTCCATCTTCCTCCTTGCACATATTGAGTCGATCCTGGGTTCTAAGCGAGAATATCGATGACTCCATGCCCAATGGGCTTCAGTAACCTGGTATCTTCTCACTGGCGGGCAGGTGACCCCACTGAGTCACCAAATTGTTATCCAAAATTCACCCCAGGGTAAATTTGATAACATGCATCAGAATACTCAAGTCCCAGGAAAATAGATTGATTCAAGGCAAAAATCATGTTTCTAGGGTCCCCTCATATTTTTTCTAACTCTCCTGTCCAAGAAGAAAGGAGCAAGTTCTAAAAAAGGGTGAAAAAGTTGCAAAAAACAAGCTTGGGCTAGAAAAATCATGAAAATTGGCTAAGTCCTGGTCCAAGTGGCCCTTGGGACATTTGGGACGTCGGGGCGTGAACCGGCCAAAAATCCTCCAGGCGGTCTGCGCAGCACTTGGACAGTTGGGACATCGGGACGTGAGGGACGCGGAAAGCCAATTCGGCTAAAGGTAAAAGCAAAATTGACTAAGCTGTGTGCAGGTAAGGCTAGGACATATGGGCCGTGAGACGCGAACTGCCGGATCGGCGAAAAAAGAGAACTTCGCCTTTGGGACAGTCGGGCCAAAGGGATGCGTGGGATGCGGAGAGCCGAAGGAGCCGAGAGCCAATCAAATCATGCCACGTGTCTTCGCCTCAAAGAGGGACAGGGAAGCCTGAATAGGGAGGATCAGAGGAATTTTTCCCCAGACATTCTGGGACACACGGACAAAAAGACATGAGGGACGTGAAAAGCCGGTGAGGCCGCAGACGAATCAGGAAACGCCATGTGTCACAAGTGAAAATGTCCAAAATTTCAAAAGGGCAAGGTTTGAAGCGTTGGCTGAGCTAATAAAAAGAGGACACATGTCCTAAGGAGAAGGGGAGTGTGGAGCTCGAGGAGGAATTATAAAATTTGGAAAAAGTTTTGGCCAAAAACTAAAAGGTAAAGGATGACCCCGCGCCCCTGTCCTCTAACTAGATCATGCCACGTGTCCCAAGTGGCGGGGCGTGGGGGAAAATGAATTTTTTTCCAAAAGTTAAAAAAGTCAAAACTTTCAAGGAAAACCCATAGGTAAGGAAAGGAGAGAAAATTGCTCATCCAATCAGTGCCTGACACGTGTCGTCTAGGTGGCGGAGCGCGGGAAAAAAATTTAAAACCCATTTTTGCCTGTTTTGTGCCCTAAATCTTCAGATCCCCATATCTTTTGATCCAGAGCTTGTAATTGCACGTTCTTTATATCATTGGAAAGCTTATAAAATTCTCTACATGATTCCGGGGTCAATCTTAAATTTTGGTTCAATCTGGAGAGAGAAAGTTAAGAAACAGCTCTGACGCGTGTTCATGGCCAGAAGTGACATTTCAGCGACCAATTTAATACAGAATGGGTCGCATTCTCCTCCAATTTGGTCAAAAATGGCAGGGTATGGGTTTGTAAGGTCCTCCATGCTGATTTAATGCATTTGTAGTCAATGAGGAAGATTATAGAGTGAGATTCCCGGAGGAATAATTGGAAAAGAAAAAAATGAGGATCTCATTGAGAAGAAAAAGACTTGAATCAAGAAGAGCTTATCGGTGTACAATTAAGGAATGAAGATGAAGGAAGAGAAGGAAAAGGTGCGTGAAGTCTCTAAGAAGGTGGAAAATATTACGGATGCCATTTTCTTGAAATATCTCAACCTAGCACTACCCGAGAAAAATATGAACCAACCTTGATGTGTCCGGAGCATTTGACTCGCATCCTCACAATGGAAAGGTGACCACTTGCCTTAGAGACCAAAGAAAAAGTGTTGGCATGCCAAGAGAGAGAAGATAAGTTGAAGGTTTCTTAGATCGTTTCTTGATATACCAAAATCCTTGTAGAGGTAAAGGCCCTTTGCACAAGTTGTTAAAGCTACATATGAAAATTTCATTGATAGAGATAGAGTGGCAAGCATCCTGGTCGCTACATAAAAATGGAACTCAATGATTTTTAAGAGAAGAATAAGGGTAACAAGGTAGAAAGGGATAAATTCTTGGTGAGTTAGAGAAGAATTCAAAATCTATCGAGACCGTACGAGGCTCGATAAAAATCTTGCTAAAGGAATTATACCCCTAGATCACCCATAGGATGGATGCACTTGATGACTTGGGAAAAAAATTGGAGGGTATTATTGAGACAATGAGTGCCAAAGGGGGACTTAAGTTTTGAGGTGGTGAGCGCCTAGTCAAAGACCTCTCTAGCAAGTGCAGAGTGAGGTTGATTCTGGGAAAAACTAGAGGCATAAATAGGGAAGGATTTCCCTCTCCTCCTTCAAAAATAAGCATTGTTCTCTTTCGTTTTCCCCATTATTTTGTTCTTTTCCCAATTCTTCATTACTTCATTATTTTTCACACTATTCAAATCCTCTGCCATTCTTTGTTCATTGAAGATAAATGTTTCTAAGGACAAAGAATAAGAGTAGTGTGGGGTGATGTTGAGCCTCCGAATATTGGCTAAGTATAAGAAGCCACATGGGCGTGTGGGGCCTATATGAATAAGGGTGTGAAAGGTGAAGGCAAGAAGGACAAGGTTTTGGAAGGTTTTGGAAGAACCTAAGGCATGCACACAAGGAAAAATAGGGGTTTTAGGACTTATCCATATTCCGAGTTCGGGAAGCACACGAGAAAAGCGTTACCCATCTAGCATGCGAGTGGATAAGGTGGCAGCTTGGTTGTATGGTAAATAATCGAATATTCCATGCATGTGATGGAAGGATCCTGAAATAAATAATTGCAAAGAGTGGAGAGCTCAGATCAACGGAAGCATGCTCCATTGAGAGGACCACCTAGACACTTGGCAAACAATTTGTTATCTCTGGAAGGCATGATGTTGGAGACTAAATTTATATATAGAGATGCTCGGGTAGAAGAAAAAAAAGATGAGAGACACAAACCAAGAGCAACCTCATATAGCACTAGATAGGTGAAGCTCTACAGGAATAATGAAGGATCCTTTGGGTTGGGATTAGGAGAACTGTAGGAGTGATGGCATATTTAGAGGGATGGGTTTGTAACTAGTTTTGTAATGTGGAAAGCATAGCTTAGGGTCTTGATGCATGACTTTGATATGCATTATTATGTTGGTTTGTTATAGCCTTAATGAATGTAATTTGGTTATTGAAATTGTTGATATGAATATAAGGTTCTATTCTAAAGAATATATGTTGTTCATGAGCATAAATCCTAGTGCATTTCCTTTGTGTTATGAATCGGTTTTGTATTCGATTGATACTTATCTTTTGTTATTTGAATGGATGCATTGAAATGATAAATCATCCTAATCTCTTAAAATGAACTCATAGTTATTTTTTTCCTATATCTAAATATTTCATTAAGGATGTGTTTTCATAAGACTCATATAAAGGAGGGGTTTGGCACCCACACGTGCCTCGAGTGAGCACTCGGCGCTTTGCTGGGTGATAGCCGGCACGCATAGGATTAGACTGTTGTTCTAAGGGTATAAAAATGACTATAACTCCTCTATTCTATTCCATTGGGTTGCTTGAGTCCTTGGAAGGCCAGTGATAGCCCTTCCCAACACTACCCAAAGATAGCATTTTTCAAGAACTCCTAAATCACCTAGGGGGGTTGAATTTTTTTCGTAAATATCCTAGAGGGACCTAGTAATGATTAAAAAAATATTTTATGGACAAAGTACCATGTATGACATATTCATATTATCTACTCTTTAGAATTTCTTTGAGCTTGGGTGTTCAATTTTATTTGTTGTTTCTCATTTTGGGATTAATGTTTTAGTACTTGTGGATTGTTATGGTGTTGTCAACCCGGTTAGTAAAACTAACCTTGTACCCCTAGACAATATTAAGTTAACTATTAATTACCTTGGAATAGTTGTGCAAATCCTTTTAATTAGCACGTGTTAGCCATTTTATAGATGTGTGTTCATTGAATTTCATTAAGTGATGAGTGAAATTTGGGTTTTCGCTAGGCCTAAGGTATATATAAATTACCTTAACATTGTGAAAATTTTCAAGTACTCACTGTACTTCAAAAAGATAGTATTTTATTTAGTCATTGGATTATAGAATATCCAATAGTGTTAATTAAAGAATTATGAGGATTTATGCACTCAAATTCTTGGAATAAACCTTTTTTCGTTGACCACGATACTATATCGATTAGTATACCTTGTGATTGATTTTTTAGCCTCGTAAAATAAGTAACCTCTTATTTATCTTACTAGTTTGTCTTAGAGAAAGATTTTTTTCTAAATATTATAACACCGGTTGTATAAGTATGTCATGATTAACAAATGAGGAAAATATTGTCTATTTGATTAAGTAATGGATGTATTGTTTGAAATTAAGATTGTTTTTATTTGTTTTATAATTAATTTTGTGAATATGAAACTTCTATTAAGATAATATAACATAATATTATGGAATGTTTTAGTGATTGTATATTGAATTATCTTTGTTGATTCTATAGGATCTAATGAGTTTTATGTTGTTATTTATTGTGAAATTTTATTCTTATGAATACTAAAAAACAAAAAATATTAAGTGGGAAATATCTCTTATCATGTAATTTCTTTCAAACTAGCCATTGCTAACATTTTGCAGATGGAGTTCTTTAAGTCTGTAAGGTGAATGATGTTGAAATAAATTAGTTGTTCAATTTGATTGATTAAAGTTGCATTGTATTGCATAGTGAAATTGTAATTGATAAAAATATCATTGTATAGATTTAATGATTAAGTGGCTAACTTAGCCTATTCTGTTTGTATCTATTTTGGAAAGGAATAAATATGATGTATTCATTATTTGTCTAAAATTTTATTTGCATTAGAAAAAGATGAAAGGTCTCCTTATCTTAATTATTTATATGATAAGAAAATTACATGATTTAATATTATGTATTAGTAAGAAGAATAAATATTATGTACTTAACAAATGATACATGCACATTTGCATTATTAATGGTTCTAAGTGGATTATGAGTACACTTATGTGTTTTGTAATTGAATGCAATACTTATAATAAATGGTATATGTCTAACTAAAATTACATATGCTTTATTTAAATGGATATGGATTCTTTGCTTAAGAATTTTAATTGATCTTATTGAGTATTATTCTATATATAATACTTTACTAGAGAAAATGGATTATTTATGATCTATAGAATGAATACATAAGGATGATTTAAATCTGTAACTAATCAATATAATCATTTTGATGGAATGATTCTAAATATTCAATTTATATGTGTGAATCCCTTGTTCAGATCCTTAGGTACAAATGCATATTGTATGACATGGTTAGGTACTCGATGTCATCTTATGATGACTACGGGAAAGGAAGTGGACTCACAATGATGTAAATAATTACAGAGAAACTTACTCTCCCTTAGTCATCCTAAGCAGACATAGTGACACTTACCCATACGGATTGATTCATATTGGTACATCATATGCAACTTGTAACTAATAATAACTCTGATGTTTGATCTAAATCTAGATAACAAAAGATCCATCGTAGATCTAGATCTCTCGATTCCATTATTATTTATATGATATGAATTAGATGTTGTCTTTTAAGAGAAGTGATATGCAATCAAAAGGATTAATTATCATTCATCATATGCTCTAAGCATGAGGTATGGAAAGAGGTACGTAGGTACTTTCAAATCACGGGGACATGGTACAAATATATTTATATGTTATAACAAACTAAATGAACCTAGCTAATAGGAATCAATATCAATGAATGCTTAAGTTATTAACTACAAACTTAATAAATTAAACAATGATTAAATTTTGATAATGGAACCAAGTTTCATGGTGATGGGACATGTTACAGATACTTTGTATAGTCT
Source organism: Taxus wallichiana var. yunnanensis (assembly GCA_018340775.1). NCBI lineage: Eukaryota > Viridiplantae > Streptophyta > Pinopsida > Cupressales > Taxaceae > Taxus > Taxus wallichiana. The sequence goes on from CM031233.1 coordinate 371,465,406, forward strand.
AGAAATAGAGCATGGAATGCATGACTCACAAACTTTGGCGAAGTAGTGTACGGAAGTACCGTCAAGTCCACCTAGTTCTAACTATGTGATGTCGGATAGGATTTGATTGATTTAACATAAAGTATAAACTTTGAACAAAAACTTGTAAATTAATTCCAAGAAGGGAACTAATAGGTATACTTTGTATACTAACTCAATAGAGTACCTTATGGGCGATTGAGTAGGATCTAGATGACTCATGTATATGCCCATGCTTAATTTATTTGTTACCTAAAGAGTTACAATTATTTGACGTTGAATTTAAATGTTAGTTTGTCAATTTAAACCATTGAAGGCATATGGATTTAAATGCATGGAATTTAAATTAGTGAAGAAGAAAAGATTGTAAAAGACAATTAACAAATTTTGATATATTTTAGTAGAGTCTCTGTAAATGATGGTACTCATTTCAGCGTATGAAAACTTAAGGGATTTATAACTCTTGTGTTTTGGAATATAATCATTGTGTTTTAAATTCATTGAAGGCCTTAACTATAATTAATTAGTTGTTTCCTAGTTGAGAATCGTAATAAAGAGGTGTTACATATTTTATTTTATATAAGCATGCAATAAAAGGGTAGAGTGACATGAAAGTGCATAATACTTATTTTTGTTCCATGCTAAATAAAAAATTCAAAGCAATATAAAAAACCAATGCAATATGATAAATTAAACAAGAAGGAAAGAAAACAAACAAGCACAACTAAATATACTCAAATAAGTAATGCTTAAGAAAAGATGTTCCAATGTTTGAGTTATATGAAAAGGGTAAAATTGATGCCCCAAGGATATATGCAAGGGAGTATTTGGAGGAAATAAACGTCCCATGAAAAGAAATCTGCACTATGGAATTGCCATGAGCAACTATGTATGTCAAGAATGCGAGACACAACAAGAAAACTACATTGTTGGTGAAGGAAGATCACAAGATGATTTGCATGTCATGAATTTGAACAAAAAAATAGTGAAGTAGGATATTTTTAGGATAATTGTTTATGTATAGGATTTTTGATGTTTTACCAATGTTTTTGAATTTTTGAAGGGTTTTATGAATGTTTAGGGTTTTGAGGTTTTATGAATCTTTGAGGGTTTTAATATTTTTCTAAATATTTATATAGGAAGAGTCAAGCACCAAGATTCCCCAAATGAAAGGTGAGAATATAAAAGGGTAAATCCTATTCCTACAAAAGGGACAGGTTTAATAGTATAACAAACAGCAATAATGGAGAAGCTAGGAAGAATTGACCATGCCCCAAAGATGAGGTTCTTATGAAAGAAATTATCCTTTTATGGCAATGAAAACCAGATTTCACTAAAGGACTTGTACAAAATTCCACCATTGTGTGGTTTTCACATTTGAATGAATTTATTTCTCTTTACAATTTTTGAATAATTATTTTTATATTATGATTGTTTAATAGGTATGCATTATTAGGTGTAGAATTGATTGATATTCATGGTATTCATGGGATCCCAAAGCTCATCACCATTAGGATAGGTGAGTTTATAAGCACCAGAACAAAATTTAGCCACCATAATGTATGGCCCTAACCGGTTAGGTTCAAACTTAACTTTATTTTCACATTCCTTGGTGGTATTGAATTGATTTTATATTAAGGAAAGGTAACCCACCTCAAATTTATGGGTGATGGTGTCCTTATTTTAGGTCATATAAACTCAATTCTAATACACTTTGAGATGATCCAAAGTATGGATGTGTTTTTGTTGGTATCAGATTTAATCTCCTTCACAACTTGAAGAGCATCATGAACTTGCACAAGACACTCAAGGATAGATAGATGATTTGTATGTCATTTGTATTCGGTGAGAACACCTATATTCTTGTTTGAATTAAATATTTGAGGGAGTGGGTAGCACCTTCTAAAGGGTTTTGATCTAACCCTCACTATTTTAGGTTGTGCCTATCAACCAAGGCAAGAGAACCTATATTGGAGCCCTTATATGGTAAAGGAGATGGAGATATCCTTATGTTTTTCATATGGTATGGAGGAGGCCTTGTGAAAACATGATCAAGCATCCATTATCCAAAATCAAATGAGTTGTCACTATTAAATGATGGAAATGTTCTCAAAACAAAGCTAGGGTTGTTAAAGACTTGATAAAACCTTGATATGCTTTTGCATTTTTGTCAAAGGAATTGTATTCTTTCGTTAACACAAAATGCAATGCAGGGGTAGTATTGCTAGGATGAGTTATTCTGAATGAAATTTTTGTGGGGAGATATTTAGATAAGACTAGCTGGGAATTACCAACTTCTTTGAGAACCTTTGCAGGAAATTTGCAATATCTACACAACAGGAATGCTTCCAGGGGTTTTAAATGCTCCTTCAACTAGGATATGTGCACAGATGGAGGCCCAGATCTACACTCTTCCATGCAACCTTTGATAACCTACCTCAAAAGCTTGAAGCAAAATACCAACAAAGTACCCAGGAATCTCTATTTGATCATGACATAAGGTGCACCCAAAGGTTTACAAACAGTCTCATTATTCAAGGACAAGTAAAATGATTTTAAATCTATTTATCTTCTATCAGATGAAAGATCTTATGAATATAAGATTGCAAATTCCATTAAACCATCAACAAGAAATGAGACCCTGTATGATCAAAGAGATTCTAAACACAAGATTGCAACATGAGCAAGAAACATAAACTGAAAACATTCTGAAACATAAGTATATGCAAACTTTGCCAAGAGAATAAACCAGATAATCTAGAAAATGATCAGATACATCAGCAGGGGAAAGTCATGAGAACAATCTCAGATCCTATTGATGGATTTACAACTGAAACCAACTCAACATGATGAAATATGATACAAAAATGGAATTGAAAATGGCTCTTAGGCGGTTTTCTCTAGAGAAATGGATTTCTTCTAGCCTTTTTGCTTGAAAATTCTGAGTCTCTTCTTCTCTCTTCTGTCTCCTCCCCCTTTTAAAAATGCTTGAAAAATACATTTTATACCTCATGCCAGCTTGGATCCTTGCATCCCAAGAAAAGAATATGCTTAGGGATCAAATTTGTTACAAGAAACCTTATCCATTTCATGAAAATGACATTAAACTGTAAAACAACTTGTAAAATGCCAAGGATGCACAAATATTTTAAAATATTGCATGAATTCAGATCCTTATCCATCCCAGGGTCATGTTTTTGGCATTCAGACATGCTAGCATGCTTTTGCAATCATTTTCCACCTTTTACTTCATCATTTTTCACCTCTGCAACTTTAATTTTCACCTTTCACATTTTTACACGGGCCTGAATAAAAATTTCATCAAAAACACCATAGGGCACCAAATTAGCTCATAAAAATGATGCCATTGCATTTAGAAGGCCGAGGGGATGTGAAACCATATAAAATTTCATGTGATTTGGTGAAGAAATGACAATTCCAAGCTTCCTGGAGCTCCAATGGCGGTAAGAAATGAAAACACACAGCAACCGTTGATTTAAAAATCAACTTTTAATGTTAGCCCTCCATGTGTCCAAGATATTCCCTTTTTTCCCTTTGGAAAAGGTGGACACGTGTCCAAACATGATTAGAGTGGGTCCCCATCTTAAAAATGCATTTTTAACCCTTTTTGACCTTTGGAAAATTTTGAAAATTTTCCCCACTTGCCCCCTAGACCCGCCACATGTCCAAAACTATGGTCCAATTTGATGAATTTGACCACCATTTTGAGAAAAGGAAAATTTTCTCAAAAAACTCCACGGGCCCGAACACCCGCTTTCTCCCTGCCATGTGGTGGTCTCCCATTTGCTACGGAGCTGACCCTCCAAGTTTTCCTTCAACCATCCATGAGCACAAAAACCTCTTGTAGGCCCGCACTCTCCTTTTTGCCCTTTGCAATGTGCCATGTGTCACCCCCTGATTGGATGTGGGGGCACACTTCCAAATTTTCTTGTCAGGATACGAGATCAATTTTTGACTTTGAGAAATTTCACCAAAATTTGTAAGATTTTCAATATTTCCTCCACGCCCCAAACCTCCACCAAATTTTGGACACATGTCCTCCTTCAATTGGACATGGGCTTTCGGTAAAAAAAAATTCCTTTGTAACTTTGAGCCCAAAAACAACAAATTTTTCTAAGTTCCCGCTTCTCTGTTTGACCTTCTTAGACACATGTCCACTTTTCATTAGAGGTGGGTCCATTTTTCATTTTTTACCTTGCAAACATAAAGGAAAAAATTCATAAAATTTTCCTTCGGCCCCTTCTTCCATCTCGCCTCCTAGACACGTGTCTTCCTCCAATTGGTCGTGGGCTCTCGGGCCAAATTTTAACTTTAACATTTTGAAGTTAAAAACTTCAAAATTTTCACAAACTCCGCCCCTCCATGCTGACTTTCCTAGACACGTGTCCACTTCTTATTGGAGGTGGGCCTTTGGGTCAAAATTTTACCTTGACACCTTGAGCAAAAAAACAACAAAATTTTTCCAAGCCCCCTCCATCTACATGCTTCTTGTGCCACGTGTCTCCTTCCCATTTTTGCAAGCCTTCAGGAAAAAAATTTTATTTTGAGAATTTTGCCAAAATGAAAGAAAAATTCCTAAGTGACCTCCGCCACCCGCCGATCCTCCAGCCAATCAAATTGTGCCACGTAGGCACATCACTGTAGCAATGCGGGGCCGCAGACAAAAATTTTCCTTGTGCCAAAAATTAAAAAGTGACAAGTTATAACATTTTCCCACACATCCTCGGCCAATAGGAGCCTACCACGTTAGCAATATGTTGCAAAGATAAATTTGATGGGAGGTGACACCCGTATACCCGTCAAAAACGTAAAAATGTAGAGGATGCCCTGGAAATCAGATTTTTTCACAAGGAATGTAGATTTCTCAGTTTTAAATCAAGTGAAGCATGATTTTACATTAATTTCGACTAGGGATTGGGATTTTAACCTCAAATTACTTGGATTTGATCCACTTTAAGTTTTTGCACGTTTTGACAAAGTAAAAATGACATAGCCCGTGGGAAAGAAGAAATTAGGGCACATAAGGGAAGGAACTTGGAAATTTGTTCAAATATAGGGAAAAACAATAACATAAAGGGCATCTCGAAGGAATTCCACTAGAAAAAATGAATTGCAAATCATCAGCTTAACAAATAAAATGTTTTTCTGAGTAAAATGGTCATGAAAAATTAGGGCAAGGTAAGCAAACCCAGAATTTACACCAACATTGGCTCTGTTTGGGGATGGGCACTCCCAATGAGTGCCACAAGATCAAAACATAGACCAAGTGCTAAAAATCCATTGGGTAAGGAGTTTAAAAATGCAAAGCAGCCCAAAAACCAGAATTTTCACCAAAAACAAGTGAAAAACTAGACCAAAAATGGTTGCCAAGGACAAAAGGGCAAACCACAAGCCAACAACAGTAAAAACAAAGCAAAACAAGAGGCTATACAAAATGTATAACTTGTGCATACCTCACATGGGGATTTAATCCACGAAATGTTTTAAATGTTTTCCATTAACAGGTAGCTCAAAGCAAATCCCCATCCAAATCCTTGAGAAAAAATATATTTTCTCCAATCTTGATATCAATGGCATAAGGGCCCATCCATAGAGCATCAAACTTTCCATGCTTTCCCTTGTCTTCATGCCTACTATCCCATAGTAAAACTAGATCTCCAACACTGAAGGCTCTAGGAGTGACCTTCTTATCAAACAACCTCTTCAATTTCTCTCTAAATCTGATATGCCTTTGATGAGAATCTCTCCTTTCTTCATCCAACTTAATGATCTAATTGATCCTTGATTCATATGGGCCATGTTCTTGATCTTCCAACTGTTGGGAAAACTAAAAAGTGGATAATTGCAAGTGTAATGGCAGAAAATCCTGAGTTCCTTACACCAATTCAAATGGGCTCTTACCAGTTGCTCTAATAGGAGTTATTCTATCAGCCCAAACTACAAATTACAATTGCTCTCCCCACTTCTTCTTGTTCATTTCCAAGGTCCTTCTGATGTTCTTGAGAAAGTTCTTATTACTTGACTCAGCTTGTCTATTACCTTTTGGATTGTAGTTTGAAGAATAAGTTAGATTTATCCCATATTCATTGCACATTTCCATTAAAGATTTGGCTCTAAAACACATGGCATTATCAGATACAATCTTAACTAAAACTCCAAATCTGCATATGATATGATTCAATAAGATATCCATTACAACTTGGTGTGTTACTTTTCTAGATGGAATTGCCTCAACCCATTTTTTAAAATAATCAGTTTCTACAAAGATCCATTTATGACCAACACTAGAAGGATCTAAAATCTCACTATTGAATTCCATTCCCCATTGTTTGAAAGGAGCTTTAATTGATACGGGCTATAAAGAAAGGGATCCACAAGCTTTCAATCTTCCGGAGAAATGTTAGCAAGCTGTCACACTTTCTAACCAGCTGGGTTGCATCTTCAAAAAGAGTTGGCCACCAATAACTAGCCCTCAAAATCTTATGTGTTGTCATCCTACCAGAAAAATGTCCTCCACAAACTCCCCCATGGAAATCAGCAATCAACTTGGGAGCTTCATCTTCAGTTATACATTTCAATAGGACACCTTCAGGGTTCTTCCAGGCCAGCCCAAGGGCTGTTATGATATATTTTTGAGAAGCCAACCTGAGGGCTCTTTTCTATTTTTATTCAAGTGACTAGGACAGCATAGATGTCTGAGGTAGAAAATCACATCTTTGTACCACTCAGACCTCATCAATTTGTCAAGAAGGTCTTCCCTTTCTTCCTCTAGCTGATTCACTTCTACATTTTGCAAATTGCTCTTAGCCATGAGCTTGGCAAGACCCAAACCTCTTACTAGCTTTGTGGTTTGGATATCCATATCATACTCTTGTAATTTATTGACTCATCTACACCTCTTGCTTGATATCTCCATGTCTGATAATATTTATTTAACCATGGTGTGGGGAACATAAGCAACAACCTTTGGACTCAAAATGTAAGGCCTAAAAATCTTTTTGTTATTACCAATTCAAACGCTTGTTTTTCCATGATTGTATAATTCAACTAGATGCTTGCAAAACCTTTCTAAAGAAGGCAATAGGCCTCTCATCCCCATTCTCATCCTTTTGTAATAAAACTGAAGCAATAGTAAATTCAAAAGAAAAAAGAAAATATTTGGAAAGGCCTCCTATAGTTTGGAGCTGCCAAAATAGGTGCATGCTTAAGTGCATCCTTTATTCCTTCAAAATCTTGAATGACAGCCTCCTCCCACTTGATAACTTGATCCTTTCTTAGCATGCTTGTGATTGGAAGAGTTAGCTCAGAAAAATTAGAAACAAACCTTCTAATGAAATTGATTTGGCCAAAGAAAGATTGGATACCTTTCTTGGTTCTTAGGATAGGCACTTTGTTGATTGCTTCCACTCTCTCAGGGTCTATCATAACACCTTCTTTGGACAAAATATGCCCTAATAGCTTGGCCTTTTGCATGCCAAAATGACACTTATTTGGATTAAGTGAAATTCCATAATCTCTACATTTGATCAACATTTTCTTTAGGTGTTGCAAATGGTCTTCTAGTTGTCTTGAAAAAATAGTCACATCATCTTGGTAAACTACAATAAACTCATTGATATAACCAGCAAAGGAAACATCCATTGCCCTTTAAAAAGTAGCACCAGCATTCATCAATCCAAAGGGCATCCTTACAAAAACATAAGTTCCCTGAGGCATAGTGAAGGTTATCTTAAGTCTTTCGATTCTTTGACAACCACCGATTATATCCGGAGAAACCATCCAAAGTAGAAAGAATTTCTGACCCTGTCACAAGCTGCAACATATTTTCCATGTTTGGCAAAGGATAGTTGTCCTTCATAGATGCTTTTTTTAGATTCCTAAAATCCACACAAAGTCTGATATCTCCGTTCTTATTTTCGAGTAGGCACAAGGTTTATGCAACCCAAGATGAAGACCTAGTAGGTTGAATGATACCACCATCTATCAATTTCTTCAAATCTTCGTACATTTTCATGGAGAGAAATGGATTAATATGCCTTTGTCTCTGTTGAATGGCTTAGGTTTAGCTTCAAGAGGAATCTCATGTTGGAAAAAAATCTTCTCTATATGCTTTTAGCTCGAATAAGACCAAGCAAGCGGTCTTGATATTTCTTTAAGAGTTAGGCATAGGACTGTTTTTCCTCTTTACTTAAATTGCTTCCCAACCAAATATTCCTTCGTTTATCCTTGGTTCCCAATTTGTGCTCTTCCACATCCCTTGAAGCAAACATCTTTCTATTTATGATGCAATCAACATTGTTAAAATTTACCTTAAGTGCAATAAGACCTTTAGGAATGGTATTTTTTTCAATTGGATCATATCCTTGTCAAATAAAGTTTCTCTCCCTTCATTCATGCATACCATTGGCTCCCAATCAATGTTTTAACCAAAAAAATCACCTTGGCATTGTAAAAATCTCACTACTTGCGCATCTTTATCAAAAATCTGCCAATGTTTCACATTATTCGAGACAAATTTGGCCTTGTTAGCACTTCAATGTCATATTCACAAAAAGGTGAAATGGTAAAATTGTCAAATATAGAAAAAGGATAGCCAACTTATCAACAACAACATTAAGACTTATATCATGGTAATTAATGTTAAAGGAATCAAACATTTCAATCAAGTCCCAAACAACATGCTTATATTGTTTCATATGTTGATTTTTGTGGCATATAACTTCCTTACTTGCTTAACAACCAGCTCGAATATCCTTTGGCAACAATATCCTTCACTCCACACTTCATGCATGCAATTCTTAACCCCAACAACAATGCTTCATACTCATCAATATTGTCGGTGCATTCAAAATTAAGTTTGAAGGAAAAAGGAAATTCTTACAAATGAGGTGAAAGCAAAACTATACCAAAGCACCATTCCCAAATTTGGAGAAAGCTCCATCAAATAGAAAGGTCCAAGGAGAACTGTACAATGGAAAAGTGATAAGTGAGCGTGGGAATCTACAAGCAACTTTTCCTCGCACCCAACCTCCCGAGGTCGTGCCGAGACAGCCGGTGGGGATTAAAATATGTGGGATTCAGACAAGCTAATTGGGCAATCTGATGTCTTCAACGCACACTAGTGGAAATTGTGAATCTAAGGCAAAGAAGGCCCTCCTAACCTAAACTGGTGTGATAGATCGATCAGCAAGGATGACTGCTCGAAGGCTCCAATCAATATCGAGCTCTGGCATGATTTGGTCTATAGGTTGTGGAATACGTGGAAAATGTCCTGGGATAGTTTCGTGTATGTCTCCCGATAAGGTCATAGGATGAATGATAAATATAATTGACTCTATGGGTGATTCTCTAGCCTAGTCCAGAACTCCTTAGCTTTGTTAGCTGCTATGTCCAATAAGGATAACTGTTCGATGATGATAGGTGGAAGTGGAGTAGATCTGAATACTAGTGTACGTAGGCCAGCATCTATGTCTGATTCACCTATGGGCTCGTTGGGCTGTGGGATTTGTGGGTCACACCCATAGATTCATATTTGTTGTGGTCCTGCTATGGTCATGTAGATATATACCTAGGGTAGTCGTAGTTTGGTTGATTTGACCAAAACATGTGCACTTTTTCATCTTCTATGTTTAACCCGCTTGGTGGGAACCAATTTGTTGTAAGTTTACCGTTGTTTGGAAGACTTGGATCCTGAGATTTTGATCTATATCAGTTATTTCAATGATGATATTGGGTCGAATACGTATTCCCTAGGCTCTCTAGGTCTCATGATTGTGATACAAAAGAAATTTATTTATATCTAACTAATGACAAAATAAACTAATTGTGAAAAATATGTCTATGTATATTCCTAAATCTGATATATCTATCTACTAAACAGAATTTAAAGAACAACTATCTAATATATCTAGAATTGACAGTTTAGAATAACAAATTAAAACAAACAAGATAACCGAGTACATATATTTATCTGTGCAACTGTGAACCTATTCTAAATAATGAAACAATTGATCTAGTCTATTTGCAAGACTCTCGATCCTACCTCAGAAGTGAGAAATGAATCATAGTTTCTTAGAAACTATCAATCCCCACAGCTTCCCTGGCAATATCGAAAGTAAAATTGACTGAAATAAAGTGATTGGCTACTCTATTTGATATGTTTCTAATTAGAACTTTGAAAGCTAGAACCTGGATTCTGCAGAATAGTGGCAAATCCGATGGTGTGTGTGGCTATGTCCCCTCAGTGTGATCTCCTCGTTCCTTTGTGTTCACTTGGATCCAGAAAAGCGTGTAATGCTAGCATCAACAGAAGTAGATATTGGGACAAAGGCAGCTTAGGATACAGACTGAATACAATGCGAGTAGGAGAGAGATAGCGCAAGAGTATAGAGCTTGGCTTATGCAATTCCTAGTGGGATTTATTGCGAGTCATGCAACATAAAATGTCCAGAACCTGAAACTATCCTATTTGAAGAACAAAACCTGCAACTTTAATGGCTTCCTATTGAAAAAAACTATTTTACTCCAATGGATTGGATAAAATATCAAAATCACTTGCACAAGATGGATATGTGGCTTCCTAACAGCAAAACAACACTAACTAGGCATGTAATGAAAGAAACTAAGAATTCTAAGCAAAATGAAAGACTAATCTATTGCAATGAGAAATTCAGAGGTAAATTTGAGGGGGCATTTGCTTGAGCACAAGCCATCTATTTATAGCATTTTTATTTACCCAAGGTAAAAACCAAATAGAACTCTTAAACTATAAACAACGGCAAAACACTATTCCAGAGGAACCATAATCATTAATGAAAGCTTATGGCGGTGAAAAAAGCTGGTGAATCATTGAAATTTATGTGAGTTGTGTTAAAAGAGCATTAAAAAAATGTAAAGGACCACCGCCGCCCGAGCGGCGGCGGATTCTGAGACCGCCGCCGCAGGGCGGCGATCACGAGACCGCACCCAGGAAGGGCGGCGGTTTCATAATCGAAGAGTTAAAGGCCAAGAAAAGAGGGAAAAGAGAAAAGCAAAGCATGTGGGGGCTAAGTGGGGCATCGGGAAGTTAACACACGGTTGAGGAGCTTTTTTGATCCCAAACACCTTGCGAGGAGACTGTATCATCATTGGGGTATGTGTTACGTTGTAGTATGGCGGTCTCGATATGGGAAGTTAGAAATTATACTGATTCGTAAATCTGTGTGTCGAAATGACGCCATCAAAATTCCCGCCACCTGTAAAATGAAAAGAGAACTCAAGTGCAGATAGACACAATAATTTGGAAAATAAATGCTAAAATAATAGGAAATGAGGACGTACCATTTGTGTGGGGGTAAGAACTTACCTCCGTCAGTGATCCAAACCTGCGAAAAAAAAGTATTTTAAAACAAGTCAGGTTGCTATATATATGAAAGTGGGCCCATTTTCCTATTCATTTGCACGAGTTGATTTGATTGATTCGAGCTCTGGGACACATAATGATGGTTTCTTGAGTGAGTAGAGCCAAAACATTTTGTGGACGAGGATAGTGATCATGCCTCTGTGAGTGGAACATCGACTGCGAGGTCACAAGTTAGTTTTCCTCAATTTATCGTTTTCACCCCCTTAATTTTAAAATGCTAAAATCTTTGTCATGAGGAGGTATTTTTGAAAATTTTAGGTTCAAAAGGTCCATCTGAGGGGGCACTTACTGGGTAGGCCTTGTTTTAGTAAAAATGGTCCTCTTTTGGCGTTTTTAGGATTTTTAGGTTTAAAAACCCGCGTGGGTTTTCGGGCCATGACCGCCGCCCGCCTGTGGTGGCGGTTACATAGCCTTTCGCCTCTGTTTAGGGTGGTGGTTACATGACTACCACCCTTAAGACGGAAGTTACGAAACCACCTCCCTACTCAGGGTGGTGGTTTTACACAGAATGCCAAAAGAACATCTATTTGAGATTGTTTTTGCATTTTTAGCATTTTTATGTGTTTTCATGATTTTTCTAGTATTACTCGGATGCTAACTTGCTCTATTTTGTGTGTTTTTGGGTGCATGCAGGTGAGAGAGGAGTATATTCGGTGGAGCCAAGAGAGAGAGTGTGACTGGCTCCCAGAAGTACTAGATGCACTCTCTCAAGACGAGGAGGAAACTCTTCAGAGGGCCGGGATACTACGTATCTCACGCGTTCCACATGTTGCACCATCCAGTCACATTCTTTGTGACTTATTTTCCTATTGGGATGTTGATCGGAACACCTTCCGATTACCAGGGATCCACGGTGAGTGGACCATCACTTTGGAGGATGTTTATCACATTCTGGGGGTCCTGATCATTGGGAGACATCTGACCCTTGAGATAGCAGGTTCGCGGGCCCAGATAGCATAGTGGGCCACTTATATGGGAGATGCAGTTATCTCCACGGGTTTGAAGAAGGGGGTAAAAGTTCGATCCATTCCTAGTTTGCCTATCACATTGCTTTGTCGAGGCCATTATGGGGATCCTTGCCTCGAGATTGATTGGGGACAAGGAGGAGAGACACCTTTGCTATCCGCTAGTCCCCCATCATTGCACAGATAGAGGGACATGGCTGGATATATGCCTGGGGAGCAGATATACTTGGGACTACCTACCATGACTTATACAGGGTAGTCCATTTACGTGGTCGATCCTTGAGCCACCTGACCTTAGTCATGCGTTGGGTCTATGATAACTTCATCCCCTATGGCAGAGGTGTAGAGGTGACAGATCTCGGAGCTGTGAGGGTAGCTAGATGGACAGATATGTCAGTGCTCAGAGCACCTCATCAGCCAGTTGCTTCCTTGACCACCGATGACATGGAGGCCACACCATATCAGACCATGGTAGGCATATGGGGCAAGGAGGCTCTTACTTTGATCTCCTGCTCCACCACAGGGCAGCTTATTGACAGAGTGGGGTGAGTGGAGATACACCCCTTTGGCCGAGTTCCTTAGTAGTTTGGCCTACCCTACATGGGCATTCTACCCAGCTGGTAGCACCGGATATCTGAGTCGGTTTGAGAGGCCGAGGGGGTCCTAGAGGCCGAGGTTGGGCGGTTGTTACTCCCTGGAGTCCCTATTGCGGCCGGGAGGGTAGTACGTGCTCGAGGAGAGCTGGTGCACCTCGGGTACCTTTGCTTGAGATTGCCACGGGACCGTCCATAGTAGTAATGACCCCATGGACATAGACTCGAGTCCGAGGAGTTTATAGGGGAGAGACAGAGGAGGAAACTCGATCACGAGTGGCATGATACTCAAGATATCATGCGGGGCGCAGAGAGGGCTAAGCGAGTGTAGAGAGGGTGACTCTGGTTTCAGAGGAGCCACTCTCCCTAGGGCCATGGTGGGGAGGATGAGTCCATTGTAGGACACCACGTTGCTCCAACCACGGGGGAGGACCTCGATCTGTGGTGGCATCTATGGTAGTGCTAACCCTAGAGATCCATCCTGGAGGCCTGGTGATCCGAGTAAGTTACCATCCTTCCTTTTAGTGTTTGGTTTTTATTAGGATTTCCTTAGTTGCTATCTCTCCTTTTGTTTTATCTTTTATTTCTAATCTCTTGTTTTGTTTCTAATTTGTTTTCTCCTTTGTTTTTTGAGAGACTTCCGATGAGTGGTGGGACTTGATTCGTAGGGTATGTACTGATACCCTGATGATCCCCATGGAGAGGACCCATGTAGAGTTTTTGTGGATCTTTGGGAGCCCTCGGCCGGTGTAGACACACCGATGTCTTTTCCTAGTTTGGCATGTGGCTAGGATGGTATCGACCCTCCACACGGAGCTAGTGGGATATAGGACGGTCGAGCACTTGATGAGGAGTCATTCTCATGGCGAGCTGCAGCTGCTCCTCGGGATCCTAAGCCCTCTATACACTCGTGAGCGCCGGTGTAGCCGGAGTCCTAGGCATGGGCATGCACCTTCAGAGGGGTCTCATAGGGGTTGAGAAGCCACTTGGCTCTCCTAGATTTTGCATGATATATTATTTTGTATATACCGGGCTCTTTGAGCATTTTGACCATGCTCGGCGCATGATGGCATTGTACAGAAACTTTGATATATATATATATTTCTTTGGATCAGACTTTTGGCATTTATGGCTTTGTTTCCTTTCTAGTTTCCTCATGTGAACTATGATATTATGCTTATATGCTTTTTAGAATGTATGCACATGGAGAACAAATGATACAAATGTTTACTTTCTTTTTGTATTTCATGATGCTGATATATGATAATGTAGACACAATGTGATTTTGAATTTTAGTTTCTGTAAGCAATTTTGGATGCCTCATATTTGTTTTGGAAAAGTGGTGAAGACAAACTAGTACGATGAGCAGATAGATTTGCCCCTCTCCTAACTCCACACAACTAGTAAAATGTGAGGGATCATCACCAAAAGATCGAAAGGGCACAAGTTGTGAAATGTGTTAAAATGGGCAGTGATGAGAGATAGACAAAGCCTTTGTGGACCCAAATTAGGATGCTACAAGCTTACTCCACTCGAGTGACTTCATAGTTTTGGGATGCAACTTGCTTTGCAGTTTATCTAGACTTATATCCGTAGATGGCCACATGGTAGGCAAAATCTGGTTTTTAGGATTTTTAATTCTCTTGGAATTTTGAACATCTGATTCATTTGTTTTTTACTCAAGACTTTAAGATTTGAATTGTTTTTCTATGACCTTTTGCATTTGTTTGTCAAGAGGACCCCCTATACTTTGCCCCATGCTACTAGTAAGAAGCGTGGGTTTATCACCATGGGCAAGGCATAGGAAAGTAAGGGCATTTCCATCCTTTCCCAACCCTACGTAACTAGTATGAGACACAAGCTCATCACCGAAGGGTGGTGGGGCAAGGAAATGTGTAAATTTAAAATTTTCTGTTTGATTCTATATTTGACTTGTTTATTTGAGCAAAATGTCAGTGTGTTCTTATTTCCAAAGAGATATATATACGGGATAGATGTGACACCATGAAGCTTCTAGAATAGACCATAGGCAAGATACCTATCCTAAGAAGAAACCAAAAGTGAGAATAAACCCGCAGATCTTGGCATGGTTACCATTAAGACTTTGTCATACCTAACTTTATTTGATGAAATGATTCCAAAATAATTTTGATGATATCATGGAAATAGAGAAGTACGATTAGAGTGTTTATGCCAACAACATCATGAGTTTGTAATGAATTACTTTAAGAACAAAATTCCTTGATCACAATTTTTGTATGAAACAAGTGGACAAAATGATCCTAACTATATGAAGATGTAATGTAGATATAATTATACAAATAGTGCTAGCTACTTACGCGTAGAATCATTTGAGGTGCAGGTGAATTTGTTTCACCAAATTCCTCACCTTCCAAAGCATACATAGGAGATATGCACCATTTCCATAGTCCTTCATGACTCAAGATGGGCCCAACCATTTTGGCTAGAACTTCCTTCCTTTGCTAGTTTTTTTGTCAATCTGGGCTATCTAGCCTTAGAATTAGATCACATTCATATATGTCACATTCATAGACCTTCTTGTTATACTACTAGCACATCCGGTTAGCATAGAATTTGTTCCGCTGTTCAAGATCTAACCTAGCTTCATCTAGGCTTTCTAGTTGGGAAAGACGTGCTTCTCTATAAGTGTCTTCATCTAGAATCCCTTGTAATGAAATGCGAAGACTGGGTATTTCAACCTCAAGCGAGAGAACTACTTCTTCCCCAAATACTAGCGAGAAAGGAGTCACTCCTATTGGTGTTCTTATTGAGGTTCGGTGGGCCCATAAGGCCGGATATAACTTTAAATGCCAATCTCGTTTGTTTTCTTTCACCGTTTTAAGGAGAATGGATTTTAATGTTTTATTTGTCACCTCAGCCTGTCCATTGGCTTGAGGGTAATACAAGGAGGCTGTATGATGGCTTATTTTAAATTTATTGCATAATTTGTGAACTTTGTCATTCTTAAAAGAAGTCCCATTATCTGAGATAATGACTTGCGGGACACCATACCTACAAATGATTTGGTTCAAAATGAACTTGGCGATTACAGAACCTGGTACAGTAGTAAGAGGCATAGCCTCTACCCACTTGGTAAAATATTCGGTGGCCGTGATTATAAAATTATGGCCATCTATAGACGAGGGAGAGAATTTCCCTATTAAATCTAGGCCCCATGTAGAAAAGGGCCACGGAGTAGCGATTGGTTGTAGAGCTTGTGCTGGCATGTGAATCTCATGGGAGAATTCTTGACACTTATGACATCTGCGTACAAACTCTATTGCATCGTGTTCTAGAGTGGGCCAGAAATATCCCATTCAATGTATTTTACAAGCGGTGGCATGGCCACCGAAGTGGCCTCCACACATCCCACTATGAGATTTGTGGAGAATCTTCTTGGATTCTTCTATGTCGACGCATCTTAGAAGCATTCCATTGAATGCTTTTCGATAGAGTACTTGCTCTATAATGATGTATTTGGCTACGATAATGTGTAACCTCCTTCTTTGTTGTGGAGTAGCACCTTCTAGATACGTATGGTCCATGATATAATTATTGATATCAGTGTACTAAGGACACTCAGAGATAGAAGGTCAGGTTTCGACGTAGTATATGCACTCATCTGGAAAGTCCAGATCTACTAGATCACCTCCATCTAATGGATTATCAGCTAACCAATTTTTGATGATTTGTCCTTTAACCGAATTTTGATTTATGAATGTTAATTCAAATTCACCCATTAAGGTCATAAAGTGCCCATCCTTTTTAGACAAGGACCCTTGCATGAGGAAAGTTCGTAAATGGTCCATTTTTACCATGACCCTTGTTTCTTGATTTAGCATATAATGTCTTAAGCATTTGGTTGCAAAGACTATGGCAAGGCATTCTCATTCTACCTATGTATAACGCATTTCATAGTCGAGCAATGTTTGACTAATGAAATAAATCATGTGTTCCCTCTTGTCATCATCCTCCTGGGCCAACATACAGGCTAACGAGACATTGGTAGCTCGTGAATACAAAATTAACGGGTGATCTGGCTTGGGTGGCATTAACATAGGTGGCGATAACAAGAAACGTTTAACTATGTTGAAAGCTTCATTGCAGTCTTCGGTCCAATCAATGCTATAATCTTTCTTGACTAGATTTTTGATTGGATGGATGGAAAAACTTAAATCCGGGGATGAATCTCCGGATCGTACTCAAGTCTTCGAAAAATGACCCGATTCCAGATTCATCCGAAGGTGGGACCATTTCGAGGATAGCCCAAATTTTTTTAGGTCAACATCTATCCTCGAGACGATATGATGTAACCTAGGAGCTTCCTCTGTTACACAAAAGATGCATTTTTCTAGATTTAGCATGACTCGTATTCTATCGACGTGAAAGAATGATGTGAAGTACTTCCGGATGGTCACAATGCTTCTTGGCCTTAGCCAACAAGTCGTCTACATAGGATTCCATGATTTGATGAATTAGATCATGAAATATATATGTCATAGCTTGTTGGTATGTGGTGCCGCATTATTGAGACCGAATGGCATAACAGTGTAGCAATATGTTCCCAAGGAGTTATAAACATGGTTTTAGCTTGATCTTGCTCAAATATTCTGATTTGATTGTATCCCGAGAATCCATCCATGAGAGACAAAAGTTCAAATCTAGTTGTTGCATCAACAATGACATCAATGGATGGCAACGAGAAGTCATCTTTAGGACATGCTTTGTTAATGTCTCGAAATCTATGCAGATGTGTATCTTCCCATTCTTTTTGAGAACGGGAATGATATTAGATACCCATTGAGAGTAATCGACTGGTTTGATGAATCCTACTTGGAGGAGCTTTATTACCTCCTCTTTTACCATGAGAGCTACCTTGGGTTTCATTGGTCTTGATTTTTGTTTAATCGGCTTTGCATCTGATTTAGTGACGAGGTTATGTACCGCAATGTGTGGTGTAACTCCTGTCATTTCTTTATAACTAAATGCGAAAGCCTTCTGATGTTCTTTGAGGATTTGAGTGTGTATTTCTACTTCTTCTGGGGTTAACGAGGATCCTAGTTTTAAGATCTTTGGTTCATCCTCCATTCCAATGTTAACATCAATTGTTTCTTCGATTAGAGAAGCGTTACCTTCTTCAAACTCAGGTGGGGCTGGGGGTAGCTCCAGCTCGTCTCCATTTTTGATTGCGTATATGCTAAGTTCCTTTTGTGGGGGAAGCTCTGTCATGGGATTCCCATAATAGGAAGATGAATGTGGGATTAAGGACAAATCTATCACGTGATGGGAGAGATGTAATGCCGCATAGGTGTTTAAGTAATTCAGAGTTGCCATATCACTACCAACGTGGTCTAGGATAGTAGATTTTTTCTCATCCTTGCTTGTTAACAGAGAATTTGACAACAATTTTTTTACCAATGGTTTGGTACGAAGGGACACCATGAAATGGGTATCTTGGAATTCATTGTTTGGAGTGAAGCATGATGCTGAGGTTGCTATAGAATCGGTGAGAATATTTTGTTCTCGTGGGATTGCTTCAATTGATATGAAGTCAAACTCTTTGCTTAAATCTAATATAACTATTTTGTAAAGCTGTAAGTGCTCGGCTTTGGTTTCATATATCTCAGAGACTTGGTTTGCTACCAATTGTGAGTCTCCTAACACTCTGATGTTATCCAACACTGATTCTCTTAGCTAAGATGAGGCCAAGGAGGAGGGCTTCGTACTCGGCACCATTGTTAGTGCATTCAAATTTTAGCTTAAAGGAAAATGGTAGGACTTTTCCCTCGGGAGAAGTAAGGATTACACCTACCCTAGCTCCGTAATGACATCTAGCTCCATCGAAATGGAGAGTCCAATAATCAGCTAGGAACATGGGCGCTGAGACACTTGTCGTGTTAACATTCTCTACTTCTACCATGTAGAGTTCCACTGACGGAAGAGAGCCAACACCTAGGGTGTACCCCATGCCTGAGAATCAAATGGTAGGAACATTAGTAGATCTTGTTCTAGTAATTCAACAGTTTTTGTAGTAGTTCCTAATGACATTATTTATATAGTGTTAGCCTCATCTTTAGGGACTGGGGTTGCCTTCGCTAGGCTCATAGCCTCAAGATCTATCATAGGTACTAACTTTTCTTCGGTTTCACATTGGTAGGTTTATTAAGTTGGTTTGTTGGGAGTTCAAACTCCGAGTGCATGCCCTGGTTTTTTCATTAAGTCAGCTAGGTGTACATCGAATGGTTTTGGATCACCCTTGACTACGAATATCTTTCCTAAGTGTAAAAACCTTACTTCTTGAAATAGCGTAGAAGGGATTGCCTTCATACGGTGTATCCATGGTTAGCCGAGGATCATATTATAGTTAGTTTCCCGATCTATAATATAAAACTCAGTCAGGATTGTTTTGGGTCCTAAGGTGACCAGTAGTATTATAGTTCCAATTGAAGTAGCTTTAAGGTTGTCATAGCCTCTTAGCGTATTTTGTGTTGTGGAACAATTCGTTTCTCCATACCCTAGCTTTTGAAGGAAAGAAAAAGGGACTATGTTAACTGCTGCCCCATCGTCAACCATCGCGCGTTTCACATAATTGTTATAAACCCACACTTGCAAGTGTAAGGCCGGATCACCTTGGCATGTAATCTCAGCGTCTGTGGGCATTTTGTTTATTTCAAATATGAATTTGGTGTCTCTATCCGCCTACCCTAGAGGATGGATATCAAAGTCTATATGGTTTACCTATGTTTCAGGAGGTGGAGTGATGCTAATTAGATGACCTAAACCCAATGCTTCTAAAAGAGTAGCCCTGTGGGCAGGAGAGTTCTTTAGTAAGTCCAAAAATGAAATGTGTGAGAAGGTTTTTGTTAGGTCATTAACTAAATCATAGGCACCCACGGGTTTTGTTAATACTTGTTGGATATTGTCTGTTTCTAGCGGGTAGCTTGGACTTGGCTGAGAGGAATACTCTCGTGTCCTTGTTACAGCTTCTATGGGTAGTTCGACATCTAACTCCACTAATCCGACTATCTTAGGTCATGGTTGACTTCCTAGTTGTGGCGCAACTAATGGATTTAGCGAAGTTGAAGCTTCATGATCATTGTTTCCTGGAATTACACCCTTGTTTGTCCCACTTAGATTTAACTTGTTATTGTTGTGATTTGGGAGCAGATCATTGAAGATCTTGAGGGGTGCATTTTGAGGGGAAACTACCCCTGTAAAAGTATTCGGTGCTGGTGACATAGGATCTGCCAAGAACATATCTATGAATATTTATCCTTGTTCATCCGGAAAATGTTGCATGAATTTATTGTAGTCACAGCATGTTCTAGTGTCATGGCCCCAAATTTTTTGGAAACCACAATACGAATTAGGATTGTAATTCCTAGTTTGTTGGTTTGGTGCATATTGTGGCCCAAAACTTTGATCAAACCGTTGCCTATTAAAGTTTTGTGTTTGTTGTTTTTGATTTTGATTTTGATTTTGATAACTAGTTGAGCTTTGGCTTGAACCCTGTGTAAGGTTTTGTCGTCGTCGTTGTTGTTGTTGTTGTGGATGATTAAAATCCACTGCATTGATTGTCAGGGTAAAGTTGTTGTTTCGTTGATTGTTTATTTGTGGTGGAGTATTCACAACGTTTGTCTTTCTAGCCTAATTAGTTACTCCATCCGTTGTCACTCCATGATTTTTGTTAAGAATTTTAGGTCCTTGATTGACATTCTTGAAAGTAGGATAACTTGTAGTGTTTTGGTTGGAGGTGATTAACCTCCCATTTGCTCCATATGTCTTGTGACCTTTGTCAATTGCCGCTTGATCTATTTGGAGAGTACTCTCAAGTACTTCATCGTAAGTTCTTAGTGGAAACTTCGGACTTCTTCCTTTACTTCTCTCTTTGAGAGAATGAAGGAATAGATTGCATAGTTCCATCGATCCATGTTGGAGAACTTACTAAAGAATAGAGAATTGTGTGCCACCTCTGGATGAAATGGGCGACATGATTCATTGTGTTCTTGCTTGATGTGCAAGAATTCCCTGATTCCTATTCTTAATAGTTTATTCATGTCGAAGGCCTTGATGAACTCACACAAGCTGCTTGAACGAATGGATGGAAGCCTCAGGTATTCTATAATACCAATCGAGAGCGATACCTTCCAAGGTTTTGGGAAATATTTTAGCAACAACCCCATCCCAAGGGAGTAATTCTCGAATGGCCGTAGTATAAGCTTTGATATGTGCATTCGGATCTCCCTCACCTTTGTATTTGGGAAAATCGAGAAGAGGTCTTAGAAGCATGATGCTTCATATGGTGAAATATAAGGGCTCTTTCAAGTATTCTAAATATGTCCCTATCGCATAGGTTTCGACCATTGATGGTGCCTGCTGAGGGAGCGGCGATGGAATGGGTTGTTGATATGGCATTGAATATACATTGGTAGGAGCATAAGGGAACTCTTGTGGTTGATTAAAAATACCGAGGAGAGGAGAACATATCCCCTTGTGGTGATTTGGAGTACATGTTTAAGTATGAAGGGGTATTGTCCAAGAATGGATTATTTTGTACCAGATCGGGAGGTATTGGAGTGGTGTTAGAAATGGTGGTTCTAATCGGCATTTTTGTGAATACCGAGGAGTTACGCCTAACGTATTTCTTCCGTGAGGAGGTCTATTTGGATAGGATGGTGTGGAGGATTGGAACTACCTACCTACATTAATTGAGAATTTTGACTTGCTTGGGAAAGTTCTAACCCTCTCACTTTTTCTACTAATGTTGAAATGAATTCATTTGGTGAAGTCACGGTTTGTGCCTTAGCGGTGTTTGTTGTTTATCATGGTGTTGTATAGGCATGTGATATCCTGCTATGAATTTATCGCTTCCCTGCCAAGCTTCCTCGAGGGCATTTCCTATATGTAGTGGTACGGAGGTATTTTCTTGAAAAGAGACCTCGGGATGTGTTTGTAAACCTCCTACAGGTGGGTACATACTTCGAGAATGTTTTTCATTCCTAACATAACGTACCAAATGTTCATCATCTAAACCTAGGTATGGGTTAGATTGTCTACTAATTTGTGGTCTAAGTAGTACCTGAGGAGATGAGCTAGACTCTCCTGTGAGCGTTATGTTGTTCGAGCCTGAAGGCTCTGTTTGTTGAGTGATTTGATCCAACTCCTCTATTCGGAGGGATGAGGTATATCCGATCCTCATAGTTTGTGTTGACAATTGGTTAGTTGAGTAGTTATCACCCCATACTGAGAGCGAGGGTGATGATTGTCTATTCTATTGAGCGTAGTATGCCTCAAGACCTAAGAGAGGCCTACCATATACATTGAATCCCGACATATTCAAGGGGTATATGAATACCCGTAGAATAATGGGAAGGAGCGAAGGTGATGGTGAAAGCTAATGAGGTAGTAAAGATGAAAGAGTTGTTCTTAATTTGAAAGAACCGGTAGAAATCTAACTCCAGACTAGAAGGTAGAAAGTTCACGTTGGGTTCACAAATTTTGTATGATGGAAAAGTGATAAGTGAGCTTGGGAATCTACAAGTAACTCTCCCTCGCACCCGACCTCCCGAGGGTGTGCTGAGATAGCCGGTGGGGATGGAATATGCGTGGGATGCTTGAGACAAGCTAATTGGGTAATATGATGTCTACAACCCGCACTAGTGGAAATTACGAATCTAAGGCAAAGAAGGCCCTCCTAACCTGAATTGGTGTGATAGATCGATCAGCAAGGATGACTACTCGAAGGCTCCAATCAATATCGAGCTCTGGCATGATTCGGTCTATGGGTTGTGGAATATGTGGAAAATGACCTAGGATAGTTTCGTGTATGTCTCCTGATAAGGTCATAGGGACGAATGATAAATATAATTGACTCTATGGGTGATTCTCTGGCCTAGTCCAGAACTCCTTAGATTTGTTAGCTACTATGTCCAATAAGGATAACTGTTCGATGATGATAGGTGGAAGTGGAGTAGATCTGAATACTAGTGTACGTAGGCTAACATCCATGTCTGATTCACCTATGGGCTTGTTCGGTTGTGGCATTTGTGGGTCACACCCGTAGATTCGTATTTGTTGTGGTCCTACTATGGTCATGTAGATATATACCTAGGGTAATCTATAGTTTGGTTGATTTGACCAAAACGTGTGCGCTTTGTCGTCTTCTATGTTTAACCCGCTTAACTGGGAACCAATTTGTTGTAAGTTTACCGTTGTTTGGAAGACTTGGATCCTAAGATTTTGATCTATATCAGTTATTGCTGTGATGAGATTGGGTTGGGGCACGATTGGCTCGAATACGTATTCCTTGACTCTCTAGGTCCCGTGATTGTCATACAAAAGAAAGTTATATAAATCTAACTAATGACAGAATAAACTAATTGTGAAAGATATGTCTATGTATATTCCTAAATCTGATATATCTATCTACTAAACAGAATTTAAAGAACAACTATCTAATATGTCTAGAATTGATGATTTATAATAAAAATTAAAACAAACAAGATAACCAAGTATATATATTTGTTCATGTAATTGTGAACCTATTCTAAATAATGAAACAATTGATCTAGTCTATTTGCAAGACTCTCGATCCTACCTCAGAAGTGAGAAATGAATCATAGTTTCTCAGAAACTATCAATCCCCACAACTTCCCTGGCAATATCGAAAGTAAAATTGACTAAAATAAAGTGATTGGCTACTCTATTTGATATGTTTCTAATTAGAACTTTGAAATCTAGAACCTGGATTCTATAGAACAGTGGTGAATCCGATGGTGTGTGTGGCTATGTCCCCTCAGTGTGATCTCCTCATTCCTTTGTGTTCACGTGGATCCATAAAAGTGTGTAATGCTAGCATCAATAGAAGTAGATATTGGGACAAAGTAAGCTTAGGATACAGACTGAATACAATGCGAGTAGGAGAGAGATAGCACAAGAGTACAGAGCTTGGCTTATGCAATTCCTAGTGGGATTTATTGCGAGTCATGCAACATAAAACGTCTAGAACCTGAAACTATCTTATTTGAAGAACAAAACCTATAAATTTAATGGCTTCCTATTGAAAACAAACTATTTTACTCCAATGGATTGGATAAAATATCAACAACACTTGCACAAGATGGATATGTGGCTTCCTAACAGCAAAACAACACTAACTAGGCATGCAATGAAAGAAACTAAGAATTCTAAGCAAAATGAAAGACTAATCTATTGCAATGAGAAATTCAGAGGCAAATTTGAGGGGGCATTTGCTTTAGCACAAGCCATCTATTTATAGCATTTGCATTTACCCAAGGTAAAAACCAAATAGAACTCTTAAACTATAAACAATGGAAAAACACTATTCTAGGGAACCAGAATCATTAATGCAAGCTTATGGCGGTGAAAAAAAGCTGGTGAATCATTGAAATTTATGTGAGTCATGTTAAACAAGCATTCTGGAAAATGCGTAAAGGACCTCTGCCCTAAGAAGGGCGGTGGAGATGAGACCCGCCGCCCTGAGTAGGGCAGCGGTTTTTGTAACTGAAGAGTAAAAGGCCAAGAAAAGAGGGAAAAATAGAAAATCAAAGCATGCAGGGGCTAAGCAGGGCATGTGGGATGTTAACGCACACTTGGGGAGCTTTTCCGGATCCCAAACACCTTGTGAGGAGACCTGTATCATCATTGGGGTATGTGTTATGTTGTTCTGACGGTGCAATACCCTTCAATTTTGGGTACGTACAAGAACCTATCATATCAAGGCATTCTAATTCATCCATCTTGTTCTCTTTTCCATCAGAAAAACCAATGAAGTTGTCAAAATCCACATCAAAAATAATACTTCATAAGAAGCATTGTTGGGATCTTCAATCGATTGCAACATCTTCTTTTCACCATAGAGTTTGACAAGGCTGCCCTCAATGGGAATGGTGGAAAAATACATGTCCATTTGAACACTACCACCAACACTTGTAGCCCATTTTTTTGACAAAAGCATACCAAATTTGGCAGGGAAGTCAACAATTACAACATCAAGTTTAAAATTCTTACCCGGATAGGCTGCAAGTTACACTACTAAACCCTTCACACAACCAACAACCGGCACTTCCCTTGAATCCATGGATGTACACTTCCCATTTGCTATTGTCACTTTGATATCCAACTCATTCATGACTTCTAGAGGCATAACATTACATGATGCACCGAGAATCAAACATGCATTCAAGCAACCTATCTTTTATGAGCAAAGTTGTGAAAAATGGATCAACATTCAATTGGGAATCAACCAAGGATGTTCCCAAATATACTTCAGGTGCCTCTCAAATATCTTCCATTGGTGGTGGTGGTTTAAGGCTAGCAATGCTTTGAAGAGGAGTCTCAACAACATTTACATTTCTACTTGGGGTAATCTTTTCTTCTTTCAATCCCAAGTACTCAAATTCTCTCTTCTTATGCTCAGGTATCCTAAGAAACTCAATGATGGGAACACTCACTTTAATTTGGCTCAATACTTGGGCTATATCATATGGAACATTCTTTGGCAAAACAACATTGGAAGGGAAACAAGAAGGTTCATCAGATGGAGAAGTATTATCGGTAGCCTGGGCATGAAGAGGACTGATATTTTTGCATGGGATAGTAGGGTTCTTGGCAATTGTTTATTTTCTAGGATTGTCTTTGGGAATTCTTGTGAGCAAGGGTGTCTTTGGTTTGGCTTGTGGACCAGCTCCTCTAACAAATTTACTTT
Organism: Taxus wallichiana var. yunnanensis; assembly: GCA_018340775.1. NCBI lineage: Eukaryota > Viridiplantae > Streptophyta > Pinopsida > Cupressales > Taxaceae > Taxus > Taxus wallichiana. The sequence goes on from CM031233.1 coordinate 371,491,152, forward strand.
TAGTATTGTACTCTTTCTCTTGTCCAACCACATCATTCATTAAAAATTTTCTATCTTCCTCGAAGGAATACCACCATCATACTTCTTGATCATTAAAGCCCTTAGATATTCAAAGTCATTATTAGGAATTTCAAAGGCTTGAACTACATCTACATCATGAGCATAAGGAAGAGAAAGAAATGGTACCCTCTTTATGCAATCCCAAAAGGTTGCAGCAGTCCTTACACTTATCACATCTATTGATGTTGTTACTTGTTGTGAGCCTGAAGAGCTGCCCATCATACAAATGTTATCATCCATTTCATTCTCATTATCATCTTCAATAACTTGCTGGTCCATTTCACATGGAGGATGAGGAAGAAAAAATCTATCACACCAATCCATATCAGTAATTTCTTGAACAACAACAACTCTTGCAGTTAGAGGGTCAGGCACCACTCTATTTTCATGTGCTTGGGGTTATCTATTTGTAGATCCAACAGGCCCTTTACCTCTATCATCTTATCTTTGATCACCCCTAGGATGATTGCCAAATATATCATGGTTTTGATTTCTTTGTTGTCCTTGTGAACTTTTCCCAATACCTTTCTCAGCCCAGGCTAGTTTGTAAGAGATTTCTTTGATAGCCCCTGCAAAGTTTTAACAACATCTTCTAAATCAGCTCCCTTGCTAGCTTGAGGCTTCTCGTGGTTTATCAACTTCACACCATCCCTCTTAAGTGGTTTACCAACAGCTTTAATATTATTTTCAATTTGGAGTGCCATGGTTAAAGCTTGCCTCAAGTTTGTAGGATTTTTGTCTCTCAAGTAATAGGCTGCCTTTTTATCAAATGCATCTGCATATTTGATCAAGTAAGATTCATCACAAGGCCTCAAAATGATAGGCAACCTTCTCAATGTTTTGTTAAATCTTGTATTGAAGTCATGGACTATCTCATTCTGGTTCTTTTTATATTCTCAAATTCAGAAAAAAGGAATCTAGGATCAGTTTTGTCACCATATTACAACCTAAATGCATTTTTCATCTCAGTCCATGAATCAATAGAGTTATCGGGTAGATCCTTGTATCAATCCCCGGCATCTTCTTCAGTGTATGGATAAACAACTTGATATATATATCCTCAAATTCTATCTCAAAATCTTCCATCATAATATCAAATAGTTTGAGGTGTTGATCACCGGCAATGGCATTGTTACCTTGGAATTTTGGCAACCTATTTCTCACATTTTATGGGACAACATTTGGATAACCATCCACTCCTCCAAAATTTATAGGACCACATGTGTTAACAACAAATGGAGGTCTAGGCTAAGCCATACTATTTGGTGGGGGTGATCTTGGAGGTGAAACAAGATGGTGAGGAGTAGTAATGGGTCTGATTGGAATAGATGAGTAATATTCAAAATGACAACCCCCCGATGGTTCTCTCTCTTGATAAACTTTAGCCAACTTAGAAACCATAGGAGTAGATTTAGGAGAAAGTTTTTTAAATACACAAGAAGGTCCCTCACCGATGGAGAATGCAAATCAGCAAGAAGAATGTCCAAATCAGATCTACTTGAAGAAGAATTATAATCTTCAACAACAGGTTGTTCTCCTTCAAATTCAACTATGGGGATTTCTTTTCTTGCAGCCAAATCACCAACCACTTTCCACACTCTTCTTCCTTCTAGTTCCCGAGCTTCTTGATTCGGTGAGCAAATTCTTAGAAGAGTCCTTGATGAAGAGGGATCTCCTTCCTCCAACGTGATGATTTAAACAACAAGTTACAAATGATAGAAATGTATAAGATAATTGGTATTTCAAGATCCAAATAGAATGGAGTCGCCACTAAGGAATTTCAACTCAGTTGTGCAAGAAAGCACTAAAATATTCTTTCAAATGTATGCTATGACTAAAAACTTTGCAAGGGTATACAAATCAGATCTTCTTCTTCTCAATTCAACCAAAAAGAATGCATCCAAATTATATAAACTGCTGGTAAATGAGAAGAGCAAGATGAGCTTTGAGAATTTTACACAAAACATGCAAATCTAAATTATGAAATGATATCCCAAGAATGTAATAGCTCAAATACTTGATCACAAAAATGCTCAAACATTTCAAACACTTCAAAACCACAAGGAAATCAAAATAATTCCTCGTAAATGGCGCCACTCGGGTGTTGGTATCAAGATTTAATCTCCTTCACAACTTGAACAACATCATGAACTTACACAAGACACTCAAGGATAGAGAGATGATTTGTATGTCATTTGTATCTGGGGAGCACACCTATCTGCTTGTTTGTATTCAATATTTGAGGGAGTGGATAGCACTTTCAAAAGGGTTTTGATCTAACCCTCACTATTTTAGGTTGTGCCTATCAACCAAGGCAAGAGAACCTATATTGCAGCCCTTATATGGTAAAGGAGATGGAGATATCCTTGTGTTTTGCATATGGTATGGAAGAGGCCTTGTGAAAACATGATCAAGCATCCATTATCCAAACTCAAAGGAGTTTTCACTACTAAATGATGGAAATGTTCTCAAAACAAAGCTAGGGCTGCTAAAGACATGATAAAACCCTGATATGCTTTGTGCATTTTTGTGGAAGGATTGTATTCTTTTGTTGACACACAATGCAATGTAGGGGTAGTATTGGTAGGATGAGTTAGTCTGAATGAAATTTTTGTGGGGAGATGTTTAGATAAGACTAGCTGGGAATTACCAACTTCTTTGAGAACCTTTACAAGAAATTTGTAATATCTACACAACAAGAATGCTTCTAGGGGTTTTAAATGCTCCTTCAACTAAGATATGTGCACAAATAGAGGCCCAGATGTATGCTCTTCCACGCAACCTTTGATAACCTACCAAAAATCTTGAAGTAAAATACCAACAAGGTACTCGGGAATCCCTATTTAATCATGACTTAAGGTACACCCAAAGGTTTACAAACAGTCTCATTATTCAAGGATAGTAAAATGATTTTAAATTTTTCTATCTTTAGATGAAATCTCTTCTGAATATAAGATTGCAAATGCCATTAAACCATCAACAAGAAATGAGACCCTATATGATCAAAGAGATTCTAAACACAAGATTGCAACATGAGCAAGAAACATAAACTAAAAACATTCTAAAACATAAGTATATGCAAACTTTGCCAAGAGAATAAACCAGATAATCTAGAAAATGATCAGATACATCAGCAGGGGAAAGTCATGAGAACAATCTTAGAGCTTGTTGATGGCTTTACAACTGAAACCAACTCAACATGATGAAATCTGATACAAAAATGGAATTGAAAATGGCTCTCAGGTGGTTTTCTCTAGAGAAATGGATTTCTTCCACCTTTTTGCTTGAAAATTTTGAGTCTCTTCTTCTCTCTTCTGTCTCCTCCCCCTTTTACAAATTCTTGAAAAATACATTTTATACCTCATGCCATCTTGGATCCTTGCATCCCAAGCAAAGAATATGCTTAGGGATCAAATTTGTTACAAGAAACCTTATCCATTTCATGAAAATGACATTAAACTGTAAAACAACTCGTAAAATGCCAGGGATGCACAAATATTTTAAAATATTGCATGAATTTAGATTCTTATCCATCCTAGGGTCATGTTTTTGGCATTTAGACATGCCAACATGCTTTTGCAATCATTTTCCACCTTTTACTTCATCATTTTTCACCTCTGCAACTTTAATTTTCACTTTTTGACATTTTTTACAAGGGTTTGAATAAAAATTTCATCAAAAACACCATAGGGCACCAAATTAGCTCATAAAAATGATGCCATTGCATTCAAAAGCTGAGGGGATGCAAAACCATATAAAATTTCATGTGATTTGGTGAAGAAATGACAATTCCAAGCTTCCTGGAGCTCCAATGGTGGCAAGAAATGAAAACACACAACAACCGTTGATTTAAAAATCAAATTTTAATGTTAGCCCTCCACGTGTCCAAGATATTCCCTTTTTTCCCTTTGGACAAGGTGGACATGTGTCCAAACATGATTGGAGTGGGTCCCCATCTTAAAAACACATTTTTAACCCTTTTTGACCTTTGGAAAATTTTGAAAATTTTCCCCGCTTGCCCCCTGGACCCACCACGTGTCCACATGTGGGCCCTACCAAAACAGGCCAATTTGATGAATTTCACCACCATTTTGAGAAAAGGAAAATTTTCTCAAAAAAATCTACGGCCCGAACACCCACTCTCTCCCCTGCCACATGGCGGTCTCCCATTCGCTGCGGAGCCGACCCTCCAAGTTTGCCTTCAACCATCTCTGCGAGCACAAAAACCTCTTACAGCCCGCACTCTCCTTTTTTCCCTTTGCAATGTGCCATGTGTTGCCCCCGATTTGATGCGGGGCACACTTCCAAATTTTCTGTCGGGGCTACGGATCAATTTTTTGACTCGAGAAATTTAGCCAAAATTTGTAAGATTTTCAATATTTCCTCCACGCCCAAACCTCTGCCAAATTTTGGACATGTGTCCTCCTTCAATTGGACACGGGCCTTTGGGAAAAAAATTTCCTTTGTAACCTTGAGCCCAAAAACAAAAAAAAATTCTAAGTTCTCGCTTCTCCATTTGACCTTCCTGGACACGTGTCCACTTTTCATTGGAGGTGGGCCCATTTTTCATTTTTTACCTTACAAACATAAAGGCAAAAATTCATAAAATTTTCCTTCGGCCCCTTCTTCCATCTCGCCTCCTAGACACATGTCTTCCTCCAATTGGAAGTGGGCTCTCGGGCCAAATTTTAACTTTAACATTTTGAAGTTAAAAACTTCAATTTTTCACAAACTCCGCCCCTCCATACCGACTTCCCTGGACATGTGTACTTCTTATTGGAGGAAAGTCTTTGGGTCAAAAATTTACCTTGACACCTTGAGCTAAAACACAAAAAAATTATTCCAAGTCCCCTCCATCCGCATGCTTCCTGTGCCACGTGTCTCCTTCCCATTCATTGTGGGCCTTCGGGAAAAAATTTGATTTTGAGAATTTTGCCAAAATGAAAGCAAAATTCCTAGGTGACCTCCACCACCGCCAATCCTCCAACCAATCAAATTGTGCCACATAGGCACATCACTGTAGCAATGCGGGGCCATGGACCAAAATTTTCCTTGTGCCAAAAATCAAAAAGTGACAAGTTATAACATTTTCCCACACATCCTCAACCAATAGGATCCTGCCACGTTAGCAATATGTTGCAAAGATAAATTTGACAGGCAGGTGACACCCATATACCCGTCAAAAACGTAAAAATGCAGAGGATGCCCCGGAAAATCAATTTTTTCACAAGGAATGTAGATTTCTCAGTTTTAAATCAAGTGAAGCATGATTTTACATTAATTTTGACCAGGATTGGGATTTTAACCTCAAATTACTCGTGAATCGATCAACTTCAAGTTTTTACACGTTTTGACAAAGAAAAAATGACACAACCCATGGGAAAGAAGAAATTAGGGCACAGAAGGGGGGGAACTTGGAAATTTGTTCAAATATAAGGAAAAACAACAACATCAAGGGCATCTCAAAGGCATTCCACTAGAAAAAATGAATTGCAGATCATCAACTTGACAAATAAAACATTTTCTAAGCAAAATGGTCATGAAAAATTAGGGCAAGGTAGGCAAACCTAATTTTACACCAACATTTTTCATTAAGCGGCTTTAATCTCTACTAGTATAGCCAATCTATAATCCTTGTAATTCTCTAGATACACTCATAAGGATATCTCGTAAAGAGGGAAGATTTATCTCGTAGGGGTATAATGGCTTTAATTCTAAATACAATGGAATCTAAATTTGCACATATGGGTGTGCGGATATAATTTTTGTAGTCCCATAGAGAAAGATGGATTTGAAGGTGCAATTACGGCATATTTTAAAAATATTTTTGCATAATTAGAAAGAGAGTCTTATTAGTGGCCTTATATTTCCCATTACCTTAAGGGTAATAAGGGGTAGACCAATTTTGGAAAATATTAAAGTGTTAGCACAAAGTGCCTTCACTTACTTGTTCTTAAATAATTTTTCATTTTTAGATACAATGGAAGAAGGGATGCCATAATGAAAAATGATATAATTAATCATGAACTTAGAGATATGAGTACAAGTAACATATGTGAGAGGAAATTTCTTTACCCATTTGGTAAAGTACTCGAGTGTAGTAGTGATAATGTGTTTATTTTTATAGGCACCCCAAAATTACACACTTATTTCCACATGTTCCCAGTTCACTTCCTAATACACCTTTTTATTCACCCATTTTTGATTAATTGATTAAATTGATTAATTCATACACATTGTACCCTTTAGATTAATTAAATTAATCTTGTGTACCCTTAGTACCCCTTTAGCTAAGTTAATTACCATTTATTAATTAAATTATTAATTAATTAAGTGTGTGCACATCCTAGTCAACTGCCACTTGGTCAACATCCACTTAGACTCCACTTGTACTCTATATCCTCATCCTAGTTAACTATACTTCTAGAATCCTAGAAAGGTGGGGGCAATTGAATTACATGTACAACCACCTTTCCGGATGCAAATTTTTGTAATTAATTCCATTACTACCCCTAAATTCCCCAACACTACTGTAACTTCCTCCAATGCTATTTTTAGCATATGCATTCAATCCGTATGTAACCAATTTCTAACTACTTCTACCTCTATAAATTGTAGGCTTACTCTCTTGAATCTCAAGTACAATGATTCTCGCTAAATTTCCAATCCAAAGTATTTGTTCTGTATTATTTGCAATCACATTTGGAGAAAATTCAAAAGAACCCAAATTCATTTGCAAGGTTCCCCAAACAAAGTCTCCACATCCTTACTAAAGTTTTTACTAAAGAATTGGAGGGAGTTTTTCATTGAATTTTGTTTTTCTTCCATTCTCAGGTAGTTTTTCACTATCTACATTTTGGCACACCCCATGGGACTCGCACCCCTCCTCTTTCATCTTTGTTTCATTTTGTTTTCCTAATTTTTTCTTGGAGTGCTTCTATTATTGTGTAGGTTTGGAATAAAAGGAAACACTTTACCACTCATAACAACCCCAAAAACATATTTTCTATTGCTGGTTTAATGTGTTCTTTTTTACAAATTTTGTTTGTTGGTGGTAGGTTTTTCTCATTTGCAGGTTATGGATTTGTAATGGTCTTTGATTTATGATCATTTTTCTGAACAAATACGTTATCTTATTTCATACATATGATCACTTTAATGCTACTATATTCACCGAATATATATATATATTCATGCACAGAGAGAGAAAATATTAGATTACATTTAAAAATGTATACATCAAGCAAAATAAATATAAAAAATAAAAAATAAAATAAAATTTAAAAACCCTAGAATCCTAGATCTAACCCCTAGCCACTCACCTCTCCCCTCCCCTAGCTCATCCATCTTAGCCAGGATGTCACTCCACCTACCTACCCCGAGCCCTCCTACCTACCCTGTCTTAAACCCAACTCGTCCTAACTACCCAACCTGTTCCCTACCCTATTCTACCCACCCCATCCCATTCTACCTACCCCATCCCCTAGCTTGCCACGATGCCCTAACCTAACTTTACCCACCTTGACCAAGCCCATTCCCCAACCTATCCCCACCTAACTACTCCATAGATCCCTGGATAACCCCCAACAAACCCCAAATCTAACCCTGACTCATCCCCAAGCCCGATCTATCTCCTCCCAACCCTAACTCACCCCATCTAAATCCTCTACTCACCCCACGGATGACTCCCCTGGCTTTCCTTTTTCCCATCAAGCTCCTCCCTGCTTGAACCACCCACCGCACACATACACAACACAAACTTACAATACATTAGGTTTTTAAGTTTATATTATATATGTTTATAGTTTTAGGTTTAAGTTTAGTTATTTTTCTTTATTTTTAATATATATTTCCAAACTTAGGATTTTTTTTTTTTCTATTTCATTTCTTTTCTTTTGTTTATAGTTTGCACTTTCGTTAGTAATTAATTTAAACATAAATTTGTTTTTTTCTTAGTTAATTATTGCTTTCATTAATTACTTTAGGAATTTTTACTACAATATTAGGCCCATTGTCATTTATTTTTCGCTATTTTCATGCAATATGACTAATTCTACCATTTTTATTATGCAGGGTACCTTAGTTTTTCTTTATTTATAGGGTGCCTTTTCATTATTCTTCTCACCACCTTTACTCTCTTAGACGAACTTTGAAACTTGAAAATTTAGTATTACTAGATCATTAGCGAGAATTTTTTTCTTGTGGACAAATTGGTGGGTTTTAAGCTAATGCTATGGTAATCTAAGTCCCTCCCCTCGAACGGTGCATATTCCATATGTGCATACAAAAATGGTGGATTCTAATGGTGGCCTTTTGACTAGAGATCCAATAGGGACACTACACTAGCCCTGTGGCAAAGCTAGCAATTTCTCACTAGAGAAGAACTTCGTCTGAGAAGGGGAAAGGGAGTGAGAATGGAGGTAGGAGAAATTTATGTTGTGAGTAGAATATCAGATGCCCACACACATTAATTAGAAGTCTCATTTACATGCATTTATAATTGGAAGAGAAACAAATATGCGGGAGAAGCTACAAGACTCGAATGAAACTCATTGATCACAAAGTACCAATTAATTCCTCAATCAAAAAGGTAAAAATTCCTTCTTTTCTTATTGAAGCTTGGGCAGAGTTTTTACATAGCTTGAGGATGGAAGAAATTCAAGGAAGAAGAGAAGAATAGAAGAAGTGACGTGTTTCATATTTTTGGGCATAGAGCACTCGGTCTTTTCAAATCAATCGCCAACCCTTCGAATGACATCAATAAGTCATTATATTCTTCGTAAGAAACTGTTACAACATTACAAATCATTCATGCCTCTTCGAATTACTTTATCATGAATAAAATTCTCATGGCGGCTAAAATAAGACCTTGCAAAGCAACCTCTACATTTGATTTGCTCCTCTAGATTTGGATTTGGGTCTTCTACGTGGTAGGAAGGGATTGGAGTGGTTATGGGGGGAAGCCCTTTGCATTTTACATTTTTTTGAGATTTGGCAATTTGGAATAAATCGCCCGCAACCCCACTTTGACTTTTCAACTAGGACACATGGCACATTCTTATTGGAAATGGGATCATGGTCTTTTTCTCAACATTTAAACCTTTTTTACAAAAAGGTTCAAAAACTCAATTTCCTTTGTAGGCCCGCTACTCTGATTTGACTAGGACATGTAGTACATTTTGTTTGTAGGTGGGTTCGCGGTTCTCTTCTCAACATTTTAACCTTTTTTTCAAAAAAGGCTCAAAACTCAAATTCCCCTGTTAGCCCACTACTCCGATTTGACTTTTCAATGCCAGCCTTTCCTTTAAATTTTTCCTTATGGGCTCAAGCTTTGACTTTTTCCTTGGTAGCCTAATCGGGGTTACGGGTTACTTTTTTAATTTTTCACCTTTTACAAAAAGGCTCAAAGTCTTGAATTCCCCCGATGGCCCACTCATCCACCTTGAATTTTCAATGTCTTCCACCATGTGGTGATTTGGTGTTGAATTGGTAATTGACCTTTCCTACCCTCTAGAGTTGCATCGTTGTGACATGTGGAGCCGTCCATTGAGCCTTCCATACTTAGCCAATTTTACCTTCATTTTGGACCTGGGACACATCGAGATCCTACACTCAATTAAAGACTGCCCCCAAAATTGTGCTTAGAATTGCATCATTGAGACATGTGGAGCCGTCACTGATCCTTCCATACTTAGCCAATTTTACCTTCATTTTGGGCCTAGGACATGTGGAGAGCACGCACTCAATTACAGACTACCCCAGAATTGTGCTTGGAATTGCACCATTGCGACACATGGAGCCATCTGCTGAGTCTTTAAAGTATAACTGGACCACACCAATCAGGGAGACCCACGTATCATTGGGGAATGCTGAGGCAAAATTTGGCGGGGAAAGAAATGCCCATCGTTCCGACTATGGAAAAATACACAGAGGAAGAGAACTTCATCATTTTGAGTCCAATTTTCAAATTTTCTTCACAAGCCAGAGGCATGAAGGAAAAAAATGATTCGACGACCTGGGCCATGGAACAAGTGAACCATTTTGATCAAAAATGGGAGGGGCAAAAGGATATTACGTGTACATGACTGGAAGAGGAGGATTTCTAAAAAATGAGTGACACGGAGGTTTAAACAGCTCAAGGGCACAATTTTAGCTAATTTCTTGAATCTCAAACTTTCCTTAGACACCAAAAAAGGGTGTGAGCTCAAAAAAATTGGATTTGGAAATGAAAATGTAGATTTTTTTAGGAGACAACAATTGGCTCTAGCTTGGGGACATGGCATGAACTGGGCATGGCTAGGGCACGACATGAGGATCCAGAATCTTGAGTTTCAAAACATATTACATTTGACTAGTGCCTTATCCATTGGGCCTTGCAGAGTCATGTAAAATTCCAAGAAATAAAGGAAGGAGGAAACACACAAACCAAAGCACACACAACAAAACCAAACAAAACAAAACCAAAACCACACAACAACAAAGGGAAAAACACACCTACAAAAGCACCTATGGTACAAGGCGGGGGACAAACCGCTTTTACTGATGATATAGTTTCAAGTATTTCCTACTTTGAGGTAATTATAATGGTGTTCCATCCAAGTATGAGAGGAGAAAAACATTCTCACCATAAGCTTCATGAATTTGGAACGGGCCAAGCCATAATGAATCAAACTTTCCATGGCTGCCTTTTGGTTCTCTTCTCTTGTCCCACAGCAGGACAAAATATCCAACCTTGAATTCTCTTTCCTTCACCCTCTTGTCAAAGATCTTCTTTACTTTCAATTGTTTTTCCTTAATTCTATCCACTACTTGGCATCTTTTTCCTCTAGTTTCTCTAGGAAAAGGAACCTCTTGTCAATGGAGTCTTTGTATTGACAATCTTCTATTTCTTGCATCAAATTGAGAGTTGGCATCTCAATTATGAGGGGAATATTTTCCTCAACTCCATACAACATTTGCAAAGGATACATACCTATTACCTTCTTAGGAGTGATCCTATCAGCCCACAATGCATCATATAATTTCTTGTGCTAGTTCCTTTGCTTCTCATCAACCAACTTACGAACAATGGTAACAATGTTCTTGTTGCTTGACTTAGCTTGACCATTTCCCTGTGGATAGTAGTCAGAGGAGTGAGATAGAGAGATTCCAAATCCATAGAAAAATCTGTGATCTCCTTGGAAGAGAAATAGGTGGCATTGTCTACAATAATCTTCTATGGTATTCCAAAATGGACAATGATATTCTCTTTGATGAAGTTACAAACTGTTTCAGAGCTGGCCTACTTGGTTGGAATGGCTTCCACCCACTTGGTGAAGTAATTAGTTGCAGTGAGTACATAAGTGTTCCCTGCACTTGAATGAGGATTCAAAACACCAATAAAATCTAGCCCCCATTGCTGAAATGGTTCTTCAATCACCACAGGTCTGAGTGGCAATGTAGCTAGTTGCGGCTTTCCAAAAATTGTTCGCATGATATGAATTTGAAACCCAATTTTGAGTGTCTCCAAAGATGGAGGGCCAATAATATATTTCTCTAAGGATATTATGTGAAATTACCATTACTGAGAAATGTCCACCACAAGCTTGATCATGATAGGCCCTGAGCAACTTTTCTTATTGCTCCTTATCTACACACCTGAGGAAACAACCATCTAGGCATCTCTTGTAAAGTGCATGATTCCAGATCACAAACTTGGCTACCTTTAGCTTGAGTTTCCTTCTTTGTTTGTAGTCAAGATGAGGAGGGAATTCTCCATAAGTGAGGTAGTAAGAAATATCAGCATACCACTCATCAGTAGTGGTGACAAAGAGCACTTGTGGACTGTCTCCTGAATAGGTTGAGAAAACACCATATTTTTCTCCTTATTGAGCCTTAAGGTCTTCATCTTCCGCAATCAGCTTGCACAAACCATTTCCTCTCACCAGATTAGAGGGTCTAATCTCCAAGTCAAACTCTTGGGTCTTTTCCATCCAACTTCCTCTCTTAGCCCCAGGATCTTGTTGAGTCAAAATGGACTTGATTGCACTTCCAGGGACCATCACCACTATATGGGAATTAAGAATGTAGAATATGAAACTTTTAACAACTTTAACCACTTGAGTAGGCATGTTTCTCAAATTGACTATACTTTAGCTCATGAGTTTTCAAGGGACAACTCATGAAAGCAATGGGTGCTTCCAAACCTTCTTCATTTTTATGAGAAAGGACAACAGAGAGTGTATGTGCTAATGCATAGAAATACATGATGAAATCCTTGTTTAAATCTTGAGATACAAGAGTTAGAGCTTTGGCAATAACTTTATTTATCTCATCAAATGTTGTTTTTCCTTCCTTATCCCACTTGAAACATATTTAGGCTTCATCATGGAAGTTATATGATTTGTCAATTCATAAAACTTAAGCACAAAACAATGAAGGAAGTTTACCTTTCCAAAGAATGAATGGACTCCCTTCTTGCTGGTTGGTAAGGATAGTGCTTGGATAGCTCTGATCCTCTCAGGATCAATGTGTGCTCCATGCTTGTTCACAATGTGTCCCAACAACTTACCTTCTATGACTCCAAAAATGCATTTCTTAGGATTTAGAGAAATGCCATGTCTTCTACATCTTGCAAGGACTTGCTCCAAATGATAGATATGATCTCCCCTCCTCTTTGAGAAAACCGTGAGGTCATCCAAGTAAATGAAAATGCAATATTTCAAATCTTTGAAGGCCAAGTCCATTTCCCTCTGGAAAGTGGCTCCAACATTGATCAAGCCAAAAGGCATTCTGTTGTAGGAAAAAGTTCCCCAAGGTGTTGTGAAGGCTGTTTTGTTGTAATCCTCTTCTACCACCTTGATTTGGTTATACCATGAGAATTCATCAAGCAAAGAGAGAATCTCAAATCCAATGATTTCTTATAAAATATGATCCATGATTGGAAGAGGGTAGTTTTCCTTGAGAGATGCCTGATTCATATTTTGGGAGTCTACACAAATTCTTATTTCCACGTTCTTCTTCCTTACTGGCACAATGTTAGCCACCCATGTTGAATGGTGGATGGGGAAAATGATTCTAGCATTGAGCATCTTTGTCACCTCTTCTTTGATAACATCAACAATCTTTGGATTGTAGGGCCTTTGCTTTTTCCTGAAGGGCTTGGCTCCTTGCTTCAAAGGAATGGAGTGGTTCATTTCCTTTGGCTAAAAAGATTTGAGTTCATCATAGGAATAAGCCAACACATCTAAGTATTTTTTTAGCAGAGCAAAAAAATTTCTCTTCTCTTCTGGTGAGCAACATTTACCAATATTAACCATCCTTAGATTCTCTAAAGTGCCAATGTTTTCCTAATCAAAATCATATGAACACCGAGAAAATTATTTTCTTTTTCTTAGATGAACCTGTCATGCTTGTCAAAGAGATCTTCCGAAGAAACTAGACCTTTAGGGATTTTGTTTCTTTTGATTGATTACTCCCTCTTTATCAATCCCTCAACTCCCTCATTATATTATTTGGGAACTGATTCATGGTGTGGGTTTTCACTTCCTTCAAAGAAAATATTATTGAAGTTATCCCTTTGTTCTAAGAAGGATAAGATCTGATTTCCATCATTGAAGACCTATCGGTGATTTCCATTATGCAGTACACACTGGTCCGAACACCATCTCAATGGGTACTTTATCCTTGCTAAAATAGGGATGAGGTGTCACTAAGGAAGCTGACACTGCTAGAGAATTATCATTTTCATTCTTCTCCCTAGGGATAGCTTCAATGGAGAATGCATCAAAGGATTCAATGCAGTCCCACACCCTATTTCTATAATGCCTGAGTCTAGGATTTTTTACCTGATATTGCTGGTGGACTTGCTTCACCACAATCTCTGCATCACCTTTGCATCTCATATTTTTAATTCCCATGTCCTCTGCTGCATTCATGCCTAAGAGTAATGCTTCATACTCTATTGTATTATTTATATTGTCAAATTGCATCTTTTAGGAAAAAGGATATATCTCATTGGAGGGAGAGTATAATACTACATCATCCCCTGAACCTAATCTGGAATGACTACCATCAAACTCTATTGTCCAAATATGATCTTATTCTTCTTCCATGAGGAGTTGCAAGTTGTCTTGCTTTTGTGATGTAAGGAAGTAGTATCCTAGCTCACCATCTTGAAAAAGGATAATAGCTTTTGGATCATCATATTTCCTTACTGTGAATTTCATCTTCTTGACTGGTAATAACTTCTTCATTTCTCCTTTCATTGGGATAGTTGTAGATGACCAATCCATTTTTATTTCTCCACCTAGATCTTTGCAAAAACTTATCTCAACAAAGCATACCAAATGATGCTAGAATGTCTACCACCGAATGGTCGGGAGTATCCGTCATGTGTAATTAGCTAGTGTGACCTAAGCATCCTTAATCCTTCCTACCAAGGGAACTTGTTTGGATTCCATTGAATAGCATGTGCCATTTACTCGGGTCAAAGTAAGACCAAGAGCATTTACAACTTTTTCTAGCATCACATTATCTGAGGCTCTAGAGTCTATAATGCAATTGTTCAACTGGAAACCTTTGATGAGAAGTGAAAGGTAATAAGGCTCAAATCTGTTGGTGTTAGAGGAACCGAGGGCTAGAATTTTTGAGAAGATGGTGTGGGATGAAATCCTTTAGAATTACATATTGGGGATGTAGAGTTAGCACCCGGGATGTTTTGATGAATTTGTCAAATTGGGCAGGATGTGTTTGTAGGTATTCAATCTTAGAGAGCTGAACCTTGGTTTTGCTTGCATGCTCCACAAAGTCAAATGGAGCTATGGTAGATGAGGAAGAGGTTCTAGTAGTTGATGAGGACTTAAATGACAAAGGTTTTATTACTGTTAGTGCTGGGTTATCCTTTTCAAATGTAGTAATTGACTTGGAAGGAGGTGATGGTGTAGCCCTTGATTGAAATTTAGATGTTCTTATAGAACCAACATTTAGAAGAGAATTTCTCTTAACAACCTTTGAGTTGGAAGAAGAGTCAGATAACTTACTTGGAAAAGTAGCATGATCCTTGACAACCAGTGAATCTAGTTTCTCTTTAGCTGATTCCATGGAAGGTGGTAATGGTGATCCTCGATGATGATCTTGTTTTGTGGAGGCTTTGAAGAGATATCTTCTTTCTCTTCCTATTATCTCGGGTGTAATCTTTGAGGTGAAACACCATTCTTGGATTGTGCACGAGTGAAAATAGCACATGAAAAACTTGGAGCTTCTTCATCACCTTCCTCCTCATCATCAATGTACTCAATCAGGCCATTGTGCATGCCAACCTCTTCAATTTCAAGATAGTTTTCATGGTCATCCATGATTTCTTCTTCAGTTTCCTCAATGTATGCTCCTTCTTCAAATTCCCCAGTGTCACAGATGGCACTGACCAGTGGTGCTTCAAGGGCAAGCCTACGAGGAGGTGGAGCAATTCTTGGTCTATCAGGAGGATTTGGTCTCCTTGGATCATTCCTAATTGTGATTTGTGACATCTGCTTCTTCAAAGCAACTAGGTCATTTGCCATTTTTGAAACATTTGATTAGTGGTAATCGAATTTGAACTTCGACATTTTTGCTTCCCATTTGGTCCTTTCACTTTTCCGAAATAATTAGATCATCATCAGTCGCAACTACAAAGTCTTGAACTTCCCTCAATGTTCTTGGTTGGGCTCTTATGAGGAAGAAACCAAATTCTGGTGGAAAATCACCGATGAAGAACCTTTTCAAGTTTTTTTCAAGGGGGACCACATCTTCTAGGATCCTTCTTGTCAACCTATTATACCTTACTAAAAAATATCTCATTGATTTAGAGGTCTCCTTCTTCATCTGAACCAATTGGACCAGTAGATCTTGACAATATTCTGTGCTCTTAAACCTATGTTCAAATGCACTTCTTATGTTTTCCCAACATGTGATAGATCTTGGGGGCAGCATGTAGAACCATTCAGTAGCATTTTCTTGGAGCAACTCCACAAATAGCCTAACTAAAACATCTTCATCTTCAACTCCCAACACTCCAAAAATAGTGATGAATGCTGTTACATGTTCTTCTTGGAGTTGAGAACCATCCCCTTTGAATTTTGGGAAGTTCTTTCTTGAGCCTCTTGGGAGGTCATGAAGTGGTTGTGGAAGGGCGAGTGGACCAAGTATTCCTTCCCCATGGCACATTAGGCCTACGTACTTCATCTTCATGATCACCCATTCTATTCCTGTTTCTAGCCTCCAGTCTTGCTAAGGTTACTTTTGTTGCTGCTCTTTCTTCTGCTTTGAGTTGGAGTCTTTCTATTTCTTCAAGTTGAGCTCTTATCTCCTCTTCAGCAACTACCTCTCTTTCAAGCTCTTCAAATGTGGGATTAATTTTTCCTCCTTTCCTCAGTTGTCAAGTGTATCTTCTCTCAGCCATCTTGAATATTTATGCTCTAATTTGGGGTGCTTGAATTTGTCTCTATCTCTCCAATTCGACAACACGTTCCTCTTCCAAGTATAGAATCCTTATGGCAATGAAGTATTGATTTACACTTTGTCTACTATGCCAAATGGCTTCTCTCAGATTAGAAGCAATGTCTTCTTAGATGTGAAAGAGTAAATCAGGTCTCTCAACAGGAGGATTTCCCTAAATAGTCATGATTTACATCCATGTAGTTCGTGTGATTATTCAATCTCCAGAAATTTTTCACTTAGAATTTTTTTTATGACCCTGAGGTCATTTTTAGGTGTAGATGCTACAAGATCTACCCCACAGTGGGCACCAAAAACTGTTGGCGAGAAAATTTATCTTATGAAAAAATTGGTGGGTTTTAAGCCAACAAAGATGGGAATATAAGTCCCTCTACTTGAATGGTGTATTTTCCGTATGTGCATGCAAAAATGGTGGATTCCAATGGTGGCCTTTAGACTAGAGATCCAATAGGGACACTCCACTGACCCTGTGGAAAAGATGGCAATTTTTCACTAGAGAAGAACTTTGTCTCGAAGGGAAAGGGAGTGAGAATGGAGATAGGATAAATTTATGTTGTGAGTAGAATATTAGATGCCCACAAACATTAATTATAAGTCTCATTTACATGTATTTATAATTAGAATAGAAACAAATCTGCGGGAGAAGCTACAAGACCAAATGAAACTCATTGATCGTAAAGTACCAATTAATTCCTCAATCAAAAAGGAAAAAAATTCCTTCTTTTCTTATTGAAGCTTGGGCAGAGTTTGTACATAGCTTGAGGATGGAAGAAATTTGAGGAAGAAGAGAAGAATAGAAGAAGTGTGGCATTTTCCATATTTTTAGGCACAGAGCACTTTGGTCTTTTCTGAAATCAATCACCAACCCTTGGAATGACGTCGAGAAGTCATTATATTCTTTGCAAGAAACCATTACAACATTACAAATCATTCACACCTCTTTGAATTCCTTTATCATGAAGAAAATGCTCATGGCGGCTAAAACCAAACCTTGTAAAGTAACTGTTACATTTGATTTTCTAGTTTAAATCTAGACCATTTGATTTGCTCCTCTAGCTTTGAATTTAGACCATCCATGTGGTAAGAAGGGATTGGAACAAGAACGGGGGAAACCCTTTGCATTTTGTGATTTTTATAGATTTGGAAATTTGGAACAAATTGGCCGGCAACCCCGCTTTAACTTCTCAACTAGGACACATGGCACATTCCTATTGGAAATGGGATCACGGTCTTTTTCTCAACATTTTAACCTTTTTTACAAAAAGGTTCAAAAACTCAATTTCCTCCACCAGCCGGCCCGCTACTCCGATTTGATTAGGACATGTGGCACATTTTGTTTGTAGGAAGGGTCACGGTTCTCTTCTCAACATTTTAACCTTTTTTGGAAAAAAGGATCAAAAAATCAAATTCACCCACCACTTTGCTCGATTTTACATTTCAATGGTGGGCCTTTCCTTTAATTTTTTCCTCAGGTGAAGCTTTGACTTTTCCTTGGTAGCTTTGATTGGGGTGCGCAGTTACTTTTTTAATTTTTCACCTTTTACAAAAAGGCTCAAAGTCTCGAATTCCCCGATGGCCCACTCGTCTACCTTGACTTTTCAATGTCTTCCACCACATGGCAATTTGGTGCTGAATTGGTAATTGACCTTTCCTACCCCTAGAGTTGCATCATTGCGACACATGGAGCTATCTGCTGAGCCTTCCATACTTAGCTAATTTTACCTTCATTTTAGACCTGGGACACGTGGAGAACCTCGTGCTTACTTGAATACTACCCCCTGGAATTGTGCTTGGAATTGCATCGTTGTGACACATGGAGCCATCTAGTGAACCTTCCAAAATTAGCAAATTTTACCTTCATTTTGGACCTGGGACACGTGGAGAGCCCGCGCTCAATTGAAGACTACCCTCAGAATTGTGCTTGGAATTATACCGTTGCAACACATGGATCCATCCTCGAGTCTTTAAAGTATAACTAGACCGCACCAATTAGGGAGACCCATGTATCATTGGGGAATGTTGAGGAAAACTTTGGCAGGGGAAAGAAATGGCCATCGTTCTCAACTGTGGAAAAATACACAGAGGAAGAGAACTTCATCATTTTGAGTCCAATTTTCAAATTTTCTTCACGAGCTAGAGGCATGAAGGAAAAACAATGATTTGATGACCCAAGCCATAGAACAAGTGAACCATTTAAATTAAAAATTGGAGGGGCAAAAGGATATTACATGTACAGACCAGGAAGGGGACGATTTCTAGAAAATGAGCAACATAGAGGTTTAAACAGCTCGAGGGTACAATTTTAGCTAATTTCTTGAATCTCAAACTTTCCTTAGACACCAATAAAGGGTGTGATCTCAAAAAAATTAGATTTGGCAATGAAAATGCAGAGATTTTTTAGTAGACAATATGGACATTTTGGTCTACTTTTCTCTTGCTTTGTTTTTAGCCATTCTAGTACATGTTTAATCACATTGTCTCTTCACTAACATATGCTAACATTTTTTTTTGCATTTTGTCATTTATTGTTTTCTTTCATTTTTATGAGACTAACCACAAAAAATCACATGTATTCTCTTCCTCACACTTTTTAAGTGATCTTGGGAATCTGAAATGTGGTTGTTGTTTTTTTTTTTTTTGGGAAATTAATGTTTTACTTAATCAAACCCTGT
This sequence comes from Taxus wallichiana var. yunnanensis, assembly GCA_018340775.1. Classification (NCBI taxonomy): domain Eukaryota; kingdom Viridiplantae; phylum Streptophyta; class Pinopsida; order Cupressales; family Taxaceae; genus Taxus; species Taxus wallichiana. Next base: position 371,510,357 of record CM031233.1, read on the forward strand.
TTGCATGTATGCTCTTTCCTTGTGCTTTCTAAGCACTCTGGGAAATTAGAAACATGAACTTTATTTTGTTTTTTTCTCTTACCTCCTTCTCGTAAAGTTTCTAATCTTTTATTATAGGACCCACTCTCACAAAGGTGGATAAAACACTGAATAACTATTAAATGTCGGTTTTCCAAATGGTGTACAACCAAGCCACATTAAGATCACAAGATAAAAAATAGACCACATTCAAAAAAAATTATTTGTAGGTTCGGTTAAGAGCTAAAACTTGACTACTTAACTATAACATAACTCCCTTGGCATAAGTCTTAAGCTAAAATAAAGGGGGTGGTTCTAGGATTCCTAAACTAGTTCACACCTTGAGGGAACCGGTGGACAAAATAGGAACCTTTTTATCCTACCTAACTAGTAAAGCCTTATGAGTTAGAGTCACGAGATATCCTTAGTGGAAACCCCAAGACGATTCATTATGATCGAGATATTTTCTCGGGGTTTTAAAGGGGGTAAAGTAAAGCCACCAGTTAATAATAGTGTCATGTTCACTTGGATATATTGCTGAAACCTATTTGCAAGAGACATCCATGAAGCCAAAAATTGTCCAAACCAATATAAGGTAGACACCACAAACAAAAAGTTACACCAAAACTTTTTCTTTCTTTTTTTTTATTTTGTTTTTGTTTCTTTTTTAGTATTTTTTCATGCTTGTGTTTTCCCAAACACTCCTTATTTGGGATCCATCTTTCACTTTTCTTATCTTTTTTCATTTTCCAAACAATCCTTGTTTGGATTCTACTTTCATTCTCATTTCATCTCTTTTCATCATCTTTCCTCTTCATCGTTAGTCATTCACTAATTTCATTTTATTTTTGATATTTCCCCTTTTCAAAAGTTTCATCTCTTTTCATTATTTCAATATTTTCATCCTCATTTCCTTCTCCATTTGATCTTATTTCATTCATTTGGATTTCTCATTCACTTATTTGAGTCTTCCTCTTTCACGATCATCAAATTCTTCTATCTTTCATGTTCACCTAATTTTGAGTTTATCTCCCATTTCATTCGACACTTAAACATTTGGACTACATTTCCCAAAATTTAATTTTCCATCTTATTTTGAAATCAAGTCTTGCATTACGAGATATCCACGTCCTCGCTCAAGCACTTTCATCTTATGAATCACACTTTGATAGTGTTAGGTTCCACTTTTTCACAAATCCATTTAATCACACCTTATTTTCATTATCTTCTTGCATCCTTTAATTTTACAACATCATCATAAAACTATATGCATTTTTTTCTTCACATCTCTAACTTGAAAAAATTTTTTTGTGTTTTAGACACTTCATCATATTTTCTTTTCCAAACATTTACGTTGTTGATATTTGAGTCTTATCCCTTCATTATCCTCTTCCTTCTTAACTAATTTTTATTGAGGGTTTGAATCCTTTTTCATACCCTCTTCCCATCTAGCATTCACTTTGCTAGGTGATAGAGTGCATTTACAATCAATCTATCCGGCTCCTCCTCTCTAGCATTCACATTATTAGAGGTTGATCACATTTGGAATTTTTTCACTATAACTCTCCTCCATTCTAGCATTCACTTTGTTAGAGGATGCAAAAATTCACCACATCAAACCACTCTTCCATCTTGGCATTCACTTTTTCAAGGGTCAAGTTTATCAAACATTTTCGCATGCTTCCATCTTGACATTAACTTTGTTAAGGGTTGTGTCATTCATATCTTCCAAACTTCTTTCCCATTTTAGGTTTCAATTTGTTAAGGGACAATTTATTACAAAACTTAGTCATGCACCTCTGTGCCATCATTGCATTCACTTTTTACGGGTTGAGTTATCTTTTGCATCTCTCTTTTTCTCCCTCCTCTTTTAAAAATGGTGGGAACAAAACACAAATATTATAGTCCTTTTGGAGATTTTGATAGTGATAATGACAAAAACTATGAGGATGATCAAAATAAAATTTCACTTAAAGAACAATCCCATGTCAAAAATATCTTACGTATGAATACAAACCAATTTCTACTTCGTCTCCTTGAGATGGCAGAAAAATTAACCTTTGATTTCAACAAGGATAGTCTACAAACATGACTTGGAAAACCACCACCTAACAAGGGTGAACATTTCATTTTGAAAAACAATGACGATGAGGCAGGCCCTAGTCACACCAAAAATGATGATCGAAACAAGTCTACCTTGAACAACACCAAAGGAGATGAATCAAACAAAGACAAATCTAATGAAGGGAACAAAGGAAAATCAACTGATTCAGCCACCAATCCCACTCAATCCCTCATGGATCAAATTAATGACATGGCTAAGAAACTTGTTATCTTAAATTCCAAAGTCACCAATAAATCCCATAACAATGAGGCACCAAAGAAAAATAGTGATGCTTCATTTAATAGTCATTCCACACACACCAAAGATAACAATAACTCTACAAGTGATGGTTCCTTGTCTTACTTGTAGAAAAACTCACCATTTTTCTAAGAATGGAAAATGATGAAGGACACCATCTCAGGTATGCAACATCAACGCAAATAGTTCAGATTTGAAGAATTGTGTCCTTACCCCTTCGATAAGGACATTTTGTGCATCCCCTTTCCCAAATATTTTGAGATGCTCAAATTTGAAAAATACAAAGGCAAGAATGATCCTAGAGAGTATATCAAGGAGTTTTATATGGCTTTCCAAGAGATGGCATACAATGATGTCTTCTTAATGTGTATCTTTCCACAAAGTCTAGGATGAGAAACCTTGGACTGGTTTCTACACCTCCCAAGGGATCTATATAAACTTTCATAGAACTCTTAGATAAGTTCATTAAAAATTTATCATTTAACCTTGACTCTAAAATTACAATGATGGATTTGTGTAATTGAAAAAAAAAAACAAATGAAACCTTTACACAATTCCTAGAGAGATGACGTAGGATTGCTAGTCATTTCCCATACTCCATACGAGAAACAACTTTTGATAATTTTTGTACCTAATCTCAACAAAGTGAGCTATCCTTTCACATGTAAATGCATTGCCTTAATAATTTTGAAGAAGTTCTTGAGAAAGGATCATAGATTGAAAAATCCCTTGTTGCAAAAGGTTTGATTAAACATCATTCAAAAGATAATGGGTAATATAGTAACCATCATAATAGCTCTCACCAAGAAAAATCTAAACTTGTTAACCACAATCATAATATGGTCAATGATGGTGTTATAGATAACTGCAATGTCCAAAACACTCGACTAGATCAAACAAAGGTAAAAATCTCTTGTTATTTCTAGTAAAAACGTTTCCTCCTCTCCCGATTCTAATTGACGTCATTTCACTCATTTGGGAGAACCTCTATAAAATGTACATCAAAAACTTTTTATGAAAACAAGGTTACCTATCCCATCACCAAACCTTGGTTTGAGGGAGAACCCATGCCTAGTTGGTATAAAGTTGATACTTATTGTGATTTTCATCAGATTGATTTGTCACCCAAGTGATTGATGTTTTCTCTTATGTCACTTTTTCCAACACCTCATTTATAATGAAGATATCACTATTGAAGATCCATCACCAAATATAAAACCCAATGACAATCTTAATGTGTTCTCAAACCAACTTCCCAAACATGGGGATGAAAATAAAAATGTTGAAAAAGGTCCTCTACAAATAACATTGATTTTAGTTCAATTATATCATTTATTGAGGAAGTACCATCTACAATGGAATTCATTAAATTCAAACCTTCGAATAATACTATGACCACATGCTAAAGGAAGATATCAGTTCCCATGACCAACCAACCTTCTACGTCTTCTACAGAACCTCAAACATCCAAACCAACAACTCCTTTGAATCAATATTCAAACTCTAATGCCAAATCTACCACTCCGGATTAGTATGACTTCATCAAACAATTAGCCACTACACTAGTGCATATCTCTCTAATGGAATTGTTAAAAGAGTTTTATAAATTTTAGGATATTCTAACTTGTGCTCTAAATGAATCATGTGTTCCTCATACTCTCAAAGTTCAATAGTTTTAGGTTATGATTACAAACTTTACGCCTGAAACCCCTATCCAATATTTTGGCCCTCAAGATATGTTGAAACCAAATCTAATTAACAATAACTCCTTATACATCGAATCCTATGTTACAAACCATAAGGTCAAAAGAGTTCTTATCAAAAATGGAGCATCTCTTAACATCTTCTCTATAAAAATGCTTTATTACCTTGGTCATACAATAGATGATTTAGATGTTAATATCATTACCATTCATGGTTATGATAATACCAAGTGCCAGTCCTATGGTACCATCACTCTTCCCATACAAGTAGGCCCGTAGCCCTCAACATTGTATGTCGTTTAGTTAACATATAATCATTGTATAACCTTCTTCTAGGTAGACCTTGGATACATGTGATGCATGTAGTACCTTCCACCTTCCATCAATACATAAATTTTCCACATAATGGTAGAGAGTTCACTTTGCATGGCGATATTGACCCTTTGAATACTGTAATTTTTTCAAAGAAACGAATAAAAAATAAAATTATTGTCCATCCGATAATAATGTTTCACCTTTTCTTAGATTATTTCTTTGAAATGTTTAGGAAATAGATAGGTAACAAAGCGCACGAGGAATACCTGCTCAAAGGTTGGTTGATGGGTTGTTGCATGTGTATGACTTTGAATCCATACCGATTGTGAGATCTCCCTTTGGCTACGAGGAATTACCTATAATGAAAACAAGACCACCAAAAGGAATTAATCAATATGGGAATTGAACTTCCTAGCATAAGCTAGATTGGGAAGTATGATACTTCATAGATGGTTGTCATCCACTATTTTAAACAATTCAATGTCAGTAAACAAGTAAATCATATTGTTATTTTTAAATGATTTAGGTATCTCACTTAAAACACAATAAGAAATAGATCTAATCTAACAAGGCTAAGCTAGAATAGAATTCAAAGGTCAAATGGTTGGTTCTATGTCTCTGCAGGTCGATAAAGGTCTCGGGTAGATCATAGGTGAAGGAGGGTGTGGTGAAATTAGGTGGGTAGGTTTTGTTCTAGGATGTGTGGGAAAACACGAGAGACCGGTGTCGGTTAGGGGATGGTGATGGTGGTTAGGTGTAACCAGTGTGTTAGTTATGTGAGATTTGGAAATGTCACGAGAACAAGCTAGACCTCCTTTGTGATTACAAAAAGGAATTTGGTTGATTGGGATGGGATATTGGGTGATTGCAGTAGGATTTTGTGAGGGTTTAATGGGTATATGGAGTGAAAATGTGGAGAAGGTCAAAGGGGGTCAAGGTAAACAATGGATGATAAAATGATAATGAAATTAAATAACTAGGAAAGTATGATGTTATACTTACTTGGATTACATTCCGAAGACTGTGTGTGAGGTATGGAAGTGTTGATGATGGGTTTGAGGGTTACAAGTTATCACCAACTAAAGAAAATCTTCTGTATGGGCTGCATGTACACTCCTCTTTGTTTGGATAGATCAGATCATGGCTGAGATGGCTATACAGAGAAGATGTCCAATCTCCTTCCTTGGATGTGAGTTTTCATTGGAATTTTCTCTCTGAAGATGCGTTATCTCTCTAAGATGTGTTATTTCTCATCAAATTTCTCCCAATGTTTGCCAACCTTGAGAATAAGGTAGTTTAGGGGTTAAAAGGGGTAACCGATGATGGTCCAGCTTAACCGGCGACGGTTAGGGGTAACCGACGTCAGTCAAGGTAGGATTTCCTAGGTTTACTAAACTAGGGAGATCCTCTATATTTCCTTGGATCTCATGTCATTATCCCACGTATTAGACTCGGGAGTCTCTCGTGAGAAGGTGGGAACGTGGTTAGAGGGAATCTAGGTATTGATCTTTAGGGTTTGGGTAAGTCTTAGTTAGTTATGGGAACTTGCTAAGAATAGGTCTTAGGTTGAGTTGGGTTGGTGAGGTGTCTAAGTGAACTGTATGTGTGGATATTATTTAAATAAGATATTTAAATAATAAATATTGTGAGGGTAATGAATTAATTTAATTAAATTAATATTAGTGGGGTAAAGGGGGTCATGGCTAGGTAAATGTAATAAAGGGTGCTTATATGTTGAGGGACAAAAGGGGAGGGTGACCTAATTTTCGTGTCTACATTTTTCCCCTTTTGTTGCGTAGCTTGTATTGGTAAGTGATGATAACAAAAATAAGATGTGGTTCCCCCATGTGTGGGTGGAGGTGATCCCCCTCAAACTAGGAACTGACGAGGTAGTAGGCTAAAGTGGTGAGTGGTTTGATAAAAGGTAAATGTGAGGAAAAGGCAAGTGGGTACAAGGAAAAAGGGTGAAAGTTCCACATGGGAAATCTAGGTAATGGGTCAGGGTCATAGGTAGAAATAGTCAAACGCATGTACACGTATAAACTACAACACGTTATCGGGTTAAAGAGCAGGAAAACTATACATCGTCTAAGGTAGATAGGTTTATCCAAACAAAGTTGAAGTGAATCTGGTATCCAAGGTATAGGATATGGTCAGGAAACACAACATAGGTTAGGTCCGGGAATGTTTTAGGTATGTTCTAATACACCAAAGGTAGGGTCGGAGTTAAAATAAATCACGAAAATAGGCTAGATAAGGTCATTAGGTCAATCAACACAGTACGGTGCCACAGGTATATAACAAACACATGAGGTCAAAGGTCACTAGTGATGGTCCAGGTCCAAATATCTAGGTCGCGGCATGGGTAAGGCCAAGGTAGGGGTAAAATAATGAGTCCCTAAAGGAGGAAAAATGGAGGTAGTAAATGATGAGGTCAGGAAAGGTAAGGTAATGGGTTGGGTAAAGGCTAGATGGGGTAAAGGAGCAAGGTAAAGGGTGGGGTAAAATGGAAAAGTAGGGGCAATGTGTAGGTTAGGTTGACCGATGGCAGTCATGGATAACCGACGTTGGTATAGGAAAATTAACGATGGTGAGGTAGGGCATGAGACCGATGCCGATCAAGGGGAACCAATCGTTGGTTAGGTTAGGTTTTGTATAAAAACAAAAAATCCACATTTTTATTATTCATTTGTTATTTGTGAAGTGAAGAAATGACAAAAAGAGAGAAAAGTGTCTGGAGGAAATGGGATAGTGAGCTGGTAGTCTGATTTGATGAGGGTTAAGTTGGTGAGTTACAGGTCCATGGGATCAGGGTGAGAGAGTTGATTGGTCAGAGGTTATGGGTAGATATTCGGGGATGGTAGAGGCTAGAGAGGGATCAAGACAACCACCAACACAGCGGCCAGATGTGCCACCAAGATGGTGGCAGTGCGACGAGGTAAGCACCTAACTCTATAGTGTTAATTAGATAGAGTAGAGGTTGTAATAGTTGTTATTTGTAGGGTTTTGTGGGTTTTTTGTATTTTGTGGGTGGGAAAAAGTTAAATCAAGTTTTGGGTAGAATAATGGGCAAAAACGATGGGGGGGGAGGGTAGTAAATTGTAAAGGTGGGGTGGGTAGGGGTCTAAGGGGAGTTTAGGTCATTGTAGGTGGGGTAAAAGGGGTAGGGGGAGGTTTATAGAAAAGGGGGTTTTGGAAGTCGCATATTTTTTTGCGACAATGACCGGCGTCGGTCAAGCTTGGCTAGCATCGGTTGGGTAGAACCGTGATTGGTCACCAAACAGGTGACCAATGCCGGTTTAAGGGTGACCGGAGTTGGTTAGGATGAACTGAAACCATCAGATTTTAGGCACAAGGGTCCAAGAGGGATGTGGGCTAGGTAGTGGAGATGGGTAAAGTAAAAATAGGGTGGAGGGTAATGATAATTGGTGAATATGGTCATGGTAAATGTAGATTAATGTTGTGCTTGGATTGGATGCAGGGGAGATCACAGTTACATATGTAGGATAGGGTTCCACCGCTACTGGTGACATTATGTGGTTTAGCAACCCCTTGGATCTATAGCACATGGAGGTAATGGGATTGAATGGTATTTGGTGATCCGACATGTTGTTCCAAGAGCCCAATTTGATGGTCATGCTCATCGATAGATGGGATTCCATGACCAACATGTTCCACCTTCCGACGGGTGAGATGACTATCACCCTGGAGGATGTGTTCCAGATTTTGTGGTTACCCATATTGGGGGCCCAGGTGTACTCTATCTCCTTCGAGGCCTTATAGGAGCTGATTAGGGGATATTTTTGGTGAGGGGGCGATGGAGTTGAGATTCCATAGCGCTAGTTTGAGCTATGGTGAGATGTACCTAGCCCGTCCGGATGAGACGAGGCTAGTGGTTTTATTGATGGAGGCAGTGTGTTGCTATGCACTACCCGATGCAGAGGGTGCAAAATTTCCCCAATCATTGATGGGGTGCTCCAGGGATATGATGGTGCATGATACATGCTTTTCTTGGGCACCAACATTCTTGGTACAACTATACAAGGAGTGGGTGTATGGGTGATTTCACAAGTTTAGCTTTGTCTTTATACATTTATCTTTGCTTGCTAGGCCTATGAGCACATAGTCTATGTTCAACCTATAGGGATGCCTCGATTAGATGAATTTCCCACAAGATGTGTGTTGTTAAGTTATAGGAGATGGGTGCCGGTTGCAGGAGAGCGGAGGTCGGATAGGATGACATATGATGTGGCCCATTTTTGGTAGTTGTTAGAGGGGTTATCTAGAGTGGACATTATCTTGAGGCCATATGTGGGATTCCCCTCATATAGGCACATGTATGAGGAGCTATCTAAGCTCCAGCTAGAGAGGTGGATATGGGGTCCTCATCTTTGGGGAGGATGAGATGATTCTGGTAGACAAGGTCCGACAGTAGTTTGGGTTTGTACAAGATATTACCATCCTTCCCATAGTATTGGAGAGATGATGTGGAGAGGCCTCTACCTCTACCACATCCTACAGTTCCTACATGAGAGGAGGAGCAGCCAGTGGATTGGTGGATTGATGATGCCAGATGCATAGATAGGTATAAGCAGTGGTGGGTGACTCAGTTATGAGCCATACCACCTAGACCGGGGCAGCCTGACTTAGCTACCATTACAATGTAGAGAGATGCCCTACAAGGGTAGGTAGCGACACTAATCACATAGATAGGTATACTGTAGACATAGCTAGAGGGGTCAGAGGCAGAGGTAGTAGAGCTATGAGTACATGTGGCTAGTCTGCAGGCCCAGATGGTGGAGGGAGAGGGTGGAGGAGATGGAGATAGAGATGGTTAGGTGGCAGCCTTACTGGCTTAGGTGGTAGGTTTACAGGGCCAGTTGGCCACATCCTAGACACAGATTAGGGCCTTACAGGCCCAGATACGGCCACAGGGGTAGGGGCACCACCATAGGCATAGGGGAGGGCAAACCACCACAGGCACGCAAAGCTGGTCCCCATTTAATAGGTTGGTGCGGGGGTGTACAGGGGCTGAGACCTATGGGACCACCATAGATCATGCCTATATCTAGGTTACGGGATGCCCTAGGTGAGTGAGAAATTATCGGGACCAGCTCATGGCTTCGGGATAGACTTCCTCTCTTACAGAGAGTACAGGCACAACAGCGCCCTGGTGAGAGGACAAGATCCCCACACATAGTGTGGAGAGCATAAGAGGTTAGTGAGCTCCAAGGCCTAATCAGGGAGAGGCCACCAGTGCATAGTGACTAGATCTAGGTGATGTGCCAGTAGGGACATAGGATGTCGAGGGTATAGGTGACACAGAGATGGAGGACATTCGGACGAGATGTCTGATATGCGGCCACCTAATTTTTGATATATACTAGTGATTATTTTTGATATATATGTCAACTTGCATGCCAAAGATAGTTGTATTTTTGATCACATACTAGCCTGCATGCCAAAGATAGTGAGGATGTATGAGTGATTTTTGTATATTGTGAGCATATACCGGCTGCGTGTTGAATATTTTTTGTATTGATTCATTCATTATTTTTGTATATATGAGACTGACCTACGTGCCGATGGTATTTTGTATTGTATATCAGGTTGTGTGCCAAAATTTTTGAGATGATGGATAGGATGAGATAGGCATGTATTTTGAGATACACATTTATTGATTTATATGATGAGATTCATGGTATTTTGTGATGTGTTAATATGTTTATGAGATATTGGATGTATGGCTTGTGTTAGAGGAGATATGGATTTGTTATTTTAATGTGGTTTGAAATTAAGTGAGTTAGGCATGTTGGAGTTAGGTTATAGGTGTGGATCAAGCCGGGTTATACGCATGGATTATGTCAAAGTTATATGCATGGTTATCATGGATCGAGTCAGGTTTGGTAGGTATGGATTGAGTCAGGTTATAGGCATGGTTGAGTTAGGTTGGTTTATGATTCATTATTGTTTGTAATGAATGATATTATAGGTCATATGTGAAATGTTGTATAATCTATGCATAGTGATGATAGAGGGATGGTAGGTGTAATAAATGTATGCTGTGGTAAGCAACTTGTTATGTATGTGGCTTAATTTCCAATTTTGTTAGAAAAGGGGAACTAAGTGAAATGTGATGTAAATGGTGAGTTAGGCATGGTTAATGAATTGTTTTAGGGTAGAGGATGGCTGAGCTAACCTCCAAGGGTCCCATGCCCTTAGAGTGCTACCTACATAGTCCTAGCGAAAAGGGACCTCAAGCCGATGTAGTTCTCCCATGAGCTAGGGAAGAATATGAAAATGAGTTGGTAGGGTTTTAGGCATGTAGTGGGTTTAGGTGTAACAAGTGTGGGTAGATTGTAGGTAAAAGGATGAAGGTGAAGGTGATTGTTGTGAAAGGGAGGATTACTTCAAAGGTAAGCGTCGAATACCAATTCTGTATAAGGTAATCAAAACATAAACAAAGATGGTTAAAACATAAGAGGGGGCAATAAATCTGCCTGATTATGTAGGATCATGCTTGAGTAGATCATACCTTGGAGGGGGTGATGAACACAAGACCCAAAAGGTATTGCACGATTAACTGTTCTACGATGAAGGTAGTCACATGATCATGAAATGTAAAAATTCCAAGATGTCCCTTGAGGTGATTGAGGAAATGAGAGTGGAAATGGTAAGGTGGGTAAAAGGTAGTTAATTTTATATGTTTTGAGTGACAGGGCTTTTGGGCAAGAGGTCCGAGGTCACAATGGGCAAGTCCATGACTAAATTTTTTTTTGTTGTGATAGACTGATCAATGTGGGAAGTCTATATGGGATAAATAATATGGTACTCCTTGAGGTCTTCATGAAGCTGATCAATGTGGGAAGCTTCGGTTTCTCTCATATTGTTTTTTTTTGAAAGCTTCACATAGTTGTCCTTCGAGGGAGCAATCTATTTATAGTAGCAATTTTGTCGAGAGGAAGATGTCCTTTTGAGGGAGTCATCTTTTTATTAGAATTTTGACTCAAGGAGTTTGGTCCCATGTGAGGTCTTTGAAATCATGGACAAGACCAAGGTGAAGGATATGACTCTTGTTCAAAAGGAAAGGTGGAATGACCATGGGATCTCATCTAAAGGTAGACAAAAAGTATCCATGAGAATCATGCTATGTGCAGTGTCGTGGTACACATATTCAAGAGAAGATAACAAGTGATGGGTACTCAAATGATTCTTTTTAATCATTAGGGAGATGTATGGAGTGGATAACGCTCAAGGAAGAGCACGTAAAGAGACAAAGGGTGAGGTAAGACAACAAGTCAACAATAGAATGGTCAAAGATGCAATACGTTAAGGGGATTAGGTTTGGGTTTACCATCAAGTGACAATAACGATAGGCACCGATCCATAGGTATGAATCATGATGTATGGTCCAAGCCAATTAGGAGTGAATTTTCCCCATTTAATTTTTTTGTTTTGGTTACGTGTTGATTTTCTTTTAAGAAAAGGTCACCGACTTGGAAGGTTCATTCATGAACACGTTTGTCATAAGCATTTTGATACCTTGTTGGTAAAATTAAAGGTGATCCAAAGTATTAAGACGGTGTTCGTATAATAACTCAAGTTGTGCTAAGTCCAAGTGTACGTTAACATCCCGCATGCCCCGCTTAGCCTCACATGCTTGTTTTTTTTTACTCTTTCCCCTCTTTTCCTTTGCATTTTTGTCTTTGAGTGAAAATGAACCACCGCCTGGGTGGCGACCGCCCCCAGGGTAGGGTGGCGGTCCTATGAAACCACCCCCCTCTCACCAGGTGGCGGTCCTTCACACATTTTCCAGCATGCTTCTTTTAACGTGACTCACGTAAATTTTCAACTTTTACCAGCTTTCTCATCCGTTTTTGCTTGTATTTATGATTTTGGTTCCCTGGAATAGTGTTTCTTCATTGTTTATAGTAAAAGAGTCCTAGTTGGAGTTACCTTTGGGTGAATGGGAATTCTATAAATAGTTGGTTTGATTACAAGCAAATGCCCCTCAAAAAACTACCTCTCATCCTCTCATTTCAATAGTTTAGTCTTTCAGTTCTTGCTTAGGAATTCAATAGTTTTCATTTGTTGCATGCATAGTTAGTCTTATTTTGTTGTTTAGAAGCCACATGATCTTCTTGTTCTAGTGTTATTACTATTTCATACAATCAATTAAGGTAGGATAGTTTCATTTTTCATTTTGAAGCCATTAGAGTTTAAGGTTTGTTCATCAAGAAGGATAGTTTTAGAGGTTGGATGTTTTGTGTTGCATGACTCGCAATAAATCCCACTAGGAATTGCATAAGCCAAGCTCTGTTCTCTTGCGCTATCCCTCTCCTACTCGCATTGTATTTAGTCTACATCCAAAGCTGCCATTGTTCCAATACCTACTCCTATTGATGCTAGCATTACATGCTTTTTTGGATTCACGTGAGCATGAAGGAATGAGGAGACCACACTGAGGGGACAAAGCCACACACAATCGGATTCACCACTGTTCTACAAAATCCAGGTTCAAGCTATCAAAGTTCTAGTTAAAACATATCAAATAGAGTAGTGAATCATTTCATTTTAGTTAATCTCACTTTCGATATTGCCGGGGAAGCTGTGGGGATTGATAGTTTTTGAGAAACTATGATTCATTCCTCACTTCTGAGGTAAGATCGGGGTCTTTCAAATAGATTAGATCAGTTATTTGGTTATTTAGAATAGATTCACAAACTACACAAGTAAGTAGCTATACTCGGCTACTTTGTTTGTTTTAAATTTTGTTATTAGCTTAGTTGTCATTTTCTAGATATTAAATAATTGCTCTTTCAATTCTATTAAATAGTTGTTATCTTAATTCTATTAAATATTCTATCAAAAATACAAAAATAGAGAATTTATATATGTTGTGGATATACTTTACATAATTAGTTTACTTTGCTTTAGTTAGATTTATATTGTTTCTTTTGTATGACAATCACGGGACCTAGGGAGCCCAGAGAATACGTATTGAGCCAATCGTGCCTCAACCCAATCTTGTTGCAGCAATAACTGACATAGACCAAAATCTCAGAATTCAAGTCTTCCGAACAACAACAAAACCTACAAGAAATTAGCTCAATTAAGAGGATTAAACATAGAAGACGACAAAGCACATACGTTTTGGTCAAACCAAGCCAAACTAGATTGCCCTAATAAATATCCGCATGACTGTAGAAGGGCTTGAAAGAGAGAAAATGTTTGGTTGTGATCCTTTGGTCCCATAGCCAGACATAGGGAGACATCCTCATTGACATAGACACTAGCTTAAGAATTCAAGTTGCAGAATGCTGTAAGGTACTCTGAGAAGATTGCACAACTTTTAGTTCTAAACATAGAGGCTGAAAAGGCATATGACTATTGGATATTAGGGATTAGGGATTGATTCTGCACATGACCATAGGAGGCCCACAATGACCATGAACCTACGGTTGTGATCCATAGGTCCCACAACCCAATGGGCCCACAAGTCAATCAGACGTTGATGTTGGTTTACGCACATTAGTATTTAGATCCTCTCCACTTCCACCAATCATTATCACACAACTATCCTCACTAGACATAGTAGCTAATCAAGCTAAGGATTTCTGGACTAGACCAGAGAATCACCCATAGAATCCACCATACATCCATCATCCATTTTCATGACCCTGTCGGGGATATCTATGAAGCACCCACAGGTTATCTTCCACGTATCCCACAACCTATAGATCGGATCATGCCAGAGCTCGATATTGATTGGAGCCTTGAGTCAGTCATCCTCACCGAATGATCTATCATGCCAGTTCAAGTTAGGAGGGCCTTCTTTTGCCTTAGATTCATAGATTCCATTAGTGCGCGTCGAAGACATAAGATTGCCTAACTAGTTTTCTTTGCGCCCCACGTATATTCCATCCCCACCAGTTGTCTCACATGACCTCGGGAGGTCGGGTGTGAGGAAGAGTTACTTGTAGATTCCCATGCTCGCTTGTCACTTTTCCATCATACAAAATTGGTGAACCCGATGTGAACTTCCTACTTTCTGGTTTGGAGTCATATTTCTACTTGTTCTTCCAATTAGTACTTTTCATCTTTTCATTCTTCACATTTCATCCTAGCCTTCACATCAACTTTACCAACAAAATTGGTGAACCCTTGACGTGAAAGGAACAATTGCTTCATTTTCACCTTTCCCCTTTTAGTGTTTCATTTTCTTTTCATCCATCTTCACTTCTTCCCATTATTCTGCGGGTATTCATATACCCCCGAATATGTCGGGATTCGATGCATATGGTAGACCTCTCCTAGGTCTTGAAGCATACTATGATCAACTGAATAGACAACCATCACCCTCGCTCTCAGCATGGGGTGACAACTATTCAATCAACCGGTTTTCAACACAAACTCCACCTCAAAGGACTAGATATAGTTCTTCTTTCCAAATAGAGGAGTTGGATCAGCTCACTCAAATGCAACAACCAGAGCCTTCAGGCTCGAATAACATGATGCTCACTGGAGAATCTGGTTCATCTCCTCAGGTGTTGCTTAGACCGCAAATCAGTAGACAATCAGATCCATATCTATTTTTAGATGATGAACATTTAGCGCGTTATGCTAGGAGTGAACAATGCTCTCAAAGTATGTACCCACCTATAGGAGGTTTGCAAACACAACCCGAGGTCTCTTTTCAAGAAAACACCTCCATTCCTCCACCTATAGGAAATGCCCTCGGTGAAACTTGGCAGGGCACCGATCAATTCATAGTTGGGTACCATATGCCTATACAACCTCAACAAACACCACTAAGGAAAAATACCGTATCTTCACCAAACGAGGTCATCTCAGCCTTAGTTGAGAAAGTTAGAGGGTTGGAACTTGCTCAAGCAAGTCAAAATTTACAATTCATAGGTAGGAAATTCCAATCCTCCACATCATCCTAGCCAAGTAGACCTCCTCACAGGAACAGGCACGTTGGGCATGCCTCCTTAGTATTCACAACAAACAAATGCCAACTAGAACCGCGTTCTCTAACGCCGCTCCAGTGGAAAATATGATACCTCCCGGTTTAGTACAAAACAATCCATTTCGAACAATGCTCCTCCATATTTAAACATGTATTCCAAGTCACCACAGGGAGATATGTTCTCTTCTCCCGGCATGTTCACTCAACCACAGGGATTTCCTTATGTCCCTGCAAATGCATACGCTATGCCATATCAACAACCCATTCCACCCCCCCCCTCAGCAAACACCATCGATGGTCGAAACCTATGCGATAGGAACTTATTTAGAATATTTGAAAGAGCCCTTAGACTTCACTATATGAAGCATCATGCTTCCAAGACCTCTTCCTGATTTTCCCAAGTACAAAGGGGAGGGAGATCCGAATGCACATATTAAGGCCTATGCCACAGCCATTCGAGAACTGCTCCCTTGGGATGGAGTTGTTGCTAAAATATTCCCCAAAACTTTAGAGGGCATTGCCCTCGATTGGTATTATAGAATACCTGAAGCCTCCATCCATTCATTTAAACAACTCGTTTCAGAGTTCATCAAGGTGTTCGACATGAACAAATTGTTGAGAACAAGAATCAGGGAATTCTTGCATATTAAACAAGAACACAATGAATATGTTGCTCATTTCATCCAAAGATGGTGTACAGTCCTCTATTCTTCAGCAAGTGCTCCAAACATGGATCAGATGGAACTATGTGATTTATTCCTTCATTCTCTCAGCAGAGAGATAAAGGAAGAAGTCTAGAAGTTCCCACTAAGAACTTATGATGAAGTGCTTGAGAGCGCCCTCCGAATAGATCAAGCTGCAATAGATAGTGGTCGCAAGGCATATGGAACAAATGGGAGGTTAATCATCCCCAACCAAAATACTACGACTTATCCTACTACCACAAATGCCAATCAAGGACCTAAAATCCTTAAAAAACACGGGGTCACAACAGATGGAGTAACTGACCCAAAAAAAAGGCAAATGTTGTAAATGCTCCACCACCCAGTTAACAATCAACGAAACAACAATTTTACCCCAACAATCAACATGGTGGATTTTAATCATCCACAACAACAACAACAACAACGGCAGATCCAAACACAGGGTCCAAGTCAAAACTCAACTGGATATCAAAACCAAAGGCAACAAACACAAAACTTTAATCTTAATAGTCAACGGATTTAATCAGAGTTTTGGACCACAACACATGCCAAACCAACAACCTAGGAATTATAATCCCAACTCGTATTGTGGTTTCCAAAAATTTGAGGCCATGACACTAGGACTTTGCCATGACTACAATAAATTCATGCAACATTTTGCTAGAGGAACAAAGACAACTTTTCATAGATATGTTCTTAGCAGATCCTGCATCACCTGCGCCAAATACTTTCACGGGGGTGGTCTCCCCTCAAAATGCACCCCTCAAGATCTTCAATGATCCACTCCCAAATCACAATAACAACAAATTAAATCCAAATGGGATGAACAAGGGTGTAATGATCAGGAAACAATGATCATGAAGCCTCGACTTCACTAAATCCACCTGTCGCACCACAATTAGGAAATCAGCCACGAACCAAGATAGTCGGTTTAGTGGAATTAGACACTGAGCTACACGTGGAAGCCATAACAAGGACACGAGAGTATTCCTCTCAGCCAAATCCAAGTTACCCACTAGAGCCAGATAACATTCAACAAACATTAGTAAAACCCGTAGGTGCCTATGATTTAATTAATGACTTAACAAAGACCTTCTCTCACATCTCCTTTTTGGACTTGCTGAAGAACTCTCCTACCCATAGGGCTGCTCTTTTAGAAGCATTAGGTTTAGGTCATTTAATTAACATCACTCCTCCTCCCAAAACATAGGTAAACCATATAGACTTTGATATCCACCCTTCGGGGCAGCCGGATAGGGATACTGAAGTTTATATTCGACATAAGCAAAATGCCAACAGATCGTTGAGATTACACGTAGAGGTGATCCAACCTTACATTTACAAGTGTGGGTTTATAACAATTACGTTAAATGTGCAATGGTTGATGATGGGGCAGTAGTTAACATAGTCCCCTTCTCTTTCCTTCAAAAGCTAGGGTATGGAGAGACAAATTGTTCCACGACTCGGAATACACTAAGAGGCTATGATAGCCTTAAAGCCACTTCGATTGGAACTATAATACTACCAGTCACCTTAGGACCCAAAACAATCCTCACTGAGTTTTATATTATAGATCAGGAAACCAACTATAATATGATCCTCGGCCGACCATGGATACACCGTATGAAGGCAATCCCTTCTACGTTATTTCAGGAAATAAGATTCTTGCACTTAGGAAAGATATTCGTAGCAAAAGGTGATCCGAAACCATTCGATATACACCTAGTAGACCTGAAGAAAAGGCCAGGCATTCACTCTGAGTTTGAACTCCCAACAAACCAACTTAACAAACCAACCAACTCAAAACCAGAAGAAAAATTAATACCTACAATAGAACTAGAGATTACGAACCTAGTCAAGAGCATCCCAACCCTCAAGGATGAAGCTAACATTGTAGAAATAGTGTCATTAGGAACTACTGCAAAAATTGTTGAGTTTCTAGAACAAGATCTACCAATTTTCCTACCATTTGATTCCACAGGTATGGGATGTACCCTAGGAGTTGGTTCTCTTCCAGCAGAGGAACTCTGCATGGTAGAAGTAACCAAAGTAGAAGAAATAGACGTAACGAATGTCCCAACATCCATCTTCCCAAATAAACATTGGACTCTCCACTTTGATGGAGCTAGATGTCATTATGGGGCTGGGGCAGGTGTGATCTTTACTTCTCCCGAGGGAAAGATCCTACCGTTCACCTTTAAATTAAATTTGAATGTACAAACAATGGTGTTGAGTACGAAGCCCTCCTCCTTGGCCTCATCATAGCTAAAAGGCTCGGTGTTAATGACATCAGAGTGTTAGGAGACTCTCAATTAGTAGCAAACCAAGTCTCTGAGGTGTATGAGACTAGAGAGTTGAACATTTACTGCTCTACAAAACAACAGTATTAGATTTGAGCAAAGGATTTAACTTCATATCAATTGAAGCAATCCCATGAGAACAAAACCTTCTCGCAGATTCGATAGCAACCTCAGCTTCACGTTTCACTCCAAACAGTGAGTTGGAAGACACCCGTTTCATGGTATCCCTTCGTACTGAACCGTTAGTAAAGAAAACATCAACAAACCCTCTTCTAACACACATAGCTGAGAATAAATCTACTATCTTAGGTCACGTTGATAGTGATAGAGCCACTCTTGATTACCTAAATGCCTATGTAGAGTTACATCTCACCCATCACATGGTAGATTTGTCCTTAATCCCACATTCATCTTCTTACTTTGGAAATCCCATGGTAGAGCTTCCCCCACAAAAGGAACTCGACATATACGTGGTAGAGAATGGAGAAGATCTGGAACTACCTCCAGCCCCGCCTGAGTTTGAAGAAGGTAACGCTTCTTTAATAGAAGAAATGATTGATATAAACATCGGAATGGAGGAAGAACCAAAGATCTTGAAACTAGGATCTTCGTTAACTCTAGAAGAAATAGAAATACACACTCGAATCCTCAAAGAACATCAAAAGGATTTTGCATTTAATTATAAAGAAATGGGAATTACACCACACATCGTGGTACATAACCTCATCACCAAATCAGATGCAAAGCCAATTAAACAAAAATTGAGACCAATGAAACCCAAGGTAGCTCTCATGGTGAAGGAAGAAGTAATGAAGCTTCTCCAGGTAGGGTTCATCAAACCGGTCGATTACTCTCAGTGGGTATCTAATATCATCCCCGTTCTAAAAAAGAATGGGAAGATACGCATCTGCATAGATTTTCGAGACATTAACAAGGCGTGCCCCAAGGATGACTTCCCGTTACCATCCATTGACATCATCATTGATGCAACAGCTGGATTTGAGCTTTTGTCTCTCATGGATGGGTTCTCGGGATACAATCAAATCAGAATATCTGAACAAGACCAAGCCAAAACCACGTTTATAACTCCTTGGGGAACTTATTGCTACATTGTTATGCCATTCGGTCTCAAGAATGCTGGTGCTACATACCAGTGGGAAATGACATACATATTTCATGATCTTATTCATAAAATCATGGAATCCTATGTAGATGACTTGTTGGCCAAGGCCAGGAAGTGTTGTGATCACCGGAAGTGCTCCGCATCATTCTTTCACGTTTGATCGAATACGGAGTCACACTAAACCCAGAAAAAATGTGTATTTGGTGTGACAGGAGGGAAACTCCTAGGTTACATTATATCATCACGAGGGATCGATGTAGACCCAGCCAAAATCTGGGTTGTTCTTGAGATGATCCCACCATCAGATGACTCTGGCATTAGATCATTTCTTGGAAAGCTCGGTGCAATCCAGAGATTCATTCCGGACTTAAGTTTTGTTGTACATCCGATCAACAATTTGTTGAAAAAGGATTGCTGCATTATTTGGACAAAGGAATGCCATGAGGCCTTCAAAGTAGTTAAATGCTTCTTATTGTCTCCTCCCACGTTAATGCCACCTAGACCAGATCATCCTTTGATCTTATATTCATGGAGCTACGGATGTCTCTAGCTAGCTGCATGTTGGCTCAAGAAGACGATGATAAACGAGAACGTGTGGTCTATTTTATTAGCCGAACATGTTCGATTATGAAACACGTTATACGCAGGAAGAACAAGAATGCCTTGCCATAGTCTTTGCAACCAAATGCTTAAGACATTACATGCTAAATCAAGAAACAAGGGTCATTGTAAAAATAGACCATTTATGAACTTTCCTCACGCAAGGGTCTTTGTCTAAAAAGGTTGGATGCTTTATAACCTTAATGGGTGAATTTGAATTAACTTTTGTAAACTAGAAGTCCATTAAGGGACAAATCATTATAGATTGGTTAGCCAACAACCCGTTAGATGGAGGTGATCTAGTAGATCTGGATTTTCCGATGAATGCATATATTACATCGAAACCAGACCTCCCATCTCTGAATGTCCTTGGTATACTGATATTATCAATTTTATCATGGACCATACGTATCCAGAGAAGGTGCTACACCACAACAAAGAAGGTGGTTATGCATTATCGTAGCTAAATACGTTATTATAGAACAAGTGCTCTATCGTAAGGCTTTTGATGGAATGCTTCTAAGGTGTGTTGACATAGAAGAATCCAAGAAGATTCTCTATGAATCTCAGTGGAATATGTGGAGGCCACTTCGGTGGTCATGCCACCACTCACAAAATACATCGAATGGGCTATTTTTGGCCCACTCTCGAACATGATGTAGTAGAGTTTTGTACGCAAGATGCCATAAATGCCAAGAATTTTCCCATGAGATTCACATGCCGGCACAAGCTCTACAACCAATCGCGACTCCATGGCCCTTTTCTACATGGGGCCTAGATTTGATAGGGAAATTCTCTCCCTCATCAATGGATGGCCATAACTTCATAATCACGCCACCGAATATTTTACCAAATGGGTAGAGGCTATGCCTCTTACCACTATACCAGGTGCCGTGATCGCCAAGTTCATTTTGAACCAGATCATTTGTAGGTACGGTGTCCCACAAATCATTATCTCAGATAATGGCACATCCTTTAAGAATGATGAGGTCCATGAGCTATGTAGTAAATTTAAAATAAACCATCATACGGCCTCCCTGTATTACCCTCAAGCCAACGGGCAAAGGCTGAAGCAACAAACAAAACATTGAAAGCTATTCTACTCAAAATGGTAAAAGAAAACAAATGAGATTGGCATTTAAAGTTATATCCGGCCTTGTGGGCCCACCGAACCTCAATAAGAACAACGAGAGCAACTCCTTTCTCATTGGTATTCGGAGCAGAAGTAGTTCTCCCACTTGAGGTTGAAATACCCAGTCTCGCATCTCACTACAAGGGATTCTGGATGAGGAAGCTTATAGAGAGGCATGCCTCTCCCAACTAGAAAGCCTAGATGAGGCCAGGTTAAATGTTGAACAATGGCATAGAGTCTATGCTTTGACGGATGTGCCGGTAGTATAACAAAAAGGTCTATGAGAGAAATATATGAAGGAGATCTAGTTTTAAGACTAGACAGCCGGATCGATAAGAAGACCGGTGAAGGAAGGAAATTCGGCCCAAATGGTTGGGCCCATATCGAGTCATGAAGGACTACGGAAATGGTGCGTATCTCTTATGTACACTAGAAGGTGAGGAATTTGGTGAAAGCTGTCAATTCCTTGCACCTTAAATGGTTTTACGCATGAAGCATCGGCACTATTTGTATAATTATATCTACATTGCATCTTCATTTAGATAGGTTCATTTTGTTCACTCGTTTCGTAAAATTTGGTGATCAAGGGACTTATTCTTAAGCAATTCATTACAAACTTTGATGGTATTGGTAGAAGCATTCAAATCATACTTCTTCATTTTCATAACATCATCAAACTGTTTCAAAATCATGTCATCAATTAAAGCTAGATATGACAAAGTCTTAATGGTAGCCATACCAAGGCCTGCATGCTTGTTCTCACTTTTGTTTCTTCCTAGGATAGGTGTCTTGCCTATGGTCTATTCTAGAAGCTTCATGGTGTCACATCTATCCCGTATATAGATCTCTTTGGAAATAAGAACATATTGACATTTTGCTCAAATAAATAAGTCGAATAATAGATCAAACAGAAAATTTTACTTTTACACATTTCCTTGCCCTACCAACCTTCGGTGATGAACTTGCGTCTCTTACTAGTGACGTAGGGTTGGGAAAGGATGGGAATGCCCTTACTCACCTGTACCTTGTCCATGGTGATAAGCCCATGCTTCTTACTAGTAGCATGGGGCAAGGTGTAGGGGGTCCTCTTGACAGTAACGTTGAAGGTCATAAGAAAATAGTTCAAATAAACCTTTGAAATCTTGAGTCAAAAACAAATGAATCAGATGTCCAAAATTCCAAGAGAGTTCAAAACCTTGAAAACCAGATTTTGTCAACCAAGTGGCCATCTACGGATCTAAGTCTAGATAAACTGCAAAGCAAGTCACATTCTAAACTATGGAGTCACTTGAGTAGGGTAGGTTTGTAGCATCCTAATTTGGTTCCACCAACTCTTTGTCTATCTCCCATCATTATCATTTCAACACACCTCATAGCTTGTGCCCTTTCTAGCTCTCGGTGGTGAGCCCTCGCATCTTACTAGTTGCGTGGAGTTAGGAGTGGGGCAAGTTCATCTGCTCATCATATCAATTTATCATCACATTTTGTCAAAACAAATATGAAGTATTGGAAAATTGCTTATAGAAACTAAAGTTCAAGATCACATTGTGTCTACATTATCATACATCAACATCACAAAATACAAAAAGGAAGAAAGCATTTGTATCATTTGTTCTCCATTGCATACATTTTGAAAAGCATATAAAAACAAGAATTCTAATAAGCATCTAATATACATGTGGAAATGAATCACAAAATCCTAGACACCAAGAGTCTGGTCTAAAAAAATATATATATATATATATAATCAAGTTTTATGTACAATGCCATCATGCGCTAGGCATGGTCAAAATGCTCAATGAGCCGGAAAATACAAAATGATCGTATAAACAATCTAACAAGAGTCACTAAAAAAAGAGCCAAGTGGCCTCTCAACCCCTATGAGATCCCTCGAAGGTGCACGACCACATCTAGGACTGCAGCGGCTATGCGCGCCGCAGCTGCTCGAGTGCATTGAAGGCTCACGGTCCCGAATAGTAGTTGTAGCCTCGCTATGAGAGTGGCTCCTCATCAGGTGCTCTGTAGTCCTATACCCGGCTAACTCGGTATGGAGGGAAGTCACCATCTTGGCCACGTGCAGATAGGGGAAAAGACATCACTATGCCTACCAGCTGTTGAAGGCTCCCCCGCATCCACCGACAACTCGGCGTGAGTCTTCTCCATGGGGAGCATCAGGGTATCAGTACATACCCAGTGAATCAAGTCTCGCCACTCATCAGCAGTCTCTACAAGCAAAGAAGAAGACAAATTAGAAATAATCAAAAGATAAAAACAAAAATGAACAAAAGGAGAGATAGCAACTAAGGCAATCCTAGCTAAAAACAAATATTAAAAGAAGAGTGACAACTCACTCGGATCTCGGGCCTCCAAGAGGGATCCCTAGGATCAGCGCACCGCCCAGAGATGCCGACCGATGTCCTCCTCCCTGTCATGCAGGGGCAACATAGCATCCTACTACGGACTCATCCTCTCCACCTAGGTCCTGAGAGGGAAACTCCTCTGAGACTAGAGTCACCCTCTCCACACTCTGCTCTGCCCTCTCGGCTGTAAGATCTCCTGAGTGTCATGCCACTCGGGATCGCTATCCTCCTCTCCACCCGACTCGCTGACCTCCATGTCCTCGGTCTCCTCCTCCTGTCTCTCCCCCTGTGAACTCCTCAGACTGGAGTCTATATCAATAGGGTCATCATCACTATGGGTAGGACTAGCGCAATATGAAGTAAAGGTGCCTGAGGAGCACCGACTCTCTCTCGGGCACGTACCACCCCCTAGCTGCAATAGGGATGCCAGGAGTAACAACAGTCCAACCCCGGCCTCTAGGACCTCCCCTAGCCTCCCAAACTGATCTGAACACTGGCACCACTGGGGGAAGCATACCAACGTAGGCAAGGCCAAACTGCTGAGGCACTCGATCAAAAGGGTGTGTCTCTACCTTCCCCATCCTGTCCACAAGCTGCCCTGTAGTAGAGTAGGAAATCAAAGTGAGGGTCTCCTCACCCCACAACCCTGCCATGGCCTGATAAGGTGTGGCCTCCATATCATCAGTAGTCAGGGAAGGCAACTGGCTGGTGGGGTGCTCTAAGCACCGACATCTCTGTCCATCTGGCTGCCCTCACGGCTCGGGATCCGCCACCTCTATGCCTCTCCCATAGGGGATGATACGCTCATAGACCCAGCTCATAACCAAGGTCGGATGGCTCAAAGACTATCCCTGTAAGTGGACCACCCTGTATAGGTCGTGGTAGGTGGTCCCAAGTATATCGGCTCCCAGGCATAAATCCGGCCATGTGCCTCAATCTGTGTAATAATAGGGGACCAGCAGTAGAGTAAGGTGTCCCCTCCCTTGTCCCCGATCAATCTCGAGGCAAGGATCCCCATAATGGCCTGATGAATCAAAGGGATAGGCAAGCTAGGAATGGAACGGACCCTCACCCCCTTCTTGAACCAGTGGAGACAACTGTGTCTCCCATATATGTAGCCCACTGAGCTATCTGAGCCCGTGACCCCGCTGTCTCAAGTGTAAGCCATCTCCGATGATCGGGACTCCCAAGATGTGGTAGACATCCTCCAGGGTGATAGTCCACTCACCCCTGACTCTGGAAATCGGAAAGTGTTCGATCAACATCCCAATATAAAAACAGGTCACATAGTATGTGACTAGAAGGTGTGACATGAGGAACCCGTGATATACGTAATATGCCGGCCCTCTGAAGAGTATCCTGCTCGGCTGAGAAAGTGCATCCAACACTGCTGGAAGCCAATCACACTCTCTCTCATGGCTCCATCTGATGTACTCTTCCTTCTTCTACAAAACACACAAAAACATGCAAAAAAAGAGTAAGTTAGTACCAAAATCACATTGGAAAAATCATTAAAACATATGAGAATACTAAAAATGCAAAAATGGGTTCAAAACAATGTTATTTTAGCATTCTGTAAAGGACCGCCACCCTGAGTAGGGTGGCGGTTCCATAACCGCCGCTTTGAAGGGTGGCGGTCCTGTAACCACCACCCTGCTCAGGTGGCGGTCGTGTCCCACATTTTCAAATGGGTCACGTGCCCTAAAAATGCTCAAAAACACAAAAAATGACCATTTTGACTAAAATGAGAGCCTACCCATTAGGCGTCCCCCTAAGGACACATTTAAAACTAAAAATTTCAAAAATTACCCCCATGGTGAAGATTTCATCATTTTTACATTTTAGGTATAAAAATGGTAAATCGAGAAGAACTAACCTGAGATCTCGTGGGTCGATGTTCCACTCGTCGGAGGCATGATCACTATCTCGTCATGAACATTTTGACTATACTCTCATCAAAAACCATCACCGTGGGTCCCAGAGCTCAAAATCAATCAAATCAACATGTGCAAATGAATAGGAAAATGGGCCCATTTTTTATATATATAGCATTTTGACTCATCTTGGATGCCCCTTTTCATAGGTTTGGAGCACCGACGGAGGTAAGTTCTTATCCCCCATGCAAATGGTAAGTCCTCACTTCATATTATTTTAGTATTTATTTTTTGGCTTATTTTATCTATCTGCACTTGAGTCTTCTTTTCATTTTACAGTAGTAGCGAGAATTTTGGATGGCGTCATTTCGACACATGGACGTGTCAGGTATAATTTCTAATTTCCCATTTAGGACTGCCATACTCGGACCCACCATTTTACGCCTCTTCATGGCTAAAACGCTTCTCTCGGGGGCAATATGTACGTACCCAAAATTGTAAGGGCAGTACGCACCAAAACGATGTTACACATGCCCCAATGATGATATAGGTCTCCTCGCAAGGTGTTCGGGATCGGAAAATCTCTCCAAGTGTACGTTAACATCCCACATGCCCCGCTTAGCCCTCTCCGTGTGCTTTGTTTTGCTCTTTTCCCCTCTTTTCCTTTGCATTTTGTCTTGATGATGAAAAACCGCCACCCCTGCAGGGCGGCGGTCTCGTGACCCGCCCCTGGTAGGGTGGCGGTGGTCCTGTAACCCCCCTGCTCGGGGGGTGGTGGTCCTTCACGCATTTTCCAGCACACTTCTTTTAAACGTGACTCATGTAAATTTTCAACTTTTACCAGCTTTCTCATCCGTTTTTGCTTGTATTTATGATTTTGGTTCCCTGGAATAGTGTTTCTTCATTGTTTATAGTAAAAGAGTCCTAGTTGGAGTTACCTTTGGGTGAATGGGAATTCTATAAATAGCTGGTTTGATTACAAGCAAATGGCCCCTCAAAAAAAAACTGCCTCTCATCCTCTCATTTCAATAGTTTAGTCTTTCAGTTCTTGCTTAGGAATTCAATAGTTTTCATTTGTTGCATGCATAGTTAGTCTTATTTTGTTGTTTAGAAGCCACATGATCTTCTTGTTCTAGTGTTATTATTATTTCATACAATCAATTAAGGTAGGATAGTTTCATTTTCAGTTGAAGCCATTAGAGTTGTAGGTTTTGTTTGTCAAGAAGGATAGTTTCAGGTTCTGGATGTTTTGTGTTGCATGACTCGTAATAAATCCCGCTAGGAATTGCATAAGCCAAGCTCTGTTCTCTTGCGCTATCCCTCTCCTACTCACATTGTATTCAGTCTACATCCAAAGCTGCCATTGTTCCAATACCTACTCTATTGATGCTAGCATTACACACTTTTCTAGATTCACGTGAGCACGAAGGAATGAGGAGACCACACTGAGGGGACAAAGCCACACACAATCGGATTCACCACTATTCTACAAAATCTAGGTTCAAGCTATCAAAGTTCTAGTTAAAACATATCAAATAGAGTAGTGAATCATTTCATTTTAGTTAATCTCACTTTCGATATTACCGGGAAGCTGTGGGGATTGATAGTTTCTGAGAAACTATGATTCATTCCTCACTTCTGAGGTAAGATCGGGGTCTTTCAAATAGATTAGATCAGTTATTTGGTTATTTAGAATAGATTCACAACTACACAGGTAGGTAGCTATACTCGGCTACTTTGTTTGTTTTAAATTTTGTTATTAGCTTAGTTGTCATTTTCTAGATATTAAATAATTGCTCTTTCAATTCTATTAAATAGTTGTTATCTTAATTCTGTTAAATACTCACATCAAAAATACAAAAATAGAGAATTTATATATGTTGTGGATATACTTTACATAATTAGTTTACTTTGCTTTAGTTAGATTTATATTGTTTCTTTTGTATGACAATCACGGGACCTAGGGAGCCCAGAGAATACGTATTCGAGCCAATCGTGCCTCAACCCAATCTTGTTGCAGCAATAAATGACATAGACCAAAATCTCAGAATTCAGGTCTTCCAAACAACAACAGACCTACAAGAAATTAGCTCACAGTTAAGAGGATTAAACATAGAAGATGACAAAGTGCATACGTTTTGGTCAAACCAGCCAAACTACAGATTTCCCTAATAAATATCGCATGACTGTAGAAGGGCTTGAAAGAGAGAAAACGTTCGGTTGTGATCCTTTGGTCCCACAACTAGATGCAGGAGACATCCTCATTGACATAGACACTAGCTTAAGAATTCAAGTTGCCAGAACACCTGTAAGGTACTCTGAGAAGATTACACAACTTTTAGTTCTAAACATAGAGGCCGAAAAGGCATATGACTATTGGATATTAGGGATTAGGGATTGATTCTGCACATGACCATAGGAGGCCCACAATGACCATGAACCTATCGGTTGTGATCCATAGGTCCCACAACCCAACGGGCCCACAGGTCAATCAGACGTTGATGCTGGTTTACGCACATTAGTATTTAGATCCTCTCCACTTCCACCAATCATTATCACACAACTATCCTCACTAGACATATAGCAACTAATCAAGCTAAGGATTTCTAGACTAGACCAGAGAATCACCCATAGAATCCACCATACATCCATCATCCATTTTCATGCCACAGGTTATCTTCCACGTATCCCACAACCTATAGATCGATATTGATTGGATCCTTGAGTAGTCATCCTCACCGAATGATCTTTCACACCGATTCGAGTTAGGAGGGCCTTCTTTACCTTAGATTGGGCATTGTACGGTGACAAATATTTTGGAATTGATAGGGTAAGTGGGTATTTGGGAAGCTAAGCAGGCCATGATATCTACAAATTTGTTGGTTGAACGTGGGATGGTTTGAAGGGTGTAACGATCAAAGGTGGTCAAAAGTATGTCTACATGATGTTTATAATTTTGAAGTATCTCATTACAACATTGGTACATACCATTGACTTGGTTTACAACCAATTGTGAATCACCAAATATGTGGATTGATTTGACATCTAGGGCATATGCAGCTTGGAGACCTAGTACAAGCACTTCATACTCGGCAATATTGTTAGTGCATTTAAAGTCTAGTTTGAAATAAAAAGGCATGGGTTCTCCATCTATATGAATGAGGATAACACCAGTGCCACCCCCACATTGACACTTGGAACCTTTGAAGAACAATGTCATTTGGTAAGGGGGTTCGTCTAGGGAAAGAGTAGCAATTGACTCATCGGGAAAGTCAAAATTAGAGGGTTGATCCCTGGAAATAGGTGCATCAGCTAGTTGGTCGGTGATAGCTTGGCCCTTGATGGACTTTTGGTGAATGAATTCGAGGTCAAGATCAACTAAAATCATAAGCCATCACGTGGCATGCTGATTTTGATAAGATTTTGCGTACACGAAGTGTAAGGGATTGGTGTTGGTCATGACATAGGTTTTGTGGTTGAGTAGGTAATGGAAGAGTTTGGTGGAAATGAAAACTAAGGCTAAGTAAAGCTTTTCTGGATGGTTGTATCAGGTTTCATAGTCCAAAAGAGTATGGATTATGTTATAAAGCTGCTTGCTCCTATGTTGTTCATCTCGATGAGCGAGTATGGCTCCCAAGGAATGATCAATAGCTGATATGTATAGGTAAAATGGTTGATTGTATTTAGGTGGAATGAGTATGGGTGGTTGGAGAAGGTATTGTTTTAGGGCCTCAAAATCTTTGTGATAGTCATCATCCCATTTAAAGGAGACATCCTTCCTAAGCAGATGATGAAATGGTTGACACCGATTAGATAATTATGTAATGAAATGGCGAATGGAATGTAATTTACCTTGCATGCTACGGAGTTGTTTAAGGTTAGTGGGTAGAGGAATTTATAGAATGGCATTGACTTTAATAGGGTCAACTTCTATACCATGGAGGGAAATAATAAATCCCAGGAGCTTTCCTGAGAGAAGTGCGAAGACACACTTTTTAGGCTGAAGGTGGACGTAATATTTAATGAGATGGTCAAAGATGGTTTCAAGGACAGCGAGGTGCTTGGTGTAACTTTTAGATTTGGCTAAGAGATCATCCACGTAATCTTCTAATATGTGATGCATGATATCATGGAAGATGTAAGTCATAGCATGTTGATATGTAGCACCAACATTTTTAAGGCCAAAAGGCATGAATCAATAACAAAAGGTTCCCCAAGGGGTAATGAATGCGGTCTTGTGCTGATCTTTTGGGGCAAGAAAAATTTGGTTATAACTCGAGAAGCCATCCATGAGTGAGAGCATCTCATGACCAGCAATGAGGTTAGCGGTTGATCAATACCGTGCAAGGGAAATTCATCCTTCGGGTAGGCTAGGTTGAGGTCATGGAAGTCCATGTAAATGTGGATTCCCCTATTGCTTTAGTATGTGGGACAATGTTAGAAATATAATGAGGATAATCAATGGGTAAGATGAAGGAAATAGAAAGAAGGCGTGGAATTTATTCTTTAACGAGAGAAGAGCAATGCGATGGTGTATTTTCCTTATCTTTTGTTTAATAGGTTTTGCATCGGGAAAGGTTATGATATTGTGGACCACTATGATGGGGTCAATACCGGGCATGTTTTTGTAAGACCAAGAAAAATCATGGTTATGATATCGAGAGAAAAGAAGTGATGGCTTCTGTCAAAGGTAGCATCTAAATATTGTCGATCTTTAGGATGTGCAGAGTCATCCACGAGTATGAATGTTGATCTAGATAGTCGATTCATTCAACATGGTTTACATCTTAGAGGGTAACGATCGATGAGTATATGAGTCTTCGCACTAAGGTAGGTGAGTATGGATTCAACATCTTGACATTGAATGACATTAATCATAGGTGTGTTATCATTGATCATTTCAGGATATAGGAATGGAAGAGTGGAAGGGGCCTCACCTTCACGTTGATAAGTCAAAGGCCCCAAGGAAATGATGTTTATGAAAAAAAAGTTAGGGGGGATAGATTCAGGATCCATCAATTCTATCGGTGAGGGTGGTGATGAAGGTGGAGTGGGTGAAGGTAGTGATGAAGATGAAGGTGGAGGAGGGCTAGGGTCTTTAATGAGTTCAATGCGGGCCTGTTTGGTAGGAGGTTCAGGGAAGCCGATACCACTACGGTCATTATGTTTGTGGGTGGTACATGGAATAACGATATGGTGGCCTTGCTCCTAAAATTCAAAACCAAAACCCTTCCATGCACAACAGTGTAGGAATGTGTGGGTGAAACAGTGATTGGTAAGTGATTGGAAGTCAATGGAAAATGGGTAGGGTTGTGATGGTGGTTTAGGTGTGTAAATGGTAGTATTAAGTCCCCATAGGTGAGACTAGTACAAATATGAGGAGGACCATAAAGGAGTTATTCTCCTATACGGTGATCATAGCGAGGGTGTTGGTGAAGGCTTCCATACACATGTAGAGTAAGGAATGTGTTGACACTATATAGGCGGTACTCCCCTAGAGTGAGGAATTGAAAAACACCTTCCAAGGGATCAGTGGTTGGTATGTAGGTAGCTGGAATGGATGATGTGTCATAGGTTGATGTGGAGGTGGAGTTAATGGATTAGGAAGCTAATGGGTCAGTCGTGGAGGTTATAGCAGCGGTAGGAATATAGGAGGTATGTGTGGTGAGGTAGCAAGCTGTATTGGTAGGTGGAGGTGTAGGTGAAGTGGTATTGGTTGTAGAGGTAGATGGCTTGACATGTATGAGCACATCATTGGGTTGGTAAAGCATGTTGCATGTTTTGAAAGGTGATGGGTCAACTAGAATGGTATAAGTGTGTCCTTCGTGTTCAAACTTTACACAATGATGCAAAGTGGAAGGAACGTAACCCATGACACGGATCCAGGGTCTACCAAGCAACAAGTTATATTGGAATTCCCCCTCCAAAACATAAAACAATTCTGGAATAGTGCGGGGGCCCACGCGAATGTGAAGGATGACAGTGCCTAGTGTGGAGGTGATAGTGTCGTTGAATGAATGCAACATGACCAAATGTTTATGCATGTAATTGTCAGGTATGCACATTTGAGAAAATGCATGGGATGAAATGATGTTAATGCTAGCACCTCCATCAATCATCACACGGTATACCTGTATGTCATCAATGTGGATAAAGATGAAGAGGGTTGGGTCTGGGTCATCATTTTGGTGTGGCACGATCTCCTCCTCTAAGAAGCTAAGGAAGACTACTTGGTGAAAAAGGTGAGGTGAGGATGAAGGTGGTAATTTGGTGAGAGAGGCTACATGATGGGGTGTGATAATGGAGGCTATGGTTGTAGGTTCATTGAGTAAAACCTTAATAGATTGAAGAACCTCCATGAGGGCTTGATGATGGGATTTCGAGGTTTGGATGAGGTCATATAAGGACATTTTGAGGGGATATTTGTGTAATTGTTTGAGCATGGTACGATGTGTGATGCCATTAGAAATGGGGTACATGGGGCCACAAATAGTTATTTTAGGTATGGGTGCAGATGGTATGTTGGGTATAGGATTGGTTGGTGGGTCAGTTGCCTTTTCTTTGCCCTTCTACGCACGTGTAGTGACATGTATCATGTTGATTTGAGGGAAGTTGGAAAATGGAGAAGGTGTAGGGTGAGTGGTATAATGACACGACGGGAAAAAACCTACTAGAGGAGAAAAACCATGTGAGGTCAGCTGGGTGCAATGACATTTGGGTGGTGGCATGGCAAGTTCTCTGATGTGAACCATGTTAATTTCAAATCTTGAGGGTGGCTCTAGGAGTGGTGAGGGTGGAGGTTTTGGTTGTTGAGTGGGAAGTGTGGGAATGTTTCACCTTTTTCTTAGATTGTTTCTTTGAAATGTTGACAAAATAGATAGGGTAATGGGCATAGGAGGAATAAATGTTCAAAGGTTGGTCAATGAGTTGTTACACGCGTATGACTTATGAATCCACAACTGATCATGAGAGCTTCCCTTTGGGTAGGATGAACTACATGTATTGAAAACAAGACCACCAGAAGGAATTAAACAATATGGGCAGTGAACTTCCTAGCGTAAGCTAGATTCAAGAAGTATGATACTTCCTAGATGGCTGTCAATCCACTATTTTAAATAATTCAATGTTATAAACTAAGTAAATAATATTTTTATTTTAAAATGATTTAGGTATCTCACTAAAATGTAATAAGAAATAGATCTAATCTAACAAAGGCTAATCTAGAATAGAATCCAAAGGTCAAATGGTTGGTTACGGGGTCTGCGGAGTCGATAAAGGTCTCGGGTAGATCACGGGTGAAGGAGAGTGTGGTGAAATTAGGTGGGTAGGTCTCTATTCTAGGTGTGTAGGAAAACACGAGAGACCGGTGTCAATCGGGGGTGATCAAAGGTGGTTAGGTGTAACCGGTGCCGATTCTTGTGAGATTTTGAAATGTCATAGAACAAGTTGGGGCCTCCTTTTTGATTGCACAAAGGAATTTGGCTAGTCGGGACGGGATATTGGGTATTTGGAGTAGGATTTTTGAGGTATTAATGGGTATATGGAGGTGAAAATGTGGAGAAGGTCAAAGGGGGCAAGGTAAACAATGGATGATAAGCGATAATGAAATGAAATAACCAAGAAAGTATGATGTTGTACTTACTTGGATTCCATTCTTGAAGAAGCTGTGTGTGAGTTATGAAGGTGCTGATGATGGGTTTGAGGGTTGCAAGTGGTCACCAACTAAAGAGAAGATTTTGCATGGGCTGTATATACACTCCTCTTTGCTTGGATAGATCAGATCATGTGCGGGATGGCTATGCGCAGAGAAGATGTCCAATCTCCTTCCTTGGATGTGATTTTTCACTGGAATTTTCTCTCTGAAGATGCGTTATCTCTCTGAGATGTGTTCTTTCTCATCAAATTTCTCCTAATTTTTTCCAACCTTGAGAATAAGGTATTTTAGGGGTTAAAAGGGGTAATCAACGGTAGTCCGGCTTAACCGGTGATGGTTAGGGGTAACCGACATCGGTCAAGGTGGGATTTCCTAGGTTTACCAAACTAGGAGATCCTCTTGATTTCCTTGGATCTCATGTCGTTATCCCATGGATTAGATTGGGAGACTTTTGTGAACATGTGGGAATGTGTTTAGAGGGAATGTAGGCATTGATTTTTGGGTTTGGGTAAGTCTCGGTTAGTTATGGGAACTTGCTAAGAATAGGTCTTAGGTTGAGTTGGCTTGGTGAGGTATCTAAGTGAACTTTATGTGTGGATATTATTTAAATAATAAATATAGTGAGGGTAATTAATTAAATTAATATTAGTGGTGTGAAGGGGGTCATGGCTCGGTAAATGTAATAAAGGGTGCTTATATGTTGAGGGAAAAAGGGGAGTGTGACCTAATTTTAGTGTCTACAAATAACACAATTGGATCTAGTGCAATTCCTATTGTTACCAAGCTTGTATTGACCCTAATTTAATATGGCACCCTCATGCTTCGTGTCTTCTTATGAAGAATCTACATCTAAAGTGTTACCAGAGGATATTCATCACATCTTTACACCTTTCTCTAATGCATATACATCTAAGGTGTCACTTGAAGATACATTCTCCCATAAATTCTTAGGCGGTATACACTTGATAATGCATTTCTTTTTTGAAAAATATCATTATCGCCTCACACTATGGGCATCCTAACACTTGTCATATATGAGAACATCCATATTACTATATTAGAAACACTCTTTGGAGATGATATGGATATCTAGAAGATGAATATATTCCAATCTTTGTGAATCTTGGCTATACAAAGATAGGATAAGAAAATGTTACACATCCATTGATTACACCAAGGGCCATAGAATGATGAAAAAATGAACTAGAAAGGAAGGGGCCTTGGCCCATAAAGACATGGTGATCTTGAACCTATGAATGTCAAGTCTAATATTTATAAATATGGTTTAGGGTATGATACATATGAGAAGAGGCTTGTATTCTTTGATGTATTTCCTAGTGACAAGGACTTGGATTTCGAAGTTGAGACTGATTCCACACATAGTCTCTTGAACACCTAGCTGAGACTACAATTTTCCAGGAATACTTATCCATTCGAACCCTAGATGTTTTTATCCTTCCCTCATTGATTAGGACCAACAATGTCATATTTCCATGTACCTATTTCAAAATGATCATGACATCATGGAGTTTCTCGGGGCTTGAGACCCTTTTCCCTTATCAGACCACAAGAAGGGTTTTGATATAAATTTTGATGCTACCGCCTACTTCAGCAAAGAACTTAAAATCTCCATTCCTAAAGAAAAATAAATTAAACACATAAAAAAGAAAAATTATATCTTGCATATTGAAAACCTTTCGGAGGTGTTATACGAGAAGCAAAAAATGAAAAAGAAAAAGAAGGAAAAATATGCATCTCTAGTGAATTTTTTTTAGAGGAACTAAATAGAGGAGAATCGGATATAGAAATATCTGAAAATTTAATCAAGCCTACAACATCATTTCAAGATAATTACACTTCTAAGCTATTGGTAGAAGAGGCGACAAGCTGTTAACATTAGAAGCGAAGACCAACCAAAATTTGTTTGCAACTAGGTGCTAGTTTATCGAGAGAATAAAATCAAATCATTCATAACACTTCTAATTGAGTTTTAGGATGTATTCGCTTAGTCTTACAATGGTATAAATTGAATTTATCCTTCTCTTATGGTTCATCACCTTTTGGTGCACCCGGATGCAAAACCTATAAAGCAAAAACTATGTAAAATGTATCCCAAGGTTGCATTTCTTGTTAAGGCGAACTACACAAATTATTGGATGTAGGATTTATACGGTGCACTGACTACTTAGAGTGGATATCGAATATGGTACTAGTTACAAAGAAGACCTTTAGAATTTTTATTTGTAGACATTTCCATGACATTAACAAAGCATGTCCCAAGGATGATTTCCCTTTGCCTAATACTATCATGATTATCGATTGTACTATGGGCCATGAGATGTTATCCCTTGTGGATGGATTTTATAGGTATAACCAAATTTAAATTTCTGAATAATACCAAAATAAAAGAGATTTTACAACCCCATGGGGAACATTTTGTTACAAGGTCATGCCTTTTGGCCTTAAAAATGCTGGTGCAACTTATCAACATGCCATGACTGTTATTTTCCATGACATTCTTCATGACATAATGGAGGAATATGTTAACAATATTCTTACTTGATTCAAAGACTAGAGTGGATCATCCAAGTAGTTCTTAGGTGTATATTTGAGCGATTAAGGGAATACAAGGTTCACCTTAATCCCAAAAATGTGTCTTTGGTGTCACTTCAGGAAAACTTATGGGATTCATTATCTCACGAAGGTTAAAGCTATAATAGACATGTCGCCTCCTCGAACCTTTGATAACTAAGGGGACGAAAACAAAAAATATAGTCTATTCGTCAGTTCATCTCTCAATTGGTAGATAAGTTTCATCACGTCAACCAAATACTTAAGAAAGATGTCCAATTAAAATGGACACAAGACTATCAAGATGCCTTTGTAAAATTCAAATAATGCCTAATATCTTCATCGGTACTCATGACACCTATACAAGATAATCCTATGTTGTTGTATACATCTACAATTTAGAACATTCCATTTGGGCATTATTGGTATAACATAATGTTAAGGGTCGGGAACAAGCTTTGTATTACTTGAGAAAAATATTCTTGAACATGAGACCAAGTATTCGCAGGTTGAAAAGGCTTATTTAGCAGTTGTTTATACTTTTGGCAAGCTGCAACACTATCTCCTAAATCATACCACCAAGATAATTTCAAATTTTTATGCTCTTAAGTACTTACTTTTGAGATCAGTCATAACAAGATGAATGTCTAGTGGATTGCACTACTTAGCAAATTTGACATTGAAATTTTCAATCAAAAAGCTATCAAAGGTCAAGCACTAGTAGATCAACTAGCCATAACACCATTTCAGGTTCACAGCCATTAAATTTTGAATTTCTAGATGAATACCTTTTGTACATAGAAGAAACACCCTTATGGATGTTATTATTTGATGGATCTTACAACATCCATGGTTACAGAAGCGGGAATCATCTTTTGTACGGTAGATGGAGACCTCATACCTAAATCTTATTGTATCATCTTCCCTTGCACAAATAACATAGCATAGTATGAAGCATTGATAATAAGCTTAGGGTTTGTTATCTCATGGCGCCTGTAAGAATTGACAGTTTTTGGTGATTCTCTTCTCATCATTAATCAATTTAATGGAGAATATCAAGTAAAAGATGAAAATATCTTACCCTATAAAATAATGGTTGATAACCTTAGAGGGTATTTCTAGATTATCAATTTTGAACAAGTTCCTCATGTACAAAACCAAGAAGCATATTCCATGATAACTATTGCCTCCCTTATTTTGTTCAACACTAATAAAAATCACAATGAGTTACCTGTTGAACATATTTTGGTGCCCATATATGAATTACTGGATTCCACCATGGTTTGTGTGATTATTGGTCTTGATCATCCCTGGTACCACAATATATATACCTTTATTCAAACTAAAGCTTACCCTCCTAATTTTAATTCAGCTAACAAAATATCCTTAGCCCAATGTGCTTCACGCTACACCCTTCTTGCTAACACCTTGTATCAAAGAGGCTATGATGGGACTCTCTTAAGATGTCTTAATCTAGATGAAGATAATCATGTTCTAGCTGAAGTACATTTAGGTATTTGTAGTGTTCACACTAGTAGAATGGTCCTTGTGAAGAAGATATTAGACATTGCATACTATTCACCCACAATGGAGGAAGATGCATGTAACTTTGTGAAGAAATGTCAAGCTTTCCAAAAACACGGTAATCTCATTCATGCACCATCCTAAGATTTGTATCCCATTACTTCACCTTGGCCTTCTTTAAAATGGGGACTTGATTTAATTGGAAAAATAAAGCCCACATCTTTTAATGGCCACATGTTTATTATAACTTCCACTGAGTATTTCACCAAGTGGGTTGAGGTTATGCCTCTTCCCAATGTTATTGGGTGCAATATTTCTAAATTAATTTTCAACCATATTATTTTTCATTTTGGCATCCCCACTGCTATTGTCACTAATAATGGTGGTTCTTTCAAAAACAAGGATCTCGAGGCCCTAGATAAAAAATATAATATCTACTTGAAATGGGCTACACCCTATTATCCACAATGTAATGCCCAATCCAAAGTGTTAAACAAGATCATAAAATCCATTCTAGAAAAAATAGTTAATAAACATGGATGTAATTGGCATACACAATTGTATCCTACCCTTTGGGCCTACCACATTTCCCTTCATACTCCTACAGGAGCTACTCCTTTTTCCCTAGTATATGTCTCGAAGCAATATTACCTATCAAAGTTGAAAGTAATTCACTTCGTGTCTCCCTTTAACACCTAATTCATGAAGATTACTACTATGTTGCATGCCTTACAGAGCTAGGATTACTAGATGAGAGATGAATTCATGCTTTACACCATATGCGGGTATATCGAGAATAAATTGTGCCATAATTATAATCTCAAGATCAAACCTTGACGATTTTAAATCAGTGATTTGGTCCTAAAGGAAAATCAAAAGAACACAACTAAACCACAAGAAAAAAATGAAAAAATTGAGCCTAATTGGCTGGGTCATTATATTATAACTTTTATATTTGGATCTGGAACATACAAAATATCTACCGAGGATGGAAAAGAGTTGAAGGAGCCTATGGATTCCATTCATCTAAATAAGTTCTACTCTTGAGTCTCGAAGAGTAACCCTTATGCTAGGGTCATATCAATGCATCCACCTATTTTTCATTTTACTTTATTTCCTGCTTATAACTTTTCACCGTGCCGTGTGTCACATATTTTCCTTATTTGGTTGTCGTGCCCATTTTCTACCACTACTTTTTTCCTTCCATTATGATTTCATTCACTTCCTTCATACATAGCATGTTGGTTTTGAATTGGGAATTTCCTTTCCCTCTTCTTTGGTGTGTGGTTCAAAATTCCAAAAAGACCAAAAACATTCAAAAAAGTGTTTCACAAAACACCAAAAACAATATAATTTTTTTCAAAATCCCAAACAAAATATTAAAATTTTAAGAAAATACAAAAAAATATACAAAATGCTTTGAAATTGCTTTCCAAAAAATACACTCATGACTATGTAATTTTGTTCGCCATTCTATTCATCTGATTGTTCCCAATCATCTTTTCCAATCAATGAAACCACTATTTTCAATGTAACTTTGCTTAGGGATATCACTTGGCTTTAGCTTTCTCTTGGGGGAAACTTGACATCTGTTCATTTCTTCATTGTATAAAACACTCAGAAAGTCTTTAGACATTATTGTTGTGAGTTATGTTATATTATAGATTATTTGTTAGTATTTAACATTGGTGTGTTTTGTTCATTAGCTTGTTTGTTGTATTTTCTTGTTTAAATTTTATACATATGGAATTTTTTCTTGTATATTCTTAGCTTAGTCTCTTATGTTTGTTAGTTACAATAACTAGTACTTTGTGTATCTAGAATGTAATTATGGACCAATTACAGGAAATTTATTTACATCTTAGTTCACATATAACTTTGGTGTGGATCCTTCTTGTTCATCATTGGGTTTGTTTCTATTGTTTGTTTTGTATTTTTTTGTCATTTGCATGTGTTGTGTTTTTCTCTTTGTTTATTTAATCCATGGAGAATTTTCCTTTTTGTTGTGTATTCATGTTTTCTTGCATTTTATTTGCATTTGTCTTTTCAATTCCTTCCAAAATTTGAAAAATCCAAAAAATAAAAAATTCACAAAATTAAAAAAATCAAATATTTCAAAAAACCAAAAAAATCAAACAAAAACTATTATTACAAAAATTTTGAACAAACTTTCAATGATCATAGAAATCCTACACTTAAAAAATCCCTTAAAGTGAATCATTCAACATCTCAATACAATCTTGATAAACATCATAATTTTATCTACTACCATAGTGATCGTTCCAGTCTTACAACTATCACTTTCTTCCCTTTGCATGATATGTTAACTCTACTTGGGGAAAGTCACAAATATGTGTTTCCTTCATGATATAATTTCACTTGGGAAAATTTATTTTTGATCATTTACACAACGGCTTTAGTAACAATGTCATAAGGAGTCACTTTAACTCCACTATTCTAGTTTAAACATATTCCCACTTGGGAGCATTTGTATCTACTTAATCATCATTGTGGCATACATTAGGGGCATAGGTGATTGTCTCATTTTTGTTTTTGTGTTGCATTGTTGATTTTACTTTTTGGACCAATTACAAGTAGTGTGATTACATCTTGGTTCCTTTATAACTCTAATGTTGGCACCTACTTTGTATATTGGTTTTCTTTTTCTTTTTATATTTTCTTTCTGCGTGTGTTTGTTTACACACATCTAGGTTAACCATATTTATTCTTTTATAATCATGGTGACATCTCTATTATGCAACAACAAAAATAATATTATTCTAAAATTATTTTCCAAATGAGCACTCATGCTACAGGCACATTCCTTTCTGTCCTTATTCCAATCCCTTGTTTTTATTCCTATTAAGTGGGTTTCCACCACTTTGCTGAATCATCCACCTGCTTGAGGGGGCATTCATCTATTATTCTACTTGTTGGGGCATCCCAATGCTTCACAATTTTCCGCTCGCTGATCTGCATGTGTCTACTATCTTTAAAATCACTATTACTTCGCAATAACACTTTAAAGAGGGGAAAAATGTAGACACCCCAAAATTACACACATGTTTCCACTTGTTCCCTAGTTCACTTCCTAATACACCTTGTTATTCACCCATTTGTGATTAATTGATTAAATTGATCAATTCATACACATAGTACCCTTTGGATTAATTAAATTAATCTTGTGTACCCTTACTACCCCTTTAGCTAAGTTAATTACCATTTATTGATTAAATTATTAATTAATTAAGTGTGTGCACATCCTAGTGAACTTCCACTTGGTCAACATCCACTTAGACTCAACTTAGACTCCACTTGTACTCCATATCCTCATCCTAGTTAGTTGCACTTCTAGAATCCTAGAAAGGTGGGGGAAATTGAGTTGCACGTACAACCACCTTTACGGGTTCATATTTTTGCAATTAATTCCATTACTACCCCAAAATGCCCCAACACTATTGTAACTTCCTCCAATGTTATTTTTAGCATATGCATTCAACAGTATGTAACCAATTTCTAACTACTTCTACCTTTATAAATTACAGGCTTACTCTCTTACAAATCCTCTTGAATCTTAATTACAATAATAATGCTAAATTTCCAAGACAAAGTATCTATGTTTGTAGCATTTGCAATCACATTTAGAGAGAATTCAAGAGAACCACATTCATTTTCAAGGTTCCACATAAAAAGTCTCCAAAACCTTACTGAGGTTTGCACTAAAGTATTATAGGGAGGTTTACATTACATTTTGTTTTTCTTCCATTCTTAGGTAGTTTTTCATTGTTTATAATGTCCAGTAGAGGAATTTAGAGTGATATTCTCTATGAGATCAAGCCCCACTTTGAATTTGGTCATGGTGTAGTGATAGGTTGCAAAGATAGAGATGTGGCATATATTATATTACCATGTTTTTGACATAGCAAACATTTGTTTACATAGTGACAAAAAAATTTCTCCATAGTAGGCCAGTAGTAACCTACGAAAAGACTTTTGCAAGGACCATGTGGCTAGTGTGAGCACCACATATGCCTTCATGCACCTCTTTGATTTCTTGGGTATCCTCCTCATAATTTATACAACATAATAGATTCGCTTTGTGACATCCATGATAGAGAGCTCCCAAGTAGGGTGTAATGAATTATTCATTAGATAAGGGTTATCTTTTGGGAATGGGGGATTCTAGGAGGGAATATACCATCTTATAAGTAATTAAAAATGTCAACATACCAAGGGGAAAAGGGACCAACAACTTCACATACCAAATATCATACTTGTATGTCATATGCAAGTACCATTAAATGATCAATAAGGATGTGAAATTCCCTCATATTTAGATGTAATTGTGTAAATATCCAATGGTATTCATGGTGTCTGTCAAATGATTTTATATTCATGGGACCTATTGAAAGGTTATTTGAACAAAGTATTCCTTCAAGGTATCTACCATCCACTTATATGGAATGAGATTTTCATCCTTGAACTTAAATTCATTAGTAACCTATTTGATGATCACTTGGGAGTCACATATAACCTTGAATTGTTTGATATTCCATCTTATAGCGACTTTCAGTCCTGTAATGAGAGCTTCATACTCAACAATATTGTTAGTACATGGGAATTTGAGTCTAAAATCTTAAGGGATAAGCTCACATGTAGAGGTGATAGTAAAAAATATTTCCCCTGATCTATTAAATGTGAATTACCCATCAAAGTATATCTTCTAGGTAGAACAATATTTAAGATATAAAACATAAGCGTTTGAAAAATCCAAACTTAGTTTTCCATTCCGATGGTGGTGTTTTGATGGTTGATCAGCAATAATTTTTCCTTTGAATATTTTATGGTTGGAATACTCAATGTCAAATCCAATCAATAAAATGATATAATTGGACATCCTCCCAAGAGTAAGCACATGTTTGGATAAAAGGTATTTAAGTGGGTCAAATTTAGATATAAACTTGGTTTTATTATTCAAAAGTTAGTGGTTGATTTTTGTAGTAAAGCATACCTTTTCCATCTATGGGTAATTGAGATCATAATACATCAATGTGCAACAAAGGTAATAAACACACATCTCTTTGTAATTTATATCATATTTATTTAAGAGCACATTGATAAAAAATTTGAGTAGCATAAATATAGAGTACAAGGGGTTCACATGGCTTA
This sequence comes from Taxus wallichiana var. yunnanensis, assembly GCA_018340775.1. Lineage (NCBI taxonomy): Eukaryota > Viridiplantae > Streptophyta > Pinopsida > Cupressales > Taxaceae > Taxus > Taxus wallichiana. The sequence continues at coordinate 371,552,738 of CM031233.1, forward strand.
GGTAGTATAAAAATAGGAGGGTTAGCCAAATAATCCTTGAGTAAGGAAAATTCTTGTTAGAAATCAAGACCCCGATGAAAATATGCATCTTTTGAAGTGTATGAGTAAAGGAATGACTTTTATTTTTGCATTGGGAGATGAATCTATGAATGGCTTGGATTTTTCCTTGTAACCTATGCAGCTACATGAGGTTCTTGGGAGGAGGCCTTTCTATAATAGTGGTGACATATTCTTGGTCTACTTCAATTCCTCTTTTAGAAACTATAAATACCAATAGCTTAGTTGGAATTTTCTTCTTGGTACCCAAGATAAGGAATATTTTGGAAAACATGAAGGCATTATGAGATTTACTATGTTTCTCCTCAACATTAAATCGAAGCACAAGTCTAGTACTTGGATTTGTAATGTAAAAGAAAAAAAAAAAAAATTCCTATAGAATCCACAACAATTTTAAAGTTTATTTTATGCCCAAAAGTGTGTAAAGGGATGGTTTGACCCGAGACCTGATAATGTATGTGTATTTAGTGCTTAGTGTAGTCCACCTTTCAAGGCCCAAAATCAAGTTTAGAATTCACATTTTTTATAAATTTTCTTAGTTATTTCTACGGGCCTAGGTTCCCGGTTGTGTAATGGGTAGATGCTTGATATTTATTTCTGATTTTTTTGATGTATATCAAAAGAAGGAAATTTACTTAGTAATTTCCATTTAAAAAGGGAAACTAAGAGTAATTCATTAGTGAGAAGGATGGCATCATTTTGTAGGTTATTGTGTAACTATATAAAGTGTGTGCATACACAAGTGAATATTTTATGATTGAAATAAGTGTATGGACTTGTATGTGGTGCAATAAACCTAAAAAAAATGATGTATCTCAAAAAATTTCAAACAAAAGAAGGATAGACATTCCTTGTAGTGAAAAGAAAAATAAATATATTGGAGCAATGTATCTTATAAACAAATTGAGGTTTTCATTACAGGGACCCTTTCCTTCAAAAGTATACATTTGCACATAAAATATGAAAATATAATAAACTATGTTGCAACAGAGAAACTATGGTTCAATGGGTACTATCTCGCTTGAGATAAAATTTGAACATGCTTTAGTAGATGGTCCCTACGATGAATAAACTTTTTGTGGGCCATGGTGCTAAAAAAACTAAATGTCCCCTATCATGCCCCATGGAATACCCTTCTTTAGGAACTCGGGAACTTCTACCCAATGCCCATTCAACATATCGGTGAACTCCCTTTTCTTCTCAAGTGAATTCACCCATTAAAACAGAGGCATTCCTCCTCTTATGTAATATTTTTCCTAGGAGAAGTGAAGCGTTAAGTCATAAGAGATGGAGTTAATTCATTGGGTGTGTTATCTATGGTGATCTTCATTTCTTGGGGTAAGATCTTGGATACTCATCTTGGATCGAATTTTGACCAAGGTAGTTTCCAAGGCCAAAATACACTTTTATGTGTCACTTGTATCCAAACTAAAAGTTGTTATTCTTCCTTTAATGCATGTGGAAAAATTGACATAGGGATATATGTTTAATAGGAGGGGATCATAATATAATTTCAGCATATGTCAGTGGTCATCATGCACATGAGGATAGTGATGAAACCACATCTCTTTCGGGAATGCTGCATTAAGACAATACTTAGGGTGGATTAGGTGATAATGAAGGGTTTGAAATAGAAGGAATGAAGTAGACATTTATGATAACTAGTTCAAGAAGGAAAGAATCAGAGTATTATGGGGTGAGTTATTAGGGATATTTTCTTGGGCATTGGGTACTTTGAAGACATGAAGGATCAAGGCTTTATTAAGACCAGTAAGTTGGAAAAAATTTCCCATTGGGAAGTTCTTCCTCAGTGATATTTTATCATAAAAATGAAGAGGCCATGACAGATGGATTTTTATGGAAGAATGATGTGGAAGGCTCTTTGGGAATTTAATGGTAAGTTGGTGGTCTAATGAACCATGCTTAAATAGGCATGTTCCTTATGGTGACATGTGCAGGAAAATCATATCAACATCAATCCTATATCTTTCTTGGATCGGTAGGCACATGTGGGAGTTAGATTAGGATTCATTATTTATGTGAAGTATGTCACTGGAGATGGAGTAAATTTCCACACCTTTGAATAATGTCTTGTCAATTTAAATTTGTTAGCCATGTCACATTTATTCACATGTGGAAAAATTTGATATTAAATTAATGTGATGTGGAAAATATAATGCCTCGTCATTATTAGCATGATGGTGATAGGATTGTGGTAAGAAAAATTAAGGGTTGTTATGAAAAAATACCCCTTTTATTCATTGAAATCTTCAGGAGGTATCATAAGCACGATTTAGTTAGAATCTGGAGGGATATTCTGAAAACCCTAAAATGGATAAAGATATATACAAGGGTTTAAGGTTTAAGAGGAGGATATAGTTTTTTCCAAGGGAGTTATTTTGGGAAGAAAGGATTTTTTTTTGGAGGAGGTATGGGACTATTAAGGGCATCATTGACCATGGAATTGTGTAATTTATTGATTTAGGTGTTGTTGTGTTTCAAATTTGTCCTGGAATTCATGTTAAGGTGATTTCTCATGTACAGTCATTAACAAGCTTTGAGAGCATATATATATGTTTCCCTTGTTCTTTCCAAGTTTAATGGGTTTTCCCAGAGTAACCTACATTAATTATTTTGGTTATGCTTTTCTTGTGGAATGATTTTAGGGGTAAAATAATATGTGTCTTTTCATTCAGATCTTATCAAACGATGGCTTCCATTTTAAGTGAAAACACCTTATCGCTATTTAGTTTATGTTAGGATGTTATAGGATATGGATTTCATTTATAGGTATTGTGGGATGTCATCTTTATGACCTATAAAATCCTCCTTATTAATTTTAAAAGACTAGGTGATGTATTTATGTGTTTTGGGGTCCCTTATTTTAGAACACTTGACATAATCTGCACATGGTGATTTAGTCTTA